>CM076099.1:5000000-5625000 GCA_038048805.1 Hipparchia sbordonii | reverse complement strand
AGACAATCTCACTTTGAACTGCAGAAGATTCAATCAATCTAGTGGTTTTTGCACGATAAATAAATAGACAGACTAGATCTTGCAATAGTAGATACTTCAGATAAAGATATGAATATTCGTATAATTAGATAAACGTCCGTGAAAACACATCTTTATTCTTTTATTATCTTAATTTATCGTTCAGAATTAAACCATAGCCAATTAGATAAGGTTCTACACATCATGCGGAAATCATTGCTCATGCGCATTTGTAAATATTAATTGGTCTAGGAATGCAAATAAAAAATCAGATATCGCATTAATTTATACGACCTACTAAATACTAATATTTGCGAAGCTTTTGCACTTAAAAAGGTCAACATCAGTTCACTTATTTACTACGGTCAAATATATTTTTTAAAAGAGATCTAAAATTGAGGTCAATTTCTGTTTGCTGTTCCGACATTATATTATCTATTGGCAGAGTATACGCATAGGTACAGTTAAGTAAAGTCTAGACATGAAAATAAAGATCATAATAATATATAGATGTAAGTAGAAGTCGGTTTAAAACCTTTCGAAATAGTTACATAACATTTACAACCTACATCATATAATCTACGGTGTAGGTAGGTAGAGGTACCTATTCCAGCATTTATTTTTACCACACCTGCAACCTCAATCTCATAAATATTTTTACGATTACAAGGAACCTAAATTGTGCACCTAAGTATTTTGTATTAGTAATTACTGCCCAAATTGCTAGTTGATATTACGTTCAATAGCAATAACACTTCAAGGTTACGTGCCATCAACCTACAATAAGACAAAAACTGATACACTAAGATCAAATCAAATATCAAACGAGATACGTATAAAAGCTAAATAAAAGAATGAAAGAAAACTAATGACTTCAAAGGATAACAAAAATCCGAAAGTAAACTTTTAGAAGTCGGTGGCTCCAATAGAAAGCCGAGTCAATCAGTGGGCGGGCAGTAGAAAGCTATGTTTGGAGGTTCTCTACCTTCTATACTTACTTATCGTTGGTTTAATAAGTACTTGAAGTTCTGATCAAATCAGAAATAAAAAGATCCTTTGAAGAATTTAATGAGAAATTGAAGTGACCATTGATCAATAATATCGTAGACGTTTATTCGTCGAGGGTCAACGTGTTAGAATAACAACCGCACACCGGAAAACGAAATGTTGGCAGAGAAGCCACTGCACTGGATGCAAGTGGCGCGGCGTTTTTAAACATGGAGGGAGAGATATACAGGTATTTCCTAATTGTATGGTTTTTGCAATGTTATGTCAATATTTCATTTTTGAATAAAAAAAACTGTTTCAACTGTCACAGGAATGTGATCTATATAGATTCTAGAATAGATCACATTCCAGAAATATAATTTAAAAAAGCTGGCTAAAAATAAGGAAAATTAAAACTCATTTGTAGTAACTTCATGTTACTAGATTCTATTTCTCTTTGGTTAAGACTGTCATAAGGCCAAAACGTAAATATTTTCATGTTTGCTAATTTAAGTTAATAAATTCGTGTGTGATTAAATTTTTTAGAAACATCGGTGTAGTTTTAATGGCTCGAATAGCAAGGATGGCATTAGATTTAACATTGGGTGCGTGAAATGCATTATACTTATATACTTAGAAAATGATACATGGGTACTTATAACCTTAGCCTATAACATTTAGAAATCTTTATAAATTCTCAAAGAAACATGCAAAACAAATTGCATTTTTTATTACCAGCCGTAATATAATATAGGATAGTTCTGTTAAATTCTAATAACTAATCTGCTTATAGCTATTGAAGCTGATCGCATGATAGAACTAATATTCATTTTAAAAAAATGTTAATAACTTACCTAGATTTTTGTTTTGCAGTTTCTCTGAGAACAGTCCGCCCAGCTGTATCACAATTATGGCATAGTGCAAAAACTGCAATAGGAAACACTCGAGCAAAAAGATTAATATGTAACCCAGTAGTGGATAAAGCTGAAGTAGCAGTAGATAAAATCACAGATTTGACGATTTCTTTACTAACTAAGCTACGTGATCGGACACTTCCAAGAGAATTACAATATTTAGAAAAAGAGATACAAAAAATTAAAAACAGAATCAAAGAGAAATAGTAAATTTTTAAAGGATCGTCAAAAGTAAAAGAAAACAGCACACATTTGAAGTCCTCTCTCTATTTATTTAAAATAATCAGGTTTTTGATTTCATATTTTAGAAGCAAGCAAAACTTTGAAACCAGCTCTGGGTACTGCGTGGCAATATGCGAAAACCGAAATAGTTCCACCTATGACGATAAATTTTTTCCATGGTCCTGCAGGAAAACAAATCGAAGATGCTGTTTCTAAAGCAAGTGATGGTTTCATTGGCTTATTGCAGAATCAAATAAAGCAAATAGATTTAGCTGAAGCAAGAGAATTAAAACGCAGAGAAGCTGAAGCTAAAGCTGCCGAAGCAAAAATTAAAGCTGAAGCAAAAAGAAAGGCTGAAGAAGCTAAAAAGAAGGAAGAAGAAAAGGTAGCTAAGGAAGCCAAAGCCCGACAGCAAGCTGAAGCAGAAAAAAAAGCTGAAGCTGATAAAAAAGCTGAAGCTGATAAAAAAGCAGCAGCTGAGGCTGCTAAGACACCAAAAACTGCACCAGCTGCAAAAAAAGATGCACCAAAAGAGAAAGCAAAAAGAAAGACACCAAAGAAAAATAGACGTGAAGATAAAAAAGGTTCACCTCCGAAGTCGAAGTAATTTAAAAAGCATTGTTTATGTCAATAACAATAATGTGATTTGTTTTGTGTAATTAATATAATTTGTCTATTAGAAGCTCATACTTTTTATTTAAAAACGATGAGTATATAACAAATTACATCTGCTAGAATTCTAAAAATCTTGTGTGAGTTGACGATATAACCACTGAAGATGTAATAGCCAAAACAGCTTTAAGATTAATTTTAGTAATATTTATATTTTATGACATTCATGTTTATAATGTCTTCAGATAGTGAAACATTTCAACACCGCTTCGGCTTTACTCTTAACAGGTTCCCTGTCCACATGTGATTCATGGGACAGAGAAAGGGTTAAGATCTAAGATCATGTCAAGCAAATGTTTTACAACAAGAAAAATAAATGATTGTATGTAGCAGGTCATTTAGGTTTGATTGAAGTTAAATAGACCTATTAGCATAATTAGTTTTTAAGCCTGTTTTGGTACCTCCTTTGTTTGGTAAGCTTTGAGTATTTAACCAACTCAAAGCTCGTAAGAGTGGTAGCCCCGGTAACCTAAGTGGTGATTGAGTAGAACCTAAGGAGATTTTTAGCCAAATTATTGATAGAACTCGTGTGAAAAACCTTATTACAAAAAATAACTGACCTTTTTAAAATACAATTTATGACGTGGCTGTGACAAAAAAGTTTATTATAAAAAAATCATACCCAAAGAGAATGTAATCACTCCGATCATACCTATGTTTCCTATATTAATCAACGGAGTGATTACATTCTCTTTGTATTAATCTGTGTATGTTTCATTCATATTAATATTACCTATCATTTTCAATAAATAAAATAAAGATTTTCATATAAAACTAAAAAGTAACTTAAATAAATGGCCACTGTATCTACTAAAGTCTCCAATTATTTCCTGCGTGAGTTTTTAAATAAGTAATAATTTCTGGATTTTTATTTTACCTATTTACTTAAGTAAAATTTTATTGTAACCAAGTAATTTTCTTTAATATTTAAAATTATAGGATTCAGGGCAGCGCTTTCGCATGAAGTAAACGATATTTATAAACTCAGATTAAAACAAAGAAAAGATGAATTTATTGAATTAATTAGAGAAAAATCTGCTAAGACACTGCAATCAGAATTTGCAAGAAAAATGCGCGTTGCTAAAGGTTATTATAAACTTGAAATGTCTCCTCCAGGAATCGATGAAAAGAAGGTACCTAACTAATATAATACATTCTATTCCAAGTATAGTTACACAAAAGAAAAATAAAATATTACATTTCTACGTCTTGTATTTCTACACGGTGAAATTTCATTGGTTGTACTCCCTGAAAGAGGTGAATGTGCTCTTGAAACTGAACAACTTTCCCCAAGGAACATAGGTCGAAATATGAAAAAAAAAATTTGGACCTCCCATAGTAAATCAATCAGCTAATCGTCAATTTTGTATGGAGGGTCCAATTTTTTTTTTCATATTTTGACCTATGTTCCCTGGGGAAAGTTGTTCAGTTTCATGAGCACATTTACCTCCTTCAGGGTATACAACGAATAAAATTTCTGTATAATTTATAATTCTAAATGATTAATTATTTCATGCAGACCAAATTGTGGTTTTAGGATAAGTCCTTGATAAGTCATGAATCATCCGTTCGGAAAGCAGATTGATTCAAAATAAAATGTGTTAGAAATTATTACATTATGTGAAAATGCCGGAAAGTCTTACTAAGCTAGCTTAAAGCGTAGAATTTGTGAGGGAAATACTTCCAAAACTAAAATTAAGGCTTATAATAATTAACTCGCGGGAACCATCTGCTTTTCCTGGTTAAAAGGTCAAAACAACTATAGGTAGTTATTCATGCAAAAACTCACTTCGTTGCTCCATTGCGTTGCATCAGTTGCTCGTTGCATTAGTAAGGCTTATTTTCACAGTGAGTAAGAAACTTGAAATTCATTGTTCACAGAGATTACAGGAGGATGTGGCCCTTGTTACAACGTTCATCAAAAATAATTGTTACAAAGATCTTACAGTGAGTCAGGCTTGGCTGCTGTTTTTGGTGGGAACAGAGATCGGTCTGTGGTTTTTCCTGGGTGAAACGATTGGAAAAATGCATATTGTTGGTTATAAAGTTTAACAATCCAGTAGAAATATGTTTCATGCATATATGACGTTAAAAAAAAAAGGATGGCCTATGTATTTTAGTTAATAGTTTGGCTTTAGTGTGGTTACAAACATTTTGTTAATACTTAATTTGCAGAAACAAAATAATATAATTGTACTTACCTATCTACCTGTCTGTTTTTTAATTTAAAATGAGATAGATAAGAAAGAATAATTAACCCAGGAATGCCCGAATTATTTTTTTTTCACTTTCATTGCTTTTTTTTCTCTAAAACTACTTGGAAGGGGATCCGAAAATGATAACAACAATAAAATATTTTAAAAATATTTTTGAAGTATGAAAAATAACGCGTGTCCATATGGACACGCTGGGCAGTTACAGTATCAGAAAATACAACAACTAGGTGAAAATCTAATGAGTACTAAACTTGATTTTAGACAAGAAATTAGGCATAATGACATTGTAATACTTCTTTGTATGCTATGCTTCGAAGCATGCAATACTTAATCTCAAATTACACTTCATAAGTCCTGTTTTACCAGCTGAATGTTTGGCTTTTTAGTAAGGAGCCAAGTATTGTTTCTCATTTTTCCGACTTTTCAGTAAAGTTATGACCTCAGTCAAATCTCCATGCATCGGCAGTGAAGAGGCGGTTCCTCTGCGTTCCTGAAGCACTTTGTGCGGTATCTTGGACTTATTGAAATAAGGCAGAATAATCTCCAAGTGGAAATCAAGCTGGAATTTTACTACTCCAGATATTTTTTTTATTTCCCAGGCACAATGAATATCCAGCATCCATGTCATAAGTGACCAGTGCTGATTATTTTAGTGCTATTTTTATTTTGTTCATTATACAATTTTGGATAGCATTCCCAGGTTGTAGCAAATAAGATTTTTAGTATAGAAATAGCTCCAGTTCCCCATGAATCTACGTCTTAGCTTCTATATTCAGGTGATGAACGGCTTTCATGACCTTCTTGATCAACATACAAAATATTTTAGATTTCATTTAGTGTCCAGTTGCCTCTTAACTGGTTGATATCAAATAATTTGGTCAGATGTAATTTATGTGTATAAAGCTATTGCAAGTGCCCAGCGTGTCCATATGGACACGTTAATTTCATCGTGATAAAAAGTAATCAAAATAAAGATTTATCCATTGCTTCACTCTATAAAAACATAGGTAAATAATAACTAAATAGTTTACAATACAAAAATTCCTTCCAGAATACATAAATATGGATCAATTTTATTCTTTCTCTTCTCGAATCCACTTTTTTTGCAAATTCACAACTTGTGAAAAAACAAACGCAATTTTCTTTAAGATCACTCCCACTTTTTGCCCCAATTTTTACATATTATAACAGGTTATACCTTAGGCTACCCGAATGTCATTAACTCTTTCTTTTATATATACAAAATGTTGTCATAATGGGCAAATAATTTTACTACTATAAGCGTGTCCATATGGACACACTGGGCATTACTGGGTTAAATAGCACGCCTTCCATGAATGAAAAATCATCATAAATGAATGAATTAAATAATTAAAAATCCTAACTGACCTCTTAAGTATTTGCTGACGACTAAGTAAAGAGGACAATGAATACACCTACTTTTCTACACAAAAAGAATATGCTCGATAAGCGATGCTCATTGAATCTAGTTTGGATAGTCCAAAATCCAAATTATAGTCTTTAGTCGAGTGGCGCCTAAAAGGCACTAGCTATTTGGAAATTAAATTGAGAATATTATGGAACTATCCGGCATGCAGTTTTCATCGCTATGTATTCCGCCATCGTCAAAGCACGGAGTGATTATATTCTCTTGGGTCAAAGCAAGGCAAACCCTGAAAAGTCAGAGATGTGAGTCTGAGGTCTGATTCAGGAACCCCAAACACGTAGTGATTATTATATTTGGTAGGTATACTCAGTGCCCCCAAAAAGAAGGCGGTTATTTTACTGCAATGATCCTAGAAAACATTAAGAGAAAAAAAATCTGGTACCACTAGTGCCATTGGGTACTAGCGATACAAACTGGTACCACTACTACCTTCAAGGCTACTAAGTGGGGGTACTAGTGGTCCTACTCTGCTGAAACTAACACTAGTCTATCACCACTTACTGTTATTTTATAGTTAGTAGAATACTTTGTACTTTCTAAAAAATCGTTTAACTACACGCGCGTCGCGTAATGTAAGTACATTCGTATAAACGCGGCCTCATCCCGTGTCCATTGTGATAGCAGTTTGCAAGATGAACAGCTAAATACGGTAACATGGCTAATATAGTAGGGGCAAAAAACAAGCTAGAAAGTTATATTAACTAATTTAAATAAAACGACATGTTAAATTAGTTAATGATCCAGTAATCCGTTGTGGCGAGTCTTACATATCAGAAAAAATAGAAAAAATCAATAAAATAAACAAATAACTTAGTAAACTAACTACTCGAATAACTAATAAGTCATACCTAAAGTCATTACAGTCATTACTCGTATAGGTAGTCTGAACGAGACTTTACGTTAAATTCGATGAAGCCTATTTTAAAATAGATCGTAGAAATTAACTGTGTCTAACTTAATTGTTAGTAGTTATTGTTTTCATTATTAAGTAATTATTGAATGGCAATTAGCTGATTATAATTAAGTACAGTTATCCGCCATATAGCAGTAAGTTCTATTAAAAACTAGACGATGCCCGCGACTTCGTCCGCGTGGATCAAGATTTTTCAATTCCCATGGGAACTATGTAATTTTCTGGGATAAAAAGTAGCCTATGTTTTAATCCTGGGTATGAACTATCTCCATTTCAAATTTCAGCCAAATCGGTTCATTCGTTGTGGCGTGAAGGAGTAACAAACATACACACACACACACACACTCACACATACACATACAAACTTTCGCTTTTATAATATTAGTGTGATGTGATGTGATATGCGAGTTGGCTCAACTTTCAAACGGTCGATTTGCACTCACTATTCAGTATTCACTGTTCACTTGGTAAACTGCATTTGGGTGAATATTCACTTTCGACAATATTTGCGCATTTTTTTAGGAACAAGCATAATTTCATTTTTTTTAATATTTGATAGTATTATAATGTTTGGTGCTATTTCATTAAATACACAAGTGAAAGGCACGTATATATTTCAAATATTCAAAGAGTTATTGCCACTAGAAATTTATGTCAAGCTACGGTAATGAACCCTGTATACGGTAATGAATTTTTATGTATACTTTTGGCAGAATTTCTTATGAATTCTCTATTTGAATAAACTTGTACGAATAAACGCAAGTGCCCAGCCGTGCACAGGGAATTGGTAATTCACTCGTCGACCGAGAACCTTGTTGGGACCGTCACTGCTTGGAGTAAGATCGTTTCAAATAACAAAATATCAAGCAGTTCTTCCATAACTTAATAGACTCCCTCTATATTGGACCTCTTCCTTACCACTTACCCTACCGGCTACCAGGTAACAGTTGATGCTCCCCTAGGAACATCTAACCCCTGCCTAGTACAGACTTCCGTGCCACTTCCATCCTCTGTTCGCACGCGTAATACCGGTAGCCTCATATCCGTGGGCACAGCTTTGTTTTTCAACAAACGACCTTAACACCTGTGCTGAAGCAGTTGCTGATGCTATGCTCCAAGGTATGGACTTACTATATTACTACTATATTCCCAACTCCCTCATACCTTTTGGGAAGCGCGCGCAGAAATGGTTCAACGGGATCTGTAATAAGGCTGCTATACTTAAACAAACCTCCTACCAGTCCTGGCTCTCTGCACATTGCACCAATGATCCCAATGCTGCAAATGTTAAGAAAATCTTTAACGCTGCGTCCAGAGCCTACAAAAATGCCATTGCCAGGGCAAAATTTGAGCACATCGACAGAATTGGGCAGAGACTAGTCTCACTGCCTTCTGGTTCCCGTGCTTTCTGATTTCTGTTGAAAGCCATACAAGGTAACTTCTGTCGTTCCTCGTTTCCACCTTTACGCAAACCGGATGATACACTGGCCTACACTGCCAAAGAGAAAGCCGAAATTCTGGGCACTCTCTTTGCTGCCTGCTCTACGCTTGATGATGGTGGGAAAACACCCCTGACCATCCCGCGGTGTCAAAGCTCTTTGCGTGATATACGGGGTATATTGGAGATATATTGACAGTAAGGGGGAAGCCCTAGCGGTAAGCCTCGACATCGCTAAAGCCTTTGATCGGGTTTGGCATAAGGCTTGGCTATCGAAGCTGCCATCTTACGGACTTCCTGCGAAGCTGTGCAATTGGGTCGCTAGCTTTCTTTATGGGCGCAGCACCAAGGTCGCTGTCGACGGTTTTTGCTCTTAACCTAAGCCCATCAATGCTGGCATTCCACAGGGCTCAGTGCTATCGCCTACTTTGTTCATTCTGCATATCAATGATATGTTGCATAACAGCAGCATATTTTGTTATGCGGATGACAGTACTTCTGATGCCCTTTACAAAGGCCATGCACAGTGCTGGAGGAGGATAGAGCCAAACTTGTGTTGGACATTGAGACTTCTCTCTAGAAAGTGTCCGTATGGGGTTCACAAAATCTTGTTAAATTTAACCCTTCAAAAACACAAGTTTGTGCTTTTACCGCAAAAAAGGCTCCTTTTACCACGCCTCTTCTCTTTCAGAACACTTCCCTTACTCCTACCAACAGCATTGGGATTCAAAAGAGGGCACTTCGGCTTGTAGACAATCCCAAATTAACTTACACGCTGGAAAGCTTGGAACACCGCGACGTAAGCTCGCTTTGCGTGCTCTATCGGCTATATAACGGGGAGCCCTCTAACTTCTACAACCGCACCGCACGCCACCGAACGTAATTTCACCCCCACCACCTGGGTGCCTGGAGCACTTCGACCATCAGGTGCTCCAGATCTTTTTTTCCATGTACTACCAAATTGTAGAATCATCTCCCTTCGAAAGTATTCCTGTATATAATGTAGTTTCAGTAAAAATCATTAAATGAACTTCAAAAAGGTTACGGTAAATGACGGTAATGAAGGACACGGTAATGACAAATATGCACTTTTAATTTATTATTAATTTTTCTATAAGCAGTATATGCTATCTAATCATTTAAAAATTAAACTAGACGAGAACTTGATGTATTGTTATCGCAATAAAATTCCAATTTTAAATATTTATCAAAATATAAGCGGACTGGTAATGAAGCATAAACTGTGACAAAACATTATAATACACTTTCAGTTGTAATTTTTTGCGCGAGTTCGTGCGTACGTCTTCCTTCTGCTACGTTTTCCGGTCGACTGAGGTCTGAGGTGCGGGACGCCGAGAGCTCACTATGTAGCGGCAAGATTTTGTCACGTAAAAACATGTTTCCCGTGATGATTCCGGAGGGTTCCGGTAATGAACTTTGCATCGTAACAAAACTTTAAAAACATATTTGACCATATATTTCTTTGTAAACTAAATTTCAATTTATGAAGAAGTAATAAAAAATTATTCAATTATTCGGCACAGTAGCCAAATTAACATTATTTTTGTGCTAGGTTTACTAAATATTATTAAATATATAATATCTAGTAATAAAACAGGTGCCGGTAATGAATTTTAATGTTATTTTCACTAAAAATTTGAGTGATTTACATAGAAATTTCAATAAACACACCATGTGCACGATAAAGTACATAGGTGTGCATGATAAACGTATATTAAATGGAGTCTAAACTTAAGTTTCAATTTTTTATTCACTGGAACACGTAATTTTCATTACTTTGAATATTCACCCATTTACTAACAGGATGTTAGTTGCGAAGGACGTATACATGTACTTTTTGTGCCCCTTTTTGTTTTAATCTACAAAATAAAGTTATTGTTGTTTTACAAAGTTTTCGCGCCAAAGTGCCTAAAATAATTTTTATTTTGCTTTCAATGTCAAACAGTGCGTGACGTTTGACAATTAAAAAAAAATAACGTTTGACATTTGACAAAAATATCTTTCAATTTTCAAAATGGCGTTGAAGGTGCAATGCGGTGTTTCCGCGGAAACGCGAAAGCGAGAATCATGATTGAAAAACACCAAATAACTTATAAAAAATGATAGTGATCATGTGTTGGAAGTGTTTGTTTTAAATAAATCACCTACTCTGTCCCTGTGATTTTTTGGTGATCAGTTTTATTCGTGTTTTAATTAGTAATGTTGCGGCGAGTTAATTTCTATTCAATATGTATTGCGTTCGGTCTCAGTGTTCTTTTAATACTTGCTGGAAGTCGATATACAGATAACACTAATTACCGTCCATCTGAGAGTCGCAGGAATATTAGAAATTTTCTCAAACCACTCGAAGATATCGAAGAGAGTTTGCCGCAACCGATCCCGACGAACGCGGACGATGGTACACCTGACATCGATAAAATATTAGATAGAACCCGATTAAAAATTAAACATGAACTGTGGAACTACAATTTCACCCAGTCTGGTGTACAGAACCTTGATGGTTTACTCATGGAGTCAGGAGGCCAACCTTTGAGAAGTTTAATTATATCTACTTGGAGATCGGGAACAACTTTTCTTGGAGAAGTTCTTAACGCTGTGCCAGGGAATTTTTACCACTATGAACCTTTTTTAAACTATGGAATTGTACAGATAAGAGGTACGCCGGAGGCTGACAAGGCCCTGAAAACTATTAAAAAAATGTTCCATTGTGAATTTGATGGCATGGAAGACTATTTTGAGTATGGGAAAAGTCACTGGCATCAGTTTAGCCATAACACAAGACTATGGGACCATTGTAAATATAAGAAAGAACTGTGTATTGATGCTGATTTTACTTCCAGGTTTTGTAAGTTGTTTCCTTTTCAAAGTATGAAAGTAGTACGTGTTAGGTTACGCCTTGTAAAGCAGTTATTACAAGATAAAGAGTGAGTATTATTATACTTTTATAATAATAAGCTTCGCTTTGCATTGAGTTATCAGTAACAAACCATCAATCAAGAACTAAACAAATAAAGAAGAAGACTTAAACAGCTGTAATTTTTAGCTAAAAATCATTAGAAAACATACATAAAAAGATACATCTCATATTAGAAGTAGTGAACAATTCTTGCTCAAAATTATTACTGGTTTTTTTTGCATGCTGTAATGCATTGCTCAAAGTGCTGTAAGTATTACATACTATAAATATGTGAAAGTTTGTGAGGATATTTGTATATGTGGATGTTTGTTATTAGTTGATGTAGTATTGAACTAACTTAGATATTTCATGTCCTAAAACTAAACACTAAAAGATACTTGAGAAAAATATTACTTATGTGATATTTAAAACACTGGAATAAAAATAGACAGTTGCAGGTATTACCTGGTATCAAATAAATTAGTGCATACCTACTGTGGGATTGTCTAAAATTGAAAGTTACAGTGTTATGATCTTAATCACCTCTGATTGGTCGACACTCTTTCACTGTTGGCTGTGGTTATTTCCAGATTGTTGCAGTTATGGAATGTATTTTGTGTAACTTGTTAAGATTTGTGAACCAGTTCAATGATCCAAATTTAAAAAAAAAATGTTGCAGCAAGGATGCTAGTAATCAGCAAATCACTACATTATTATTTTAGAAACTGATTAGGTGGACTAAAGTACACTGCCCTTCTAAATTACCATCTTAGACTGCATCGTCACTTAGCACTTGTATAATGCCCTATTCGTTTGTGAAAGCTTTTTCCTTAAAAATTGGGTCAGCACAACACATAGACAAATTTTTTAATAACCCTAGTGTAACACTTATATTCAAATAGTCTTAATATCAAGAGTTATTTCAAAATCACTGACAGACAGACACTTCCATTTTATTTATTTGTATAGATAATCAAAAATTTCAGGCTTAATCTGAAAGTAATCCTGTTAATCCGGGACCCTCGTGGTGTGATGCAATCGAGGCAGCACCGTAACTTCTGTCAGCCAGCACCAGACTGTTGGAAACCGGAACTACTGTGCGCTGATATGATCAGCGACTATGTGGCAGCTGCAAGACTCAAACAGGAATATCCACATCGATTTATGTATGTATAATCAATTAATTATGTATGTATAATTAATTTATGTATGTATAATCAATTAATCTTATAGTTCTTTCAATTCACGAGGGTACGTGGCTCATGGTTGTGTGCGTGTCGTATCTGTATAAGTGTGAGCGAGAGCTTGCTCGGGCCTGACCGCTCCCACCTAGGCTCCTGACAGGCACACACACTTACGCAATGTGCATGTAACAATGTAACCACAAGTAAAGCTCACGCACCCTTGTGAATTACAAGAACTATACTGTATGTTATAAATGTTAAATGTGTGTCTGTTTGTCCTTCAATCACGCTGCAACAGAGACACAGATCGACGTGAGTTTTAGCACGGGTGTAGCTGAGTACCTGGAGAGTGGCATAAGTTACTTTTTATTCCAGAAAGAGAAGAGACGAAGCCAAAGGCAAGGGGGAAGATAATGTGATGATGTGACATATACATTGGGCATATTGTGGATATCAGTCACAAAATACAGACTAGAATAAATAAATGCCTGTGCTGTACAAAGTACACCCCTATAGTTGCATCACATTTTTCTAAAATGATTGCTAAACAGTCTATTTTTTTTACTCTTATACTTAAAATTAGCTTTTGACCACGGCTCAGAGGTTGAATTTTCAAAAATCCTTAGATCCTTAGCAGCTTATCCTACATCATAATAGCTATCTACATATATGCCAAACAGCCTGATCCGTCCAGTGTTTGAACTGTGCGTTGATAGATCAGTCTGTCACCTTTTCCTTTTATATATTTAGTACTAATTAACATCAGAAACTGAAGAAACCTTATTTTGTACCTGGACATAGTAAAATACTATTAATAAAGGGAAAGGGAGCGGAGAATATAAGTCAAGTTCAGCTTGGCTTCAGTTAAAGAAAATTGAAATGTATTTAAAAAAAAAAAGCTAATACTAATACTCTAATTACACTACTGGCCCAAAAACAAGTAACTACAAACTCTATGTGGAATTATATCCATAGTACATAAATGTTCTACTTTTAGCCTATTTAAATTAAGTGTCGACAGATGTATTTAGTAAAAATAATGAAGCCCATCCTGGTTAAAATAGGACATGTAAACAAATACCACCACTTGTTAATGCTAGCATATAATAAATTGGACTGAAAGCATTCATGTGAGTAAAATTCATCAATAGATTTTAAGCTAGTGTGAATGAAATAATTGTAATTTAAAAAGTCGGATATGCAAAAATGTTGACAGAAATAAGATGAATAGTAATTAACTTATTAAGGCCAAGGACAAATCTAGCAGAAATCCGTATATGGAATTTCGTTACAATTGTACGAGTTTTTATGCAAATGTAAGACGAATACCATACTCGTAAAGGCGAAGAATTTACGTATTTTGCCACTCCCTAATTCCGTTAGATTAGTGCAAAAATAGAATTTCCTTGATACTTTTATTATCTAGCTCAGAGTCACTCAGCAGGTGATGAATAGAGCTATGCTCGGCATTTTTCAACATTAACGATGAGCATTGAGATCCAGAAAAAAAATTTTTTTTTTTTTTTTTATTCGATGACAAGATAGCCCTTGACTGTAATCTCACCTGATGGTAAGTGACGATGCAGTCTAAGATGGTAGCGGGCTAACTTGGAAGGGGTATGGCAGTGAAAATTCAACCCATAATCGGTTTCTACACGCCATCGTGCCGGAACGCTAAATCGCTTGGCGGCACGTCTTTGACGGTAGGGTGGTAACTAGCCACGGCCAAAGCCTCCCACCAGTCAATGTAGGTAATTCTGGTTCTACTTATTTCTCTCATTTGATCTTGCAGGGATCCTTCCAGCATAACTCCCTCCATCGCCTTCTAAGTCTCATGAGGCCCATTATTATCATAGTCAGCTGTGGTATAGTCTTAATATGATTGGTACACGACCATCGTAATTTGATTGACTTTCCCGCTACTGTATCAAATGCGGTGATGGAACAAAAACGCCATAAATTCAGCCAATCCGCAATAATTACGATCGTCACACTGTGATTAATTCAATGATAACTTAAATTGTTTTTTAAACGACTTCCAAAAAAGGAGGTTCTTCGAGAATTCGTCGGATATTTTTTTCCATTTTTTTTTTAATGTATGTTCCCCGATTACTCGAAGACGCCTGGACCGATTTGGAAAATTCGAAAGGGTAAACTTCCCAGGTGATCCCATTGTCAACAGATGATGGGATCCTATGATGGGATCCTATGGGATGGGAGAAATCGAGGGAACACTTCAAATTTTATAGGTACAATGGATATACTTTGTAGTGGCGTTTGAAGACTTGTTTTGTAAAAAGAATTTTTATATTTATATGATAAAAGTGTCAAATTGCAAGAAGAAAAGATGCAATGATATAAAACGCAGTAAAAATCATGCTACAGTGTACACGCTCCAATTTCTCTTCACGAGAAAATAACAGACGGCTACGTCCTGATTTTAACCGATCGTATGATCTACCGTTAGATACATCATATGATTTACAGTTACTTTGGATATTCTTGATAAGAGATGTCATTAATTATTATGCTTTTGATATACTTACCTATATTGGCTTCTTCGAGCCATAATAAGCAATAAATATAATAGCAATAAGCCAATATAAGCTCTAAGGTGCTGGAATGGGGATCCCGCACCGGTAAGCGCAGCGTTGGTAGACCCTCCCCTAGGTGGACGGAAGTCCTCAAACGGGTCACTGGCGGCCGCTGGATACTGACGGCTCAGGGTCGTGTTCTGTGGCGATCATTTCAGGAGTCCGGCTGGTGACGTCTATTGGTTGTGAAAATGATGATGATGAAAATATTCTTAATCCAACTTCTATTATCTTTGCGATGATAAATAAATTACCTACATACAAACATTATTTTCAATTAAAACTTTATAAGTTAATTATAATTAACATTAACATTAATAATAATTATTATTACGTGAAACGGGTTTCAACTCAAATAACATCACGTCCGCATTTTTTGTTTTTATAAGTAGGGATCTAATTTTATATTTTATTTACTTCTTAAAATTTTTTTCTTTAGTTATACTTAATTATACTAATTCATTAAATATTGTATTAAGAGCCCTCCCTTCAGAATGACGTGATTTTGCAAAACTAACCAATTTTTTTATTGTATACAATCTTATACTACTTAACTAAATAATTGGGTCCACATCGAAGCCAGAGAAATGGTAATTTCCCCAGTAATAAAAAATATTTTATTTATTAGAAAATTAATAAAATAATAATAAAAACTAGTAAAACAGTAAAAAAATTATATTTTAAACAATTTTTGCATGAATAAGTGGTCGTGCATTCCTACAACTTTTTCGTTATGCCCCTACTCCACCTGCGCCGTAACGCGTAAATTAACACGATAATGAAGGCATTACGCAGATAGGCGAATATTTTAATGCGTTAAATGTGTTGTAACATTACTAATGACGTTAGACGCTAAGCGCTAATCCATTTTAGCGCAGCCGTTTACATGCAAATGGAGCATTAGCATCATAGAATGGTGCGGGTGACAGATTAAAAGAACGTAGTTTACTTTGTACGTAATAAAAAAAAATAGGCATGATGACCGATTTTGATAAACTGTGGAATAATGTTCAGATGTATCTAGTTATTCGAAAAAATATCTTATTTCAGCAAAAAAAGGTTTGGTAGATAAAATTGTGTCATGGCATCGTTTGTGACGTCATTTCTATCTTTTTTCATAGTAGTTTGTCAAAGTTTGAAGGTGTGACGTGTCGCTCTGATCGGCGTTCAATCCAATATGGCGGATTGCTGTGTTTTATCAAAATAAATATCAATCTCGCTCAAAATAGAAAAATAAATACGTTATAACTTATAAACCATGAATCCTATTTCATGAGAAAAAGTCATAATTTTATTGATTCTTGGTAACTGTCATCATGCTTATTTACTTGTTTTTTTCTAGGGCTTTACGTTATGAAGAGCTGGCACTGAGTCCCAACAGCACCTCGTACGCATTGCTCAAGTTCCTGGGCCTGGGCATAACGCCGTCAGTGGACGAGTTCCTCCACTCGCACACAAATATCGAGGTGGCTGGCGTCAGCTCCACCTTCAGGGTCTCCCGCGACGTGCCTTTCCGATGGAAGAATGTTCTAGACTTTAATTTTGTTGATGAAATACAGGTAAGTTCATATCTATAGCTAGTTCATAAAAATCTTCCTCCTAGTTCCTCCTTCACCTTTTTATCAAAGAAGCGAGAAGTCGTGAGGGTTGGCATTCTTATGTGGTAGAAATCCAACCTACTCGAACGAAACGCTTTAATTCAACGTTTCTGATAACAGCCGCTAAGGTGTCGAACACTCTTCCAGCATCCGTGTTTCCTGCCACTTATATGTAATTTGAGTACCTTCTAGGCAAGAGTGAATAGGCATCTTCTAAGCAAGTGTGCTCCAACCTAGACTTTATCAGTGCTATCCAGTATTGATTGTCGTCAAGCGCAAGCCTATTTCGGATAAAAAAATCTTACTAATCACACTAATATTATAAAGGCGAACGTTTTATGTTTGTGTGTGTATGTTTGTTACTCCTTCACGCCACAACGAATGAACCGATTTGGCTGAAATTTGGAATGGAGGTAGCTTATACCCACGATTAACACTTGGCTTTAAAAATAACTTTAACCACGTAGACGAAGTCGTGGGCTTCAACAAGTGAATGATTTTAGTGCTTTTTCGGATATACACAAACCTAGCCTAGATTGGCGGTTCTAAAAGCTGTAGGGCTATACACTTACATTTCTCAAGGTTTTCTGTGGAAGGGAAAGGTGTTTTAAGACAGGTTTAAAAATCGCACCTTAAAATTGATTTATAAACTATGAAACTCGTACTTATTTATTTGTAATCGAAAGCCTAAATACCAAGTTTCTTGGATATTATAACTTGAAAAATACAAAATACAAAACACTACAACTTTCAATACAACATTTCATTACCTATTTAAACCCTTGGGGAGGAATTTCAAGAAATCTTTTCGTGGGCTTCTACATCCTGTTAATATCAAAATTTCAAGTTGTTAACTCCAGTGACTATGCGTTGATAGATCAGTCAGTCTTAAAAAGTATCTTGTCGGCTCTTCTCAACAGAATCTGCATTCCGAACCGGTGGTTGAGTCTTGACTTGTCATAAGACCTACAAGTTGCCCTACATGAAATAAATAATTTTGAATTTGAATATAGATAAAGATAATAATTGTACATAAAATATTAGAACCATTCAACTATGCATATAATTTATGTTTCTATTTAGTATTAATTATTTAGTATTCTATTTTTTTTATTAAAACTGTTGAAAACGTTTAAATTGGCTCAATTCGATACATCTCGTTTCTAATCGTATTATTTTAGTTAGTTAATTAGTTAATGGATGTAGAAATGACCTCCCTGGTTTAATAATGATATCTTATCATTTAATTTGGAACGAATTCGGTTTTCGATAAGGAAATCCATAAAATATTTGATGCAATTATTATTTTACACAAAAATGAATTGAACTCTTCAATAAAATTCTCTTAAATAAAATTCGTAGGTTCGAATACCATCCGTTGCACTATTGTCGCACCCACTCCTAACACAAGCTTTCCGCTTATTTGAAGGGATAGGATATTAATCAACTTCAGCTTTGCTAATATTCTTAAAAAAAAAAAAAAAAGAAAAAAGTCTGTTTTATAATATAAAAAATATTTCGACGGGACAAAACAGCTATTTTACTAAAGTTATAATTTTTGAAAAATTAGAATTATATGCATTTATTTTACACAAAAATTAATTAAACTTATCGACAAAACAACAAATGTTTTTTTAACAAAAAATGTTAGAGTTATTTTGCTGTAATCCGCCAACAGAAAAAAATCTGTATGGTCAAACATGCAGTTATAAGCTAAGCACCTAAGCTAAGTTATAAGTTATAGGATTACAGCAAAATAACTCTAACATTTTTTGTTAATCATGAACTTCCGCAAAGTAACGCCTGACTCTATCCAATATCCAAATGTTTTTTTTTTCTCACGTCAAAACAATAAATAATTGTTATAACAATAGTTGTAAATAATGGAATTACTCAATTCTTCTATACATCGTTTGAATTTTCGGAGAATGATTATTATTTAATGCAACTTCATTTGACATAAAAATGAATTTAACTCTTCATTCGAAAGCACTTTGTAAAAGTTTATTTGAAAACGTGGTTAAAAAAACTAAAAGACTGTTTTTTAACGTAAAAAAAAATTAATTTTTCTATGGATTGAATTTTCGAAGAAAAATACTTTCAGAAACTAAAGGTTGCTCGCAAGTCGCAACAAGGTCGAAGACGTGTTAAAGTGGACTCGACTTTCGAAGGGTACTCGATATCTGTTTTGTCGAAGAATCTAGATCATGCCAGATCATATCAGTTTTTTTCTTTATTCGATGACAAGATAGTCCTCGACTGCAATCTCACCTGATGGTAAATAACGATACAGTCTAAGATGGTAGCGGGCTAACTTGGAAGGGGTACGGCAGTGTACATTTAACCCATACCCCTAATCTGTTTCTACACGCCATTGTGCCGGAACGCTATTAGACCAGACCAGAGACAATTATTTTTTTTTAAATATACTGGCGCTTGACTGCGATCTCATCTGATGGTAAGTGAAAATGCAGCCTAAGATGGTACGCGCTTGCTTAGAAGATGCCTATTCACTCTTGATTTAAATCATTTCATTCTTGATTCAGAAATCATAAATTCCCAAACTGGAACTGGAAAACGAACCCGAGACCTCCCAGTTATAAGACCACAGCGCTCACCACTGCACCAGGGAGATCGTCATCCAAAAGGAAAAATAACTACATAATCAGTTATTGATTTTAGGGTTCCGTAGCGTTACTAAACCTCCGCTGTCCGTCCGTGCGTCTGTCTGTCTGTAAGCGGACTGTATCTCGTGAACCGTAATAGGTAGATTACTTTGCTCGATCTTCTTATTATACCTGGAGAGTGACATAGGCTAATTTTTATCCCGGAAAATTAAAGAGTTCCTGCGGGATTTTAAATGCTAAATCCACGCGGACGAAGTTGCTAGTCCTACTTTATATATATTATTATATATTATATTATATATAATATTATAAATGTGAAAGTGTGGATGTTTGGATGTTTGTTACTCAATCACGTCGCAACGACTGAACCGATTCTGCTGAAATTTGGCACAGAAGTAGATCATAGTCTGGAATAACATATAGGCTACTTTTTATCCCGGGAAATTAAAGAGTTCCTGCTGGTTTTAAAAACCAAATCCACGCGGACGAAGTCGCGGGCATCAGCTAGTAAATAATATAATTAATTTAAAAATTAAAGGGGGCTCCCCTACTAGATACGTGTTTTTTCGGCGTTTTTGGCACTTACATTTGACCGGTTATTTTTTATTTATTTTATTTTTTTATTTTACTTTATTAGACAAACCAACAATATTCATGCACAAATGTAAAAATATCAGCAAAGAGACTTACAACTAAAAGACACATAGCAAAAATATCAATAATTGGCATGTACAAAAGATTTAAGGACATACAAATAGATTATTTTAGATAGGGTAACAAAAATTATGGCAAATTCTACAATTTCGCTCCCTTACGCAGGGAGTCAATGACATTACGACGAAAGCAGGTTGACCTGGAATTAAACAAATTGAGTTGCTGATTATTTTGATTGAGTATTAATTTACGCTTGTTTAATTTTCAGATGACGTGCAAGGAGGCTATGTCTCTGTGGGGCTACCGTAACGCGCACAACGCTTCTCACATGGCCAGCAAGGACTACCACCCCCTCGAACACTACTCTCTCACACAGTGAATTATTTATCATCACGCCTTCGAGTCTCTATCTAATCACTTATGGAATAATTCGTTTGCATCGAGTTCTTAAACGTAGGTTATTTTAAGGTAAGTCCAAACTCTTTTAGTTTTTATTTTTTCTTCTTCGTTCGCGTGATTGAGGTTTTTCAATTCCCGCGGGAACTCTCTTATTTTCCAGGATAAAAAGTGGTCTATATGTTATTCCAGACTTTAATCTATCTCTGTGCCAAATTTCAGCCAAATCGGTTCAGTCGTTGGGGCGTGATTGAGTAACAAACATCATACATTAATTATATGGTTATTTTTAGTTAATAAAACAGGCTAATTTTGTGTTTGTGTGGGTGTCTATTTATATATCTATTACATTTTGAAATTTTAATTTTCAATATTATATAAAAATTAACCATGTTTTTTTTTATTATTTTCAGATGATGCTCTATTATTTTCATATATCCATACATTATAATTACCAGTGCAATAGTAATAAAAACCGCTGCATTATTTATTACAAAGAAATGAAAATTACTTAATAAAAATGGCTTCAAAACTAGTATTAAAAAAAACGCTCCTAATGCAAAAAAAAATAGTAATCATACTTTTTAGTATTTCCAATGTAAGTACATGACATTAAATTGATATTTTTATTACATATCGTAGTTATATTATGAGTAGTTATATTACTTAAGTTGTTTTAGTCATTATTTTGATGTTTGAAATTAGCTGTAATAATTATTGTCAATTGTATTAGTTTATTTTGTAAGACTGAATCTCTCTTTGTTTTTACCTTATAAAGATAGCGCATATCTATTAGACGATCGGCGGTAGATTGAAAATTTTATAGCGCTATCTATTGCCATCTCTCTCTAGTTCATATAAAATATGCGAAATAATAGGAACAGGTATTCTCTGCATTGGAGAACCCCTAAATTGAAGGTGATTGCACCAAAATACGCCTGTTTGAAATAAAATTAGACTAAAATCTATTGAGCGTGCTCTAATGTTAAAACGAGACGCAAATATGTCCCGAAATAATCCTCTGTCTCGTTTTAACTCGTATCTGAAGTCTTATCACAATGAGAACACTCTTTAGTGAAGCCTTAAAGGCAGCAAATTATTGTAGTCATTTTAGCGTTGTGCCGCTAGTTTTTCAATAAGCCATAGTTGTATATGGCTCACGAAATGTTTGACTTTAAATATAATTATTGAATAGAATCAGGCGTTACTTTGCGGAAGTTCATGATTAACAAAAAATGTTAGAATTATTTTGCTGTAATCCGCCAACAGAAAAAATCTGTATGGTCAAACATGCAGTTATAAGCTAAGCACCGCTTACCTCCCAACCAAGCAATAAAGCAAAGTTCCCAAGCAAGCAATGCCACCACCACTCACATGCACCACCACACAAGACTTTTATACTACTCTCGACGCACGTTTCGCCCCGACACCGGAGCATCCTCAGGAGATATCGACTTTACAATGCTGTAAAGTCAGCTGTCGGGGCGAAACGTGCGTCGAGAATAGTATAAAAGTCTTATGTGGCGGTGCATGTGAGTGGTGGTGGCATTGCTTGCTTGGGAACTTTGCTTTATTGCTTGGTTGGGAGGTAAGCGGTGCTTAGCTTATAACTGCATGTTTGACCATACAGATTTTTTCTGTTGGCGGATTACAGCAAAATAATTCTAACATTTTTTTGTTGAATATAATTGTCAAATTTTGCATGAATTCGTACTGTTTGAAGTGTTAGTTTTGTTTGCTGCAAAGCGTAGTTTCTCTTTCAGAGATGTCTTGAAGTTTACTTAAGACACTTTGAGTGCGGGAGATCGTTGCAGTTCTGTTTATTTTTGTCCACTGGTGAACTGTTATTGGTTGTTATCGATAGGGTTTTTGACCAATGAAAATACACCTGTGTACCACGAATCAAGTCTAAAATCTTTAGTTTATAACCGGTACGGGCCGGAACATGTCGTGACCACGGTCCATGCAACTGGATCGAAATTCCAACTAAAACAATTACCGTGGTACGTACTCGTTTAATTTTATCACGACTAAATGTTTGGCGCCAACTATACTATGGGTGTTGTAAAGAAAGCCTAGTTATTTAAAAACGCGTGTGTTATATCATAATGTAAAAGATGGACCATTAGACAATAGAAGTTAAAATTGCTTGAACATTAAGGAACGTATAGAACACGTTTTAGTTGACTTTGAACTAGGTAGTGCGTTCAATTTTTTTTTTTTTTTTCACTTCTTTCACTCAATGCATTTTAAATTGATTATATTATTTATTAAGCTTAGGCGAGTACTTGTTAGTTTTAGCACTCACGGAATTGATTAATGTCGATGCTTCCATTATATAGACACTTAACTGTACAATACGGTAGTATATGTATCTATATGTATTTGCGATATGGCCCCTATACAGAACAAGTATGATGGTCGAATCTGACCGTTTCTTTAAATAACGCAATCAGTTGCTTGTGTGAGTTGGGGTCATTTCGTACATCGCTTTAGCACACAAGAATTGAGGCTTTAAAGCTAATACTGTTGCCTACATTTTTGTAAAGAAGCTGAAACACCAAAATAAAAAGTAACTTTATTGGTGCTCCTAACTTAGAACAATGAACGCGAACGCACTCTAAGTGAAATATTTAAAAAATCAGTAACATAACAAAACGAAGAACATGGAAAAGCAAAGATTTTTATTGCATGGACAACATTTTTGGCTCATCAAATCGATAAATTCGATTATCCTGAACTCAAAGATAAAAAAATTCACAATTTTTTTTACGAAGGTATACGGTTTGGGACGTTTTACTTTATGAAGCATTCTTTCGTCATCGTTATTGAAAAACCATTTGCAATATAATGCTATCAACATTATTTATTACATATTATAGGAATATTATACCGCCATTTTCTATTTCTGTTTTGCATTAGGCAAGGTAGAAATATAAAATGGCAGCTTCATATTCCAATTTTTATCAAATGATACATTTGTTATGTATACTTAGCTCTACCTGATTATTACGACAATCTGTCGATGTTGATAAAATGTACATTGTGCTAAATCAAAATATTTTCAATACAATGTACTTAGTAACGACTAGAGAGCGTACGCGTTCGTTGACTCCAATAAGGCCGGTCTTACACCTGTAAATTTGATCCACGAAATTACTTACGTATAACTCACGTGATCTACTTACGATTTTGCGTCAGTAAAATTTACAGATATAAGGTAGGTCTAGTTTATAGATGCACCGTTTATAAAGATTCCTAATAGTGTAAATGCGTATTCGCGTAGATTTAAATCGATTCCATATACAAGGAGAGTAACGTTTATGGGTAAATGTAATCTCCGTCCATTGGTAAAGTTACTAACTGTGACAAATAAACCCCGTGTTTAAATAGCTCGTTATCTTTCACAGTTCCTTCTATACAAAAACATGTTTTGCGTCTTACAAGAAACTTGACTATATAATGTCCTTTATATAGTACTTGTCTTGATGGCAGCTCAAAAAGTGATTATACCAAGTCGCGCAGTTATAACTAGCAATTACTAAACATGCACGTTTGTGATTGCGTAGTCTACGAGTATATAATTCGTAGTTCGCACATGTATTCTACTGTGTAAAAGAAATTATTAGTTAATTTACTACGGTTAGTCCTAGTTTTTGAAACGGTCTTGAAATCTAGTCGGCCGGAAAAAAAGTCGTAATTTTTACTTACGATAAGTAAGTCAATTGTGTCTCAAAGTCACAAGAAAGTTGATCATAAGTGACTTCGTAATAAATCAAAAATGAAGCAAATTCTAAGCATATAAACTCTTTGTAGACATATAACTGGCAAAACTTTTTGTCTATTATGTAATGTGGAAAACATTTATTTTCTTATAAGAGTTGACTTGCTATGCGTTCTGAATAACTATAACTCGGATTTTAAAATATCTCAATAGTTCTCATTTAGGATTCCTGTTTAGGCTACTAAACCTATTGAATAAAATAAATGTATGAAAATTATTTTCGAGATCGATAGAGAATTTCGATAAATTATAATTATATAATTTTAAATTAAAGGTCGGTATTATGTGAAAATTCCTACAAGAAATTTATGTCTAACAGTGGTCGTTGAAACGTCGATGACAATAAATAAATTCAATTCGTGCACCAAAAAAATTATTAAGTACATTTAGGTATCCAAATGTATTTAATGACTTTTATAAAAAGATAGATATGAGTGATACCTTCAGTATGAACTCAGCGGTTCCCCATAAGATAGTATTACAGTATTCAAAAGATGAGTATCTCAAAATGGGAGCTTGCAAACAGCGAGCCTTGAAATACAATAATTTATTTTAATTATAAAATATCATTTTTATTTATCAAATAATATGCTCAGATATCATATCTTTAAGATTCCTTTATGCGTTTACGTTGAATCTCCACAAAATATTAGCACTTAGGATTGGACTGTCGGTAGCCATAATCGTATTTTATATTATAAAAAAATGGATTTAAAACGCTCAGTGGCATGTGGAGCATTTTATTTTGGGGTAAATACGGAAATAAGTATCAATGCTTGCCTTTATATAGGCAATTAAGGTAATTTCGTATTGCAATCACAACCACGATTATTTGTAAAATAAAAATATGCGAAGCTGCCAAATTCAAGGCTTTGCTAATTGTCAATGCTTTCCGCAATTAACCCTGGGTTAGGGTTATAAATACTGTCAGCCAAAAGCCTTGTTTTCACTAAGCAACATGTGACGCTCAACATGTTTAGCAATGATGCTCAACCGTGCGAAACGTTGCCAGATGTCGCGCGTTGTTACTTTAATACAAAACTTCCGTCTCATCGCTCAGCATGTTGCGTAGTATGTTGCGTGCCATTTGTTGCTCAGTGGCTTTAAAATAAATTCAAGCTCTTGACTTCTATGCAATGCACGCCACTGAGTAGATATAATAAATTCGAACAAATGAAACTATATGTAGTGAGAAATCATTAAGTGCACTTGGTTATAAGACGGTAATTAGGAATTTTATCGAATCGATAACTTTAGTATTTTAGCATAGGGGAGAGAGAGTCTAGGAGCTCGTAGGACATTTATTTGTGTGATGGTTTGAAATAGATTTTGTATCAAAATATAAAATCAACAAAATTGAAAATGTAACTAATAATATATCTGCAACGCATATGAAATTATGTAATATAAGATAAGATGAAGCAATATGATTTTGGTTTAAAAATAATCTCGTTCTTTACTCGTTTATATAATACTGATAGTGTATTAGTCTATATTTATTTATTTACAAAGCGATATAAATAATAAAAATAAGGCCTAATATATTAGTAATTAAACTTTATTTTAAATTCGATTCAAAGTTTTGAAAACATCATTTATTAAACGGAGCGAAATGTAATATCAATGTTTTGTTAAGAAATCTACAACAACAAACTGTTAATAAATGGATAGAGAAACTTCTCTTACAACGAATTTATTTCGATAAAATCGTTATGAACTATCGATTGCTTGAATACTCGATAAAATTAATAACCAATCTCTAGTACATTTCAAATGTTTTATCATAAAGACTCCGCTCTCTAGTAATAATTGATATACATATAAAATGTTTTAAAATTATTTGTTGTTCCTTTAAATAGTTCACACGGATCGTGCTCTGAAATTGTAGGTTAAAAAATATACATTTTGACTGGCTCAATAAGATTGTTATATAAAATTGTAGAAATATTAAATTGTAGACTTATGAGACAGTTAAAATTTACTATGAATAGAATTAATTAAAGAAACATTGATATACGCGTATCAAGTTTAAGTTTATTATCTCTTGCTGCTGGAATTCAAGAAAGCAAAATAATAATAATATTTTATGGTATCGGAACACGAAAAACTATAACCCTCAAGTAATTTTTTGTTATGAAATATAAACTGAGTGTGGAAGACTGATATTCTATTTGTCTTTGTCAATACTACTTTTATATACACGATTATATAATAGTGGGTGCTTAATTAATTATTGTAATTTTCAAAATTCAATATCTTTGATGTAAACTATCCATAGGAAATTTTACTGCTGTCTCGAAGAATATATATGTATATTCGATTACATATTATTGCAGTGTTTTTAAAGTTAATGTCTTGGATGTTTTATGCTGGAATAATATGTAATAATGTCATTTTTACAATAATGCTTAAAATATACACCTTAAGTCAATCAACGCCATCAATTAATAGTTAAGAAACATGCTTCCTGATAGATCTGACAATATAAAATATTCTGTTATGCCTTATCGAAGTAAAGTAGTGATATAGTTAAGGTATATATAAATTGCATGCTAGTAAATATTATTATGTAACATGATTTAAAAAATAAATAAAGTTGCAAACAAACTACTCTGTCGGGGCGTGATGTGATGCGACATAGGTCGATCGGACTTCGGACCCATATAATATTTATTACATAATATTATGTATAGTCTCATTTCATCCAATGTCAAGTTTCTTGATATCTCAAGATACTACGTTATACGTCGACTATCGGTTTTTACCAAGACCTCTAAAAACTAGGTTCACTTGACTTGCATCATGCGTGCGGACGTTTTTAGGATTATGGATAGTGCTGTTAATGTGGACAAGTTGTCTTGGAAGCGGAAAGTTTCGAAACAAAGTCACAAATGACCAAAGTTGCGAGATATGTTTTGTAGACATGTTTCGTAGTCTGTACTGGACTAAGGTGTGCTGTTAATTTATAGGGCTATTCTCTATCTCAGTGGCCATGAAAAACGATGAAAAGTTGCTGATTGAGAACTGTCAACCCCGCATTTCGGAATGCAAAATGCTGATTGGACAGTTGTTAGCTACAGATAGAGAATAAGCCCTACTTGGCGCGCTCCGATCAGATCGCGTCACGACACACCAGAACACAGTAGTTTTTGTTTGCATCGTAATTTACAAAGATAGTGGCTCTGTTTCATAAAAATTACAGTTCGCCATGCCAAGGGTCATTTCATACGCACAATTTTTACCACTGTATAAGTAAATGACGCCTTAACTGTAGTAACGCGTAGGTAATATCTAGAAGGTGAACAACGATTTTTTATTATAAGCGCACACTTGCGAATTAGCTCTACCTACCTATTTAAAAATTTTATACATTGATATTCACTAGTTTTTGCTTGCATTAGCTTTTGTTTTAAAAAGAAAATGTTACATTTTGTACGCAGGAAAAGAATGCGCGTAAGACATTGATCCTTTAGGTACCTAAATCTGTGCAGTTGATATAAGAAAAGCAAAGCTTTTTACACAAATACAGATAACCACAGATTTATAAATAGGTTGCGAGACTAATAAGTAGTAGTTTTTTTTTTGTTTACAAATTATTTTAACGTTTTTATGTTTCACGTAAACCGTTATTCTGATTTTGTTTATCGAAATAAAGAAAATATATAATATTAATCGTAGTAAAGAAAAAAATATAAGATCATGTCGAAATTAAAGTAATGATAATGTCTGCCATTTTCTGTTTCTGTGTGGCTCTGTCACATCGTGAGCAAGACAGAAATACAAAATGGCAGTATAACATTCCTAATCTTTTCTAGATTGCAAAATATACTCTGCACAAATGTGCAAAGTTTGTCTGACTCAGGTGAATTGATAGCGATAATTTAGGACTATCTCAACTTGCAATTATGTAGTTTAGTTTTAGTTCAATCTAAACGGAATTTTACACTTATGTTTTATATATTTTTTTATAATAGCAGTAAACATTTTGTATTATTTACGTTCAATAATTTATAACGAATAAGGATTAATTTATGTTTATTTTTTTATATACAACTTAAATGTAAGTTCAAAAAAAATTGATTTACGGCTCAAAGTTGTTATTAGTTCATAGGTTATTCTTGAAAGTATTGACGTAGAAATATAATCAGCAACAGCGGTGTAAGTTGCAGGTAAGTATTATAAATTGGTCTTGCACAGACGACGGAGTTTACCACTAGATAGATTGCATTGCACAGAATAAATCCTGAAAATCAGGCCGGTTTGAGAGTGTCCATAATTTTCACAAAGGTCTGTGAAGTCTATCAACCCATATCGTCGGCCTAATTATCAAACTTCGTATCACCATTTGGTCAAACTTTACAGGAGAAAGAAAAAACTTTTTTACTATATACCTAACCATCAATAAAAACATAGACAAACAGCTTTATTTACATTTTGATTTATTATCTGTTATCATGATTCAATAAATGGACTTAGGTATTAGGTCGAAATGACGTCGGCTTATGCCGTGGTATTTTTATTTTTTGTAAATAGCAAAAAAAAACTAAAAACAAGTGGGAGATACGAGTGATTCCATCGTGTTCGTTACCGAATTTTACACTAGATGGCGTCAAAATAAAAAAATCGGAAATTTTGGAGTTACAAATTTTGATAATTAAGCCGATGATATTTAGCCAGCGAGGTCGACTATGGCTTAATTGAGTAAGGAATACTGTGTTTATGGACTTAAATAATGATAATTTTGATTGATCGTAAAGTGCGTCAAGGATTGTCTTTCGTCTGTGTAAGGCCATATGTTTACTCTTATTTTCGTATAATTTTTGATTTTTGAATGTGATTTTGGGTCCAGTTTTTATTTTGCGTTAGTGGTCTATTATATCTGTTATTTTTATGACCAGAGCTGTGACTGGCTGGAACCAGTGTAGATTTTGTATCATATCACTATCATATCATAAGATATATATAAAAAAAAACAAATATAATTATCATTATTTTCTTCATATAAGATTTGCTTGAGCTTCAAGTATATTTTACGGATACTAGAATTAAAAGTTTGATGTATTATGTTTCAAGAACTATTCAGCTAAGTATAAAATTTTAGTATTATGGAAAGTTTATTTCGCTTTTGTATTATTATTTAATTTTGATGTAACGTAATAGGTATATACTATTATATATTGTAATGGTTTTATCGCATTATAAATTTATTCTGTGGAAGTTTTAATAAATATTTGTAATGTAAAACTAAAGCAATAATGAAAGATCTGCATCGGCCCAAGTTACGTAATTAGAAGGGGAGGTAGAATTAAGGGTAGCCTTACTAGAATAAGAATTAAGGTTGATCGATAAAAAGAATGTTGAAGTTTTACCCGTAGACTACATATAGCACGGCCAGCGTTATTGTCGCATAAATTGTATTATCTTTTTTATTTGAAGTTGATTAATAAAGTTATGAGTCTTGAGTTCAGACTGACATGTTGTTTTATTTTTATTTCTTCACACCTACTGAATTATTCTGGATGTCCACAAAGAAAAGCATCTCACGACAAATCATCATTTATTAAAAAGTTGAAAGTGGTTTTCTTGATACTTACGATAAGATAGCACTTACTATACTACTAGTCTGTGATTAGTTTATACCATACTAAAAGCATTACTTTTTTTCCGTGATAAAATGAGTGTGATGACCAGGGTATAATTTTTTTTTTCTAAATCATTTATTATTTACATCTTGTATCGCTCCAGAGCAAAATACCAGATTAGTAATATTGCAGCAACTATTGCGGAGTCGTAACACCACATTGTCGATTGTACCATACAACACAACAAGTGACAATCTGGTGTTGCCAGGATATTGCTCTTCCTAACACTGCGGCTACATTATCGGGATTCGGTGAATATTCTATTATAGCGACAAAAGTGTGGCCGAATAGTTCGTTGAATCGCGATGTATTTGGGCGAGCACGGATTCCTCATCGCGGCACTGTCGGTAATGTAAATACCACTGACAGCTTAATAATTTCAATTTTCACTTTCACCAACCACTGCCATAACACCCCGTATTCACAGCAAAGAAGCAGTTTCTACATAAAAAGTGGAAACAAGTCTGAAAACATGTGTTCCGTTATCCTCATTGATTTGTTAGGATATTTCTGTAACTCTTCCAGGTAAATCTTTATAGCCGGCGCTATGTTTGGCTCAGGAAAAATGACATCTGAAACAGAAAAAGGGTTTGTATTTTTTACTTATTTATGAAGATTTTTAAAGTACACTTATTTCGAAGTTAATTAGGTTTGAAACATAAAAGGTTAGGGTAAAAACCATAGCGAAGTTGCTCGTTATTTTAAACAGGCGCTTCCAATATTATAAGTTGAAAAATTCCTAATACCTAAGTACCTAGGTATTGAAGTTTTTTATGAGTCAGTTTTATCCGAAAATCAAAGAAAGTACCTACCTACCTATAGCTACATGATACCTACCTCATTCTAATTCAACGAACAACTGAAACGACTCAGTCGTTTCAGTAAAGAGTTACATACGCCTTATTCACTTACTTAGTGCCCACAAAACAAGCACAACGGTGATAACTACACAAGCGATTACTCCCAATATATTCAACGTCAGGAATATACACGTTCGTCTGAGGGTTCCACCATCACTAAAAAATAATAATTATGTTACGCGGGCTCAAAAATTTTCTTATTAAATCACTTTATACCTAATCTTGAAACTTAGATAGGTACATATTATTACGCTCATATCGCCTATCATAGCTCATTGAGTCATAAAGGTAAAGCGATTCTTGGAAATTTGGGAATTTATAATTTCTGAATTGTTTCTGTTCTGTTCTGGTGGGAGGCTTTGGCCGTGGCTAGTTACCACCCTACCGTCAAAAACGTGCCGCCAAGTGATTTACGCTTGGCGGCACGATGCGATGGCGTGTAGAAGGTATTATAGAAACCGATTAGGGGTATGGGTTGAATCTACACTGCCATACCCCTTCCAAGTTAGCCCGCTACCGTCTTAGACTGCATCGTTACTTACTTAAGTGAGATCACAGACAAGAACTATCTTGTTATCGAATAAAAAAGAACAGTTATTATGGAAATCTGACAAACCATTGAAGCTTCAAGTCACAGACACCGATAAATAAAGCGTGCCTACAATATTTCATAGCGCACATTCATAGCGTTCGATCAGTTGATATTGAAATTATTATAATGAAACTTCGTTTGTATGGGAGGCCCTCGGGCTTCGTGGGTCTCCCTCTTTTATGTTTAGATTGAAGTGCCTACCTCAGAACCTGCTTGCTCTTAGACATTTAACTTACCTGGCTATTCCAATCTGATCCATTTTCGGTCCTATAACTACAGATTTAATAATTAAAATATTCTTGGTTTTAGGCAGGCATCTATAGGGTATCTATAAGTACCTGCTCAAAATTTATACGAGATAAGAATTCACAAATAAAGTTCATTGACACTGAAAGATAACTTAAAGATAACAGTGAAAGTCAGCCACTAAAAAAGTTAATGTGTCTATAGGTACCTACTCTTTAGGTAAGTATAAGACCTCTAGCCCGCACCACGAAAAAAAAATCGCGCGGTAAAAAAATCTTTAGTTTGATACACACGCGGTTTTTAAATCGCTAGTGCGGGTATCTCTATATGACCGCAAGTGTTACAGAATAGCAAAAAAAAAATCGCGCGGATTTTAATCACAGTGCGAGTTAGCGCTTACAGGTGGGATACCTACTAAAACCTATGTCTACTTCTTCTAATATTATGTTTTCTTGTAATTCCTTATATGTACCTACATAAAAAATAAAAATAAAATAAAATAAGGGCTTTGCGGTGTTATCACAAAAAATCCCGGCCAAGTACGAGTTGGTCCCGCAGACGAAAGATTCCGTGCCACCGTAGAAGATTTAACACTAGTTATTATTAGGATCCAGCAAAAATAAAACTTTATTGTATTTAGACCCTCTTTAACCAGCTTCTTTTTAAATTATTGTAGCGACAATAGATATACATTACGGTTCAGACAGATGGACGGACAGCGTTAGCGATAGATACCTAATTACTTATTTATACAGCTAGCTTAATATATCTTTAAAACTAATGCAAAAATACTTAAAATGCTTTATTGACATTATTTTTAGGTCATTTAGGCGCATTCTTGCTCAGTAATGCCTGATCTGCTTACTTACGTAAAATCATCAATAACTAAGTCATACTAAACTAATTATTTTTCGCAAATATTTTTCAAGAGCGAATAGGCATCTTCTAGGCGCGCACCATCATAAGGCTGCATCTTCACTTACCATCAGGTGAGATCGCAGTCAAGCACTTGTCTATAATATAGACTAGCGCTATTATATTAAAAAAAAATATGTAGGTAACTACTAGGAACATCGCGAACTTTAAAATTAAAACAATGATATTTTAAGTGGTTTTCAATAGCATATCTGTACTATTACCCGCCTTATTTTTTTTTAGAAAGAAAGTCTTCTCTGGTCACTATTTGAAATGTTATGTTTCCTTTATTTGAGAAAACATAAACTTTTAATGGTAAAAGTGTTCTAAATCCGGTTTTGGTCCCTTCTGGTACTCGTTACCTACGCAACGTTTTTTTTTTGTAACTTAAATAATTCAGTCATTAATGCACATTAAGGGCTATTACAGACTAACGATTTCAATCATCTTTGGCTAAGAATAACCGCTTTCTCTTATTTTTTAACAAAATTATTAATGCATGTATAAGTGACATATACATATTCAAGGAATTCAAGATGTTCACGAGTATACGTAGGCAAGTATATTATTGAAAATTCTAGCCGCCTTTGCGCACTTGCTATGAATTTCTATCGCATGCATTAAGTCTTGTGCAGCAATAAAGTTAATAAGTAAATCTATCCAGGTATCTAAATCTATCTGTAAGTCTAATTCAAATTCAAATTCAAAATCATTTATTTCATGTAGGGCAACTCGTGGCACTTATGACAGGTCAAGACTGTACCAAAGACTACAGTATTAATACTAGGACTGTACCACCGGCGGGGTTATTACGTATCTCGCAACAGGGCCCCAAGTCTGCAATTTTACGTGTCATTGTCATTGACCCGCAATACAATTACAATTCAATTATCATTGGTCCAAAATTTCGTAGTCTACTAAATTCACAATGGTCGTTCGATTTCTTATAATTGGATTGTAATTCAATGATACCTCGGTATGAGTTTCAAAAAAACTACATATTAAAAACGTTTATTTAAGCTAGATTCAAAGCTAAGTGTGTCAGTGGCAAATCATCGGAAAACAATTGTGACGCCATTAAATTAGTAGACTACCAAAATTGCTAAAAGTAGCAATTGGGATGTCATTGATAGACAATTGAACTACAATTGCAATAGCAGACTTGGGCCTCAGGTTTGCGACAGGCGCGGGCGTAAATCGCGCGATCGTTGCTGTCAAACGTCACTCGGTATAGAGCTTGGGGTCGTCCTTTAAAACGCAGCAACGAGGCGTGGTGCGACGCACGTACTATGCTATGACGATCTCGATCGGATATATCGAGTCTCAGTCCGACTGGCAATACGGTTGCGCGCGCGTTCACGCGCTAACCACACAACGGGCGTTCTTTGTTTACAAACAAAAATATATTCTCCTTGACCCGCGTGTTTTATCACAGTCTTTTATCACCCGCTTACCAAAATCACTGGGCACGGAATTTTTAGGTAAGTTAGTTGTCGCTTGAGTTGCGCGATATTTTTTAACTTATCAAGAATTTTATTAAGTTACTAGTTGACTTGCTCGCGACTTCGTTCGCGTGGATTAAGGTTTTTGAACGGGAACTCTCTTATTTTCCGGGATAAAAAGTAGCGTTTTTCCAGACTACAGTCTATCTCTGTGCCAAATTTCAGCCAAATCGATTTAGTCGTTGCGGCGTGATTCAATAACAAACATACATTCATCCAAACTTTCTCATTTATTACTGTAATATTTGACACTATATTTGTATAATTAAGTAGGTACTTATGTCGTTTTCCAACTGTGTTAATCGTTTTGGTATTCAAATTATACCTACTTAATATTAATTTATTAATGATTGCAACACTCGAAACGAAATCTCCAATATCTACCTACCTATTTGTGTAGGCGTAACGTAAAAATCGCATCAAAAATTGTTTAGTAGGTACGTTTTTTAAGGGTTTGTCATTAATGTTGGGGACTTTTCAAATGAGAATTTACCTGCCTACTGCCTAAGTTAGCAATAGCGCCTAACATAATAATCAAAGCACCTAACATAGTTAGTACCTACCTACTTACCTACTTAACACTTAGAATAAATTTATTAATCAATAAGTATATCTATAATATTATACCTACAGCTGCAACCTGATATACTATTTTTAGAACAAATGACCTGCACTATCCAGTTTGCGGTGAGAATAATAACAAGATTGTTGGTGCCTAGACCTATTAGGTACCTACCTATTTACTATTTAACTAGGTACTTTTGATGATATAAACGAAACCAGTTAAGGCCCAAGACACGGAGCTGCCCGCGAAATTCAAATTTAATTTGGTTTTTCGCCATTTATAAACGAATACGACAAAGTAGGCTTATGGTATTCAAATTGCGATAATGGCAGTATCATCTTCACAGGTTTATATACTAATCTTTACGTAAAAGTATCCAGTTTAAGAAATTAATCAAAATAATGACTACTTTGTGAGTAGCTCATGTCAAACTCATTATTTTGACTAATTTCTTAAACTGGATACTTTCACGTTAAGATTAGTATATAAACCTATGAAGATAATACTGCCATTATCGCAATTTGAATACTATAAGCCTACTTTGTCGTATTAGTTTACAAATTGCGAAAAACCAAAATAAATTTGAATTTCGCGGGCAGACCCGTCTCTTGGGCCTTAAGCCCTATGAAAGTTCAGATTGTCTAGATATATTGCCTATTATATTGTCTAGTAGGTAGTTATGTAGGTATTAGCGATGTAACGAATATTCGCGTATTTTTTATTGTTTATAATTCTTTATTTTAGGAGATTGGTCCTTATTGGTCCATTTGACCTCTAGTTTGAATATGACCTCATGATATTTTGACAGCTAACGTCAGAAACATGAATCCGCCCGCCATGATTACGTATGTTATGTTGTCTTACGTGTAGAAAATAAATAATATTTCCATTGAAATTAAGATGAGTTCGTGGATTTGATCGATCAAAAATGCTTTAATATTTTATTTTATTTTATTTTATAACTGGTACAAGACCAGGACCACGCTCCATACAATTCTGGACCGTCTCCTTTATACAATTCGCCTACTACACTTTCTATACAGCTGCACCAGCGCTCTAGCCTCACCTTTCTACGAAAGCATGCTTTGCTTTTTATCTAATTTACCTACCTAGTTATGCGATAAAAAATATGCAAAACAATTTACTGAATAATACAGTAGATAAACAAGTTGTAAGTACCTAGGTATGTACACCTTTAGTTTTTTTTACTACCTATAAAGTAGGCGGGTAAGGCTGTACTGGTAGATATAGAATAAACGTTTTTGAATCCGCTGAAAGATAAATAAATTAGTAGTCTTTTTGGCACGAATAGTTGCCAAAAAATTTTTAGAGTCTGTTGAAAAAGAGAACCGTCGTTGCCTAACAGAGAACTAACAGTTAAAGGTGTAGACTGCGGACTGAAAGGTCGCAGGTTCGAGCCCCACCCGTTGCACTATTGTCGTACCCAATCCTAGCACAAGCTTTTCGCTTATTTGGAGGGGATAGGAGACAAGTCAAGTTCAGCTTGGCTAACAATCTTGTTTAAAAAAAAAACAAAACAAACGCTATTTATTGCGCCATTGTACTACCTAGCTATAACCTGCTAAAAAAACGTAATTAAGTGCAGCTGCGCCCTCCAATCCTACGAACGGTTCTCTTTTGAACTGACACTATGACAGTCGGGTGCACTAAACAAGCTGTGACGTCATCGGCCCACGGCTATTAGGTGCGACTGTACTGAAATAATACGCCAAGAAGTTATACGTAACATACCTAATTACCTACGCCGTACGCGGAGCCTTGTATTAAAATAATATACAGGTATACCTATATTTTAAACATAATATTATTATGGAATAAAACCGGCTAAGTGCGTCACGAAATCGGCTTTTTATTTTTTATTTTTCCTAGGCGCCGAACAGTAAGTATTGCGCACTTAGGTACCTAAGTTAAATTACATAAAGTTTTTGTGTGCATTTTTACAATGAAATGAATGTCAAGGATGAAAACTTAATGAAACGCCAAAGTGCTATTAACGTTGTTACATTTACAACGATCATTTTTGCGTAACCGAAATTCAAGATCATTTATTTTATTGGCTTTGTAGGTACATTTTTTGTCTGCATTCGACCGTAAAGATGATTTCCTTGGAGGGATAAACTTCATATTGTACGAGTGCACCTCCCTCCTATGTTCTCTCTCTGCGTCGTGTTCCCCATTACTGAGGGTCGTGATTCCTTCCACCAAGGACTCTTTTGTACCTAGATGATGTCGCGCCATGTGCCTAGGTTTGTTTGCGACATGCAAGGCTTCGTGGACCTTACCATCCAAATCCTCGTATGTAGATTCTACTTTTTCTTTCGTGATACCACCATGCAACTGAGTTAGAACAAAGGTCTCTTGCATGGACTTTCAAAGGGCTCGGTCTTGCGCCGTCTGTATCCAGCAGCTCTCTGCGACTCACCTACCGTCGGTCAGCCTAGTCGGGGGTCTGCTAACATCAGCTAAGAGTCTAATGCTGAGATCTATAGAGCGATCTCCGACTCAGCTCAGACTCAAAATAGAAGTTACAACGAGACACAAATATGCTCTGACATAAATCTGTCTCATTTTGACTCTGTCTTGAGTCTGAGCTGAGTGAGAGAGCGGTCTATAGATCTTCAGCTAAGACTGCGATTTCCGGTGCGGAATCGCCACTCTAGCACCTAGGGATTTATTGTTTTTCGAACTATGTGCTCCGCCCATTTCCACTTCAGATTCGCAAATCGCGACTAGCTGAGCTATATCAACAACTTACACATTTAGACTACCTAATTAAGTATACCTAGTGATTCACTGAGTGAATCCTAGTGTCGGTTTTTGCGTAGTAGATTTTTTTTTATTCGATGACAAGATAGCCCTTGACTGCGATCTCACCTGATGGTAAGTGATGATGCAGTTTAAGATGGTAGCGGGCTAACTTGGAAGGGGTATAGCAGTGTAAACTCAACCCATACCCCTAATCGGTTTCTACACGCCATCGTGCCGGAACGCTAAATTGCTTGGCGGCACGTCTTTGACGGTAGGGTGGTAACTAGCCACGACCTAAGCCTCCCACCAGACCAGACCAGAGACAATTTAGAAATTCCCCGCCAGGAATCGAACCCGAGACCTCCCAGTTATAAGACCACAGCGCTCACCACTGCGCCAGGGAGGTCGTCAAAATATTATTCAATAATACGTTCTTGCTGGGTTACGATTTTATAATATCTATCTGATCATCTGAGGACGCAATGCACGTATTGTATGCATATTATTAATTGTTATCTAGACATCTTTACTTACATATAAATAATTTCAGTGTGTTTGTAATATGAAAATAACAGCTTTTTACTAAATGCATATTATGTAAGTAAATACGGTACTGATAACAAAAAACAATTTTTAATATTTTTGTCTGTCTGTACGTCTGTCTGTCTGGTTGTTTGTAGCCACTAATCTCGGGAACGGCTGGACCGATTTTGACGGGACTTCCACTGGTAGGTAGCTGATATTATCGGGAGTAACATAAGCTACTTTTTTAACCGACTTTAGAAAAAGGAGGAGAAAGAGTTGTGTTTTTCTACCTTATATCATACATAATATCGATCTCCGTGATTTCTAAACCGATTTGCGTGAATCTTCTTTTAATCGATACAAAAACGTTGCGAAATGCACCCATAAAAATTTCGGGATCCAACTCCTCAATCCAGATGCTGCAGGAATTCTGCCCACCTAAACTGTGGTGATTTAGGAACTGTCGATTGTGAATTGAAGAAGCGGATGAAGTCGCAAGCGTTCGCTAGTCATAGATATAATTATAGATATCTATACCCGGTTCGAATTTTTCTAGTTTCTACGTGGTTTCTACACTACATTTTTGAATAGATAACCAAGGGGTCGAATACCTAATAATTCTTATGCTGAATGAAATCATTCAATCATCTTGAATCAAATTGACCTCTATTTTATGATCAGTGTCAATTATACTTTTATTAGATAAAGGTGTCATCCTCTTCATCATGTCATCACCTTCATCAACGCCCGGTTTCTTAATCTATCTATGATCTGTCGATAAGTTACAATGGTCTGGCACGATGACGTATAATTGTGTAAGTGAATTTACACTGCTATACCCCTTCGAAGTTATCTCGCTGCCATCTTAGACTGCATCGTCATTCGTCACTTAACATCAGGTTACATCGCAGTCATCGACTAACTTGTCATCAAATTAAAAAAAATCTAAATACGCATCAAGCATAGATGTAGAGGACAAGTATTTGCAGGGTGCTTTAATAATAAACGGCATGTAATTAAACGAGCTTCTATTTAATACCATTATTGGCTTCTAAATTACTAAGTCAGGTTCAACTAGTGAGCCTCTAAAAAATACAATTTTAGCCACTATATATTTTGAATATAAGCTTCTATAAACACAACTCAGCATCATAATTATTTTTTAGCATCTATATTTATAGCTTAGCTTTAAACCGTGAACTCCTAAAATACTTAAATATTAGCATCAAATAATACAATGTGGCCACTAAAATAGTAAATGATCACCAAAACTTTAACCAAATTTTAATTTATTTTTGTGAGAAAAATGAAATAAAAAAATGTTTCTAACTAAATAAAAAAACGTTTTTTTTTATAAAATGAAATTAAAAAAATGATTGTTTTTAAATTTAACTCAAGATAAATACCTACACATAACATTATAACATTTTTGAAAAAAAAAAATCAAATTTTTTTTGAACTTTTTTTTTAGTTTTAGGTAGGTTTACGATCCCAACAGAACCTAAGTGTCCGGCCTTCGGCCGGGCACCTGAATATTCATGTATAACCCTAACCTAACCTAACTTTAGTTTAACAAGTATTACAAATTAAAATTGTCAAAGAAAAATTTAATTCAATCGCAATATTAACACACTAACAACAGAACAACAAAAAACACAAATGCATGTTTTGAATGGCGCTCTCTGCAAATAGCCATAACCAACGAGATCGTGCAAATTGCCAGTCGCATCCGTCTCACTCGTACCAACGAGATCGTGCAAATGGCCAGTCGTATCCATCTCACTCGCACCAAATCGTGCAGTGGCAGTGGACAATAATAAAAATAGTGGCTCTTTATTTGATGCTTTCTTTGGAATATTTTGTGGCCATTGTGAAGAAGCCGAGTTAGTATATTAGAAGCTTCATCATTTTCCCGTGGCTAAGTTATTAAATTAGAAGCTAGGTTTTGTTGCCAAAAAATAAATTTTGTTGCTCGACTTATTATATCCCATAATAAACTAATATACTTACTATATATATATAACTAATAAATAATGTCCTACAAGACATAAAGACGTTACTGCAACATGGTGACTTGGTACCTATTTGTCTTTGGATATGTTTGTGCAATAAATTGAGCTGTCTTGGAACACCTGGCACCTTTATACCTACGTATCGTTTTAATTCCATCTTAAGACGTCTTGCGTTCAACTGAAATGTTTTAATTAACTTTGCTGTAACTTATGGTACCATAATATATTCAAGATGTATTCAAGCATTAGAGTGATTGAGACTGAATTAATTAATTAATGATTGGTTTATATTTTTTTCTTTAATTATTCGGGAATTTTTATACTTCGGTATATGTTTGCCTTAGTAATAATCTAGATTTGTGTAACAAATAAACTAAAACGAAATAATTAATTATTATCAGTATTAATTCTCAATGAGCTCTCATTTATACGTAAATGCTAACGAATAACGATGCGATAAGATGACTTTGAGAGTAAAGTTTTTTTAAGGAAATCCTTAAGTAAAGTACGTAACTTTACGATTAGCGACTCATAGCGTTGCAGAGAGATTCAACTAATACTTACTTTCGGATGTTATTGATATTATCCGGTGCCGACGACAAGACACCGGCAGGGTGAGGATGGGCAGGGGACATAATTATCCACGGGAAAGGGATAAAATGTTTATCCCCTAGCTCAGTTTTATTTGGACAAAACGGTGGAAATAATACTTATATAGGAATACACTTCATCTTTCCCCCGTCAAGAAAATAATTTTATCTCTTGTCAGTGGATAAAATCGGAGATAAAATTTTGTCTCCTGCCCAAGCTCACCCTGCTGGGTGTGAAAGGCTATCCCTTGACTAGTTGTTTTAATACTCAAAGGGTTTACCATTCAAACTACAGTGAGATATTATCTGTTGGAGCAAACTTTGACAATAAAAGGGGTAAATAAGTACACAATATATCTACGAGTACAATGCGGCACATTAAAGTGAAGAATAACGGGACATGTCCATATATTACAAGACTTTGTCCGCTACTGCCGTTATAATAGAAGTTTAGCTTAACTCTGAAGCTGATTATGACAGCGGCTTCCTCTTTAAGTAGGTAATTAATTAAGAACTAAACCCGTGCCGACAAATCGTGGGCTAATGCTAGTATCCAGTAAATGTTATTAGATAGTTCATTGAAGATTTTCCACCCATATAAATATCAATTGCTGTTCATTAATCAAAACAAATTGCAGATAAGAAAGGTACAATTAAGATATTAATTCAGTCAAGTGCATCTTAAATTTTTAAGTTGTAGATTTTGCAGCAAAACTACACCCATATTCATTTAGTTTATATCTGTGAAAATCTATTATTTTAGGTGTATTTAGTATGATTAGCTGTTGGTTTTCCAAAATAACTAAAATAAAATAAATTAATCTGGCTAAAACTCAAAAACGGCTTGACCAATTTCAATATTTTTTTTTTTCTTTTGTCCACCTGGATGTTTTAAAATAATAAAAAAAATAGAGAAAACTCAAAAAATAGCTGAAAAATTGATTAACCACTTCGGTCTACTTTTCCGCGGGCAACAGCTTAGTTACTAACTAAATAATAAATAATTTCTACATAATCTGTTTATTTAAAATAAGATATAAACTATACATAACTTTGAAGGTAAGTATATATTATGTAAATAAGTAATAATTAATTAAACTAATGAAGTAAATATTTACAGATCATTAAAGTCACTTATAATCAAATCAACAAGATATAACATATTGAACTTTTATATTATAGCCTATTATCAGCTATTATCAGATAAATATTTGTAATCATTATCGGTCTGACAGCTGGCTTATAAAAACTTAATATTTGTATTGACTGTTAATACACAAATATTGTTATCTAGCCATAGACTTATTATATTACCAGTTATCTAGCATCTAGCTAACATTGTAAAGCAGGTAGGTAATAATTTATTTGCGCACGATAAAAATAAATTATATTTATAATTTTATTTTTGTTATACCTATATTATGATCTTAATAATACCTAATTAACTTTTGAGCGAAGCTTTGTTAAGAGTTAAGACCGAATCGGATCGAAGTTTTATGTACCTAGATAATATAAATTGTAAATTTTTCTTTCCATAAATACTTATGTATCTATCTGTCTTTATGTACAGTATTATATTTAGGTATTTCATAGGTTTTCCTTATTAGCACTCCAAAATAAAGCTTATTTAGTAGAGTCGTGAGAAATATTTGTCAGATAACTTTTTATCTAATCTTCTAATCTAAATATATAAAAGAAAAGGTGACCGACTGACTGACTGATCAATCAATGCACAGCTTAAGACGAGGTTCTGGACGAGTTTTAGGTATTTGAGGGGGTGCGCCAGAGGTGAGCGCGCGGTATTAGTCCCGCTCACCGCGGGGGGAATGTAGCGCGAGCGCGAAATATTAGCTTGATAGCGGCAAGAAACGACTCAGTCCGGCTGACAAAACTATATTAGGTCTGTACTGTAACTTATTTTCGTCACTCATATTGTAACTTATATGGCTCGGTTGGTATAGCTACAGTTTATTTTCAGAGAGAGAGTACAGGTTCGATTCCTAGCCAGTAATGTAACATTGTTTTTTTAATTTCCTTATTCATTTTTAGCCTTTTTTTACCATAGTATGTATTTCAATATTACTTACATTTTTTTAAGTACATAATTTGAATAAATAGTGTTTTAAGTTAGGTGTTGTATTTTTTAATTTATTACCTAATTTTTTAATCTATATTCTATATATTAATATATTGATATATTACTAGTTGATGCCCGTGGCTTCGCTCGCGTGGATTAGTTTTTAAAATGAATCCCTATTTCCCTTGTCGAAACATCACGCTTGAACGGCTGGACCGATTTTGATGGGACTTTCACTGGCAGATAGCTGATGGTAGGAGTAATATAGGCTACTTTTTTAACCGATTTTCAAAAAAGGAGTTATATTTTTACCTATGTACCTACTATATCAATATCTCCGTGATTTCTAAACCGATTTTAACGGGACTTTCACTGGTAGATAGCTGATATCATCGGGCATAGTATAGGCTACTTTTTTAACCGACTTTTGAAAAAGGAGAAGAAGGAGTTTTGTTTTTCTACTTCTGTATATCGATATCTCCGTGATTTCTTAACCGATTTGCGTGAATCTTTTTTTAATTGAAACAAAAACCATGCAAGATTTAAAATTAATTAATTAATATCCTTTATTTTTTTTGACGACGTCCCTGGCGCAGTGGTGAGCGCTGTAGTCTTATAACTGGGAGGTCTCGGGTTCGATTCCCGGCGGGGGCAATTTAGGAATTTATAATTTCTAAATTGTCTCTGGTCTGGTCTGGTGGGAGGCTTTGGCCGTGGCTAATTACCACCCTACCTTCAAAGACGTGCCGCCAAGCGATATAGCGTTCCGGCACGATGGCGTGTAGAAACCGACTAGGGTTATGGGTTGAATTTACACTGCTATACCCCTTCCAAGTTAGCCCGCTACCATCTTAGACTGCATCGTCACTTACCATCAGGTGAGATCGCAGTCAAGGGCTATCTTGTTATCGAATAAAAAATAAATAAAATGTTCTAATAAATATTTTTCTTACATGTTGTATTTTTTCGCTATTGAGGTGAAAAGTTGGATGTATCACACGATAGCAAAGTTTTTGCTTCTTGTGCCTTTGAATCCCTCACTACTCTTATGATTCTAACTTAGAATCCTTCTCTCGCTCGGGATTCAAACTAGGCACTCGCAACAAAAAAACTTTGCTATCTTGTTGAACAAATAACTATTTCGGGCAAACTATCAATTTTAGAGAAAATTTTTATTTCGTCCCATAGTGCCGCCGCCGCACTATGGGACGAAATAATATAAACCGTCTCATAAATGGTTGGGACGAATGTTATGATTCCAAAGATTTTTCCATGGATTAATATTCTCAGATAATAGGACCTTTATGAATAATGTTGAAAAATAAAAATATTTTAGTTCTAGGTATATAAAATTACTAGTAGGGCGCGTGAGTGCGCGGCTCGCTAAAGCGAACCGCGTGTTTTCTGTTCCCCAAGTAGATCTTCGGATCTTGATCATCTTTTTCCAAAACCACTATTTCATCTTGTACATTTTCTAAGATAGACATCGACGAAATTTGTATGGCCACCATCTTGAATCCGCCATTTTGGTAGTTTTTTTCAGCTCATTGCCAATTGGATAAGGTTTCGAGTGATTTTTGTTTGGGCACCCTCAACCTATCTTCAATACCCTGACCGTGCTCCTCACCCGTCTGCGAAATCCTCAATCATCAACTCCCTCCATATTTTTCATACAAATGAATTTTTATCTTCTATACTAAACCATCAGTTTGGAAAAGAAACCTTATCTTAGTCTTGCATATATTTTGTATGAAAAAAATAAATTCCGCCATTTTGAATTTTTTTCTATTCATTAAGTAGACTTTCGAGTACTGATCATCTTTTTCTAAAAAACCACTCTTCCACTTTTTATACTCTCCAAGATAGGCACCGACGAAATTTATATGACCGCCATCTTAAATCCACCATTTTGGATTTTTTTTCAGCTCCTTGCCAATTGGATGAGGTTTCGAGTGACTTTTGTTCGAGAACCCTCCACCTATCTTCAAACCCTGGCCGTGCTCCTCACCCGTCTCAGAAATCCTCAACCATCAGCTCTCTCCGTATTTTTTCTCCAAATGAATTTTTGTCCTCTCTACAAAACCATCAGAAATTTTGAAAAAGAGCCACATAAAGTCTTGCATATATTTTGTATGGAAAAAATAAATTCCGCCATCTTGAATTTTTTTTCTATTCATCAAATAGACCTTTGGGTCTTGATCATCTTTTTCCAAGCAACCACTCTTCCACCATTTATAGTCTCCGAGATAGACACCGACGAAGTTTGTATGGTTGCCATCTTGAATCCACCATTTTGGAGTTTTTTTTCGGCTTTTTGCCAATTGGATGAGGTTTCGAGTGACATTTGGTTGAACACCCCCCCACCTATCTTCAATATCCTGGCCGTGCTCCTCACCCGTCTGCGAAATCCTCAATCATCAGCTATCTCCATATTTTTGTTCCAAATGAATTTTTGCCCTCTATACGAAACCATGAGTAAAAAAAAATTTTTCCATACAAAATTTATAGGAGAGGTGATCAATGAGTCAGTGAATCAGCACGAGTAGCTATATATATATTAACTAGTAGGGTGCGTGGGTGCGCAGCTCGCTAAAGCGAACCGCGGTTTTTCTGTCCACCAAGTAGACCTTCGGGTCTTGATCATCTTTTTCCAAGGAACTACTCTTCCATCTTTCATAGTCTCTGAGATGTACATCGACGAAATTTGTATGAGCGCACCTTGCATCCGCCATTTTGGTATTTTTTTTAGCTTATTGCCAATTGGATGAGGTTTCGAGTGATTTTTGTTTGGGCACCCTCAACCTATCTTCAATACCCTGACCGTGCTCCTCACCCGTCTCCGAAATCCTCAATCATCAGCTCCCTCCATATTTTTCATCCAAATTAATTTTTGTCCTCTATGCGAAACCATCAGCGGAAAGGAACGTATCAAAGTCTTGCATATATTTTGTATATAAAAAAAAAAATCCGCCATCTTGAATTTTTTTCTATTCATCACGTAGACTAATGGGAACTGATTATCTTTATCAAAGAAACCAGTCCTCCATCTTTTATAGTCTCCGAGATAGACACTGACGAAATTTGTATGGCCATCATCTTGAATCCTCCATTTTGGATTTTTTTTCAGCTCCCTGCCAATTGGATGAGGTTTCGAGTGACTTTTGTTTGAACACTCCTCACCTATCTTCGATACCCCGGCCGTGCTCCTCACCCGTCTCCGAAATCCTCAACCAACAGCTCTCTCCATATTTTTCCTCCAAACGAATTTTTGTCCTATCCTATTTTTGTCCTTTGTCTCTATACGAAACCATCAAAAATTTTGAAAAGGACCCGTATCAAAGTTTTGCATATATTTTGTATGGAAAAAATAAATTCCGCCATCTTGAATTTTTTTTCTATTCATCAAATAGACCTTTGGGTCCTGATCATCTTTTTCCAAGCAACCACTCTTCCACCATTTATAGTCTCCGAGATAGACACCGACGAAGTTTGTATGGTCACCATCTTGAATCCGCCATTTTGGAGTTTTTTTTCGGCTCTTTGCCAATTGGATGAGGTTTCGAGTGACATTTGGTTAAACACCCCCCCACCTATCTTCAATATCCTGGCCTTGCTCCTCACCCGTCTGCGAAATCCTCAATCATCAGCTATCTCCATATTTTTGTTCCGAATGAATTTTTGCCCTCTATACGAAACCATGAGTAAAAAAAAATTTTTCCATACAAAATTTTACAGGAAAGGTGATCAATGAGTCAATCAGTCAGTCAGTGAATCAGTGAATCAGCACGAATAGCTATATATATAGTAACTAGTAGAGCGCGTGGGTGCGCGGCCCGCTGCAGTGGACCGCGGTTTTTCTGCTTTTAGACTTTCAGGGCTTGATCATTTTCTACTAAAAAACCACTCTTCGATTTTTTATTCTTTGTCAAATAGGCACCGACGAAATTTATATGGCCGCCATCTTGATTCCGCTATTTTGGTTTTTTTAGCTCCCTGCCAATTGGACGAGGTTTCGCGTGATTTTTGTTTGAGCAACCTCCACCTATCTTCAATACCCTGACCGTTCTCCTCACCCGTCTTCGAAATCCTGAATCATCAGCTTCTTCCATATTTTTTCTAAGAATGAATTTTTGTCCTCTATTTGAAATCATCGGTAATTCTGAAAAAGAACCCTAACAGTCTTGCATATATTTTGTATATGAAAAAAATTAATTCCGCCATCTTGAATTTTTTTCTATTCATCAAGTAGACCTTCAAGTACTGATCATCTTTTTCCAAGAAACCACTCTTCCATCTTTTATAGTCTCCGAGATAGGCACTGACGAAATTTGTATGGCCGCCATCTTGAATTTGCCATTTTGGAGTTTTTGTTCGGCTCTCTGCCAATTGGATGAGGTTTCGAGTGACATTTGGTTGAACACCCCCTACCTATCTTCGATACCCTGGCCGGTGCTCCTCAACCGTCTCCGAAATCCTCAATCATCAGCTCTCTCAATATTTTTCCTCCGAATGAATTTTTGTCCTCTACACGAAACCATGGGTGAAAAAAATTTTTTATTATGTAAATAAGATCATTCTTATTATTTAACTAGTACTTATTTTTAATGAAATAACTAAAATGACAATAATTATTAATAATGAAATAATTTTAAGTATTATAATTAAATTTTTAGTACTTATGGAAAATTAAATAATTTGATTTTTGACATGCTCTCACGAAATAAATATTATCTTTAAAATACTGGCGTTTCATTTTTCTAGTAGCTTATACATTCAATAATACGTGTACAAATTTTCAAATCAAAATGTCAAGAAACAAAAAGTTATTGATTTTCGAGACGGTTTATATGATTTCGTCCCATAGTGCGCCGTCGCCGCACCGCTGCCCGCAAGATTCGGAGCAAAGGCTTTACTCACTCTTGCAATGTTGATGGTTCCTCAGAATTGAGCTTCAAACGTTTTTTCCGACTGAAAATTAAATATAACTTATTATAATTAATTTTGAAAAAAAAAAAATACTATTGTCCTAAAAAAATGCGTTTAGAAAATGCAAAACAAACACGGTAGAAGAACCGAACCCGTAACTTCTAGCTATCAACTCTCTCCTACACTGACTATTACACCACTGGGGTATTACACCATTATTATTAGATACTTACCTTCTTCTTCGTCAACCCATAGACGTCTACTGCTGAACAAAGGTCTCTTACGTGGACTTCTACAGACCTCGTTCTTGCGCCGCCTGAATCCAGCGGCTCCATGCGACTCGTTTGATGTCGTCGGTCCACCTAGTGGGGGATCTGCCAACATTGAGCTTCCCTGTGTGAGGTCGCTAGTCCAGCACCTTGGAACCCCAACGACTTTCAGCTCTTCGAACTATGTGCCCCGCCCATTTCCACTTTAGTTTCGCGACTCGCAGAGCTATGTCGGTAACTTGGTTCTCCTACGGATCTCCTCATTTCTGATTTGATCTCGCAGGTAATTTGAAAAAACGTAATAATTGTGAAGAAATTACGTAAGTTACCAAGTAATTGAAAATTGATGATGAAATTGATATTTCATGATCCCTTACATAATGCAAAACCTTTACAAAGTATTGAGAAAATTAAAAATAGGTAGAGACGTACTTTACAATTTCCATCATCTGCTTTTGATATTTTTTATATAGTGAATTCTTGGATTTTGCTTTTCTTTAGGACCCATTTTCAAAATTAGCCTCTACTACCTAGTACTTATTTATTTAAAACTTCATTTTATGGATTATTTATTTACAATTGACTATAAACAAACTTATAACTAGGTAAACTCTATTTAACTTCACTAAAATATACAAAATAGTCTTCAACATAAAACAAAAACAATTTTACTTATTATAATTAATTTTGAAAAAAAAAACACTTGTCCTAAAAAAAAACATAAAACCTTTTTTTAGAAAATGCAAAATGAACGTAGTTGAGATTCGAACCCGCAATTTCTAATTATCAAGTCGCGACCAAACTAACCGAGCCAAATTTCTATTAGAAAGAATGACGAAAATAAGGTACATTATAGTAAAGTTTGATTAGCCGATTTACGTCACATTTACGTACTGTACGATAAAATTAAAAATAGGTAGGTAGACACTTATAACTATCACCATCTGCTTTTGTTGTTTTTATTTTGTTCATTTTCTTTTTCGGACCCATTTTCAAAATTTCTACTACTTAGTACTTATTTATTTACAACTATATTATGGTTTATTTATTAACAATATATTGTATACAAACTTATAACTAGGTACACTCTATTTGACTTCACTAAAATATACAAAATACTCTTCAACATAAAACAAAAACAATTTTCAATTATTATATTTCGCGATGTTATTTGATAGCCGAGCGAGAGCAGCGCCGCGCAGGTCCACCTAGCAGCACGCCTTAGCGATCACTGTCTAATTGAGTACGAGTGACAAAGAAGCCGCTACTGGAAATAAAACGGCCAAGACACAAATTGTGATAAAAAAAGATTAAATTATAATAGTCGCTGTAAAAAAAATCTAAAACTGCCATTTTTTGTAGTAAAATATGACAAACAAATTGTACTTAAATTTTTCAAAAATTAATGTATGGTAACTGAGAAAAATTGGAATTCATGTATTTGCAGAGGCAACTTTGCAATTTTTTTCTATTGAAAAAAGTTTACGTCATTGTGTTTTGGAAACAGGCATCAGGCCAGAAATATGATCAATTGTAACTCCCTTTTTTTTCATAGTATTATGACCAATAGATTTTGAATAAAACGATCTTCTTTCGGCTCTATTTAGCTGATCAGAGAACCTTAAACCACTGGACGAATAGTGCTGAAAGGCAAACAGATAGCTATTATGACGTAGGCATCCGCTAAGAAAGCATTTTTGAACGGCGCGAAGCCGCGGGCACAAGCTAGTTTTATTTTATAATAAAACTAGCTTTTTTTATTTTTTTATTTTATAATAAAACTAGCTTTTGCCCGCGGCTTCTCTGGCGTTAAGTTCGATTTTTCAAACCCCTATTTTGTCCCCTAGGGATTGAATTTTCAAAAACCCTTTCATAGCGGATACCTACGTCATCATAGCTATATCTATGCCAATTATTATCAGCCCAATTCGTCCAGTGGTTTGAGCTGTGCGTTGATAGATCAGTCAGTCAATCAGTCAGTCAGCTTTTCCTTTTATATATTTAGATTTATTATAAGTATAGATAATATTGATGTTAATCAATGATCCTGTTTTTAATATTTGCGTATTATTGTCGTATAAGGTATTTATACAGGAAAGAAGCTCAATGAACGTCGCATGCTTAGGTCGCATGCATATATAATTTGGTTTTCCCACTATATAACGTCGCAGCTCGCTATTCGTCTTTAAACGAGCTTGACAACTTTCTGATTTAACATTATCTTATATGACCATAATAATACGCAGATATTAATGACAGGATCATAAAAACTGTTCCAAGTCCTCAATTTCAGAATTAATCAGTGCTGCAGGGGTCTGCCCACCTAAACTGTGTGGATTTAGGAACTGTCTATTATTAATAGTTACCCATTGTAGGTACCAAGTAAAGACTACATCGTTGAATTCCAGGACCCAACTCCTTAATCCTGATACTTCACGGGCTCTACCCACCTAAACTGTGTGGATTTAGGAACTGTCGCTTGCGAATTGAAGAAGCGAACAAAGTCGCGAGCGTCCGCTAGTCATTGATAAGTAGTATAAAATCTCCCCAGATTTTGTAACAGTTTTACAATATTTGCCTATTGTTAGGTTATTAGCGGGTTTATAACTTTATAACTTGATAAATGATAAGGAGACAAGAAAAGCATTGGTAGGTATAGCTATGTTTACACGTTACACCTGACAATGTTTAAAATTTTATACTATCAAGTAAACACATTACAGTTATCATGTGTTTGATAATAAAAATTACAAATTCAGTAAAAAATGTGTTTTTAAGTCTGGTTGGTCATATAAACTTTATATGATACACATGATGAATGTATGGTTTGAATGATTCTTTTTGAAATCAACCAACCAATTTAATGAAATTCTTAAGGTAAGCGTAAGCTAAGACCGCACTCTCACTGTTCTGAGACTCAAGACAGACTTAAAACTAATGATTTATGTCATGAGCACATTTGTGGTCTCGTTTTTATTCTATCTATCTTAAGTCCAAGCTAAGTCTGAGCACGCTCTATAGATCTCAGCATGATAGACTCAACCGTTCTCAAAAGACGTCCAATGTTGTACAAATGTACATTACATAGGTTTTTTTACGAATTAATATAGGGAGATATTTGTAACAAGACGAATTCTGGACATTAAATATATTTTGAAAATTTTAGTCAGTTGGAGGATGCTTTATTTTATCGATACTGTATCTGTATCTGAATTTTTTGTCTGTCTGTCTGTGCGTGCGATGTGCATCACGTGAAAACTACTGAATGGATTTAGATGTTTCGTATAGTGGTAGCTGATACTCCGATTCAATATATAGGATACTTTTTATCCTGATAAACAATAAGGTTTATCCGGGATAGGGGATGAAAGTTTTTGTTAATTTTACTCCATAACTTCGTCAAATCTAAACCGAATTTGATAATTCTTTTTTTATTATAAATTTTGTACTATTAGAAATATTTTGTCTAATTTTGGTGAAAATCTACTAAATATTATCGGAGATAGAGGACATAACTTCTCGCGGATCGCAAGTCACTCTGAACTTTTTCCACGTGGACGAAGTCGCGGTAATCAGCTAGTAGATAATATTATGTCAATTGCTTTTTTGTGCCGCTACGGAAACAAAAGTTCTCAATGGAATAATTCAAATTGCGTAACTAGGTATATTAGATATCCAATAACTCATTCAGCGTGCAATATTATATACGAGTATAATATAGCATGATATGTAATACCACACATATATGTAAGTGACACACAACACCGCTACAAATAAACACAAAATGGTGAATTAAAAAAAAAACTCGTTATTGCGTCTTATTTATATGTACAGGTTATTGCCTCGGACTGCATTCGCAGAGCTAAAATAATATGATGTAGTAGGTACTATGTTGCGTATCACAACCCAAGTAACAATTTCTTGTCCTATAGCAGCCCATAGAACGTTTCCTCTAACACCACTTAAGCACTGTAAAAGCAATAAGAAGGTCGTATAACGCTGATTTGGCGCAGTTATATCTCTATTTAGAGACATAGCGAAACTATAGCAGTTGTGCTTGGGACTTTTTTTTTCTATAAATTTGATATATTGGTGCCTTGTATGACAATTTGTTGACATACGAGGCACAATAAAGCTTTTATAGTTCTTTTTTATTCTGTTGCAGCGTTCGTAATTCCATTATAGTGCTATTATACTCTATAGAAAAGTACGTGATTCTTTTACTACGCTTTTCATTTTAATTTTTCACGGCAAGGTGGTCTACGTGTGTTTATACAAAAACAAAAAAATAAAAGGGATAAGGATTCCACCTTGCTGAGTTTAATGTCATCTTTTATTTAGACATGGATAAATTCGACCAATACTATAAAAACCACTTGGAACCAAAGTTTTACTGATAGAATAGCATTAGTTTTACTTATTATTTTCAATGCGCCCTAAATTAATTGAGTTTTTTAATTAAAATATTAATAAAAATAAATAAAATTAACCGTAGTTTCTGCTACACAGCCAAAAAGCTAATTTGGTTCTCTTTTAGGTTAACTATAGCACAAGTGACAAAAAATCTGCCGCCATTGACGTAAAATTAGGGTTCCTTATGACTAGTCTTGTCCCACATACTTAATTTTTGAATACATTTTTGTATCCAAGGAAGAAATAAAATAGGTAGGTAGGTAATCGTTGCTCATGATTGGTTTTCTTTCTCAGGTACTTATAATAAATATGCCCCTAGTAATGGATATTGATAAATTTCTAAAATTTGTTCTATAAAGGAAATAAAGGAATTAGCTATATATCGCTGTTGTCTTAAAACAGAACAACCAAAACCATAATAGAAAACTTTGGTCATGTAATAGAGTCATGGTGACTTCTTCTTCAATGAGACTATAATAAACCCAACAAAGATAATTAAAACACTTTTTATTGTTATAAAAATGTCCCGAAAATCGTTTATAAAGCAAAACCGCTCTATAACAGTGTTGTTATGAGTAATTATGTACCATGTACTATAGCAGTGTTTTGTGGGACCACAATAGCGTCAAATTATTGTATTGTTGTGTCCTTCATCACTGCTACTACTGCTGCTTATAGCAGTTACCAGGAAAACTTTATAGTACTAATGGGGTACATAATAGTGAATTCAAACGCTGTTATACATTAATATAGCGCTATATTGTCTAAATTCGAGGTTTTTATAGAACTTGCCTATAACGGCTCTACAAAACGGTTTTGTAAACCTTTACATCCCCTGCTAAAAGGATAGTTTGGCTATATAAGCTTATAGAGCAAAAAAGTCATAGCAAATGCTTTTATATAACGGGTGGTTATCGCTACAACCTTTACACGATGTTAACTCAACCTTTTCGTGATGAATTCTTAAATTATAGTACCAAAATGTTACTTGGGAATGCATGTTTGATGATAAGACGATAACTGATGCCCTTTTCGTCGGGTTGAGCCAAATCGGGATCTCGAAAATACGTAGGTATAATACAGTTTATATTTTCGAGATCTATGTATACTACCTGTTCACTCCAAGTTGGCAGTCGTCGACCACGTCATTCTGTAACGACAGAATGACGTCACACTGGTACTGTTGATAGTAAAATAATAATTGTATTTCTTACTGTAACCACGTCTGTCACGGAAGTTTTGTTTTCTGGCAATGCTTTTCATGACAATGACGTCTTGAATGTCAAATGGCGTGATTTTTTATTTTTTATTTTTCTCTTCTTCAAAGAAAGTAATTAGATAATTAAAGTAATAAATACTCTGCAAAACTTTTCCTTTTTTTAACTCATCTTAGAAAACGATACGCGAACAAAAGTTACTGAACAAAAAAAACCTAATTTAAACTTAACAAAAGCATTTAAAACGTAACAATAACAAACGTTTGAAAAAACTCGATAGTGACAATCGCGAGCGGTTCGTTGCTATCTGTATTAAGCGGGTCTGACTTGAAATGTGGTACAGGAAAGCGCGACGCGAGGTAGCGGCCAACTTGCAGTGAACGTTTAGTAAATGACGTTTTAAGGCTGGGTCGCAGTGGTAAGGCGATTCAGAAGCGACAGCGAAAAGATTTTTGTCGCCGTATCGCAGTAGCGATAATTTACTTATTATGTATTTTTATATAACGTACCCTTATTGCAAAAACCGATTATCTGCATTTTTGTACCAAAATTACGTTAAATATATCAATCGACTCCTCAACTCACGGCGAAGCTGTAGGTAAAACCCATTGTCTGCTACGATGCTTTTTTACGGAGATAGCTAGAGTTAAAAGCAACTACCTACAGGTATGATTTAATTACCTTCTTAAAAAAAGAACTAAACTCATTTAAATAATTTAGATTTATAAATCTATACCACAAAAACAATGTATTGTATTATAATACTTTTCAGATGTAGTTGCTTGATTTATCATTATGTCAATATTATTCTGTTAATACATGTTAACCTGCGTTAACAGGTTTCAGCTTTTATTGATATACTAGAAATTGCTGATGTATCTAAAAAGTAAAACGAACTAAACAACATTAGTTGCTTTTTGCAGAATAATGAACTCAATATTTTGTTAAAATTATTGCAGGTAAAAGAAGTTAAGTTCACTTTTACTGTATAACTGGGCTACGAGGGTTTTTGAACATCTTCACAAATCAAAAGTTTTTTGATTTGTTAAGCTCACAATATAACTCTATCTTTAAGGTATGAGAAAAGACTGTCTAAAGATCTTAAGTTTAGTGACTGGCCAACTGCCGGAATCTATAAAAGTAGAAATAAGCTGTTTGACTTGTATGCAGAAAAAAATATAATTATTCCCCCGCGTTTATTGAATATGTAAGAAACTATTCTAAATTGTTTGAAAATGTGTGCATACAAGCAAAGTCACTTCACATAAAACAAAAAATTGCCAATTCTGATAATAAAATTAAAACAGCATGGGACATCATCGGCGATGAAATGAGTAAACATAAGGTACATAATAATAATAAATTGGAGCTTAAAAGTGATAATCATGTAATTAACTCCGATACAGAAATTGTAAATACATGTGAGAACTTTTTCAAAAATATTCCAATTACTACAACCAGTTCTCTGAATTCCTCGCCAGCAGAAGTCTATCGTCTTCTAAGGAGCAATGTCTCTGAGTGCAATAAGTTATTTAGGTTTGAACACGTTACCCCATATGACATAGTCAAAACATTTAAATCTTTACAAAATAAGAAAACAGCAGATCTATGGGGGATATCAGTTAAAATAATTCATAACATAATTGATATTATTGCGCCATATCTTGCTTTAATTTTTAATAAATCAGTAGATTCTGGATCTTTTCCAGACCTTATGAAATGTAGTAAGCTAATACCGCTTTTTAAATCGGGAAGCAAAAGTGACCCGAATAACTACAGGCTAATTTCAATTTTGCCAACTCTCAGCAAGATATTCGAAAAAATAATGCTCAACCAACTGCTTTTACACTTTAATTTAAATAAACTCCTTCACACTGAGCAGTATGGTTTTACAAAGGGTCGATCAACAACCGATGCAGCCGCAAGGCTGTTACAACACATATTCGATGCATGGGAGAACTCACAGAGTGCCATTGGTATTTTCTGTGATTTGTCGTCAAAGGCATTCGACTGCGTTGATCACGAGACACTTTTGCTTAAACTGAGCCACTATGGCATTAAAGATTTTGCACTTAGTCTCATTGCGTCTTATCTCAGTGAACGAGTCCAAAGAGTATGTTTCAATGATGTAAAATCATCCAGATCAGCCTCAGTAATGGGTGTACCCCAGGGTTCTATTCTAGGTCCATTCATGTTTTTGGTCTACATAAATGATTTACCACATTTTGTGCACAATACTTCGATATTGTACTATTTGCTGATGATACGTCTTTGAATTTTAAAGTCGATAGGATGAAAGACAATTTTGACGATGTAAATAATGCATTATCTCAAGTTTCTGAATGGTTTACGGCAAATAATCTACTTTTAAATACTAAAAAAACAACACGCAAAACGGGCGAATCGACGCCTACTTGCGGAAAAGATTCCCAGGAAACTAAAAAAACAAAGTGTGTTGAGTTTTTATTACCTAACCCGAGAACTGTCAGTAAAAATTTAAAGATAAATAATGAACCTTTGAAAACTGAGGACTCCACAGTGTTCTTGGGATTAACCCTGGATTCAAAGCTACAATGGGGCACCCATATAGCAACGCTTGCGGGCAAACTTAGCTCTGCTGTATATGTTATCTTTACATAGTATAAAACAAAATCGATTCTCGCTGTCTGGCCCTCTTTATGTACGCGTAGATCTTTTAAACTACGCAACGGATTTTAATTTAGTTTTCATCAGTAGATAGAGTGATTCGAGAGGAAAGTTTACAGTTATAGTGTTTCCCTAAATTCCTACGGGAACGGGACAAATGTAGGTGAAACCGCAAGGCACAGCTAGTTATTTTAATATAATAAAACGAGATAGATTTTTTATTTAAATGAGCTAATCTCTAGAACGGCTGGACCGATTTCAACGAAACTTTCTTTTAAAGATAGCTGAGATTATAAGAAATAATGTAGGCTTGCCCATTTCCCACGGGAACGGGAACTCCTCAGGTAAAGCCATAGGGCGCTGCAGTTAGTACGTACAAAGTTAAATGAAATCTACTTTACCTTCAGCCAAAAGCAACTAAAGATATTTATTTTACACCTGTACTGGCTAAAGTTGAACTAAAACGATTTTTGTCTTGATGATTATTACTATTCAAAACAAGTGATTAAATAAAAAATGCCATTAGAGCTACCAGAACGGTAAATTTGAAAATTTGGTAGTTTTTCTACATTCAGGAAAAACTAACTAAGTGAGCTCCTTACCGGTTATTTTCTTCTTTTTGTTGAAAAAATAGTAAGTTTTTTTCAATTATTAACCTACTTAACATTTCTTGAATAGTTTCTTGTTTATAAAAATTATTATTGTTTAAAAATTGACATCATTATAACTAATTTTTAAGTCGTTAAAGTTTCAAATGCTTATAACTCAAAAACTTTTCGCTCAAATTTTGGTGCAGATAATCGGTTTTTGCAATAAGGGTACGATAACAACTTTTAGGGTTCCTTAGTAAAACTAAAAGGAACCCTTATAATTTAAAAAAAGCGTGGACATAACTCGCTCCAGCAATACATGAGCATAATTAACTCGTAATATGTACACAACATAATATTGTTATTACATATTATTTGCTTTTCTAAAAAAGCATCCGCCGAGTTTCTTGCTGGTTCTTCTCAGTTGGAACGGCATTCCGAACCAGTACTAGATTCATTTGACGATTCGAAAGCACTTTGTAAAAGTTTATTTGAATAAAAATTTATTTTATTCATTTCTATTTCACCAGGTAGGTACATCCGTCCGTCTATCCGTCTGTTAAGTAGACGAGTAAAAAAAATATTACTTATTTACGTGTAGGGGAGTAGGTACCCAAAATAATAGTTTTTTTCTAGTTTTGTTGCACAAAGTTGCCATAATATTACAACCTTACTCTCACTGCGCTAGCCCACAGACTGATACTGAAACTACATTTAAGGGTTCCTTGTCCTTGTTGGGTTTTACTACGGAACCCTAAAAACTGTACGCTGTGTATTTACACGTAGATAGGAGGCACCCTATCCGCCACTGAATTTCTATTTTTGAGGGAAGGAAAATCATCATTTATCCATACTTGTATAAGGCAGAAGGCTAAATAATGATTTAGCTACAACAAATATTTCGTTATCATAGAGCAAAGATTAAACGCTATAATTAATAGTTAATTAAGTTAATATTATTTGACTAACGTCAAACAACTAATATGGTCACATCACTTTAAGGACGCTAAAAGTAAGGTAATGACCTTGTTTTATTAACGTATAGATACTTGTTCTTCAACTGCTTTACCGACCGGTTGATAAAATAGATTGTTCATAAATGTTCGAAAAAAATATTGTTTTAAAGTTTAGTTTCTTTAATAATATTTTTTTAAAATTATTAAAACGTCTATTGAACAGAAAAAATAATATTCCAAGAAGTGTAGTGGTTAACATTGAAAAGGTCAGTCGCGAAAAATTGCTTAAAAAGTTTCTGTGCTTTCTTGTGATGGTTAAAAGCTAAAGAAAAAATTTTTTATACCAACCCCTGCGAGGTTATAAAGGTATACCTATTACCTACTAGTAAGGTGTAAACTTACGAGTTGTATAATAAATCCCAGAAAAATCCTAGTTCATAAAAGACTTGTAAAAATATTAATTTTACATACTTACCTAATTTTTAACAAATATAAACAAAATTCATTTTATAAACCGCCTTCAAACGCCAGTATAAAGGATATCAAGTGTGCCTATAAAATTTGAAAAGTTCCGTCGATTTCTTCAGGATCCCATCGTCGTATCCTAACCTGATGGTCATGGGACCACCTGGGAAGTAAGTGGTCCCATACCCTCACCTATACCCTATCAAACAAAAAAAGAATTATCCAAATCGGTTCAGGCGTCTTCGAATAATCGGGGAACATATATAAAAAAGTAAAAAAAAGATTCCGACGAATTGAGAACCTCCTCCTTTTTTGTTTGAAGTTCAATTGATGAGGTTTTAGCAGGCTTTCAGATTTAATTTAATTCATTTTGCAATGTGTATTTTTATAAATATTTTTTAATGAAATATAGAAACAGCATACAAGTAGGTACATAACAAAATTGAAGCTGTATTGTGTGTCTGGTGGGAGGCTTTGGCCGTGGCTAGTTACCACTCTACCGTCAAGGACGTGCCGCCAAGTGATTTAGGGTTCCGGCACGATGGCGTGTAGAAATCGATTAGGGCCTAGGGGTATGAGTATACTGCCATACCTCTTCCATGTTAGCGCACTACCAACTTAGACTGCATCGTTACTTATCATCAGGTGAGATCGCAGTCAAGGGCTACCTTTTCATCGAATAAAAAAAAATTATAAGTTTTACATAAAACATAGAAATCTCAATAAACCTCATGAAAAAATCTCTTAAAAAACATCTCTTTTTCAGGTTCCAAAAAACAAAATGGCGTTGATCACCGAAGGAATCGATCTAGAGAAGGAGTACTCACCCAGCATGTGGTCGCAGAGATTTTCATCACCGCAAGAAGTTTTGCAACATCATGTCAATTTTGTTACTACAGGTTCGCTTTTTTTTTCATGTAGTTTTTTTCAAATACATACATAATTACATTTAGTATCTTAAACTATTTTAAATTCATACCTTCCCTAATAATCCTCAAAGTGTTGTAATTACCTGAAAATTTGAAAATTATCTGAAAGTTGATTTTATCCATGTAATTATGTGTTGAAGCGTGTTATTAATGATAGTTCAAAAAATCTGTCTATCGAGTTGCAGTCTATTCTATACTATGCTCAGACTCAAGATAGAATTAAAACGAGACAGACTTATGACAGGATGTCATATTTGTGTCTCATTTTAATACTCATGTCTCAACTTCGTACCAAGTCGGTGACCGCTCCATAGATTTCAGCATTACGATCGCGATTTCTATACGAGTGTAGAGTGGGCTTTAGAGAGCCCGTACACGGTCAAACGTGTTTGTCAAACACGTAACATTTTTACGTGTATTTGATAGTGTGTGGTCGTGTTTGACAAACAAACTACGTGTTTGACAAACGGAAATGGTGGTGTTTGATTGGGTGCGCTGGTGTTTGATGACCTAGTTCAAACAAAACCGTAACAAAAACACGTAAAAATTTTACGTGTTTGACAAACATGTTCGACCGTGTACGAGCCCTCTTATATCACATTCCAAACAAACCGAACCAAACAAGCATAAGCAACTAAATTAAATCAACAACTATTTAAATAGATATATTAGTTTTCTGGTTATGATAATTTCATTGCCGATCAAAGACTACAGTGTATATAGGGAGATAGACTGGTAAGTCTGGCTGTCAAACGGCGATATTGCAAAGCGCCATCTAGTAGAGGAATATAGTACTAAATAGGTCAATACCCGTATATATAGGTACCTACCTATAGATACTTGATCGGTGCTTGTCCGACTTAAAAACCCACCAAATTCAAATTTAACTTGGTTTTCGCAAAGACCAATTACCAATAATTGCGTAATTTACAGTACCATGTTATTCACATGATTTCAATAAAATCTTCGCTTATAAATGGATATTCTCATTCAAAATGCACGAATACATGATACTATAATTTGTTTTTGTCATAAATCGACAATGTGTTTAATCTAAAATTAGCGAAAAAACAAATTTTTGCATTTGGCGGTGCCTGGTGCTTATTTTTAGAGAGGATTTCTGGTGCTTGATAAGCGGGAGTTATAAAAGGTTATTGGTATCTCGAATAGACGAATAATATCGAAATACATACCACCTAACGCCCGCCAAACATTGCATCAAAAAACGTAACAAAAATAAAACAAATCTTTATTTATACAATAAAATATAGACAATAAAATTAAACTAATATATTTTTGAATGTTTTTTCTGTCACTGTTTCTTTTTAGTATATCCATACTGTTATTTTTAATTTCTGCAAAGCAATCAAAAATTTTTCTTTTTGGATAGCAATTACTTTATGCAGTTCTTTCTCTTCCTTCGTGAGAATGGTCTTCTTAACTGAAAGAAAGAAAAAACCAATTTTACTGAGTGCAATCAATTAAACTGTTTTGATTCTGAATGTATTCCTAAGTTTTATCAGTGATTTTGGTTTTATACAAATGCCACAAGAATCCAGCAGGTTTAGTTAGTTAGTTTAGGTTTATCTCTTGTCAGCGGATAAAATAGGAGGATAGATTTTTTGTCTCCTGCCCATGCCCAAAATTCATGTATAATATCATAGTAAAAAGCCACACAATTCCTGTCTGATAGAGAAAATTTATCCAGTTTTAAGACAACAGTATATTTTATCATCATAGCCTTATACAATATTATGAAACCAATGTAATTAACGATTTATTTAGAACTTAAATAAGCAAGTCAATGTGAATAAATATATTTAGAGTTTGTCTCAAAGGCAAAATTCTCCTATAAACACATGGGTTCAAAAGGCTCCTAACAAATACTTTCTGACATATAACATGAAGAGGTTTGGCTCGGGTAAGCTTGCCCTTCATTTCATGAACCAAAGCGTGAAGCTGTATGTAAAAAAAATACTTACCATCGCCAGCAACAGTTGGACAGCCAGGCACACAACACACTTTTTGGGACATTTTACAGTTCCAAAAGTAACTTTAAGCGAATAAAGAAAATCCAAATCAGATTGCAACTGAGTCCAGGGGGAACGCCAAGTTATCGTTTAGTGAAGAATACAGTAGTCCAAAAACAAGCCAAATTAAATAAAAAAATATAGAGCGAATCGTCACAGTCCGAAAGTCGTAAATTGGTCGTCAAATTCAAGGCACACAAAATACTTTAAAACTTTAAAAGAACAGAAACCGCTTAGAACACTTTTGAAAAGAAATGAATTTCAAATCAAAATGACATTTGACATAGAGCGTTAGACCACAGACCTCAAACCCTAGGATTTTGAAGCAAGTTGTGATATCTAGTTCCTAGATGGCGCTTTACGCTTTAATCAACTCACAGTTCTAAGATAACATACCATGTTGCCGATTTAGGGGCGCGGCTTGCCTATTTACGTAAGAATAATACCTACCTAACTGCGTAATTATAACTGCAACACAACCACATATATTTTAATGGTTCATGGCCATTTTTGGTAAGCCATTTGTAAACTGTAAAGACAATGGTTTAAGTACATAACCAGCTTTTGCTAGTTGGCTTGTCTCACGTTAAGTTCGATTTTTCGAACCTCTATTTTACCCCCTTAGGGTATTGGTGGCGTAAGATCGATGCAGGATTAAGTCTATGCAAAATGATAGAAATGAAATATGTCCAGCCGTGGACGTCTATCGGTTGATAAAGAAGTCGGTTAAAAAGAAGGGAAAGTGTGCTAAAATATATTATTACGCGTACCTATCTAACTTTGATATCGCCTTATTCTGTTTGCTTACAGCAAGTGAAGCCGCGGTCAACAACGTACCGCACAAATTGGAGATTGAGTACGGCTGCACTCCGGGTCAGAAATTGGACATATTGGGCACTGATCTTCCAGATGGTAAGAATCATCACCATCATCATCAACATGATTCTCTTGTCCTCCTCTCAGAATGAATAGAGTGTAGGATATATTCCCCCAAGCTGGACAAATGCGGTTGGCTCTGCGTATTTCCCAAAAATTTAACAGCTAAGCTTAATAAAAACAAAATTCGGTTTCTGTCATTGGGTTGAATGGTCTAAGAAGACAAATGAGGAGGGCCGGAACAAAAACCGATAAATCACTTCAGAATTTTTGTTGGGAAATTGAAAAAATGTGTCTAAGTCTATGGCGTTTTAATTTAAAGATGAACAATATTTATTAATATATTGGTGTTGGCAGCACTGTTTCGAAACCTTAATATCACAGTAGTGAGTTCGGTATCTGTTGAGATAAAAAAAAAACCAAATGGATTTATCGGTTTTTGATCAGACTTATTGGAATATATACAGGATATATCGGTGTTCGATAAAACCTGTATTAAAAAATCATTACTAGAGAACAACATTTGGGCAAGAAGTCGGCAACAAAAAGCCGATGCTTTTTGAGAACACTTGGCAATTTTTTTTACGCCAAATGAACCTGATCACTGTAATGATACAGAACTAAAAAAATGGATTTATCAGTTTATGTTCAGATTACTGTATTTCGAGAACGATTTTAAAGCCGATTTAGAGGTTTTTTGTCAGGTTTCATTAGCGATGGTCATAGATATATATGAGAACAACAGCTTGCCATCATTAATAGAAAAAAAGTCAAAATGGGATTTATCGGTTTTTGTTCCGACGCTCTTCAAATGAGATGCTAGGAATATCAGAAAAAAATTGATTTGGCGTTGATTTTCCATTGGCGGCAATTAAAACTACCATACAACCCGCTACCATCTTAGCCTGCATCATCATTTATTATCAGGTTAGATCGCAGTCTAGGGTTATATTTTAAAATAAAATTTATTCCCTGTTAGCAATTCCATCAGCAACGTTATTATCGTCGAAAAATTTCATAATATTTTTGACGAAAATAACTTTGCAAAAGGTAATTAACTTATCGAGAGATTACGAATTTATCTAGATCATGCACGTCCATGTAGAATATTTTCATCGACGATGTGATCATAAATTGTGCTGTCAAATAATAATCGGGTCATCAGACGAAGTCTGATAGATACAATGATGAAATAATGGAGAAAATGGACATGTCCCTCATCTAATCTAGTCTAGGTAAGTAAACTTGAGCTGTCCTACGACTGGGCAAAGACTTCGCTTCAATTTTTCCAATTCTCCCTTTTTTTAGCGAGCAAACGAGCAGGCGCGCGGGTCACCTGATGTTAAGTGATTACCACCACCCATGAACATTTGTAACACCTGAGGCACCATCAATTTTTAGCCTCAATAGCCCAACGGTTAAAGGTGCGGACTGAAAACTGAAAGGTCGCAGGTTCGAACCTCACCCGTTGCACTATTGTCGTACCCACTCCTAACACAAGCTTTCCGCTTATTTGGAAGGGAGAGGAGAATATTAGTCAAGTTCAGCTTGGCTCATATTCTTTATTAAAAAAAAATTTTAGGAATTTCTTGGGCCGTCCCTTGAATCCTGATGATTTTGTGGCTCCGGGATCATTTAATTGAAAATTTTATATCCCTAAGCTTTGTAAAATCTGTTTCAGACTCCCCAATCCTGGTTTTCATCCACGGCGGATACTGGCAGATGCTCTCACGCGAATTATCCCGGTACCTCGCGCAGCCTCTGCATCGGTTTAGGATCAAGACCATCGTTGTTGGCTACGACCTGTGCCCGGTCGCGACGCTGCCAGAAATCGTCAACCAAATACAGCACGCGGCCAAATTCGTCTTTGAGTATGCAGAGAAGATGGGCTCAAGGTATTTTCATATTACTTTTTTATTTCATTAATAAGTCTACGACGGTGTTCCCACTAGATTACAACATGGGGTTATTCAAGGGGCGGACCAGCAAATTCCTGATAAGCCGGCAATGCATTAGTGGTGCCTCAGGTGTTACAAATGTTCATGGTCGGCGATAATCACTTAAGGTGGTTTGATCCGGTCAGCGGTCACATCAGCGCCAATAGATGGCGTAGATTTTGTAATTAGACTTATTTTATTTTTTTTATGAATGAAAATGTGAATATTTTTTTATAATAATATGGTTCCCGGTTGTAGCGGTATATTTGTAATATATCCAACTACGTTTCAGATGTATTTTAATTTTCAAAATACTTTCATTTGTACTGATAATCACGCGGTGGTAGCAGCACTGCTGCTCAATATACTTTATTTATATCAGGACCCTCTGCTGCTTAACATCAGGTCAGGACCCGCCTGCTCGTTTGCTCGCTAAAAATATTAAAAAAAGTCTTCACCTCTCCTTAGTTCTTTGTCAATCGATAGATCGAATCGATCGATATCAATTTCTTCTGCTGGACAAAGTTCTATTGCATGGATATAGGTTCGTATCCAGCAGCACTCTGTAACTATCAGTCCATCTACTGGTGAGTCTGCCTACACTGCGCTTTACGGACCTTCACTTCAGCACCATGGAATCCTAACGTCCATCAGTTCTTCGTACTTTGTTCCCGCCTATTGCCACTTTAGCTACTCGAGTCATAAAATTTGCTTTTCGCGATTTTAAAGAATAATTCAACAAAATGTGAAAAACAACCTTCACGGACCGAAGTAAATAATAATTAATTATTTATTTAGAAGCGCTCGGTCATTAAACATCGTCCTCTAACGTCCGCAAATAAAGAACAAAATAAACTTTATTTTACGTAGGCTATTAAATCAAAATTAAATTATTTTTGTCCTCAGAATATGATGCAATTGTGACAAAAACCCTCAGCAGTTGTGAACCCATGTTTTTATAATATTTGAATATGCTATAAAACAAAATAACTGAATCGTCATTATTGTAATTTTATGTTTTAGATTCTTTTATTTTACGATACCTATTGTGTGCGTAATAATACCACCATCGAACTATAATGCTTAGAACAGAAGTTTCTGGCAAAGTTTCGCTCCAAACGTAGGCACCGTAACCAGTAAATGTGTGAGTGCCATTTAAGTTTTCTTTTTCTGTGCTGCTACTAATTAGGTACGTTTTTGATGGTTATTGTGATGAATTATGACATCCATTCACAGCACAGTAGTATTCATGATTATTATGCATATAAAAGGATATGCATATTTCGATAATTTTCTGCGTGCTCGTCGTACTAACGTGACGATACAGCATAGTCGGCATTTATGCTGAGATCTATAGAGCGTCCTCTGACATAGCTCAGACTTAAGATAGATGTTAAAACGAGACACAAATTTGCTCTGACATAAATCTGTCTAGTTTTAACCCTGTCTTGAATCTAAGCTGAGTGAGAATGCGGTCTATAGATTTCAGCCTTAAAGGCTTACTAATGGCTTATCACCGCGTCGAATAAAGCGCTTCTAAGCGTTATAGTTCTATGAATACCATATGTAATTTATGTTTTCTAATATGTACCTACCAAGAAAATGTCCCTACTGCAGTCTTTTAAATGCTTTGCGTGCAAATGCGAAACAATAGACCTTGTGTCAGTTTATATGATATTTGTTTACCTTTACATTATTATCGGTGGCTTTAAATTCCCGTAGTAACCTCGGTAAATACGTACCTACAAGGACAATTACTATTGTCTTGTCAGGGCTAGAAATGGTTCGATATTATTAAAGTTTTTATTTAGCCGCACTGTATTCTTAAGGGAACTATTTGTTATTGTTAAACGACTTGCAAATGCTCCAAATGGCATAATATGATACTGAATACTAATAGCAGAATAGCAATCATTCAATATGCACCATTTACCAAATAAGTACCTCGGTACCTACTTAATGTTATAACATATCTAGTGGTATTCTATAGCGCCAACTTCATCATCGCCAAGTAAACTTTAACCGACGAATAAAGGAGGTGGGTTGATAAGGCAACAAAATCCGCCCCTCATACACTCGAAAAAAAAAGTTCCAGATTTCGACAAATTGTAAATGTATTTATATACTTGAAGATATAAACTTTATTTTAATATAAAGTTTAGGTGATAAAAAAAATAGTAAGTTACAGAAAATATTACCCAAAAAGAGAGTGTTTCTTTTACTTTTCATACATTTTCATACATTTTAGTCGTTTTTTAAGCTTTGAATTAATATTTTAGTATGAGGCGCTCCATGAACCATGGTAAACGTAACTGATAATGATGCTCCTTTTTATAAGCTTTTATATGAGTATTAATTTATTTTGGTTCATGGAGCGCCTCATACTAAAATATTAATTCAAAGCTTAAAAAACGACTAAAATGTATGAAAATGTATGAAAAGTAAAAGAAACACTCTCTTTTTGGGTAATATTTTCTGTAACTTACTATTTTTTTTATCACCTAAACTTTATATTAAAATAAAGTTTATATCTTCAAGTATATAAATACATTTACAATTTGTCGGAATCTGGAACTTTTTTTTTTGAGTGTATGAGGGGCGGATTTTGGGCCTTATCAACCCACCTCCTTTAACGTTTTGACAGATGCCAATACAAAAATTGTCACTTTGTCAACTTTATTCGTTGTTTAGACACTATTGGCGATCGTGATATAGGCACCCAGTTTTAGAATTTCCTTGGTTTCATATTCGTCTTTCGAAATCAACGTTGTTGGCATAGATAGATAGACTACCAATCCTAAATTTATGGTTGTTGACTGTTGGTTGTATGGTTTGATTTTTTTTTTTAATTTTGACGATGCTCTAAAGTGAAGTATTCGCATATTTTTCTTATCGAGGGAAAGCATGGAAATAAATGATTGTTTTCTCGTATTCCGTTTACATTCGCCGGAAAATCGAATGCAATATGAACCTGCTACCAATTTAAATTTTGATGATAATTAATTGCCCTTCCTCCATCAACCATGGTGTATTGTCCCATGTTCCATGAACGAATCCGTTTCCGGAAAAGTATTCCGGTTATCCTGTCAAGAACTTCTCAGTAACGGCTCAGAGTTTGGATGCTGGTTGTCTCTCTATCGAATTCCCGCTCGTCAATCGAAATATGAGAGTGTATCTCCATTTGAACTTGTGCTCTATAATATCTCCTTAGGCTAGTTTCCATTGAGAATGGCCGCCATAACCAAAATTCAGTCTTTAATGTATTAGATACATTTCAAAACAAAGATCAATCATTTTTTTCGCCTCAACCGTTGAAAAGTAATTATGAACAATTAATTGTGATAACAAAGGCATTGTTTGTGCCTTTTGTAGCCGCAACGTAGTAAGAAATATTATGTTGATGCCCGCGCCCAAGCAACATTGTTAACAACACCTTGATGAACCTATCTTGCCTATAAAATAATTAATTGCCACGATATTGAAGAGCAATAATTTAAATTAAAGGTTACGACGTTGCTATCAGAAGCCAATTCTTCATTCATGATATACATGCATAATTACTTGAATAACGCAAACGCTAGTGATAGCTGACATCTAAAACCTTGCTATGACTTGTACCTATGTATCTAAGGTTGCTTAATAAAAAATTAAAATAATTATGGTCATCCTGATTTCTAAATTGTCTCTGGTCTAGTCTGGTGGGCGTGGGAGGCTTTAGCCGCTAGTAACCACCCTACCGTCAAAGACGTGGTGCCAAGCGATTTAGTGTTCCGGCACGATGGCGTGTAGAGACTGATTAGGGGGCATGGGTTGAACCTACACCGCCTTTCAAGTTAGCCCGCTACCATCTTAAGCTGCATCGTCACATCATCAGGTGAGATCGCAGTCAAGGACCATCTTGTCGACGAATAAAAAAAACATTTTTAACAAACGAAATTGATGAGAATGGGAATATTGTTGAATTTCTTATCAAACACATAGCTAAACTTGTAAGAAACTTCTGTTCTAAGCGTTATAGTTCGATGATAATAATGATATTTTCTCTGTTACAGAGGTGTATACTTCGCCGGCCATTCAGCGGGAGCTCATCTGGTTGCAAAGCTGCTCTCAAATTCAGACTTCCTCGACAGCACACCAGGGTCCCACCGCCTCCAAGGTGCTTTTCTAATTTCTGGAATTTTCGACTTAAGAGAAATAGTCCACACATCTGTAAATCTAGCTGTCCAGTTGCCCGTCGAATGGTCTGTCCCGCTCTCTCCTCAATACGACTGCTTCTCACATCTTCAGGCGAGAAGAGTGCGGGTATACATTTTAGCCGGGCAATACGACAGTCCGACGTTTAAGAAACAATCGAGAGAGTTCTACGAACTTTTGCACAACACTTGCCTGATGCAGAACATGTACTTGGAAATCAAAGATAACTTCGACCATTTCGATATTGTCGAGTGTTTTGCGCACGATGATAACTATCTCAGGAATCTCTTGGTTCACGATATTCGTAAGCATTTGTGAGTTACTCGAAAGTAAAGCTATAGGGTTAGTATATGATTTAATTCGATTGATCGTATTCGTATTCGATGAGATTAGCGACAAAGTTAAATAAACCTTATATGTACGGATTTACAGTCAAAAATTCAGTACAATCGATTTTAATTTAGAGTATATCCGTATACGTAAAAGTATAAGATTGCAGTCACGAAATTGAAATCTAATTCAATGTTTTTATGGTTCAATTTACTTTCACGCTAATGTCATCGAATACGATCAATCGAACTAAATCTTCTACTAACCCGGCTGTTACATTTTTTTTTGTGATGAATTGATCATAGATAAATGAACATTTGTTACCCAAACAAAATTGTTTTGTTTGGTGTTGTCTTTGTGCTAAGTTAGGTATATGTAAGAAAGTGTACAAAACTCAAGTTATTCGCGTCAAGTTCTCGCGTCTTAAGAAGAATAATATAGTTGCCAGTACTACTAGACTACTAGTACTAAGAAATAAACGTAGAAAAGATAAGTGGAAAACGTTGCTGACAGCTATTTGTTCCTGTCAAGCTACAAAATTGCTGTTGTATCTAGTTATTATACTAGTTTTTGCCCACGACTTCTTCCGCGTGGAGTTAGATTTTTAAAAATCCCACGGAGCCCTCTTTTTTCCAGAATAAAAGGGATCCTATATACATATTATATCACTCTCCAGGCCTCCAACGACATCGCATTACAAAAACATTTTACTAGACTAATATCCACCTATCCCTTCCAAATAAGCGGAAAGCTTGTCCTAGGAGTGGGTACGCCAATAGTGCAATGGCTGGGGTTCATTCATTATTATTCATTTATTTGTTGCATTCCAATGACATACAATGATTCTTAAAACTAGAGACCACCCTTTACATTGGAACCCCGTTGGGGCACAGCAAAATATTGGCTTAGTAGAGAGACGGACGCCAAGTTACTCATTAAGGAAGTCATTTATTTTATAGTAGGCTTTATCTATAAGAAATTTTTTTTTTAGGAAATTGATAAACACCGTATCATTCTTAGTTTCTTTTATTTTACTAGGGATTTTATTATATATTATGTATACCTATAGGGTTCGAACCTGCGACCTTTTAGTTTGCACCGAGTGACGTGCCGGAGCGGTCGAAGTTTGTGCGTGCGTCACGGTGAAAATATTGAAAACATTAAAATTATAGCTTATATCTGGAAAATCAACCGGAATTGCAGTGGCTATATTCAGTGCTATGTATAAATTGTGATTACAAACAGTGGAATAGAAAAAATAGCAGTGAAATGTATATTTAATGAGTGATATAAGTGATATTTACTAATATTTCTGAAATTACCTACAAGAGTTTAACTAAAGCTAAAACGTCGACGATGTGTTTATCTCTTGTAATGATGACAAAACAACTATAAAAAATGCAATAGACGCGAGAAATCAAGGAAATTCTTCTTTACTTGCCATTCAGGCACTTCTGCTGCAATTAGCACGAGACAAGTGACTGCCGGCATCTTTGCTTGCAAATAAATTTACGGATGGTGTATACAAACTTTCTGAATAGTACCTACCTACCTGCCCCAAACTAAGGACATTAAATATTAGATTAAATTAACATATTTATATAAATTTACGGATGGTGTATACAAACGTTTTGAAGAGTACCTACCTACCTGCCCCGAACTAAGGACATTAAATATTAGATTAAATTAACATATTTATATAAATTTACGGATGGTGTATACAAACGTTTTGAAGAGTACCTACCTACCTGCCCCGAACTAAGGACATTAAATATTAGATTAAATTAACATATTTATATTGTAAATAAAATCAATTATTAGATTAGTTTATGACTTACAGTAGTGTTTTGATACTGTTGTGTTGTACAGAATTTTATTTTGACAACTTTGCTGGCAAGTTGACATTTATTTTCGTAAATTAATTATTGCACTGATATAATTCTTTACTACAGGCAACTATCGAGCGCCTAATATTGCATTTGTTGAATTACGTTCATATCTAGAAAACATTGAATTTCAAGTGTTTTAACCGATTTACGTGGAAACGTCTGTATAATAATTTAATTGATAAAAAGTGTGCCCATGATAGGTATCATAAAAAATCAAAGGTAGTAGGTATATCACAGTCTATCGATATCAGATAACTACACTAACTTATAAAATATTAAATAGTATATGTATTGACCTTTGGGCAGCTTTACACTGCCCAAACAGTTCTAAATATTTATATATTTTTTATTTTTTCTTATTAGTTATTGACCTGGGAGGCTTTACACCTCCCATACACGTTTTATTGACTAGTTAGATTTTATTGAATCAAATTGACTTGGGAGGCACTTTACACCTCCCAATTAGATATATAATAATTGAAATTACTGTCTTGTCTCTCCACTTGAGATGTCTCTCAAAGCTACAAAACAAGAATTGCCAAAACCTGCGAACACTGCCAGCATAGCGATGAAACATACGGACCTAGAGAAAAAAGTTACAGGTAAGAAAGAAGCAACGACGAGAGAAATCGCGCCTTTGATTAAGTCAGCCTCAGAAGGCCCACTTGAGGAGTTAGCAGCTGTGGCAAACCAACTCTTTCAGGAGGGAAAATTCCAACTGGAACAGTCTGGAAATATGAAATCCAGTATAAAAGAGACGGTGATTGAGTGCCTCAATAGCCTCTATACTGTCGCTTTGAGGCTCAGTTCTGGACCTCCTTCTCCTGCGACACAGTTTGCTTCCGCCGACTTCAGCAAGGAGGTACTTGAAGAATTAAAACAACAGAGGGAAATTGTCGTTGCGACGAAGTTGAGCGTGGATGCGGTTAAGGATCACATCAAGGTCTTAGACGGCGCCTCATACGCGGCAGTGGCTGCAATCGCTAAACCTCCGCAAACTTCCGACTTGTCCAAACCCCAGTCTGTCCACTCTATGATTGTGTCATCGGTCGACGCTCATGACACCAGCGAAGATGTCCTCAATAAAATCAGGACGGCCGTTAGTGCCAAGACATCAGGCATAAGAGTGGACAGAGTGAGGAAAGCAAGGGATCAGAAAGTAGTGCTTGGCTGCCGGACTCGAGAAGAGCTGGCCAGAGTGACAGAGAAGCTAAAGTCTGGCAGTCCAACACTGCTTACAGAAGAAAAGACTAACAAAGACCCCCAAATAATACTGCACAACGTACTTAAAGTTAATACTGATGACGACGTGCTGAGCGCCCTACGAAGGCAAAATGAACATATACTGGGGACGATACCCGATGAGGAGTACAGGGCGAGTGTGCGGTACCGTAGAAGAGCAAGGAACCCGCTTGAAAATCACGTAGTCCTACAGGTATCGCCGCCAGTATGGCAACGCGTTATTGATGTGGGCAAAGTCCATATAGACCTTCAGCGCGTTACAGTAAAAGATCAGTCTCCCTTGGTCCAGTGCTCCAGGTGTCTTGGCTACGGACACGGCCGAAAGGTCTGTCAGGAGTCTGAGGACACCTGCAGCCATTGTGCAGGCTCACACCTGCGCAACGCATGTCCAGCGTGGCTGGCCGGGGACCAGCCCACGTGCCGCAACTGCCAGATCGCCCGACTAGACAGATCGGATCACAACAGCTTTGATGAAAGCTGTCCGATCCGGAAAAAGTGGGACGCTCTGGCAAGGGCGAGAGTAGCATACTGCTGAAGGCGCCCAGGAGGAATCCCAGGTTGAATCAGATCAAGCCGAAGAATACACGTGTAAGGTGATCCAGGCAAACCTACAACGATCTAAGCTGGCGACAAAAGAACTTCTCTTAGAGACACAGAAACGGAAAGTCTGTTTTGCTCTGGTTCAGGAACCATATGTTGGCGCAGTCGGAGAAATAGCGCAAGCGAGGGGATACAGAGTTGTCCAAAAAACACACAATAGAACAAAGCCGGTTAAAGCTGCTGTGGTCATTCTGAACGATGACGTCGAAGTTCTCGAACAACCCACACTTACCTCTGAAAACATTGCGGTAGCAATATTAAGAACATGCTCCTGGGAGATATGTGTCATCTCCGTTTACTTCGAAGATAGCTTGCCCATTGAACCCTACCTCACCACTGTCAAAATGATCAAGGACAAACTACAACCGAGAAACCTGATCATTGGGGGCGATGTTAATGCATGGAGTACATGGTGGGGCAGTGAGCGTGAGGATTACAGGGGCGAAGCGGTAATGGGAACAATCGAGGAAATGGAGATGCACATATTAAACGAAGGAAGAGTACCCACATTTTTCACAATTAGAAATGGCATGATTTTTAAGAGTATCGTAGACATCACGGCGTGCACTCAGAATATGCTTGGTGCGGTGAATGACTGGAGAGTCGACGAAGGTGTCACCAGCTCCGACCACAACGCAATAACATTTACAATAAAATTAAAAAAGTCTAAAACAAAGAGGCAAATAAAAACAACTAGGAAATATAACATTAAAAAAGCGAAATGGAACATATTTAGGCAAGAGTTTAGAAAAGAATTAGTAAAAAATAATATAAGCGTAGAAGAAATAGAAAAAACACAAACAGAATCAAAATTGGAAGAAATAGTACATAAATTTACACAAAGCATAACGGAAGCATGCAAAATAGCAATTCCACTAAGTAAAAATAATAATAAAATAAACTTACCTTGGTGGACACCGGAGCTAGAGGACCTGAAAAAAGAGATGATGACGAAAAAGCGTAGAATAAAGTGTGCCGCTCCTTGCAGAAGACAGCACGTCGTTGACGAGTACCTGAAATCAAAAGAAAAATATACATTAGAAGCAGCTATGGCACAAGAGAAAAGTTGGAAAGAATTTTGTAGCGCCCAGAACCGCGAAAGTGTATGGGACGGTATTTATAGGGTTATAAGAAGCACGACCAAAAAATCGGAAGACCAACCTCTTGTAAGTGGAGGGACTGTTCTAACCCCCAACGAATCCACAAAGTTACTGGCTAACACATTCTTTCCCGAAGATATGGAATCTGATGACAATTCCGATCACAGGAAAATTCGAGAAAAAGCCAATCGTATAAGTGAATCAATTGAGAATGAAACTCGGGACCCTCCATTTACGAGAGAGGAACTGAATTATGTCGTTGCAACATTCAACCCGAAAAAGGCGCCAGGAAATGACGGCTTCACGGCAGATATTTGTGCGGAGGCCATAAATGCTGATTATAGTATATTCTTAGCGATTCTAAACAGATGCCTCGAAATATCGTATTTTCCAGTACTCTGGAAAAAGGCAACGGTGATAGTCCTAAGGAAACCCGGAAAATCCGACTACAGTCAAGCTAAGTCGTATAGACCAATAGGACTATTACCGATCCTTGGAAAGATTCTGGAGAAGATGATAGTGAGGAGAGTTCGATGGCACCTGTTGGCAAAAGCAAATCCAAGGCAATATGGGTTTGTACCGCAGCGCAGTACCGAAGACTCCCTCTATGATCTGGTTCAGCATATACGAAAAAACCTTGATAATAAGCTTATCAATGCAGTCGTATCATTGGACATAGAGGGAGCCTTTGATAGTGCGTGGTGGCCCGCAGTAAAGTGTCGTTTAGTGGACAAAAAATGCCCCGTAAATCTAAGAAAAATTATAAATAGTTATTTAAAAGATAGGAAGGTCAGTGTACGCTACGCAGATAATGAATGCATAGTCTCCACAACGAAAGGATGTGTACAGGGTTCAATAGCGGGGCCCACTTTTTGGAATATCTTATTGGACCCCCTTTTAGATGAATTGGAAAAAAGAAAAGTGTACTGTCAGGCTTTTGCTGACGACATTGTCCTGGTGTTCTCCGGTGGTACAGGCCCAGCGATAGAAGAACAAGCGAACCGAGTGCTTAACCTTGTATATGAGTGGGGAGTAACAAATAAACTGAAGTTTGCGCCTCACAAAACGAGTGCGATGATTGTGACACGTAAACTCAAGTATGACAACCCACTCATATGCATGGGGGGTACTCAGGTTCAACTAGTTAAAGAATTTAAAATTTTAGGATTAATAATAGATAATAAATTAACTTTCAATAGCCACGTAAAATATATATGTACTAAAGCCCTACAAATCTACAAACCACTTGCACGGTCAGCTAAAATTAATTGGGGGTTGTCCACGGAGATCATCAGGACGATGTACGTCGCCGTTATTGAGCCTATAATACTCTATGCAGCCAATGTTTGGGCTCCAGCTGCAAAAAAGATAATGATTCAAAAATACCTAAACACAGTTCAGCGAGGCTTTGCACAAAAAATGTGCAAGGCCTACCGCACAGTTTCCTTGAACGCAGCAATGGTCCTAACTGGTACTGTACCCCTTGATCTGAGAGCCCTAGAGACGATGGAGTTGTACCAGGCAAAAAAAGGTAAATCGCAAAAAATATTAGGCGACAGGGAAGTGGAGACTAAAGTGTGTTTTCTGGAAGCAGTGCATCCCGCGAGGGAAACAATAGAGAATTTCACTTGCCTCGAGGACTTAAGCCGGATCACAATCGAGAAGAACAGCATAAGCGGTCTGAGTATATTCACGGATGGAAGCAAGATAGAGGGCAAAGTAGGTGCAGCCATATCATGTTGGGAAGGCGAAAATGAAATACTGGGTAGCAAATTTATCTTGGAGCATTACTGCACGGTATTTCAAGCCGAACTCTACGCTCTGTACAAAGCTACAGAATACGCCCTAAAATGTAATAAACCATCCGTGAATATACTCAGTGACTCAAGGTCAGCCCTGGAGTGCATAAAAAGTCCAGGGACGTTTCACCCTCTTGCATTCGAAATTAGAAAAAACTTAATATTGATGAAAGAAAATAAAAAAGTTCTTAGGCTATTTTGGATAAAGGCTCATGTCGGAGTTGAGGGCAACGAAAGAGCGGACGTTCTAGCAAAAGATGCTGCAAGGGAAAAGAAAATTGCCCCCAACTACGACAAGTGTCCCTTGTCATACATAAAACAAGAAATAAGGAAAAACTCAATAGAAATATGGAACAAAAGATACCAAGAGGGGGAAACGGCAGCCTTAACTAAGCTGTTCTTCCCGGATGTAAAGACTGCTTTTAAAATCTTAAAAAAAGTGAAGTTAACACCGATTCAAATTCAAGTAGTTACAGGACATGGAGGGTTCGGTCAGTATCTGAACCGGTTTAAATGCAAAGAGAGCGCAGCCTGCGACTGTGACCCAGCCAAAGAGGAATCGGTGTTACACATTCTAATCGATTGCCCCAAATATGATAGACAACGGTTTGACCTTGAGCAAGTAATCGACTTTAAAATTCAAAAAGAAACATTACACACACTTATCTCACAAAAAATTTATCAAAAAGCATTCCTAAATTTCTGCACGAAAGTAGCAAAAAGCACTATAAATAAAAACAAAACAAGATAAAATTATAGTTATACTTAATATATTATATATATATATATATAGATCTATAATATTTTATGTATTATTGGAATATATATATTTATTTAGATAAAAATTGGCATATATAATATAATAAACATAACTGAAAAATAAACAAATAAAATAAAATAAAACACTAAAACTGAAAATAGACAAAGTCTCTGACACAAATCAGAGGACGCTGGCTTCTCCTAAATTGGAGATTTAAAAAAAAAAAAAAAAAAAAAACCTGCGACCTTTCATTTTTAATCCGCACCTTTAACTGTTGACTATTGAGGCTTTAAGGCCATAAATGTAGATACATATTTGATCTCATTAGCTGCTACTATATTTCTGCAAGATACCTACGCAATATACGGCGAAGAACTTGAGTTTGTGTATATTCAGTGATTGATAATAATTTTAAGGTTAAGTAAAGGCGCTAGAAAGTTAAGGCGGATTTATAACGAGTCCGTCACTGACGTCAGTTCGGCGGCAAGTTAGTGCTGGCTGTAATGCTATCGTGAAAAGTTTTTTTATTCGACGATAAGACAGTTCTTGACTGCGATCTCACCTGATGGTAAGGGACGATGCAGTCTAAGATGGTAGCGGGCTAACTTGCAAGGGTATGGCAGTATACATTCAACCTAATCGATTTCTACTTGCCATCGTGCCGGAACGCTAATCGCTTGGCGGCACGTCTTATTATAGTTAGTACTAATTACTACTACTTACTAATTGTTATAAAAGTACCGATTACTGACCAATCAAATCAAAAACAATTTGCACGATAGCAGTATTAAGTCGGCATTGATTTGCCAACGAACTGACGTCAGTGACTGGCTTAATATAAAACCGCCTTAAATATCTGTTAATACTTGTAGATAGGTACCTATCTACTGTCCAAATAAATTGCACCTAAACTGTTGTGTTTATAATAAGTATAAAGTAAGATTAATTATAATATACTTACAAGCATTTTTATTTGATTTAAAAGCGAATATTTTTATATTCATTTATCCTACTGAAAATTAGTTTTCAATCAGAGACAACAGAATCTCTGTTCATAATATTTTTATTAAATTTTTATAAAAATGACGATTAATAAGAAAATACGATAATATTTTTTTGTTTTATTTACACAGTGTTATTTTTATAACCATTTAGATTACTAGCAACTTCGTCCGCTAAAATCCTGGAGGAATTTTTGATTTTCCGGAATTTAAAAGTATTCTATCCGTCCACGATGCCAAGCTATCTTTGTTACAAACGATGCAATCTGTTAAGAAGAAATTAGTCAAAATAATGACTAATTTGTGAGTAGCTCACGTCAAACTCATTCAATTCTTAAACTGGATACTTTCACGTAAAGATTAGTATATAAACCTGTGAAGATGATACTGCCATTGACGCAATGTGAATACCATAAGCCTACTTTGTCGTATTAGTTTACAAATTGCGAAAAACCAAATTAAATTTGAATTTCGCGAGCAGACCCGTGTCTTGGGCTTAAGAGTCTGAACCTAGACCTAGTAACGCCATCTAGGAATCTAAACCTAAAATCCTAATAGCTCTAGTGTGTCTTATGTTACCTCTTATGTAGGTATCTATAGTGGCTAACCTCTTTAGTGGCAAAAAATAACTTTCCGAATTCAATGACTTGGGTATACATACTAAGATGCAAAAACTCCTTTGGGTAATATCCCATTAAGGGGCAGATCCCTTCTAATTACGTAAAATCCGCCCCTGATTGTCAGACAATAGATCTTTTGTCATCGCTTTGGTATAAAAACCAAGAATTTTGAATGTTTTTGTAGCCATTAGGCTTGATTACATTATTTTCTGCTTTATGAATCTATAGGAGTGAAATTCTATTACATGGAGCCTGGAGGGATATAGGCAGGTACCACTCAGATAGGGCTGCCATCTCTAAAACCTGCCCCCCAGGACCGGAAGCGTAAGTTCCCCGGATTTTGGAGCTTTTACCCCGGACATTTCAATACTTTTTTCATTCACTTACATCTTGATTAAAATATATTTTACTCCGTACTTGATAGAAGTGAACTTTAATTTTAAGCCTCTTTTGTTGCATGAAAACTATTTCATGTAACAAAAGAGGCTTAAAATTAAAACAAAACACACTAGTGTTTAATCGTTTTTGTGACGACAAGTGAGTAATTGTGCTTTATTTTTTAACCTTCTTAGGTAATAAATAAAAGATAAATAGGCTAAATAGATCGCTCGCGCTCGTCATTCGCCAGATCACGCCATGCGTCGGTTAAACGCGCCCCACCCCCGCTCGCCGCTCGCGTAGTAAAATAGCGTCGGCAGTGCGTGCGGTAAAATACCTAACCCATAGCTTTTATTTACATAAACTATGGGAACGGGATCTGATCGAAAACCCGGACTACAATTGAAACCCCGCCCGGACGCTCTCCGGATGTCTTCCAAACTAGGACAAATCCGGGGAAACCCGGACGGATGGCAGCCCTATACTCAGACCACTTTGGATATTGCAGTTTAGAAAACTAAAATAAAAGAATTATAATGCGTCGTTAGAATTATTTTCGAAACATTCAACTAGATTGTAACTTTTGAACTTGACGCAAACTTCTAAATAAATCTGTCATTAATTAATAGCCTATTTCATCAACGTTGAGCAAGGTTTAACCGAAGAATTTTGGCGTTCTGACAGTTTTTGTATTGAAAATCTGCCAAAATATTAAATTTACGCTTCGATAAGACTTATTTTGCGTAGGTAAAATCGGCCCTTAGTATGAAATGTAAACTTTTACTTTTCAACAAGATTTACTTAGTTGGAGAGACGAAATATTTATATATAATATAGTGTATATGTAAGTTTATTATTTTTATTTTGTACGCGGGTGTGAGAGTGGAAATATATCAAAAAAATTATAATTTAGTATTATTTCTGATAAAGGGGATAGAAGGATGGAAGAAATTATTATTATGCTTGTATTAACTCTATCTACGTGAGTTAATTTTAAAGCGAGACGTTTCGCAGCGCTCAACGTATCTACTTAATATGGATGTCAAATCCTTACTAATGCAAAAGTGTGTTTGTTTGTTAGTGTTTCCTTCAATAACGCCGCAAGCTAGGACAGTAACATAGACTACTTTTAATCCCGGAAAATCAAGGAGTGGAAAATCCACGCGGACGTCGCGGGTATCAGCTAGTAGTCAAACAAGGATCTAATTGTTATAAAATATTACGAGTACGTACCAGTCCCGTCGTGACCACGGTCCATGCAATTGGATCGAAATATCGACAATCGCAACTAAAATAACTATCGTGGTACGTACTCGTAATATTTTATAACAATTATATCATTAAACCACGAATCAAGTCTAAAAACAAGGATCTGTTTCGTCAAGTTATGAGCACACTCAACTTTCGTTTCCGTAAACACTATTAAGTTGAACTTCAAAGAAATATTCGTTGCGAGTAGATTTTTCATTAGACATTTCCCATCTTACCAGAATATTAAGTACGAAACAGAAATAAGTAAATAAAAAGTATCTACTGCGTAGAATAACAGTTCAGCTAGCGACTAGCAATACTTACTACGTACCTTTGTAAGAGTACGTACCTCACAATTCGAGTACATATTTGTAATGTCCTACATCACCCTGATTAAGATTTCTGCGTTGGTTTTACTAAGAATTCATTTGGTCATCTAAAGTGGCGATGCTAAGTGCTGCATGGTGACATCGATGAGGTACCTAAGTATTAAATTCATTTTAGTTTTAATTTATAAAAGTAATTTAATGATGGTAGAGTTTCCACGTGTCATAAGAGCCGCAGGATGGCCTACGTGAAATAAATAATTGAGATTTTTTTTAATATAAATTAATTTTTGATTGATTAAATATTAGTAAAGCTGCCTTAGGCAGGTGTTATAAATTAAACACCCTGATATTTAATTAACGTTTTATATATTTATTTCGTAACCTTTTTGCTAGGTAGGTTCAGGAACCAGGTCCTTAGGAACAAACATTGTTCTAGAATACCATACATAAGAGAGAAAGACTAAAGATATATAAGAGACAATTTGACACAGATAATATACTACAGCAGGTAAATTCTTATTAAACTTATGTAGAAAAGATGTCCGGGGAAGGTTTTACTTATGCATGTCTTCTTTACCTCCTTTAGATGTACGTATGTCTTCTTCTTCTTTGTCAACCGATAGATTGATTATTTACAGTTGAACGAAGGTCCCTTTCACTGTCTTCTACAGTACTAGATCTTACGTCGCTTGTATCCAGCAGCAGCTCCCTGCTCGTCTGATATCGTCGGTCACCTTAGTGGTGAGTCTGTCAAGACTGCGCTTCCCGTTGCGGGAGGTGTACGTATGTGAGTAGGTATATACCTATTAGAAAGAAAAAGCATTTATTTGTTACACAAAACAAAAAATAAATAAATATGTGTGGTCCTAAAATGGACTCCACTCAGCAAATGCTATCCCTGTGGTGAAAGCACAGGCATAGCGCTGGTCTTCCGTGGATCCAGAGGTTTCGGATGACTGTTAGTCACGATACATTGTACTACGTAGCAAATAGTTAACATTATTAAGTACATATATTTACGTCATTCACGATCTTCGAAAACAGCTTCACCTCGTAAGCCGAATTCAGGATTTAACACTAAAACGAGACTGTACGAGACATAGTAATTAAATTTCATCAACGATACCAGAATTCGATTAAGCAAAAGAGCCAAATGCCGATATAATATATTTGTTTAGCCGACGGCGCACACAATAACGGTGCTATAACAACTCCCGAAATTGTTAATTAATCAATTATTATCAAATATAAATTCTGGTTAGGCGTAATTGTGTTGCGTTATACCGCGGCCGCAGTATATAACTGGCCAACCCAAATTTTAGTTATCTGGAACAACGGAAGCCGCAAGGGCATTCCAAAATCATCAAAATCTTGTATCAGGAACAAGGAGGCAAAGCGTTTAGTTCGCGACCTTGGGATTTCAACCACGTACCGGTGCAGACCTATTCTGTGCCTTGCGTTTCGATGCTAGAATGGTGATGTTGGAATCAAGTTGAAAAGTCTGTCTGGTGGGAGGCTTTGGCCGTGGCTAGTTACCACCCTACCGTCAAAGACGTGCCGCCAAGCGATTCAGCGTTCCGGTACGATGGCGTGTAGAAACCGGTTAAGCTGCCATATACTTTGCAAGTTAGTTACCAACTTAACTAAGACTGCATCGTCACTTACCATCAGGTCAGATCGCAGTCAAAGATCATATCATCGAATTAAAAAAAAAGTTCCTGAGCATACTCTCACACGTATGTATAGCTTCAACGTCGTTGAAGGCGTCGGGGAAAATTTCGCCCATACAAAGTGCAGGCTGTGTTAGGGCGGGCGGGCGGCGCCTGCAGACCGCGTTACGCCGCCGATCCGCTCGCACCGTGACGCCATGCCGCTCGCGACGCACCACGAATTATACGATAACTCGAAAACTATACCACCTCCTATCGAATAACTCTAAAGCAATAATCTCCGTACTTAATTTAGAATAGTTTAGAAACTTTTCGAATAAACTTATCGTAGTTGTTCCCGCTTTCGTCGAATATGCTTAAGGTAAGCAGTAGATTTTTTATTACTTTGATAAGTTGTTACGTACATGTGCTAAGAAAATTGACTCTCAATACGACAAAAATTATGCAAAATTAACACAAAATCTGCTGGTAAGTACTTCGCAATTTATTATAAAGCAACTTATTAACTTTCGCACCCAAGTCGAATAAACTTTGTAGTTGTTTTTACTTTTGTCGGATACAATATAGTAGAGAACATTTTTTCTTATCGCAAGGCATTAATCAAACTGATACTTGATTGTGAAGTCTCCTAGTAAGCCTTTCTGCTACTGATATAAATTTCGTAAATCAAAAATTTTAAACAATCAAACGCAATCGAGTGCATCTTTGGTTTACAAAAGTTCCAATAAGGTATTATTTCTATTTATAAGTTATGACTACATATAAATAATACATTGTAATCCTTACTAATCCTTACTTAAGTATATTATAAATGCGAAAGTGTGTTTGTTTGTTGGTTTGTCCTTCAATAACGCTGCAACAAAGCTACAGATCGATGTGATTTTTTGCATGAGTATAGTTGAGGACCGGGAGAGTGACATAGGCTACTTTTTATCCCGGAAAATCAGAGTTCCTGCGGGATTTTAAAAATTAAATCCACTAGTTCCTAATAACGAAACAAGGTTATGTATACATTTTATTCAAACTAACTCCACTTTGTTATCAGCTCTACGTAGTATATCCTTTAAAAGAGCAATCTAGCATCCTCGGCTAAAGAAATTTCCATATTATTTAGGCAGTTACAATTACCTATTGAAAAACAAAAGAAAACCCCCTTTTTTTTAGAAACTTAAAAATCTCACTTGTTAAATTTTTAAAACAAACCAAATTAATTACTTAGTAATTTATAGTAAATTAACTTTCATGTAACTATTGTAGTATAGACAAAAAATGCATGCTTAGAAATCTTGCACTAATATTATAAAGACAAAAGTTTGTGAGTGTATTTGTTACTCCTTCAAGTAACAACGAATGAACCAATTTTGATGTTTGGAATGGAGATAACTTATACCCAGGATTAACACATAGGCTACATTTTATCCCGAAAAGTTAAAGAGTTTCCACAGGAATTAATAAACCTTTATCCACGCGGACGAAATCGCGGGCTTCATCTAGTAAGTAATAATTTAGTAGGTCCATAAATGCATAGGTTGTGAAATTGGCTAGACCAGTCGTTATCATCCTCAAAGATTCGCAATCAATCCGTCCGTTAAAAGTTAAACGATAGATGACTTCAGGGAATTGGTGCTGCCACTAACTTTCAACGTTAACACGAAGTTCCGTAAATTAACCCGATAGACACGTAGTCCAAGAGGCGGTCGTATTTCCTCTGGATCGAAACACGAAGATATAAAGCAGCTAAATATTAAAGAGACATATCGAGGATATGCGATTTTTGGTTGAGTAGGTAACTATTAGCACGATGACTTTTATAGTATATTTAAATATTTTTACGCTTTTTGAGTCTTTAATATAAACTCGCTTTGAAATATAAAAATGATGGAAACAATGATTTCGACAAATTTTTTTTGCAAACACAATTCATTTTTTTAAATATTTCTTTGAAGTTCCAATTGCAGTTTTCAAAATATATAGTAATTTTTTTTTAATAATCAGGTTCGTTTACTCTTTAACGATAAACCTTTAATCTTCTTTAATTATCATTTCTCGGCCAACTTGCATTATACCTAAATAAAATAAAAAGGAAAAAAACTTTCTTGTTTTCCTTCTTTCCTTAGCACTCTTCATACAAACGAAGCTTGATTCTTATTTGAATATGAACCAACTAAAATCAATGAAATTTTGCAGACGCGCTCTAAAAAGTAAAAGTCTGTGGCTATTCAGATTTCTGAATGATATTTTCAAAGTTATACGGCCTCAAAAATTTACATACAAATTGTTTCATTGCCAGAGCGTGTCTGCAAAACTTTATTTAATTTAACGGGTTAATATTAAAATAACAATCGTTTTAAATCGAAATACCTAGCGTGGGTATGCCTCCGCCACCGAGTGATTGTCTCAAATCAAGCTCGTTAAACTATTAACTGCGTAATAACTTGTCACTACTGACAACACATTCGCGGGTAATGGATGAATTTTATATTCCCTACAATTTTGTTGTTATGAATGAAAAAAAAATTGTATTGCAACGTCCGCAAGACCTTGTGACTCTACATTTTGTCACAAAATTTTTCGCTAGACTAAAAATACATACGTACTAATAATGCATTGATGCAGCAAAAATGCCATCAATCAGAAGAGTTTGCAATTTGCAATCATTTTTGGACAACCCAATAGCTGGGTGAGGTTTTTTGCTCCCCGTCTCTTAGTATAAGTGTTAGAATTTGAAATCTAAAGCTTCCGAAATGTTTGAATTTTCGAACAAGCGATCGGCCCAATTCGAATCAAAGTTAAAATTGAACGTTGGAATGAGTCGACGAGTTTTTTAGGTCAATGATAGTTCGTAGAAAATAGATACACCTACTACTAATATCTAGATCTATTCATAAGGTATTAATTGTAACTTTAGGTATTATTTATTATTGTATCTTTTCATTTATTTTAAGTGTAATATTTCACAAAATAATTCTCGCACCATTAACCATTAAATTAAACGTTTATCAGTGAATACTTTAAAGGCTAGTGTAATATCTAGATTTAAGTAGCCATGTTATATTTTTTATATATGCTATATGCTGTATGTATTCCAATAAAGAGAAAAATAAAACTAGTAGGTAGGTATGGTTCCTTCTCACAACGATGTTTTCTGGATTGTGATTTAAGATGTCTCATTTTTATAATTTAATGGGCTCAAAAGCGAAGATTAATGGCTCGTATTATAATTAAGCTTAGGATTAAGACAGTTATAATGAGACAATTAATATGTTCTGACATAAATCTGTCTCGCGTTAATGCCTTAGTGCACGTAGGTAAGGCTGCAATGCTTTAAGTGTGAGCAAACTGAGAGGACGATCTATTTTCATCATGTTCACACCTCAAGAATTATTGTGAAAAATTACGAACCAAATAAAATATTATATCGTTATTAATAATCCGAGGTTTATATTATCCGTGTGATGCCGATATATCATATAGATGATAAGAACTGTTAAATTCAATGTTATATGTCGGACTAGTATCGTGCATCGGTTACATTGTTTCTATTTAGAGCCGCCCGACTTCAACATACGTGTATAAACTAAAATTATTTTATACTTTTAAGTGGCGTTTGAAGTCGGGTTTTTAAGAAGATTTTTTTAAATATCATTATTGCTTTGACAGATTGCGAATACAAATGCTGTCAAGACATCAAAATTCCTCGGTTAAACACAATTCGGCGATTGTAAAAACCTACTAATATTATAAATATGAAAGTTTTGATGTATGGATAAATGGTTAGATGGATGGATGGTCGTTTCCACTTTATTTGTGTCTCAGTTATGTCTTAAAATGAGTATCTTAATATAATATTTAATTCGATGCCTTAACATGGGTAGCCTAAGTATGTCATGCTCACTTAAACATTTCTGTGGTGGTGTCGTGTGGTGCAGGTTGTTACGTTCCCTCAAATATGGTTGAGCGAGGCAATGGCTGGATCATGCGTCATGCTCGTGAACGGGTGCCGCCAACGGGAATGGGTCTGCTTTGTGTCTACCCATGTTAACATGTCTTTGGTTGCGGTAGGCGTACATTTTTGAAACTTCTGTGTGGAAACATCGTGTGTGCATAGCCTAGTTCTTTTTAACAATTGTAAAAAAAAAAAATTTTTTTTTGAAAAGAGCAACTGCTGAGTTTCTTGCCGGCTCTTCTCAGCAGAATCTGCATTCCGAACCGGTGGTAGATTTTTGACGTTTCATAAGAGCTACAAGTTGGCCTACATGAAATAAATAAATTTTGATTTTGATTTTGATTTTTTGATTTTGTTACTCAATCACGCCGCAACGACAGAACCGCTTTAGCTGAAATTTGCTACAGAAATAGATTATAGTCTGGAATAAAACATAGACTACTTTTTATCTGGAAAAAAAGATACCGACCGAATTGATAACCTTCTCCTTTTTGGAAGTCGGTTAAAAATAAGAGAGCTCCCGCGGGAATTAAAAAACCTCAATCCACGCGAACGAAGTCGCGGGCATCAACTAGTATCTAATACCTAAACTAAAGTATCAGTTTTTATTGTCTTAAAACAAATCTTCAATAATGTGTGCTCTCCCAGTCCATCAAATGTTGCGGCATAAGTACAATCGGATCAGTATAGGATCTTATGAGCAGCCAGAACAAATATAACATATTTGTTTAGGGAGTGATCCAACATCACGAAATTTCTTTTATTGTAGCACGTCACATAATATAGAACTGTACGAAGTTTCCACCCCCAACGTGCGTAAATAGAATCATTAGGGGATGAGAATTTGTATGAAAATCCGTCGTTTTTCAAGCCATGTTCATGAAAATTGGGATTTTGGATTTTGGTGTAAAGTTATCTGTTTTTTTTATTCGATGACAAGATAGACTTTGATCTCACCTATTGGTAAGTGATGCAGTCTAAGATGGTAGCGGGCTAACTTGGAAGGGGTATGGCAGTGTACATTCAACCCATACCCCTAATCGGTTTTCCACGCCATCGTGCCAGAACTCGAAACGACCGGACCAGAGACAATTCAGAAATTGTAAATTCCAAATTGCTCCCGTCGGGAATCGAACCCGAGAGCTCCCAGTTATACTCTTTACTGCGTCAGGTCGCCAAAATTCACGATATTTGGAAATTCTAAATAAATCTAATCTCTAAATCATAGGCTCAATCTCGAATTCCGTGCAACTTTATGATAACTTAATAATGAAATTATTGTTATCCATTTTAAAATCAGAAGTTGTAACTTGAATTAAGTATAAATTATAATTTACTGGGTTTTGACTGCTAGGTAATTTCGACCTCGTGTTTGTTAAAATTCCCATCGGAACCCTGTTTTCCCTATTTAAAATTCTGTAACACTCTCCAGGTTTTTAACCATTTCCGTGGAATAATCAACTCGATCCGTTCCTGCTTGACTTAAAGACAAATCAACAAACAAACACATTTTCATAATTACAATTTTACTAGTATGATTCGCTTATAACACAATACCTATTCCCTCTTAATTTGGTTAACGTGATCATAAAATAATGTTTTGATAATGTTATGTAACGATAATTAAGTAAGTACATAATAATTATTTTGGTGGTAATTTAACATTATTAGAGGTTTCGGCGGTAAACTAATTAATGGCATTCAACTGTTGTTATTAATTGAGATAGAATCGTTTTAATAATACGCAACTTAATATAGTTAAATTACTAGATGAAAACCATTATATTTTGTGGTTAGATCAAATAAGAGTACACACATACACTTCGATATAATACACTAACTAGATGATACCCGCGACTTCGTTCGCGTGGATTGAGGTTTTTTATTCCCGCGGGAACTCTCTTATTTCCCGGGATAAAAAGTAGCCTTAGTGCTATTCCAGATTATAATATATCTCTGTGCCTTTCAGCCAAATCGGTTCTGTCGTTGCGACGTGATTGAGTAACAAACATACAAACTTTCGCATTTATAATATTACTAGCTTTTGCCCCCGTGACTTCGTCCGCGTGGAATTAGGTATTGGGGTGGCATTTTCAAAAACTGTGACACACGTACTCCTTTATTTTTAACTGAAAGCTCTAATACCAACTTTGATGGAAACAGCTTGAAAAATGACGGAGTTTCATATAAACTTCCATCCCCTATTTAAACCCCTTAGGGGTGGAATTTCCAATAATCCTTTCTTAGTGTGCGCCTACGTCATAAAAGGAACCAACTGTAAAAATTTCAAGTTTCTAACTTCAGTAGTTTAGGCTGTGCGTTGATATCTCAGTCAGTCAGTCAGTCAGGACTTTGAATTTAATATATATAGATAAAATAATAGGATTAATAGGAAATACGATAATAGGATAGGATATGTAGGTAAGTGATGGGCCCACAAAACATTTGATATAATCTATGATTGTCTACAAATAATTGCATCAGTGTAACAATCTCAATCACCTCTGATCAACTGGTACCTACCTACTACATCTTTTAAGTAAGCAAAGTTAATTAAAACTAGGTCTAAAGTTTGCAGTTGTCAGCCGAATGAACGGAATTCAGTCTCGGTTAAAACTTCGGTAAACTTTTTCTATGTCAGAAAAGTCGATACGGCGAATGTTGTACTCGTATATCTATCGTTCTGTATTCCAGTTTCTGTTTTTCCTTGTAAACATATGCCTAATATAAGCCTTCTAACCCTGGATAAACAACGCGAGAAAACAACGCATTACATATTCTTATACAATTTTATTACTAACACACAGACAACATGATCGTTCAACTTCTTTCCTGGCATAAGTTATGACCATTACGAAACTACAAATTTTTAAGCTATTGCATAGCTTCTATCGCGGGCCTTGAGCGTGGAGACCGAATCCAGAAATTCCGTAACGAAAATAACCTGACACGGGACTCCTCTCACCGCTAGATGGCGTTGATAAAAGCTTTACCGCGGCAGTCCCCGAGTGCCACAAGTCTTTTTTTTTTTAATTCGATGACAAGATTAGCGCCAGTCATTGGCCCTACCGTCAAACACGTGCCGCCAAGAGATTTAGCGTTCCGGCACGATGGCGTGTAGAAACGGATTAGGGGTGTATAGGTTAAATGTACAATGCCATATCCCTTCCAAGTTAGCCCGCTACCATCTTAGACTGCATCGTCACTTACCAGATTAGAGATTTTTTTTAATAGTAATTAGGTACTTTAAGACTGACTTTGTAGGACATGTCAAAACTATTTTGAAATAATACTCCTTTAAATCGTTGGTAGTACAACTTTTGAACATAATTATGTCGTTGTTTGCAACACCAAAATATTTGATTATCACAATTATTTATTACTCATTATTTGAGTAATATTGAGGTAAAGAGATGCACCGAATAAAGAGCTTAGCAATGGAATTTTCATCCAAATAACTAAATTATAAATTCGATTCGATGGGAGTGAAATTGGAGAAGAATTTTCAAAGAAATTTCTCGATAGGCAATTAGCGAGCGCTAATGACTGGTGATAAATTATAAAGGAATGGGCCGAAATATGATTTATATAAAAGCTTCTTACCAATTATTTTGTTAAAGTAATCTATTTTCTGAAATATGATATTGATTTTCATTAAGTTATTAGACACCTAACTTTGTTACGCCATGTTTACAATTACGGGTTTAAAAACACTTGTAAAAGTCTTGTGACAGAATCTAAACACGTCAATTAGTGATAAACTTCGTCTCATCGGGAGATTGCACCTGTGTTTGCGTACATACTTTTGCACTATAATATCTCCTGCGCAGATTGCGAATCTCTGTAAAGATTGGCCGCCGTGTCCGAATACGGCTGTCAGAACACGTCACTCCACATTTTAGGTATAAGCTACAAGTACCCGACGTGTCGTCCCGATCTGATGGGTCAACTCAATGGCTTAATGGGGTTAAGAGTTACGCGATAGAACGAGAGGCAACTTCTAGGTGATTAACTGTAGGTAATTAAGGCCTGTGCAAACTGAATTGCATTTTATCGTGTGGTCAATAAATAGCGACTCTTCAATCGTTATTTATATGAATGGTTTTGCGTAGCGAATCTTCTGTGCCTTCCTGTATTCTGTGGTATAATATCACATTGCATGTCACGCAAAATGTCATAAAATATATCGAATTACGCGTATCCCATCAGTCCGACAGGGCAATTACTTTTCGAGGGGATCCCGACAAAGCCACATATACCTATCTATACATCTATACATATAAATATAATTGAAGTGTCTGGTATGAAATGCATTTGATGTAGAAGCGTCTTATGGAAGGTATTAACGAAACCAACCTAACCTACAGCTAGCGCTATTTTTGGGACATTGCGAATGGTAGTGTTCTACATCTATTAAAATTGAAGTGTCTGTTTGTTGCCGCTAATCTCGGGAACGGCTGTAGCGATTTTGACAGTACTTTCACTGGTAGATAGCTGATGTTATCGGAAGTAACATAGGCTACTTTTTTAACCGACTTTCGCAAAAGGAGGAGAAGGAATTGTGTTTTTCTACCTATGTATATCGATGTCTCCGTGATTTTTGAATTGATTTGCGTGAACATTTTTTTAATCGATACAAAAACTTTGCGAGATACTCCCATAAAAACTTCGGTTTCTCCTCAATCCTGATTCTGCAGGGGTACTGCCCTGCTAAACTGTGGGGATTTAGGAACTGTCGATTGTGAATTGAAGAATCGGACTAAGTCGCGGGCGTCCGCTAGTAATACATATATAAGAACAAATTCATGACCCAATTTGTCGGTTTGTCATCCAATTCTGAGGAGTAAACCACTCAAAGGCGGGCGTAAAAGACAATATAGGGTGCCTATTCGCTTTTATCCGGCTAAATTGTGTCGACCTTTGTGTTACTGTTAACGTGCATTATCTTATCACTGAAGCTTTTACGTTTTCAACGCGTTTGTTTCCAATTTACCACACATCCATTATTATTATTGTTAAATTACTTCTTATTGGAAAACTTCTATAAATATCACATCTCTGTCCTAAATACGGAGTTTCCGAGTTAATCTCAAAGGAGACAGAGACTAATGCTGAGATCTTTAGAGCGTGCTGTGACTCAACTCAGACTTAAAGTAGAGGTTAAAACGAGACACAAATATGCCCTAACATAAATCTGTCTCGTTTTAACTCTGTCTTGAGTCTAAGCTGAGTGAGAGTACGGTCTATAGATTTCAGCCTAACAAATCACGCAAGCGAAACTATCTAGTCCCTTAATCTCATAGTCCGATGAGATAAGGTGTTATTAGGATTGGAAAGTACCCTGATTTTTTTTTTTTAAATTGATAACACGCCTCTATATCGGTAACAAGTTTACAGCTTCAATGGCTTCTTTTTCTGCATAAAATGGCTGTGACCTACAGACGAACAGACAGAAAGCGGGATTGGATTAGAAACTACTTTCTACTTTGCTAAAGCCTCAATAGCCCAACGTTTAAGGTGCGGACTGATAACTGAAAGGTCGCAGGTTCGAGCCCCATATGTTGCACTATTGTCGTACCCACTCCTAGCACAAGCTTTCCGCTTATTTGGAGTGGAGAGGAGAATATAAGTCAAGTTCTTGTATAAAAAAAAATTATATTACATTGAAACACCATAGATACTATTGGTCAGGTATTTTGAAGTTAAAAGTTTTTTCATCACTTTACGTAAACTGAGTAATGTCACGCTCTACATTTCCCTAATGAAATTTTTCAAATAAATGTTGTGAAACTTCCGAGGTTAGAACAAGTTAATTTTTATTGTTACGTCGTCCCTCGAGCCTAAGTGGGCATTCCTCGTTTTAATTACTCTCAGGAAAATGTCGCGAGCATACCTAAGGCATAATATGTAGGGGGATACTTTGATGCGCAGTTTTTTTTTTTTTTTTTTTAATTGAATAGCTTACCAATGCCACAATTCTGGCTAAAGATAGAAAAATTTGTTACAAGCAAGTATGATTTAGGCTGAAATCTATAGACCACTCTCTCACTCTGCTCAGACTCAAGACAGAGATAAAACGAGACAGATTTATGTCGGAGCATATTTGTGTCTCGTTTTAACTTTTATCTTGAGTCTGAGCTAAGTCAGAGCACGCTCTATAGATCTCAGCATTATAATATTTAGGACTCCATAGTAAAATAAGAAAACCATACCAAGATATAGTTTCGTACAATCTTTAACAGATTTTTAGATTAGCTGACAACGTTATACCGGACTTTTGAAGAGAATATATATTTTCAATTTTAATTTTTTTTATACGAATTCGGTTAATAAGTAGATATATCATTTTCTACCAACCAAATTGTTTTGTTGCCGCTTACGCATCAAAAAAGTTATGAAAGATTTAATTAACTTGTTAACAAGCCCGTTTCAAAGTTAATAAAGAGTAGCTGTATTATTTGAAAATGGTTTAACACAAAAGAATTATAATAATAAAAACAAATAGAGTGATAATCTCGTGGTCTGCCTTTCCTTCTACTACTACTACTTGGGCTGCCTTTCCTTCTGTACCTGCACTATTACATATTTAATCTGTGTTTGAGGTGAAAAATTATAGAACAAAATCATCCATTGACATTTAAAAATTACTTACCTTATTTTATTCATTTTTGGCGGGCAAAAATTTTGCGATGAACTTTGCAATTTCTCAATTTGCAATCCGAGAATCTAATTTGCATTTCGAGAATTCCCAGCGCAACTCGCCTAACTCTCTAAAATTGAGCACCTTCTTGTGTAGAGCTGAAAATTTATATTCCGGCACATCGTTAAAAGTTAAATAATTCGAAATTCAGCAAAATCACTGTTGAAGACTCCTTAATACGTATTCGTACTACTTTATTATAAGTCAAGTTCTGAAACTTAAGATACTACCGTATGCCTACTCGAGTTTCCGTACAAAGTACAAACGCAGCGTTGCATAATTCACCTTTTTTGCAAGGGGATTATACAATCGAGATTCGAAATCACCTTTTGATGTGAAAAAACAAGACAAGAAAATGATACACTAACATAAGATTTATGTCAAAAACTTTTTTTTTTTATTTTTTTCAGTTTTATTTTTTCACAAAACAACAAGTTTTAAACCTCGACATGTTTCAATCCAAAGTTTGAATTCAATCCCAGAATATCCACGAGCAGTTTTTAAAATAAAGCAAAAATGTTAAAATTTAGTTTTGTTTTTTTTAAACTCTCCTTTGAGCAAACTCGAATTAGATAGATTAGATAAATTATTTATTATTTATTCACTAATATTATTTGTACAATAGTCAATATTATCAAGAGGGGTAAAAAAAAATTTGAAAAGCTATGGTCTGTTAAATAAATAATCGTTAATATCATAATAATTTTTATTTAGTAACAGTTTATAAATTTTATTTCTAAATATGGGCATAGGCTTTTCATTTAAACTATCAGGCAGCTATGAGGCAATTTAACTCAATCTTACTGGAGACACCTAAAGGTGCCTTACTTTTCAACATTAGAAAATCGTATGACATCTGAGAGGCAAGATTCGATCACATTGATGACGCGCTGACAACGTCAATATGATTTGCAATCACGTGACACATATTTGAAACTTGGTTCGCGCGGCCTGACGTCACTCTAATTTTCAGTTCAGAAAAATTCACCTCTTGTGGTTTTACAAGTTCTACAAAGGAGAGCTTTACAAGATTTAAACACAAAAGTGTAAAGTTTGAGTGTTGTTTGTGAAACTTTGACAAACTGAAATAGTTTTTTGTTTGTGTTACCTAACCGCAAAGGTTTCGTTTACCAAAAGGCGGTACTTTGGAACCCTGTCAATAAACAGTTATTTATATGATGTACTTGGATGTACCCTACAACAGAAGTAAAGTCAGCTAAGTTATCAATCACCAACAATGTAAACTTTGATAAGGAATTAAGTGGGTACTTCAAAAGCCTATATAAATAATCCCACTGCTAATAATATTCCTTATTTAGCTTTTAGGTACATCCCAGTGGAAAATTTAGGAGTAGAACACGCGCACTCCTTATTTAGAACATAATATATCCTACTAGCTGATGTTCGCGACTTCGTTCGCGTGGAATTAGTTTTCGAGATCCCGCGGGAACTATAATTTTTTTCGGGATAAAAAGTAGCCTATGTTTTAATGCAAGGTATAATCTATCTTCATTTTAAATTTCAGCCAAATCGGTTCAGTAGTTTTTGAGTTTATTCATTACAAACATACACACAAAAATACAAATCTTTCCTCTTTATAATAGTAGTGTAAACTAGCTTATGCTCGCGACTTCGTTCTCGTGTTGAGATTTTTTAATTCCGCGGGAACTCTCTTATTTCTGGGATAAAAGTAGTAATATGTTATTTCAGACTGTAATCTATCTCTCGTGCCAAACAACCAAATCGGTCTAATCGTTGCGGCGTGATTGAGTAACAAACATCCATCTTCCAATGAAGAAATAGATTTTCATACATATTATCGCCGACTTTTCCAGTTTTTCCATTTTCCGCCGCTGGGTTCAGGCGGCGCAAGACTGAAGTCTGTGGAAATCCATGCAAGAGACCTTTGTCCAGCAGTGGACGTTTATCGGTTGATAAAGAAGAAAAAGAAGGCCAACTATGACTCTTATGAAAAGCACTAAGAGTTGGAGCAGTAATTTATTATGCAATGAGATATTTAATTTTTTCATTACGTAACACGTTGTCTAAATCTGATATGAACGTACCTACCAATGATACCTACTTCAAAAACATAAATGATTCAATAATATCAATTAATGTTCATAATATAATGCAATTAATAAACATATTCCAAATTCCATCGTCATTTGCATAATTAAGTTAAGGTTTATCAACAACAATAGACATAATTGGGTTTCGAAACCTGTGATAATATTGTCAACGTTTTGATTTATTGCTCGGTTGCGGAATTGCGCCTTTAAGTGTATTTAAGTAATTTCGTAAGTAAACTCCTCTAAATACCCCACTGATAATAAATATATCTCTGTCACAGGGATGTATGTAGATTCAGGGCCTGAATTTTTTACTAGTGGAAGTTCATTTATCTTCTAGGTAGAGTCTGGAACAACAAGTTATAAAAAATAATTTTGAATTTTTTAGGGCTCTAGGTGCAAGCTGATCTTGAGTCAACTTACACTGAGAGGAGGATGGTTTATTTTCTATTTATTTAATTTTTCACGTCACTTAAAATAAAATAAAAAATAATATTAATTGTTTGTTAATTTCTTGTAGTGCAATGATTATGCAGAAAAATTATTATCAATCAAACCAATCGACAAAATGTTCATAATGTACCTGCAATACTTTTAAAAGACCTTTCCAGCGATACCCCACATAATAGAATAGACGAGTAGAAAAATATCATCCCCCCTTTACAAATAGGGGAGGTACCTAAAATAATAGTTTTTTTTTTCAAAATTTTATTATTCAACTTTGTCAGCGTAATTAATATGTGTAACCTTACCAAATTAGTTAGTCAGCAAATAACTCCTTTAATACCTTTAGTCTCTGCGCTAGGCCGCGGACAAACGGACAGCCGGACGGACTTGGCGAAAATATAAGGGTTCTTTGTAGTTTTACCACTGAACCCTAAAAACCAAACATAAGAACTTTGTAATCCCCCGGCTACACATTTCTCCGAAAGGTTTTCTACCATTTGTTTACCTTTTAAGACATCTAAAGAAAAATAGACAATAATTAATTCGATTCTAAAGAAATCCGATCCCCCATAAAAACAGGGTCATTTGAATATTAGTTTAGCCGTAGACCCGCCTTAAAAGCATCTAGACGAGGGAGTACAAATAAGCTACAACACAATCTGATTTGCAGATGGATTGCGTTGCACTGATTGCGTCTAACTGCATTTAAAGCTATGATGAGAGTAAGCTGTAGAAACGTCTTACCGACTTTTATTATTTTCCTAGCTTTGATAAGCTCACGACTTCGTTCGCTTTGATAACCTTATCCTTACTAATATTATACTATACCTATATACGAAAGTCTGTTTTTTAGCGGACTAGCTTTTGCCCGCTGCTTCGCTCACATTGATTTTTTTTTATTAGTTTACTTATTTATTAAAGAGGCACACAAAACAGGTTGAGACTAAAAATTACACAAAATATAAATACATACAGCTTATCGAAAATCAAGTAACAACCCTTAATATGTGTACACAGCATGATTGAATAAAATTAATTAAGACTTAGACTTTTCAACCCCCTGTTGAATTTTCAATGCCCCAAAAGTCCTCAACTAAACCTTTCCAAAAAATCCCGTCAATTCGTTGTTCCATTGCTGCGTGGCTGAAGGACAAACCAACAAATAAACAAACAAACACGCTTTTCCAAAATATCGCATAATATTAGAATAACGATTAAGGTTTATTTTTAATAGGATCTCGCTTATATCTATAAGAACTTATAATAAAACTGTAACTGGGAGATTTCTATACATTTAATAGGTATATTTTGAAAATTTTAACCGGGGTTGCTTTATTATCGATACTGAGTCCAAAACTGATTTTTATTTAATTTTTGCCTGTCTGTCTGTCTGCGCATCACGCGAAAACTACTGGACGGATTTAAATGAAAGGTATAGTATCTCATACTTTGGGTCAACAAATAGAATAGTTTTTATCCTGATAAAAAATAAGGTTCTCCCAGGATAGAGGATGAAAGTTTTTTTTTGATTTTACTCCATAACTGAGTCAAATCTGAACTTATTTTGATAATTCTTTCTTTATTATAAATTGTGTACTATTAGAAATATTTTATCCAATTTTGACGAAGATCTACTTAATATTATCGGAGATAGAGGACATAACTTCTCGCGGATAGTAGTAGGTCACTCTAAACTTATTCCACGTGGGCGAAATCGCGGGAATCAGCTAGATAAAGAAATATTTTCTCCCACTTTCAAATCGCTAATTTACACAGGTGTGTTGAACATCTGTCAGTTACGGGACAGATTTATAAATAAGTATCTAGATAAGTTCTTACTTCTTGTTAATGGGAACAATAAAATTTGATTAATTAGGTACTCCTTACTAATACGAGTATTATAAAGGCGAACGTGTGGTTGTTTGTTGGTTGTTTCTTGAGTCACCCAGCAATGGAGCAACAGAACAACTTTTTTTTACGGGTTTAGTTGAGGACCTGGAGAGTGACATAGACTACATAGACTACTTTTTATCCCGGAGAAGCAAAGGGTTCCCGAGGGGTTTTAAAAATCTTAATCCACGCGGATGAAGTCATGAGCATCAGCTAATATAATTTAATAAATTTCATTATTTTATGATCTTCGTTTGTATGGGGCGGTCTGCAGATAAACAGCTCGGAAAGAGCTGACCCAATTCTGCAAATCCTGCGCTTTATGTTAAAATCCAGTGAGCTGTATCCGACATTAATTAATCGGACTTTGCTTTTGTTCTCACCAAATGTAATCGCGAATTAATTTATAAAATTATTCATAATGTGGAAAAATGTGTTTCAAGCTTGGATATTATTTTGCATATTCAGGATTTTTTTTTTAATTTTTTTTTAGCGAGCAAACGAACAGCGGGTCATCTGATGTTAAGTGATTACCGCCACCCATGAACATTTGTAGCATCTGAGGCACCACCAATGCCGCGAAAAATAAGTACCCGCGGGAATTAAAAACCTCAATCCACGCGAACGAAGACGCGGGCATCAGCTAGCATTATAAATTGTAAAGTTTGGATGTATGTCTGGATGGATGGATGGGTAGATAGATATTTTTAAGGTTTTTTCCGCGACAAAAAGTAGCCTGTGTTATTTCAGACTATATAATCTATTTCTGTGCCAGTTCAGCCAAATCGGTTCAGTGGTTGCGGCGTGATTAAGTAACAAACATCCACCCATTCATCCATCCATCCATCCATACATCCAAACTTTCGCATTTATAATATTAAATTGGAAGGATATTATATCGCGACGTCTTTTATCTGATAAAATCGAAGTAACCTCGTTTAAGACACCCCGAATGGTAGAGATCTTTTTCAATGGGACAGGTACCGACGTCCCCAGCACTCTGCCGTAATTGGCGAAGGGTCGGGTTGAGTGCTTATCAGTTATCTGTACTCATCGATATATAATATGTACTAGGTACAGGATATGGCGCTCAGAACACTTACATTTTTCAACGAACTGCATAGCAGTCCGAACACCTTACAGTCTAATTATTCACTGAATCAACTATATTTTTTTGTTACTTACTTGAATATAGGCATTGTTGGATTTTCAATTCACAATTAGGTGCTTAAAATGTTTTATCGCATAAATAGCGTCCGTACGTCGCGAATGCCAAGCCACAATAAGCAAAGTCGTACGGACTACAGTGCAGTTCAGTTGAACAAAGTAAGAACACTTACTTACGGACCGCCATGTCTATCTATACCTAGTACATATAATATTATATCGATGGGTATCGATGTATGTTTGTATGTATGTCTGTTTGTCCACGCATTTCTCGAAAAATATTTATCGGATTGTGATGATCCTTTTTTTCAATTGCTTATATTCACCCTATTCAGTTATTCTTTATTGCGGTATAGTCAAGTCAATTTCTTAAATTACTTATAGCTTGTTAAAACTACAACTATTACTTCTCCACAGTCCATATGAAGAAGTAATATAATAAAAAACGAAGCCACATTCGTAACTTTTAACGCACTGGGACCCATTCTTTTCGTACGTAAAAATACTGATATAAATTTTCATTTTCAAAAATGAAACACCCACAATAAAGCCGTAAACTCTGCTCCACAGCGCAACGTATCATGAGGGGCTTCATTCTTTACTTTTTCATCTAGAATTTTCTGGAAATCACATACCATTAACTTATAAGTATTTGTATGTTTAATTTTGTAAAATGAATTTTGAGTATTATTATTACATCGAGGGCAAATGCTAATGTCCCCCCCCAGAAGGCTCTTTGGATACGAATACTTATTTTTTGTCCAAAGTACTAGCCAGTTTTGGGGCCCTAGGTTGCATAAATAAAACTATTTTTATTTTTTGAGTATTTAACCAACAAAATGCATAACAAATGCATAATGCATTTTGTTGGTTAAATACTCAAAGTGACAATATAACGTTCCGTTACTACACATAACTATGAAAATTGAGAGGTAACTCGGCCCGGGGTCGAACCCGGGACCACCCCGAATAGGAGCCCGCAGTCCACTAGGCTATCACTGCTCTTGTCTGATTGAACTTTCAAGAATTCCACTTACATGCAATTATTTCTAATATGGATGAGTTATATACTCACAAAACAAGCGAAAAAATTGTGCCGAATGACGAAGAGTATAATAGAGTACTTCATTGTTAAATGGAATGGCCAATTACGACAAATATCTGCCATTGCGCTATTCATTTATCGCACGCTTGTAACATATCCACCTCTTTTTATACAAATACAATATCATAGCTTACATGTCACTAAGATGTTTTAACATTATGATTTTATCCGGCTAGACCAGAGATTATCAAACTTATTTCTTTTACCGCCCCCTTTGAAAATCAATTCTTTTTCAGCACCTCCAATTTTTTATACACTCCTAAAACTTAAAAACCACAATTTTATTACTTTAATTAATTTAGTTATGGTGTGCTATATTAGTCGGTTCTGGTGCTTAAACTTACATTAAACTTTAACTTTACATCCTCAAGATTTATGCAACTTTATGATATTAAGAATATATTTTAATCAAATTAAAAGAAACAATATAGAAAGGTAATCAATTTTAGTTTTAAAATTAATCTAATGAGATGGATGAATTTGATGATTTTTAACAAGGTTGTTGATATCAAGCTCTCAGGTTCGATTTTACTGAAAAATAGAAGTAGGTTTTAATTTTAGTGAATTTTAAAATATAAAGTATCTAAATGAAATTACAAATCAACCATAAACCAAGCCAACGCCCCCCATTTTTTTCTGAGCCCCTTAACGCCCCCCTCTATGTCTCCAACGCCCACAAGGGGGCGATATCGCCCACTTTGAGAAAGACTGGGCTAGACCAATAAATACAAACGATCAGTGTAATCGCCTCAACATATTACTGCAATATTTTCCCCGTATGAGCGACCGCGGGAATAATAGCGAAATCTTTTACGATCGTACTCGAACCGCCACAATGTTACCGTTCAGTCATAAGAGTACAAACTGTTCCGATATTTCAACTTGATAACTACTTGGACTTTATGGACAAGACTTTTGTTCCCCGGAGACGTATAAAATGTTCTGTGTCACATGTTTATGATATATCACAATAAAATATAGTGTCTGTCTTCGTGGACGTTATACCCTCATTTTTATTGACCTCTTCATTGTATGTAGCTTCAGGGAGTATAGTTTTTACGCCGATACCTTTACCCGCATTGGATACGGCGCGTCGCTCGCTAACGACGGTTTGTAGGTGCTTGGGCTTTGAAGTTTTGATAAATAGCTGATCCTGAGCGTATCTTAACGCTATTTTATGTTAAATATTATCATTTTCTGTTTTTTCAATTAAAACGATGTTGATATAGGTTAAGTACATACACGATCCATGTTTTAATTTAAAAAATTAAAAAAAAAAGATAAAAATCTTCGGTCCACATTTTTTTTTTTTTCAAATTTCGACCTATGTTTCTTGGGGAAAGTTGTTCAGTTTCATGACCACATTTCGTAGCTCACAGGAATAACAGGGTTTTTGTAACATATATAAAATTTTATACCTTTAAAAAAAATATACGCGATGAATTGAGGACCTCCTTTTTTTTCGTCGGTTAAAAATGTGACGATATTATTAACTTTGAAGGTATTCAGCGTCAAATCAATATGGCGTGTGAGCCACATCTGACCATCCGTCCGGCTGTAAAAATTTAATGCGCCACTACACTATCGATCTAGAACACCCTTTGCAGAATATAATAGGTAGGCACCTACTAATGATGTGCCGGATCGTTAAAAATGTATATCTGCGGATACGGATATTTGATGTCAATATCCGCGGATACGGATACGGATCTTAACTTTCTTACTCAATGGTAGTCGATGCTAAGCTTATCACAGAGATTTGTGATTGATGTCATTATAAAGATAGTTGACCTTTGAGTTACGTACTATTGGTGTGATAACTCAGTATGATAAATGTTTGCAATATAAAGGTGCTAAATACATATATTTAAGAAAAAAAAATCTGAATGGAATTTAATGGTTTTTCATTGCCTCATTATCAATCACCTTTTATAGAATTTCATCTATGTACTTATTGCAAATTAATTAGGTAAAAGATCCGCCAAAAAGTAACGGATACGGATATGGATCTTTTTTCTCCCTCGGATATCCGCGTATACGGATACAGATATTCGGTACATCACTAGTAGGTACATAAGAAACGTAAAGAATAGCGTTAAATAGGTCGTAAGAAGGTCGTAAGTAACGGCTATTTTATTTATAGTTTTTGTCGGTAAAATCTAGAATTCAAATAGGTACGAGTACATGCTATTCTATATTTGAATTTTAGAGATTGTTTACATATTACATACACAGGTTACGTGACGAATTTTAATCGCATAAGAATATGCTGTCTGCTCTATTTGAGAATCGATGATCCAAATGATTCAAATGAAGCGGTTCATTGAATCGAATTTTTGAACTGGTTTAGATACAGATGATCCAATCAAGACACCGTGTCCGTGACATTAGAGATAAGCTGCAAGAAGCCCGTCTAAGATGTATACGGTCATGTAGCACGGAAACCACAAAGCTAACAGAATCTCGCGGCCTTCCAAGAAAGCGCTGGCTAGACCTTGTAGGCGGCGATGTGAGAGCCCATAAATTGAGAAAATCGGATGCACAAGACCGGGAAAAGTGGACAAGAGCATGCCGCAAAGCGGACCCCACATAGTGGGACAACCAATGATTTCTACTAGGGATGAGTTAGGTATATACTCACAAAAAGCGAAAAACTTGTTCCGAACGACGAAGAGCATAATACAGTACTTCATTGTCTTGTATGACAAATTACGACAAATATCTGCCATTACGCACTTCATTTACCGCACGCTTGTAACATATCCACCTCTTTTTATACATATACAATATCATAGGGGACAACGCTTAGTTGAAGAAGAAGATCCAATCAAGACACATTTTTGCAACCTCAAACCCAGGGCCTCCAGTTTTTGTGGGGAATATTCGCAACTTATCACCTGGGCAGGTCATCAAAGAGATCATTGAAGTCGAAGAAGGTCGTTGCTTACCTTGAAATTTCTAGTAGCTACCCACAACGCAAGTTCATGTATCCCCATGCTTCGCTGAGTTAACATCAAAGGCGGGGAACGAAGAGATAATTTAACGTTTCTGGCTTTCTTTTGATTAAAATAATTGTATGAACCCCCGCGATATTAATTTTAATTTGTAGTTTTTATAAATCTTCTTTGATGTAGATAAAGATATGGTTTTACGTACCTACCTAATTTATTTATTTTATTTATAATTTTTTTAAAGAATGATGAGCCATGCAGAACTTAAATACATATTTTCCTCTCCCCTCCAAAGTGGCAAGCTCATGTTAGGAGTGAGTACGACACACTATGTTTTCAGTGAAGTTCTGATAGTGCGTAAGTAATTTCAGCGGGTTTTAACATGATGTTAATGCCATTCGATTAAGATATTGTGTGACTTTTGTAGGTAATCAAATCAATTTAGTTATTTACACGGCTTTCCATTTTCTTCATTTGACATTGGATTTTGACAGTTGACAGAATTCTTCATCGAATGGCATTAAAATGTTAAAACCCGACAAAAGACAGATTTATGTCAGAGCATATTGACATTGAGCAGTGTCTCGTTTTAACTCTTATCTTGAGTCCGAGCTAAGTCAGGGCACGCTCTATAGAAACCAAAATCATCGCTTAACGAAGATTTGCGTAGCCTGTGTACGTAATATACCTCTGTGGTTGGCAACTTGTCCCTCGTATCTAAGAGCCCTAAGATATACTCGGTGAAATTTTATTCCCCGTAAATCCTGAAGGAGGTGCATGTGCTCATGAAACTGAACAACTTTCCCCAAGGAACATAGGTCGAAATATGAAAAAAAAAATTGGACCCTCCATACAAAATTGACGATTAGCTGATTGATTTACTATGGGAGGTTCAAAATTTTTTTTCATATTTCGACCTATGTTCCTTGGGGAAAGTTGTTCAGTTTCATGAGCACATTCACCTCCTTCAGGGTCTTCGTCTTCGTTTCCTGGGAATCTTTTCCGCAAGTAGGCGTCAATTCGCCCGTTTTGCGTCTCCTTCAGGGTTTACGGGGAATAAAATTTCACCGTGTATATCTTAGGGCTCTTAGATACGAGGGACAAGTTGCCAACCACCGTGTAGATATAGATAGAGATACCACAGGTATACCAAAGTGCTCACCACTGCACCAAAAAAATAGTTCAAGTTAAGGTGCTTCAAAAAGTAGTTATCACCTCTTGAGCCATTGGGGCTTTTCAAATATTAAGTACATAGGTACGTGAAGGAACGCGTATGTGTATGTATGTTTTTGATTATTCCGACCTGCCAATAAATAGCTGACCCGTGTCAACGTCAGCCCCTAAGTTAATAGTTAAACCTAAATTTTCATTATTTTTAGGGTTCCGTGCCTCATATTATATCCTCAGTAGAAGCCTGGATTTGGGATGTTGGCGGTGACATTAACTAGCTAATGCCCGAGAGTTTGTCCGCGTGGATTTAGTTTTTAAAATCCCGCGGGAACTCTTTCATTTTCCGGGATGAAAAGTAGCCTACGTCACTCTCCAGGTCCAACTATACCCAAGATAAGGATGTCTCCTCTTTAGCTAAAAGTGTTCAATCCCCACCCATTGTTACTACCTAATGTTGTCGTGCCCATTTCTAACATAAGATTTACGTGTAATTTCGAGGGAAAAGGGGAAAATCGGTCATGATTGACTCGGTAACATATTAAAAGAAGAAGTAATAAGTATTTCTCTGCTATAATAATCCGCCAAACCAGCAAAAATCTATATGGTAAAACGCGCTGCTCGTACTGTACACCATCATGTGTTTAACATTATTTAAAAAAAACTATCTCTGTACCAAATGTTTAATATTCGCTCTAAACGGTTTTGTATCTGTGACATTAGCTGTCAATTCGCATTTCCCTCTCTCTCTGTGTGTGCCTACCTTGGAATAAACGTGTAATTGTGAGCTCTAGAGTTTTATTATAAATTCCTACATATGTAAAGAAAAACAGTGCCAAGATCAAGAAAATAGAACTTTCACCAGGAAGCAGAATAATTAGGTAATAAAAGTACAATCGAATCTCTAACACCAAATTTCATCAAAATCGGCACAGCGATAAGTCGTGAAAAAGTTACAGTCAATGAGACAGAATTATGTACTTAATTTCGAATTCATCATTCAATCATAATAAGAACTCAATGATAACAACAAACAAAAACTTCGTAGTTTCACAGACTTGAACTAAAATATCGCTAACAACGCTAATTAAAATTTTAAAACAATCAAAACAAACTTCAGAAAGAACAACATAATAAACACAGACTTTTAAATAAAATAATAATTGATAGGAGCAATAAGGTTTTTAAAGTCAACTTGCACAACGTGATTGTTTTAAACTCTCCTTGACTCTTTAAAACTTTGTAATTACTTCCTCAAAGTATACGATTTTGACAAAAGACTATACGACAATGTTACAGATTTAGACCCTTTTTTTTTTTAACGTTGGAAAATGCCTTTACGCATCCCGCCCATCTTGACAACAGGCGGGTATGTGGGACTCGTTGGCACTGCCAAAATACCCACTAAAACCCAACGGGCCCGTCCTCGCTTGAACATAGAAGTAGAACCGTGAACATAAACATTTCCGGATTGAGAAGGGTTGATAAAATGGCTGACAATATAGGCAATATCTAAGCATGTAGCTATTGCGTAAATCTCTGATAACGCTATTCTTACGAGCGTATAACGTAGTGAATTGTTTTTGTAAAGGTGCGGACTAAAAAAACTGAAAGGTCGCAAGTTCAAATCCCACCCGTTGCACTATTGTCGTGCCCACTCCTAGCACAAGCTTTCCGCTTATTTGGAGGGGATAAGTCAACTTCAACTTGGCTAATATTCTTTATTAAAACAGAAGTCAATGATTTCATTATTCTACTATTATATTGTACACTTCAATATTCTTTAATTACAAACAAAAATCTAACATATCAGACTACGAAAATTCTATTAAATTATTTTTCCAAACCTATATTCTTATTCGTCACGATCTGTTTTATGATTTTCGCAGCTTTTATCATATTTAATTTAAGCTTAAATTCAGCAGTAGACCGTAGTAGGACTTATATTTAAATTCTTATCTCATCAAAATTCAATTTTGTCACCCAAAATTTATCCACGAAGATTTACATGCAAAATTAATAATTTTCTTGGAAATTTTAATTTATTCATAATTACTCAAATGAACTCTAACCCTTGTTACTTATTGATACCAGTTTTATAATGCGCTAGCTTTTGCCCATAGCTTCGCTCGCCTTAAGTTTCGATTTTTCAAACCCGTAATTTACCCCCTTAGGAGTGAAATTTTCAAAAATCCTTTCTCTATCTGTATGCCACACAGCTTTTATCTACCAGCGAGTTGTATGCCATTATATTACCAAATTAAAAGTGCATTAATTGATGCATTTAACTATTCCATTTAAACCGATGATTTAAACATTTAATTCCGAAAATGACGAGCAAATAGGTAACGATTTATTTACTACTGACTTGCTGATGCCCGCGACTTCGTCCGCGTGGTTTAAAGTTTTTTTAATTTCCGCGAGAACTCTATAAATTTCCGGGATAAAATGCAGCGTATGCGTTATGAGCCTTATGATATGAGCTATCTCCATTCCAAATTTCAGCCAAATCGGTTCATTCGTTGTTGCGTGAAGGAGTAACATCGATCCTCACAAACTTTTGGCCGTGGCTAGTTACCACCCTATCGTCAAAGACGTGCCGCCCAGCGATTTAGCGTTCCGACACGATGGCGTGTAGAAACCGATTAGGGGTATGGGTTAAATTTATACTGCTATACCCCTTCCAAGTTAGCCCGCTACCATCTTAGACTGTATCGTCACTTACCATCAGATGAGATCGCAGTCAAGGGCTATCTTGTCATCGAATAAAAATAAAAAAAAACTTTCGCATTTATTACAGATATCTATTAGAAGTAGAATAATCTGAAAACCTCATTTGAAGCTAATAAAAAACGCCTTAGTATTTACTCGCCAAAATAAATCACTTCGGCCAAATTGAATCAGTAAAATGATTGTATCTAAACTGCAGAGTCGAGAGGCGACGCGGTATGCCTTATCTTTATTAAGCCACCATTCTTTACTACTCCCTCCGTAATAAAGAAATTTACTTCAAAGGAGATTAGCCAATAAAAAATAATTGTGATTTTTAAGCTAAGACGTTTTTTTGGCTGCGTAACTCGATTACTTCGTCAAATCTGTACCGATTTTAATAGTTATTTTTCATTGAAGCCTCAATAGCCCAATGATTACAGGTGCGAACTGAAAACTTAAAGGTTTCAGGTTCGATCCTCATCCGTTGCACTATTGTCGTACCGACTCCTAACACAAGTGTTCACTTATTTGGAGGGGAGAGGAGAACATCAGTCAAGTTCAGCTTGACTGATATTCTTTATAAAAAAAATCACGACCTGTGTATCGAACCCGGGACTTTATCAGTCACATTTAAACATGCTAACCAATAGACCAACGAAGCAGTTAATTGTATTGTAATAATGTATTGTTATTTAGGAAATCATTCATGGCATGTGGAAGAGAATAAATTTTTGAAGCTACATTGTGGCAGCGCTGCCCTCGTAATTGAAAACACAGTAACTTAAAGGTAACTTCTATATAACTCACTGTGTTTTCAATTACGAGGGCAGAGCGCTGTATACATATAGCATAGTTTTGTTACCTATTCTAAAAATTTTTTGAAAAGAGCAACCGCCGAGTTTATTGCTGGCTTTTCTTGGCAGGAAAGGCATTTCGAACCAGTGGTAGATTTATTGACAATTCAAAAGCACTTGTAAAAGTTTATTTTAATAAAAAATATTTGTATTCTATTCTATTAGTAAGTAGTATTACTTACTCTCTTGATTGAATTTTGTCGTATGGGAAACTGGTTTGTACTCGTATATTGAGTTACTCTATCTAAAAGGTTTTGACCCGTTTGCGCCTTAACACGATAGCTCTACGAGTTGAAAGCTTTAAGTATGTCTTTTCAGTAGCAACTATACTTTCATGTATTTAATATAAGTTTGAAAAGGTCACTGTACGCCTACTGCGCCTTATATCAGAAAACTACTGTCGTATTTTATCTATCCATGATCTACCCACTCTAGATATTATTATGTGCGGATCATTAAAACTGATAGTTTGGTATTACACACGATCAAGTTTGCCGTTAAGTTTGCATGATTGTATTTCACACATTACACAGCAGACTATAGCCTAGCAGAGAGAGTATAGTGTATAGACTATAGTCTGCTGTATGACGTATGAAATCTAGTGATGAGATAAAAGTATTAATAATTGTATTCTAATCGAGTAATTGGGAAAGTACCGTAAGTAAATAGACTACAGTCTATACTACTTATTACTATTCTTTTTCTAATGTTTACATCATACGTACATATTATGGTAATTAATATTGGTTTTCGTGATGTTACAAAAATTGATTAGTTAAGATTTCTATCGAAATTAGTTTAAATAAATCAACAATTGACTCTTTTTGTTTTTCTTGAATTACCATTTGTATAGGTAAATACTATCTAAGGCTTTAAAGTTACGAATTCAGTCTCCCGCCGAGACTCATTCGTAAATTCGTAATAATTATTTAATTGAAGGGTTACGATATCAATCGCCCCCTAATCGAATAAATACTGCCTGTAGACTTAGCTAAGTGTAATTAAGTACTTTCAAGTTTGAAAGAAATATTTCCCGATTCTTGAACTGTGTCTTCTACGTACCTATATGCCCGTATTTTAATCCTTTTGTTAATTACCTATAATATAAGGAATTATGTTTTATCTGTATGGTCAATTTCTGACAAAATTATTAATTTTATATTTATTATTGCTTGTCCGAGTTTATAATTTCTTAGGTACTTATTGAATAATTACAATAGTTTTTAATTGTAATTCTCCAAGTTTATTTTAATCCTGAAAATATGAATTTTGCTGAAACGTACCGTGTACGTCTGCTGAGCGAGTCTGAACGCGTTTAAAATAGAGTGATTGATGATTTTCTGAATTGACAGCGGCATAAACGGAAATCGGTTTAGTTAATGGTGAAGAAACTCACATGTTTGAACAAATCGATTCTTCTATTCGCTAGTTATCATTCCATCTGGATTTATTAACCACTTACTTGTACTGTGCGATTATTTAGTTGAGACTGATTTTTTTTTTTAAATAATAATTAGCCAAGCTGAAATTGACAAATAAGCGGAAAAGCTTGTGCTAGGAGTGGGTACGACTATAGTGCAACGGGTGGGATTCGAACCTGCGAACTTTCAGTTTTCTCCGCACCTTTAACCGTTGGGCTATTGAGGCTTCAAAAATTCGAACTCAACTAACGCCCGGTTCTTATATTCAATCTATTCATTATCTCTTAGGTTTGTCAAAAGTTGTATAGATGACAGATAAAGAAACGAGCTTTAGAACATAAAAAAGAGGAAAAGCCTGATTGAAAATTCAATCCTTTGAAAAATGCTGCTTGTAAAAACAATCGATTTTTTAACAGTAGGTAGGTAGTTTTTAGCCAGATTCATTGATAATTTAATTATTATTAAGCTTTTGCATGACTCTGTCTGATAACTTATTTTTGTGTAAACAGACCCGTTCGTTATCAACTTTCTGACCTAAAACTACTAAAACTTTAAATAGATATTGATTGTGTAGGTCTACTTCTGAATTTTAGTGGTATTATTCTAGGGGAACAATAGTAGAAAATTATAAATTTTCATATTATAATACAATGTCATTTTTCTTTTTTCAATATCTTAACTAGTCTCGAAAATATAGAGCTTTTAAGTGCCCTTTTAGGAAAGAGAGAGCGCTATTGCAACATGACGTCACGATTCCGTAGCTCTATACACTCTCCATACAAAATTTCGTTTTAGAAAGAGATGCAGTCGCAGTAAAACTTATAACTTATTTGTTTTTTGACCGATTGATTTTCTGTTTTTACAAATGTTATTCTTACAGGTTACGTTTTCGATTGTATTATTTTTTTAATGAATATCCCCATTTTGACAACAATTAAATACCCAATTGTCGTCACCTATAAATAGCAATTATAGTAGGCGTGGAAACAATTATTTTGTCAACGTTTCTACACTAATTCAATTAGAAGTTACGAGTAGTTAGTTGTTACCTAGCAAGTTGTACAAACTTATCACGAGTTAACTGACTCATTAGAACAAGGTACTACATTATTCTACGGGCTCGTTAGTGCTAGATAGGTTTAATGATATTTTACCGCGGAATTAACAGTCTATTTATACTTCCAGATACAGCTCACTCATTAAATCATCAAGTACGACACTTCTTTAAATTCGACGACCTCCCTGGCGCAGTGGTGTGCGCTGTGGTCTTATAACTGGGAGGTCTCGGGTTCGATTACCGGCGGGGGCAGTTTAGGAATTTGTAATTTCAGAATTGTCTCTGGTCTGGTCTGGTGGGATGGCCTTTGGCCGTGGCTCAGTTACCACCCTACCGGTCAAAGACGTGCCGCAAGCGATTTAGCGTTCCGGCACGATGGCGTGTAGAAACCGATAAGGGGTATGGGTTGAATTTACACTGCTATACCCCTTCCAAGTTAACCCGCTACCATCTTAGACTGCATCGTCACTTACCATCAGGTGAGATCACAGTCAAGGGCTATCTTGTCATCGAATAAAAAAAAATTATGGATAGCGAAATCCCATATATTTCCGGTATAATATATGCTAGTCTCTTATATCGTTTGTATCGCTGTCGAACTCTTATAGTATCACTGTGTTTGTATGTCAAGGCCCTTTTGTTCAGAAAGGCTTGAGGTACTAAGTTAATACCAAATACAAAGGTGAAAACTCAATGAACAGCTTTTCAAAGCGTATTTTCATATTCTAGGCGTATATACGTCCTATGATTTATTACTACTATACCTATAATGGTTTGGTAATGTTATTTTAAAAAAGTACATTTTATGTATATACTGCCTTTTAAGTATGCATATTATTGACGGAAAACTGCGCATGGCCAGACACGTATTTGACCGTTTATTCTAGGCTGAAAAGAAAAGTAAAAATCACGTCGATTCGTTACTCCGTTGCTATATATGATTGGGCAAACAAATATACTTTAACTACAAACTACATAGGATATATTAGGAGATAGGTAGGCTCAATCTTTAAGTTATTACGTGACTTAAGCTTTTGGTGAATAATAGTGAAAATGTTTTTAAAAAGCCTGACCACGATAATATAAAAATAGAACATTAATTAATCCAACGATTAACGCACCTTCCATGCGATTAGGTTAATCATAGCAGGCGTGTAAACAATCTCTCCATATTCCCACTCTCTCCACAAGATTGAAGACACAACCAGTGTAGCAAACAAAACTCGTAGAGTTACTCGTAGCACAAGTTCTACAAGTTCGTAGCGAGCAACTTCCGTGCGCTATTTAATTATAGCGAAATGACTCGAGTAGGTACCTAATTCTTTAGTGGTTAAAACAATTTGTACTGTTTGCAGCATCGCAGGTAGTTTGTAGATTAGTTACAATGTAGATTAGTTATTTTGCAATTTTTATATGTAAATGGATCATCTAGCCAGAGCATACCTTTTCTAGCAATTCATTGTTTCAAGAGCGGTTCAACAAACTGAAAAGCCGGCAACGCATTAGCGTTATATATGGTGCTCCAAATGTTAATGAGCGGCGGTAATCACTTGACATCGGGTAGCCCGCCTGTTCCTTTGTATTTATATTTAAAAAAATCTAATGGTTAGTGACGATGCAGTCTGAGAAAGAGTCTAAGATGGTAGCGGGCTAACTTGGAAGGTGTATGGCAGTGTACATTCAACCCATACCCCTAATCGGTTTCTACACATCATCGTGCCGGAACACTAAATCGTGGTTACTAGCCACGGCCAAAGCCTCCCACCAGACCAAACCAGAGACAATTCAAAAAACTCTCTCTGTTGTTCTTTTAAAAATTTTCTTTTGCGAGTCCTACTCGCACTTGCCCAGATTTATTAAACTTTGTCACTTCCCAAAAAGTATGAACAGTTTCAAAGTATAGCTCATACATATTCCCCTCATAACAACTTCTAATATCTAAGTAACAACTTGCTCTTTGTTTTGACACCGAAATAATTTTTGATAAGATGTGTACGTGCTCTATTAACTACTCAGTAAGAGTAACTCGTCTCAACTAAGAACCACTGAAGTCACATTTCAGTTCCAACTTTTAATCTAGTTTGGAATTGGAAGTACGTATATATTTTGATATCCAAACAATATTTTATTTTATTTTAGTTAATTTTAGTTGCTTTTTATCTATAGATATATAAATTCAAATTCAAAATTTATTTATTTCATATAGGCTAACTTGTAGCTCTTATGACACGTCATAAATCTACCACCGGTTCGGAATGCAGATTCTGCTGAGAAGAGCCGGCAAGAAACTCAGCAGTTGCTCTTTTCAAAAAAAAAAATCAATTGTTGTTCGTTGTCTGTTAAAACTGTATGTTAGTCTGGCTAAAGCGCGAAAACGGCTTGACCGATTTAGATACCTAATATATATTTTATTTTGTTTCTGATTTTAAAAGCCTTGTTTGTCATCCTCACTAATATAATAAATGAAAAAATATGTTTGTTTGTTGGTTTGTCCTTCAATCATGCCGCAACAGAGCTACAGGTCGACGTAATTTTTGGCATGGATATAGTTGAGGACCCGGAGAGTGTCATAGAACAGAAAGCAGCAAGAACTACTGCTACAGCTGTTCTAGTACTAGTTAATTAACTCCTTAGTTTATTACCTAGTACCTAGCATCAGGCATGTTCATAAAAGTAATCCCATTTATTACTACAATACTTAGATAAGGCTTAGATAGTCCTGCGTCCTGCCACTTTAATTCCACGCTACCTAGCTTAGTGGCATGCCAATTAAAAGCTTTCTCTGGGACTGTAAATGTACATAATATGTAACTAACAACCCTATTAAAGCTTAACCCTATTGAAGAGTGAATAGGCATCTTCTAGGTTAGCTCGTTAAACTTTAGACCACATCATCACTTTCCATGAGGTGTGATAGCGGTCAAGAATGTGCCTATAATGTATAAAAAAATTAAAAAAAAAAACACATTAAATCAACTTCACCACAGATTTATGACTAAGAGTACAAAATACACAAAATTCGAAATTGATAATTTTATTTATTTCATGTTGGCCAACTTGTGGCTGTTATAACAAGTTGAGAATCTACCACTGGTTCGGAAAGCTGATTCTGCTGAAAAGAGCCGGCAAGAAACTCAGCAGTTGCTCTTTTCAAAACATAAATGATACCAAATATAGCTTATCTATCTTGCGGATAGCTGAAGCAAAGCTGATTGCTAATTGCTTCCAAGCTACTTTGCCATTAAATAATCACTACACCCTTACTTCCTTACTATTAAATTCGAAAGTGTGCTGGCAGGCTTGCTTGTCTACTTCAAATAAAATAATTTCATTTCTAAGAAGAATAGAATAGACTAAATAGAAAATTTATATGAAAACAAACTTTTAAAGTGCTTCTAGCGAACTTATAACTTCTTATATCAAGGACCTAGTAGAAAAGATAGGGGTGCCAGTCATTTATTACTGTTAAAACAGTTTTTCACTTTATTTTGCTCTATGATTAGTATTTTTTACTATTGAATGAAAAAAATATTCATACTATTAACCAGATATCTATAGGTATCTAAATAAAAATGAATTGCCGAATCTAGGTAATGTAAACGCATTACTTTAGATGGTTGCCTGGTAGAGATTGCTCTGTAAACAACAAGGCCGCCTTTGCATGCGTAGTTTTAAGATGTATTCAATTTTGTTTCTTTCTTGTGTGCAATAAAGTTTTTATCTCTCTATCTATCTATCTTTTATTTTCCGGGATAAAAATAGCCTTTGAGTTATTCTAGACTATAATCTATCTCTGTGTCGAATTTCAGCTAAATCGGTTCAGTCATTGCGGCGTGATTAAGTAACAAACATCCATCCGTCTATCCATCCATTCATCCATACATCGAAACTTTCGAATTTAAGATATTAATAGGACTAGTAGGGCGCGTGGGTGCGCGGCCCGCTGCAGCGGACCGCGGTTTTTCTGCTCTTAGACTTTCAGGGCCTGATCATTTTATACCACAAAACCACTATTCCATCTTGTACACTCTTTAAGACAGACATCGACGAAATTTGTGTGGCCGCCATCTTGAATCCACCATTTTGGTGTTTTTTTTTTCAGCTCATTGCCAATTGGATAAGGTTTCGAGTAATTTTTGTTTGGGCATCCTCAACCTATCTTCAATACCCTGACCGTGCTCCTCACTCATCTCCGAAATCCTCAATCAACAGCTCTTTCCATATTTTTCCTCCAAATGAATTTATGTCCTCTATACAAAACCGTCAGAAAATTTGAAAAGGAACCCTATCAAAGTCTTGCATATATTTTGTATGAAAAAATAAAAATCCGCCATCTTTAACTTTTTTCTATTCATCAAGTAGATCTTTGGGTCTTGATCATCTTTTTCCAAGAAACCACTTTTCCGTCTTTTGTACACTCCGAGATAGACACCATAGAAATTTGTATGGCCGCCATCTTGAATCCGCCATTTTGGAATTTTTTTTTGGCTCTCTGCCAATTGGATGAGGTTTCGAGTGACTTTTGTTTGAATACCCTCCACTTATCTTCGATACCCTGGCCGTGCTCCTCACCCGTCTCTGAAATCCTCAATCATCAGCTCCCTCCATATTTTTCATCCAAATGAATTTTTGTGCTCTATACGAAAGCATCAGAAATTTTGGAAAGGAACGTATCAAAGTCTTGCATACATTTTGTATGGAAAAAAATTAATTCCGCCATCTTGAATTTTTTTTCTATTCATCAAGTAGACCATCGGGTCCTGATCATCTTTTTCCAAAAAACCACTCTTCCATCTCTTATAGTCTCCGAGATAGACACCGACGAAATTTGTATGGCCGCCATCTTGAATCCGCCATTTTGGAGTTTTTTTCGGCTCTCTGCCAATTGGATGAGGTTTCGAGTGACATTTGGTTGAACACCCCCCCACCTATCTTCGATACCCTGGCCGGTGCTCCTCACCCGTCTCCGAAATCCTCAATCATCAGCTCTCTCCATATTTTTCCTCCGAATGAATTTTTGTCCTCTACACGAAACCATGAGTGAAAAAAAAATTTTCCATACAAAATTTTACAGGAGAGGTGATCAATGAGTCAGTGAGTGAGTGAATCAGTGAATCAGCACGAGTAGCTATATATATAGTAACTAGTAGGGTGCGTGGGGGCGCGGCTCGCTAAAGCGAACCACGTGTTTTCTGTTCACCAAATAGATCTTCGGGTCTTGATCATCTTTTTCAAAAATCACATTTCCATCATGTACACTCTCTGAGATAGACACCGACGAAATTTGTATGGCCGCCATCTTGAATCCGCCTTTTTGAAATTTTATTCAGCTCCCTGCCAATTGGATGAGGTTTCGAGTAATTTTTGTTTGGGCTACCCTCCATACCATCATCTTCACAATACCACTGACCGTGCGCCTCACCCGGTCTCCGAAATCCTCAACTATCAGCAACTCCTCTCCATATTTTTTCTTCCGAAATGAATTTTGGTCCTCTATACGAAACCGTCAGAAATTATTGAAAGGGAACCCATTTCAGTTTTCATATATTTGTACGGAAAAAAATATAATTCTGCCATCTTGAATTTTTCTTTTTCATCTAAGTAGACCTTTGGATCCTGATCATCTTTTTCCAAGAAACCACTCTTCCATCTTTTAATAGTCTCCGAGATAGACACCGACAAAATTAGTATGGCCCGCATCTTGAATCCGCCATTTTGGGGTTTTTTCGGCTTTCTGCCAATTGGAAGAGATTTCGAGTGGACTTTTATTTTAACGACCACCCCCACTTATCTTCGATATCCTGGCCGTGCTCCTCACCCGTCTCGAAACTCTTCAACCATCAGCTCTCTTCATATTTTTCCTCCAAATGAATTTTTGTCCTCTATATGAAATCATCAGAAATTTTGAAAAGGAACCGTATCAAAGCCTTGCATATATTTTGTATGGAAAAAAATTAATTCCGCCATCTTGAATTTTTTTTCTATTCATCAAGTAGACCTTCGGGTCCTGATCATCCTTTCCCAAGAAACCACTCTTCCATCTTTTATAGTTTCCGAGATAGACACCGACTAAATTTGTATGGCCGCCATCTTGAATCCGCCATTTTGGAGTTTTATTCGGCTCTTTGCCAATTGGATGAGGTTTCGAATGACATTTGGTTGAACACCCCCCACCTATCTTCAGTAACCTGGCCGGTGCTCCTCACCCGTCTCTGAAATCCTCAATCATCAGCTCTCTCCCTATTTTTCCTCCGAATGAATTTTTGTCCTCTATACGAAACCATGGGTGAAAAAAAAATTTTCCATACAAAATTTTACAGGAGAGGTGATCAATGAGTCAGTGAGTGAGTGAGTCAGTGAATCAGCACGAGTAGCTATATATATATTAATAATAGGATTGCTTGTACACTAAGTTGGCAGCCCTATGTAAGGGCCACAACAAATACTATCCTTACACATAGTGACAGTATGAAGCAAACAGTCCGCTTCATATTATTAGTTATCTGAAATACACACTTCCGCATAAGTAGAACTGTTTGAGAGAAACTTGAATTGTAACTCCGTTCCACTCCACTAGCGGCGCAGCGAGGGTGGAATTGTGCCATTCAAGCAGAAAGCCGGATGCTCCAAGCAGAATATACAATTTTAAACCTTATTCTCAAACACTATAAGCATAAATTTTGTATACGAGATTCGGAGTATAAAGCGATAAGGGACTGTATCAACTCGTATACGCGTAAGTAGGTCGTATTGAAACGTATTGTTCTTTTTGAAAGTCCACATTTACTTGGGCCATTTTCATACAAATATTTTCTTCAACCACTTGTCTTTGTAACTTCCTGTGTATGTCGCAGTCGACTAGCTTAATTGGCCATTCAATAAACCGCCTAGACTAACTAGCTTCCTGAATAATTCAGCCTTACGCCATGTTGACAGTGTTTGGGCTATAGCACCAGGTGGCGAACGTGCTAAATGTTATCGATCCAAGTCATTCACCATGTGTTTGATTGAATGGCTATCATTCAGGAAGCTAGTTGAACGGCGCCGTTTAGTAAAGCGGCTAGGCTGTTAATTAAACGGCTTATTAATCTAGTTGCCTGCGACGTAAACACTCCTTCCCACTATTTCAACTGATGCAACTCATGTTCATGTATGAATGAATGATAATAATTCATTCACGAAAATGTAGGTACAAATACATACATACATACATTGCTAAAATCGTAAACCTTCCTTTTGGCTTCGCCGTAGTCAGGTAAAGAAAGCCAAAGATTCCGCCGCAGATATCTTTGCATTTTTGTATGCGGTGAGTGTATAAGTTTACCTCGAGAACCCTTCATGCTTGATTCGCTTTCTATAAAGGATAAATCTAGTCATAAATGATTTCATTGGAAGCAAGTTATTCAGGTTCGGTAAGCATTGCGAAACGCTAGACGTGTCGCGGCTCCTCGTGCATAAACCTCACAACACGTTCAAACCCCATGATATGATAATGTCATTTACCCTTGTATATAAAGTATCAAGAAAATCCACATCTAAACGTAGGATATGTATATCTCAGTTAATACACGCTACAATGTTTTATTTTCTCGCAACGAAATAATTATTTTTTACAATCGATCGATGAAATTAAAACGGATTTATAAAATAAATTAATAAAAAGAATAAAATAAACTTTGACTATCAACTTGTAACGTCATTACACAATTTATACGATATAAGAGCTTGTCGCGAAATTTACATATATGTAGATATATCTATCTACATATATGTAAATTTCGCGATAGATAGATAGATAGACTCAAGACAGAGTTAAAACGAGACAGATTTATGTCAGAGCATATTTGTGTCTCATTTTTAACCAGCATTAAACTTTAGATACAGCAGTTCGCTCGTTCAATAAAGTAAATCCAATAAGTATAGATTAGCAAACGGAATATAAAAAAGCAGCTGCCAAAAAAGTTATGGAAATACAGCCATAACCCATTTTATGAACATTTTATGACGGTCTGAAAATTTTACATGCAGCCGTATGGCATGTGGGCAGATTTGCGTTGTTTTTATTGCCACTTTTTAACCCCCGATGCGAAGAGGGTTATAAATATCTGGTAGAGTCTAGATTTGTCATAAGCCACAGGTTGTCTACTTGATAGGAATAATTTAGAAATTGAATTGATCTCCGCGATATAGGTACAAATGTAATAAAACATACAGGATTATAACAACAGATATCTGGATTCAGAATTAATTACTATTCGAGAGCGTGTGAAAATGCTTATAGTAGATTATGATCCACTTAAAAAATAAAAATATTCATAAATTATAATCACGACACAAAATGTGCCCAGAATAAAACTACTTATCAACTCTGATGCAACCGATCACGCTAGTAGGTATATTTCAACTAGCTTTTGCCCCCGCGACTTCGTCCGCGTGGAATTAGATTTTGGGGTGCAATTTTCAAAAACTGTGACACACGTACTTCTTTATTTTTAACTGAAAGCTCAAATACCAACTTTGATGGAAACAGCTTGAAAAATGACGGAGTTTCATATAAACTTCCATCCCCTATATAAACCCCTTAGGGGTGGAATTTCCAATAATCCTTTCTTAGTGTGCGTCTACGTCATAAAAGGAACCAACTGTAAAAATTTCAAGTTTCTAACTTCAGTAGTTTAGGCTGTGCGTTGATATCTCAGTCAGTCAGTCAGTCAGTCAGGACTTTTATATATATAGATGGTGTGATTAATACTGAACAACTTGTCGACAAGCAGTTTCTAGAATATGAACCAACGTGACAAGTTGCGGATGTGTGTGATCAACCCGTTTGAAATTAGGTATACTTTTATTAAATTAAGTTCTAGGTACCTAGATTTACAAATGTTTTGGCCCCAGAATACTAGTACCTACTCCTAATACTTAAAATAGATATTTTCAGTGATTGTTAAAAAAATATCAAACAGATTTTTAGGAAAGAAGTACAATATTATGAACGATACAATCTTCATCAAAAGTGCTTGTCGAAAATAGAAATGGAAGAATTTAGTCTCTTATAGCAAAAATATATTTAGGTACATTCTCTAACGACGTATTGTATTATATAAACACTTAGAGACCCATTTGCCAACTCAAATCATGAAATGCTTCTTGATGACCTGTCCGCAAAAATACAAAAATATTTCTGTGCAAAATATTCCTCAAAAGTTACGAAGTTTAGATACTTTTCGTCCTTTTTCATTTGTTATGCGTCCTAAAATGTTAATAGCTTTAACCCACCATAAAGGACAAATGTGTTGTGTTGATGGCGTATTATGGTTTGCCTTCAACAAAGACTTTTTTCACATTGTAGAGCCTCTTTTATTTTATTCATGACAATATAGCCTTTGACTGCGATCTCGAGTGACGAAGCAGTTTAAGCTGCTAGTTAGCTAACTTGGAAGGAAATATGGCAGTTTTAATTAAACCAAATGCCGTGTAAATGCCGATCAGCGGTAGGTATCGTTTGGCGACACTATTTTGACCGTCACCAATTTAGACCAGAGACATTTCAGAAATTATAAATTTCGAAATTTTACTCGTCTCGCTTTTCAGCAGAATCTTCACCTAGAATCACAGGTTGGCCTACAGGAAATAAATAATTATGGATTTAGAGGAGGATGGCTAAGAGTGAACCCAGTTATTTGTTGAGAATAACTTAATGAATTCTAAGACAGCATATATTATTTATCTGAATTCACTTGGATATTCGGCCCTTAGATTAATATTTTACACTAATTAATGAATTAATAAAATTGTTAGGAAAAATCAGATCTTCTAACGAACATATTTTTTTTTTCTCTAATTGAATACAGACATGCTGTCTTTTTTTATTCGATGACAAGATAGTCCTTGACTGCGATCTATGCAGTCGTCTAAGATGATAGCGAGCTAACTTGGAAGGGGTATGGCAGTGTATATTCAACCCATACCCCTAATCGGTTTCAACTCACCACCATGCCGGAACGCTAAATCGCTTGGCGGCACGTCTTTGACGGTAGGGTGGTATATAGCCACGGCCAAAGCCTCCCACAAGACTGTCTTAGGATTAAAATTAAACTACTCCATAAGGGCAATAAAAGCCAATATAGTTCATAATATCATACAGTCTTGTATACGGGGCCCATACAAAATCAACCATTATCTTTTATTCTTGACTTCTGAGTGACGATGTCGCTGCTAATTAACAGTATGAACACTTCAATCCATTAATATTCTTCAGCCTGACGTTCGTGCAGCTAATTCTTAGTCAAGTCAATATGTCCATTTACTTCATTGGCCTTTTCTAATTTACAAGACAACAAAATAAACGCAGTGCAATAATAGACTACTTGTTAAGAGTGCGGTCTCCTTTTCGTGGATTGCGGGTTCGATCTCGGGCAGTCTGACTGTCTGACTTTTCGGAGTTATGAGCGCTTAAACAATTACGGTGCATTGGACATTACGAATTCAGTCTCTTCCAGAGACTCATTCGACTATTAGATGCTCTCGGGTCTAGGTCGTAGTATTTGATTGAGGGATTGTGATAGCAATCGCGCCCTAATCGAATAAATATTGCCCAGAGGTTTAGATGAGTGTAATTGATTAAATAATACTTGGATATGTTTGGTAGTTACCCTCACGTTCAGATGGTGGTTTGTCTGACGTGCTGTGGTTAAATTAATTAGATGTGAGGTCAGGGGCCGTTATAAGAGGATGGTGGAGACGGCTTTAGGTAGGGTTTAAGCGCGTTTTGAGTTGTCATATGTTTTAATGGTGAAGAAAAACATAGTGAGGAAACCTACACGTCTGAAAGTTCTCCATAATAAACGGTTCAACGGTGTGTGAAGTTTACTTTGCATTGGGCCACCGTGGCGGACTATGGTCTATAAACCTTCTCTGAGAGGAGAACTGCGTTCAGTAGTGAGCTATTAATAGATTGCTAAAGAATAAGATGATGAATAGGTACAAATATTTTGCTACTGTTCGTATGAAAAATTCACGTTTTTTTATTCGATGACAAGATAGTCCTCGGATGGTAAGTGATGATACAGTCTGAGACGGTAGCAGACTAACTTGGAAAGGGTATGGCAGTGTAGATTCAACCCATACCCCTAATCAGTTTCTACACATCATCATGCCGGAACGCTAAATCGTTTGGCGGCACGTCTTTGACGGTAAGGTGTAACTAACCACGGCTAAAGCCTCCAGACAGATGTTTTCTTAGACTACGATAAATTCATAAGATTAACTGTGAAACTTTTAATAAGTTTAAGTTAATTTTGTTTGTTTTGAACTGTATTAAAACTTCGTAAGCAAAAATACAATTTACCACTTAGATAGACGTGTCGAAAACTTTTTATATCACAAAATTGGAGTATTAAATAAAACAGACGTTGTATAAACTTTTTTTTTAATAACATAAGTAAAACTTGATATTCTTTTCAAGACCTTAATGTATCATAAATTAAATTGTTAAACGGAGGTTTTGCTTGTGTTTTGTTAATGAATTTATCTAAATGGCTATTTTCGTTTCAGATGCGCCGATCGTTGCTTCCAATTGTACTGATAACTACAATCACGTTATCTTCGAGTAACGTTCTTCCAATACTGTCCATAAACAAACTAGATGCGGAACCGTTATTAGATGAACAAGACAGTGACAATACATTTAATGACAAACACACTAATGTAAACCCGAATGTATTTTATAAAGTTTTTATTGAGGCACCTAAAACTAACGCGCTGAAAAGGTCTCAACTATCACGATCAAAGTACATGGATAATGATAATCAGGACGCGAAGATATTGAGTGGCAAAATTGATAATGAAGATAACGATGACGAAGGGATTCGGAAAGAGCAATGGCATAATTATCCCCGACAGCTGGATAGACTTAATATAAACCTAAACGGTCAAAAGGAATTTGATGAAATTCTACTTGATTCAAAAGACTTAGAAAACTTAAAAGGAATCGGCAACACACGAAATGATATTAATCAATACATTACCGATGACGTAGAAAGCTTTGGTGCAGATAATATTGACGGCCCATTACTAATCCTAAAAATAAGATTAGCATATTTAAAGGATAATATTAATAATGCAGATTCTTATAACTATTTATATTCCGATTCGGTACCCTTAGACTTAAATACAGATAATACAAAGGATAACGTAAGAGAAGAGGGTATGTTAAATGCAAACGACATTGAATCTCTCATAAAAGTGAAGAGAAAGGATAAATCTAGAATTCAGGATATCACATTTTTAGGTAAGTATCTACATTTTATTTTTATTATTATATTACTCTATCATCATTTCATCGTGATTTTATCTATTCTCCTACCACCACACCAAGTCAGGATTGGCAGACTTCACACACTTCGAGTTATGGAGAATGCAGGTTTCCTCACGTTATTGTCTTCGCCGTTAATTTATTGTCCATCATCGTCATCCACGCCAAAGATTCTGAAAAAAATAATGGACTTTTTACCAGAACTTAGCCGTTAGTAATTTTGGAAATAAAAATTTCCCAAATCACAACTGAAGCAGTAACACGGGCAAAAAACTTAACCGTGTTACTAATGTTAGTAAGACTGCTAATAATACGGATAACGGTCTAAAATACACTCCTATTTTAGACGAGATTAAATGCCTCACGAGCGACTAAGCGGCTGATGTACGGAAATACATCATATATTATTATTTATTACATGTCACATCTAACTGTTAGTGGATTGAGTTATGGCCTTGATCTTGAAATCTCTTGCTAAACATGCTTGTTACAGAGTGAAAATGATAAGTGTGTTATGAGGATTTATTTTCTCCATAAGAGATAAAACTACGTTTATGTTAAATGAAACATCATTTCAAGCATATGTATCACATTTTTTAAAACCACCTAGATGACTAGGTGGTATTAAAAAATGTGATACATATGCACTAAATGATGAAACATATGAATGTTTCATCATTTAGTGCATCGTATCTGACGAACAAAATTCGGTACATTGGTATTCAAAAATGGGATAGAGGCATCAAGAGTTAATCTATCTCTTACAGTGATAAAATAATCATCTGCTACACCTATCTAGCCATTTGTACGGGGCCACAAATAAAAATAATAAATACATATATATAATATATTTAGATAACTCATGAGAAAATAATTACTTGAGCACATGAATCTCTGATAGGCTGATACCTTCTTGCTATTTTTTTTAAATTATCAGTTAAAATCTATTAATGCTTCAAGAACACCATAAATCCAGCCAATCAGAGGCGATTGCGTTACACTAGCAATAACTTCAAAGCAACCCCATACCAAATTGACATTCTTTTCAGAAAATCCTAAAAGCGACAAGAAAACCGTCAAAAAGCGAATATTTTCCCTATGGAGTCGCCTGCAAAGTCTGTCTCACAGAGGTCACGAGCTCCACCATCGAAGACACCTATACGCCCTCTACGGACCTCCGGAAGATGGCGGTGGAACCCTCACTGCGGAGACTAGAGGCACAATGATAAGACCACCAGGATCGCCTCTACGTTGGGGCTAATCCTTTTTTAGTAAAATAAAACCCAGATCTTATTTTATAGACAATAACAATTCACAATCGCTACAATTTTTCATTCAACCATACCAATATTTCCTTATAACCTTTGTATGAATCAAATGAAAGCGTAAAACGATCCTAGATGGAGTTTACTAGGATCGCAATTTGCAAGTTATATTTTATTATTGAAATCGACGAAATATCCTATTTCATGTACTAGTTCTTCATGTTTTCTAGGATAAAATTTTCCTAAAATTATATTTTATATATAGCAAATTTTTAGAGAGTTTAGTGTTCTTCAAGTGAATAGCGTTAATTCCGGTCGATGGCGTAACATCTGAAAGACATAATAATAACTAGATTAACACAAGTTTTGTTCTATCTAATGTAATCTTATGCCTAGCTATCTATTCTTCATTAACTGATCTCTGACCATTCTAATATTATAAATGCGAAAATGTGTATTTATTTGTCTGTTTGTTGTTGTTTTTAACCATTTCATCCAACCAAGAAACGATCTTAATGTATTGCTCGCTTGCGTCGTTGTTTAAATCCATTTGAAAGTTTTCAACATCATTAAACATTAAATAGATATAAAATAACCAAATTAATGTTAAGTGAAGCCAAAAGTAATAAGTTTTCCTGGTGGATTTGAAATTTATAAACTGTTAAGAAAATTTAAATTATTATCAATTTTTTTAATTAAGTATCATATTTTTACAGCATTAAGTAGGCATCACTAAGACGCTGAATAGTACAATAATGTGACCAATAATTTTAAGTACTCATTTATTTAAATTAACCAACATGTTATTAAGTAGCGATTGAATGTACCTTGACATTTTTTTTAAATTTAAAATACAGGAGCAATATATTTATATAATAACTAGAATTAAGTTGTCATAAATAATAATCGTATATTATAATCATAAAAATAAAAAATATCATAAAAGTAGTCACAGAATATACAAAATATGTCAAACAATGTATTTTTCGAAAATTTTGACATATTTATTAATTTAATGCAGTTATTTTACAAACACTTTACGATTTTTTAAAGGACCATTAGCTGTTTATATTATCTTTAAAAATTGTTTAAAAAAATTACCTCACATTACAATAGCATGTACCTTAATTGTTGTAATTGAATAAGTTCAAACCATTGACCTATATTATGGTTCAACCTTTGTTTTACTAGCAATTTTACGAGATAGTTACGTATCCTACGGAATTAAAAGTAAATGGATATATAATTTTAATTTTTTGCTTTTATAAGGTGTTAAAGGTATTAATTACTTACTTTTAGTTTTGCTGCATAAAATAATAATAACTTCATAATTTATATCCAAACTAGGTAAACCGAGATTCGATAAAATTTAAATTAACCTTAATCGTATTTTACGAGTAGTAGGTAATTGTATCCTCAGTAAAGATTAATATTAATAGAAGCTGTGTTATATTTTATAGTGATAGTGATGTATAACAAACTTAGCTATAATGCTATACATGTAAATAAATGCTATGTATATCGGTACGCTTTTCATTTTTGCCGCCTTTTTTTATTATAATAAGTACTGTGTGACACCTGTAGCAGTACAACAACATTTATCAAGATTATAAGATCAAAAGCGCCAACGCCATCTATGTGAACACATTGAAATCATAACACTAGATCGCGTGAGGATCGATAATAAAATAGACGCTAGACGTCACGTAGACATAACACTGTCACTTCACTTTCTTATGTCAAAAATCTCATGACAGCCAGTAGGTACAGCTTCAGCTACAAATCATCCTAAACAAAATTAATGAAGAATTTGTCATATCAAGTATAATAATGGCAGTATCAGCAGTAAGTACATACCAATTGCTTTATAACATCAATATTGATATACATTATACATTATTTTATATCGCTACATTTAGAATGATAAATAACTCAGACAATAATATTAAGATTTAAGTTCATACTTGCTGATTTTCATTTAAATTAAAGTAAAATGTTGATTGACTCAATGAGTCCTTTACTGATAAACTAACTAGATACCTACCTGTTTGAAAAAACACTTTTTGAAATTTTAACCTTAATTAATTTGCCATTAAGACTAAGATTATAGTTGAAATATGGGAACATAATATTATTTCAATGATGATAGTCAAGGCAAAGAATGGATACTTTGTATAAAATAAATAATACAGGCTTAATTACGTGAATTTAATAACCGGTTTATCACTAGCATAACAACAGTATTTTATTTATCGTATCATAATTATTATGAGTTTAAGCAGGTCGTGTCGTTGAACGATTGTACTGACATTATAATAAAATCTTTATACATAGAAATGTTTTCATTTTCTTCATCAGTTTATTGAAAGTGAGTGAATTCGTGATTATAACTATTATTTGATATAACTGAGATTAGTGATTTAATTAGATTATTGAATCGGACGTTTTATTAGGAAATAAAAAAAAGTCCTATATCCTGTAATATATTATATCTGATTCTAGTCTGAGATAACGCTCTCACCCTCTGTGAATCTCCATTAAAATATCCACTGACAATTTTCTTTCGAAGGGTGAAACTCGGGCGATACTGTACGGATTTTGGCTGTCGTCGTGTACGTGGCGGGTACGTGCGGCACTGACTTTCAAACAAATCTCCTTCGAAGAGAAATCCATAGACATAGTCAAACAGCGCACACAATTGACTGACGAGTACCGTGCGGTAAACCCATCGCAGAAAGTTCCGGCTTTGCTTATCGGTAAGATTCTTAAGCTGAAATCTATAGACCGCACTCTGGTGGGAGGCTTTGGCCGTGACTAGTTACCACCCTACCGTCAAAAACGTGCCGCCCAGCGATTTAGCGTTACGGCACGATGGCGTGTGACAGATTATCAGTAAGGGAACTATGCCGCCCTAATACGGACCGCAAAAATTTGGAATGCCCTTCCGACTTCCGTTTTTCCAATTAACTATAACGTGGGTGTCTTTAAATCAAGAGTGAATAGGCATCTTCTAGGCAAGCACTACCATCTTAGACTGCATCGTCACTTATCATCAGGTGAAATCGCAGTCAAGGACTATCTTGTCATTGAATAAAAAAAACAGTGTCACTCTGCTCAGACTCAAGACAGAGTTAAAACAAGATAGATTTATGTCGGAGCATATTTTGTCTCGTTTTAACTCTGTCTCAAGTCCGAGCTAAGACAGAGCACGCTCTATAGATCTTAGCATTAGCAAGGAGCCGTCGGCGCAAGACCGAAGCCTGTAGAAGTCCATGCAAGAGACCATTGGCAGCATTGGGCATCTACCTGTTGAAAAAAAAGAAAAAACTTCTTAATGGTAGACTTTCCTGAAAACTTCAAGACCGATTTTAAAGCGAAATACCCCGTCATTTAGCCTCAATAGCCCAACGGTTAAAGGTGCGGACTGCGAAATGAAAGGTCGCAGTTTCGAGCCCCACCCGTTGCACTATTGTCGTACCCACTCCTAGCACAAGCTTTTCCCTTATTTGTAGGGGAGAAGAGAATATAAATCAAGTTCAGCTTGGCTAATATTCTTTAAAAAAAAAATTAAGCCTCAATCGAGGCTTGTGGAAGTCCATGCAAAAGACTTTTTTCTCAATCGACATAGATCAATGTGGTGGACCACGCAAGTAACCTTTGTCCAGCTGTGGACGTCTATCGGTTTATAAAAAAGAAGAGAAAATTCGTATTGGTAGATTTTCATTTGGTAACTTGAAGTCAGTTTAACTTTTCTTAAACTGTAGCTTATCAGCTATCCAAAAGGATTTCTCCCTCAGTAAAAGTGTAAGTTGGATTAATTAACTGACTTATCTAGTAGTTATCTACTTGTTTTGCGTTTAGCTGATACCTCATCCAATATATTCACGACGGTCTGAATTTATATTTACATAATGTTTCAAACTTGGTAACAAATATAAACAATATATTCATTAAAACTTGCAACTTATACGAAAAGTTTCTCCGCTTACATCTACGAAGTTATGTTTGACTTGGAATAGCAAAGTATTTAAGTAACGTCCTCCCGACCGAATCCGGCCATGGCGGCCAATCTCCACAGAGATTAGCCATCTGCGCGGGAGATATTATAGTGCACAAGTGTGTGCACACACACAGGCGCATTCTCTATTTCCTCATAGTCCGATGGCATGAAAAATCCGACACAACCGGAACGAGATCAGGCGCAAGACCGACGACTTTACGTGCTCTCCGAAGCACGGGAAAGTACTTTTTATCCTGGAAAATTAAAGTGTTTCCGCGGGAATTAAAAACCTTAATCCACGCGCGGGCATCGTCTTGTATCATACTAAAACACTAGAGAATTTAGGTCGCGTAGCTACCTACCCACCTTTTCTCTATTTTCGTTTCGTCAGAAAGCGAAAAGAGCAGAATGTATTCGCTAAGCTGCACAGTTAAGAGGGCACGGTGCGGTGAGCTTTTTTAATGACAGACATGAAATTTTCATTATTAAATTTCAGAGCTACAGTGTGGTCTGTGGTCTCTACAAAATAAATAGACAGCGTTATTTTTTGTGTTAGGTGTGCTGTGAAGGGTTTCTTTTAATGAAAATATTTCGGATATTCTAAAAAAAAATTATCGATTTAAGTAGGTTAATGCCCACGACTACTTCTAACAATATTCGAGACTCGGATGTCTGAATAATTTTGGTATAAGAAGTAACCTATCAGCCCGTGGGCAATACTGCCCATGAAAAGACTCGTCACAATCGGTTCAGCCGTTTTAAAGATTTTTCAGGAAAAACGACAGACAATAATTGTAAAAGAATTCGTGCTTAGTTTTGCTATCGTTTAAGTGACGAAAAGATCATTTACAAACTACTTTATTGAATAAGATGTAGAACTAACAAACTGACCTTCTAATTTTTTTTAAGCTATTGCATAGCTTCTATCGCGGGCCTTGGGCGTGGAGACCGAATCCAGAAATTCCGTAACGAAAATAACCTGACACGGGACTCCTCTCACCGCTAGATGGCGTTGATAAAAAATGCTATGCAATCGCTTTACCGCGGCAGTCCCCGAGTGCCACACGTCTTTTTCTTTATTTCAATATAAAAAAAATACAAAATTGCAAACAATTTAAGCCATCCTCATATTATAGTTTCCGATATAAAGTACATACCTACAAGTGTTTTATTTTTCCTACACCCACAATAAACCAAGTGATACGTCACAGTGGCTTAGACATGAAAAACTCAAAACCACCGAATATAGCAAAATTATTATTAGATGGTAAACAGTGAATGTTCAGATAGTCGTATGTCAATACCATATACACCTACATACGTGTACAAATACCCAAAGGTAATTCCCAAAGGCGGTGAGAATAATAACTTCCTTCGCCCAAAAAATCTGTTCGCGATAAAACGTGATTAAATGTGGGAAGGGATCCGAAATTAAATTCTGATATCGCCCCAAAATTTTTACACATGATATTTCAACAATGGGTATCGTCGATTCCGTCTTTGAACACCAAATGTATTCCGTTCACACCCTAAATAAAGGAGCTTTCAATATCTTTCCGTTTTGGTAAAAGCTGAAAAGACTTGAAAGATTTTAACAAGCTTTTAGTGACTGATGAGTTTCCATACACTGTTTTACAATACTCAAACCAAATGTTATACCTACAATCACGCCTTTATCTACTATACAAATACAAATAGACTGACAGGTCTATAAAAAGAACGAGGCAGAATAATTAATCATTGGGGCTTTGCTTTGTTGTACAGTTATAGTACGTTTATCTCACGAAGTTACAAGCACTTTACTTGTGGTTACGTCGTGTACATGCACATTGCGTAAGTGTGCGTGCCTGTCAGGAGCCTAGGTGGGAGCGGTCAGACGCGAGCAAGCTCCCTCTCACACTTATACAGATACGACATACAAACAACCATGAGCCAAACGCCCTCGTGAGTTGAAAGAACTATAATAATTTTACACTAAGTGTAGGTGTTCAACAATGTCGAGTGACGTTTACCTAATCGAGGAATAAATTGGGCTTTTTGACGGTTTTTGTATTGAAAATCTGCCAAAGTATCTTTACGCTCGGATAAGATTTATTTTACGTTGTTGAAATCGGTCCTTAATCACTACATAGTATAAAACAAAGTCGCTTTCTCTGTCCCTATGTACGCTTAAATCTTTAAAACTACGCAACGGATTTTGATGCGGTTTTTTTTAATAGATAGAGTGATTGAAGACGAAGGTTTATATGAATGATAACATCCATTAACAGTGAATGACATAGGCTATATATTTTATACGCGTGCGAAGCCGAAGCGGGCCGCTAGTACCCTATAACTTAATAATATTATAACAATTGATATTAAGTACTTATAACTTAAGTAATAGAAATAGTTTAGTAGGTATCCTAACGGACTATGAAATTGAAAAAATAGACAGTGCGCTTTTGCACTGTACTTAATATTATGTTCTGCATAGATGGGTAGTCTGGTGTCTCCTGTGTAATCAATAATTGAAATACATATCATATTTAGGTATCCACTAAAATCGACTGTTATGCCTATCAACATCCCAGTTTATTCAAGCAGCAATCGTCCACACGACATTTCCTCTAATTGACCCAATTAAAGCGCATTGTCTGCTAATTTGATCCAGAGATGATATATTGAGCATATGTCATACTCTCATAAGTCATGGGCAAATTAACCGTTTGAGGGGACTTAAGCGTGTCATAATCATAACACATACAGCTTATGAAGTGCCTAATACAATTTATTAATTAAGCGCTGTTGACGGTCATCAATATCAATTAATAGGTAATAGGTAATAATCATAGCAAAAGTTCAAAATCGACCTCCCTGGCGCAGTGGTGAGCGCTGTGGTCTTATAACTGGGAGGTCTCGGGTTCGATTCCCGGCGGGGGCAATTTAGGAATTTATAATTTCTAAATTGTCTCTTGTCTGGTCTGGTGGGAGGCTTTGGCCGTGGCTAGTTACCACCCTACCGTCAAAGACGTGCCGCCAAGCGATTTAGCGTTCCGGCACGTTTAGAAACTGATTAGGGGTATGGGTTGAATTTACACTGCTATACCCCTTCCAAGTTAGGCCGCTACCATCTTAGACTGCATCGTCACTTACCATCAGGTCAGATCGCAGTCAAGGGCTAGCTATCTTGTCATCGAATAAAGCGAACAAGCGGCTTATAAGAGCCACAGGTTGGCCTACATGAAATAAATAAAATTATAAATTTTAATTAATGTTTTTGAATTTTACTCTCGAGACTAACATGGCTATGCTACAGGTTTTTATCCCGGAAAATCAAAGAGTTCCCGCGGGATTTTAGTGAAACTAAATGATAAAGCCACACGAGTGCCTCGCGATAAAGTAGTGGGTATCAATTAGCTATAGTGTTTTAATAAATAAGGTATGTGAAATGTATATTTCTTGGAAAGTTAAGCCATCGTTTCGTTGTAAAGTAGGTAAATATAAAGCAGTGCCTTGCATATAATGTTTGTTATCTTGCTCCTGAAACCTCATAACGACTGTCTGACGATAATGTCTGCCGCACTTACTTCTACTAGTGTATCTAATGTAGGGCATCTTGCTCTGTATACAATGGGTACAAGTTACAACACATAACGTTTGCAATTAGTATACAGTGGTATTCTTTGCTGAATGCTGAAACTTTTAATCAACGAAAATTTGACTTTTTATAGTGGCTCAACTCTCAAATAAAAAATTTAATTTCTCTGAACAATATTAGAACCACGAATCGTTTTATGTGGATAAATCTTATTTTTATATTGCCAAAGTATAAAACTTTTACGACGTCGCAAGCTGAACTTGCAATAAAAATTGGATTTCCCGAAAATTTTAACACCACAGTGCGCAGCTTTTTATGCATTTTCATGTGAAACTTTCTTTACCAATAACTCTGATATCAATTTATTTGGATATTCTTAAAAATAGTTAAATAATAAAGAATCCTTAAAACAAGTCTTGTTTGCCCCAGTCAATTAAATCAAGGTTTGCCGTCAAGTTTGCATGATGATAAGGGATTCAAAAAAAGGATCGATACCTCCCGAAAGCTGTACCACTCCATCGAGAGAGATAATGCTAACGATCTGCCCTGGTAGCATGGGCGGGAGAAATTTTATACCCGGGAAAAGGATAAAACGTTTTTCCCTTCGCTTAGCTGTATCCACCTGTCGAGCATGGGCACAGCGTTGGAAATAACACTCAGTGGATATACTTATAAAAATATACATCGCCTTCTCCTCTGTCGCCATGCTTTAACATAGGGAAAAGATAATTTTATCCCCTGTCAGTGGATAAAATCGGGGGATAAAACTTTTATCTCCTGCCCATGCTACCAGTGCAGAAAGAGTATTAGTATAAACTACAGTCTGCTTACTTACGGTACTTTCCCAATTACTTTCTTTCTTTTTTCTTTCTTAAACCCCAATAGTTGCTTGTGTTGTGTTTGTGTTACAATAATTAAGGAGCATTAAAGTTGAATAATTCACTTCACTATACCTACTTGTACGCACCTACGAATATTTACATGCATCATGATACATCTCTCATTTGTAGATTCAAATTCCTACCTAATAAGCAACTAAACTGTGCGGTCAATAACCTCCCAATGTAACAAATGATTCTTCATGAATCTAATAGAAGAGTGGCAATTGATTTCTATTTAGGCTCACTATTCATCCATTTGTTTGCAGATTGTGCCTTTTTTATGTCGATAACCCTTGACTACGATCTCACCTGATGGTAAGTAACGTTGCAGTCTAAGGTAGTAGCCGGCTAACTTGGATGTGGTATAGCAATGTACATTCAACCTAAACCCCTAATCTCTTTCTACACGTCATTGTGCCGGAACGTTAAATCGCTTGGCGGCACGTCTTTGCCGGTAGGGTGATAACTAGCCACGGCCAAAGCCTCCAACCAGAGCAGACCAGAGACAATTCAAAAAATTATAAACACCCAAATTGCCCCCGCCGGGAATCGAACCCGAGACCTCCCAATTATAAGACCACAGCGCTCACCACTGCGCCAAGGAGGCGTCGTCGGCCTCGTCGCCTATTACACGTTCATCATGTTCTTCAAAAATATCGTGTCCTGTGGACATGCTTTATTGGGTTATCTTTGAAATAACAGACTTTACTGGATGACAGCCACTAAAATACAAAGTGACCGTATAACTAAGTTTAGTGCCGATTTCACCAACGCCGAGAGATTTTAACCGAGGAATAAAATGTTCTTACAGTTTTTGTATTGGAAATCTACCAAAATATTACGCTCGGATAAAACTCAGATAAGACCTTGGTGAAATCGGTCCTTAGAGACATTTAAAAATTTGCAATGTGCAATACCCTTTTTTAGATACATCACTTAGTAAATCGATTTTAAAATAGTCATTTTCAATATACTTGTTAAGTTGTAGTTATCAATATTTTTAATTTTTTATTGAAGTGTTAACCTACACTTAAAGGAAATAACCTAATAGATTTATAAATACATATCAAAAATTCCGAGGCCGGCGGGATTCGAACCCACATCTCTCTGGGAATCGCGCCCGAGTGTGTTATCCGTTACACCACGGCGAACCACACGTCAGCTACGAAATTAGTGATATGTATCTACTTTTTCAATCAGTTTTATAGCAACTGTTAGCGACATCTAGTTAGATGTTAGATTAGGACAAAGGCTAGTTAAAATAATAATAAAAATAGAGGCAGACGAATAAGAGAGGAGAAGACGGTCGAAGTCGCACTAAGTATCTTTTTGATTATAAAATGATAATTTTGATACGGAACCCTGAAGCATCTTTGATCTTACATCGCAAAACATGTTTACCCACTATATTTTTTCACATTTGAATGTTTGGCAAACAAAATTCCCTTGACATTTCGAATATAATTTGTATCGGTTTCTTTGGACAGTAATTTAATTTCGTTCTCCTGAGAGATCCCAAAAATATCCCTTAAGGTTTACCTTTCCATTGAATTCCTCCGAATATTATATAATATTGTAATTTAGGGATCAAATGTCCGTGTTCATTCAAATTCCGTCTGAATTTTCAACCGTGATCGCGAATATTTTTTAAGCAGTTCAAACATTTTCATTGATTTTTTCCTTTACTGTGTCAACTATACCAAAACAAGCGTGGATTTTTAAGCCCCGACGCAAAAACGACGGGGTGTTATAACACACAAACACACAGACACGTTAAACTTATAAGTTTAACGTGTCTATGTCACACACATAGACACGTTAAACTTATAAGTTTAACGTGTCTGTGTGTGTGTGTCTGTGGCATCGTAACAGCCGAACGGATGAATGGATTTTGATTTTGGTTTTTTTGTTTGAAAGGTCAATTAGTCGGGATGTTTGATGAAAATCGGTCCAAGATAAATTTCAAACTACCATGATTTTCAAATCCAAGATGGCCGCCACCACAAAATGGCGAATTACAAATTTTTTCAATTTACACTTGTTAAACAAAAGCGCTTACAAATGTTTTAAAAGAATGGTCGTATTACTAACACGTTCGATGGAAATGATGCTTTTGATGGAATCAATCGCACATGAATAGGCGTACGAATTGCTTTTGAACTGAAACTAATCGATGCGCGCCCACTTACATTCTACCTACATGGCTTTGTGGTAATGAAGCTACGCGTACTGCGGTTTGCGCTGTGCTTTAAATTCATGCAAGATAAATGTTTGTTATTTTAAAATGTGCTAAGTATTAACATCAAACTCATTAGATATCTTTTATATATTACAGCTCTTCTTATGTTTAGAAAATAAATCTTCTAAACATCAACTAATTAACATTATGAATTATTGCTCTCTCTCAGCTTCAAAACCCATTACTAATAAATAAAGGTAATAACCATTTTTTTCTTTTGTCTGGCCGCGGGTCTATGAGATTTGTTAAATCCTTATTAATATGTATGTTTGGTTCGTCCTTCAATCACGCAGCAACGCAAAGGACCGAAGTGATTTTTTGTATGAATGTATTTGAGGGCTTAGAAAGTGACGTAGGCTACCTTTTACTCGTACCTATGAAAAACAGAAAGTAGAGTTATATTTAACTGTATTGCTTTTGAATCCTTTAATATTTAGATAACACAACGCTGGTAGAGTCAATGGCTATACTCCAGTACTTAGAGGAAACGCGTCCAACACCCAGCCTGGTGCCGAGCACGCCGCTCCTGAGAGCACGAATGAGAGAAATATGCGAGGTAAGTCCATTTCAGAGCACTTTTATTTAGAAGATAAAATATGATTGCCAAAAAACTTGGATGCAGAAGAGCGTCTACACCTTGACAGGTCGTATTAAAACGTTGAATAAAACTTCTGTGGTAGATGAAGAACTATGACGATTTATACTACTTACTAGCGGACCCGACAGACGTTGTCCTGTCTTAACTATGAATATTGAAACTCCCCTTTTTACCCCCTTGGGGAGAGAATTTTCAAAAAATGTAAAATACGTAATTCTTTATTTTTGATCAAGAGCCAAAATATCAAGTTTCATAAACATAACTTGAAAAATAACTTGAAGAACGAAGGACTATCATACAAACATTCAACCCCTATTTAATCCCTTAGGGGGTAGAATTTTTAAAAACTGTGAAACACCTACTTTTTTGTTTTCAATTTAAAGCCTAAGTACCGAATTTTATGGGTATAGCTTGAAAAATAACGGAGTTTCATACAAACTTTAACCCCCCTTTTTACCCCCTTGGGGGGAGAATTTTCGAAATATGTAAAATACGTAATTCTTTATTTTTGATCAAGAGCCAAAATATCAAGTTTCATAAACATAACTTGAAAAATAACTTGAAGAACGAAGGACTATCATACAAACATTCAACCCCTATTTAACCCCTTAGGGGGTAGAATTTTTTAAAAGTGTGAAACACTTACTTTTTTGTTTTCAATTTAAAGCCTAAATACCGAATTTTATGGGTATAGCTTGAAAAATGACGGAGTTTCATACAAACTTTAACCCCCCTTTTTACCCCCTTGGGGGGAGAATTTAAAAAAAATGTAAAATACTTAATTCTTTATTTTTAATCAAGAGCCAAAATATCAAGTTTCATAAACGTAACTTGAAAAATAACTTGAAGAACGAAGGACTATTATACAAACATTCAACCCCTATTTAACTCCTTAGGGGGTAGAATTTTTAAAAACTGTGAAACACGTACTTTTTTGTTTTCAATTTAAAGCCTAAATACCGAATTTCATGAGTATAACTCGAAAAATGACGGAGTTTCATACAAACTTTAACCCCCCTTTTTACCCCCTTGGGGGGCGAATTTCGAAAAATCCTTTCTTAGTGCTCGCCTACGTCATAAAAGAAACCTACTGTCAAAATTTCAAGTTTCTAACTTCAGTGGTTTAGGCTGTGCGTTGATCGTCAGTCAGTCAGTCAGTCAGTCAGGACAAGCCTTTTTATATAATTATAGATTATTAGTATTTCGATTCAACAAACTAAAACGTCATCGTTCTTATAAAAACTGTGAAAATTTAAATTTTTCTGAATTATCTTTTTAATAACATATTATAATCCTCCTTATAAGTATCTACTATTATCTGAATATTTAATTTAAATGACTGAAATAGGATTCGAAAGGAAAAAGTACGAAGCAGTAAATAACTAAACTGAGATTCACCAATTTTACGTTCGCAGAATCTTGCTGAAGTTTTGTTTTATAATTGCTCTTGTCTTATTAGTAATACTGAAGGTTCTTTTTTATCAATCACATAATGGTAAGGGTTTTCTTGGGATTATAATACAGTGGTCGACATGTCCTTAATCATTTCCTTTTTCAGACAATAGTGTCAGGCATACAGCCATTACAAAATTACGGCCTCAAGACCCATTTTAGCAGCGAAGAGCAATTCGTAATATTTACCAAATATTGGACGGAAAGGGGATTACAGACGCTTGAGGACCTGTTACAAAGGTCAGCTGGGCGGTTCTGTGTAGGAGACAAATTGAGCATGGCTGACCTTTGCCTGGTACCACAATTGTACAACGCTATATCAAGGTATACATTTAAAACGATAAAATACATTAGAAAATAGCACCAAGCTATTGCTAGCGTCGATCTACATAGCTGTTAGGTATCAAGAAGTCTCAGCACGATTCCAGGTTGGTCTAGTTCTGAAATTGACTCAGGTTTGCTATACGCTTGACGCTTGTATCCAGAAGTTCCCAACGACTCTTAGCGTGGAGGGGATCTACGCTAACCCTGGAGTTTTTGATAAGAGGTTCCATTCCTTCTTCTTCTTCTTTATCAACCGATAGACGTCAACTGCTGGACATAGGTCTCTTGCATGGACCTCCACAGGCTTTGGTCTTGCGCTGCCTGAATCCAGCGGCTCCCTGCGACTCGTTTGATGTCGTCGGTCCACCTACGACACCGTTTGATGTGGAGTCTGTCAACACTGCATTTTCCAGTGTGGTGTCACCACTCCAGCACCTTGGGACCCCATCGACCATCATTGCCAGACCAATGGCACCGGTGACTATTCCAGCACGCAGATATTACCTACTAAAAAAATTTACAACCAAATGATTGTAATTTGCAACTCCCCACAGAATTGACAAATTCGTAGGATTATAGATGAAATAGAATTTACGTTCCTCCTTGGGGAAATTTAAGGGAGCAGCGTCATTACTTGTTATTAAGATAAGACATAGTGCCCTTAATTAAGTATACCTACCTATCTACCACTATATATAGAAGGACGCAGGTCAAGAATTGAATTGTTTGTATGCAAAAAACTTCGATGTTACTGGACGGATTTTGTACTCACTTTTGTTGATAACATTTTGAATCAACATCACCAATAAAAGTTATTGTTATTGCTATTCTTATCTTGAATGTTATAAAGTTGTTGAAGTAAAGGCGGTGCCAAAAGGTATAGTTATTGCTTTTCACGAGGGCGCGTGGCTCATGTTTTTGTGTGTGTCGTATCTATATAGATACGACATACACAAAAACATCTCGCTCCCACTTATATAAGTGGGAGCGAGAGGTTACTCGCGCCTGACCGCTCCCACCTAGGCTCCTGACAGGCACACACACTTACGCAATGTGCATGTACACGACGTAACCACAAGTGAAGCTCAAGCGCCCTCGTGAATTAAAAGAACTATATTTTACCTGTCTGTCAATCAGTCATTCTTATGAATGACTGACTTAAGGGTACGGCTTGAATCTACACAGCCATACACCTTCCAGTTTAGCCCACTACCATCTTAGACTGTATCGTCCCTATCCATCAGATGAGATGGTAGTGAAGGACTATCTGGTCGAATAAAAAAAAAATGCCTATTTAATAAATTCTTGGCAGTTTACCTAGAGGGACTGAAATTCAAAAGATGAGGTTCAAACCTCTATGTGAAAATGTGCAAGTATATTTTATAGGCCTATACCCGGGGGAATGTCTCCAACTCCTTACATTCATAGAGCGGTTCAACGAGACCTACTTCTCAATTAGGCGCCTGTCATAGCTTTATTGGATGAATTATTATTTTGGCTTTCTTCGCATGAATTTATTTGCTCAATAATAGGTAGTTAAATTAGAACGACGACTATACTGTTATCATGCGTGATAGAATTGACATACATTTTAAACTTGAGTTTTTAACGGACTGGTTCACTTATTTAGTGCGTGAAAAAAATATTCCGATTTTCAATTTTGTCAGTTTGAAATTATTTTCGAAATCGCCTCAGGGTTGTTTGCTTCAGCGGTTCGGCCTCGAATAAAAATGGTTTATTTTAGATGCCTAGATTGAGGTTTTTAGATGCCTAGATAGATATCTAACGCAATATTTCGTCTTTTACAGACATCAGTTAACTTTGGAGAAATATCCGATACTTTCCAAACTTTACCAGACACTATTAGAAGAACCAAGTGTCAGCGACACTCATCCGGAGAAGATTAAACAAAAAAGATTAACTAATTGAATAAAATTTGCTTTTAGTAAATGGATTTTTTATTTTACCTCATTTCCTATCTACAATAGCCTTTTAGGTTCGAATCTTGGGAAGATTCCAGTTTTCCGGATTGAAACTATTGGGCAGAATACATTGGGATGAACCTAATGTACCTACCCTGCTATATTCACCTTTGGTGATTTTTATATACATATTATTTTTAGAGCTAGTTGCATTTTAGGTGCAGTTAAAGTCAGAAAGTAAGTAACTAGGTAGGTACAACTCCGGAATCCTGATTTGTGTTTGGCTGGCTCGGAACTGGTCCTAAGAAATATGCAAGAATTTTAAGACTCATCCTACGTATAATAGGTAGGTAGGCATTTATGTACTTGGTTTTCAAAAAAATTCAAAATGATTTTATTTCATGTACTTACCTACAGCCTGTGACTTTTATGATAATTCTCTACTAAAAAAAAAAAAAAAATTTAAAAGCAGATTCTGCTGAGAAGAGCTGGCAAGGAACACAGCAGTTACTCTTTTCGATATGGTACCCATCCGGTCCGAGAAGAACATCTCTGCTTTAGATTTTGCGTCAATAGGTAGTAGATATTCCGCACAGCAGCGTCCAAAGTGAAAATAGCCCATAATATGTTTGCCAACGTCGAAGACGTTCAGAAAGGAGATCGATATCCTTACTCATTCCTTACTTATAAATGCGAAAGTGTGTTTGTTTGTTGGTTTGTCCTTCAATAACGCTGCAACAGAGCTACGTCGGTTCGACATGATTTTTTGATGGGTATAGTTAAGGACCTGGAGAGTGACATAGGCTTTTTATTCCGAAAATCAAAGAGTTCCCGCAGGATTTTAAAAACTAAATCCACGTGGACGAAGTCGCGGGCATCAGCTATAATAAATTATTACAGAAAGAAATTGTATATTAAAAAAATAATAGGTATGATCAAGGTAGGACGGTACATATTATCATCTGACACATCCTTAGCATAGTTGGTTAAAAAGGATACAGTAAGAACTCTGTGTCCAAAAATTGTTTGGGAAGTTCTGATTTCGATCCATCAAAACATGTAGTAGCAATTAGCTAGGCCGTATATTCAAATGAAGTTGTGAATAACACCACTTGATTAGTATGTCAAGGCTGGCCCGCTTTACGGAAGGTAGGTATGCTTCGAAGGGGTCGAGAATTGTAATTTATCAGAAAAGTAAGACAGGCCGTACCTTTTACATCCTTGAAAAGCTAAATATAATTTTCCAAAGTGCCGTATTCATACCTTTGAGTTAAAGTAAATACGCATTAGCTCAATGATTCGTACATGAACAATTTACGTTCAAATACACTCTCGTCTTCAGGACGGGCATGAATGAAAACGATGAAACCGATGCGCGGTGCTTGTCCGTCTTCAACGAACCTGTAGGTATACGAAGTAAAATTATTTTTATACTCTTTAATGGCGTATGAAGTCAGTGGGGTGCAAGGAACGTGGATGGTAGGGGTTATAAAAGGACACCTTTGATATCATGTCGCTTCAAAACATCAATTTTATTTGAATCCCTTGTCGGTGATTTCGTTGTCCGATAACATTTTGAATATCGGAATGTCGTCTGTTATATTGCTTTTTCAAAAGATGTGATTTATAATCGCACTTCACACTATCACACTAATATTATAAAGGCGAAATTTTGTATGTGTGTGTATGTGCGTGTGTGTTTGTCACTCCTTCACGCCATGGCGAATCAACTGATTTAGCTGTAATTTGGAATGGAGATAGCTCATATACAGGAGCTATAATAATATTAATTATGTTAACACATAAGTAAGCTACATTTTATCCTGGAAAATTAAGAGTTCCACCGGGAATTGAAGACCTTAATCCACGCGGACAAAGTCGTGGGCACCAACTAGTAGAAGATAATTCGAGTAATACATATGATTCTCGTAGAGACAATTTGTTTTTCTAGGTACCTGTAGTAGGTATACGGACAGGATTAGGACAGACTGTAGATACTACTCTGCTATGTCGCGTAAAAAGTTACGGTTAAGGTCGCCAGGGTGAATCTTTGCCTATTATTATATTATTTTCCCAGTTTTTAACCCCCGACCGAAAAAGAGGTGTGAGTTTGATGTGTGTATCTATGTTTCTATCTGTTCCCTCGTAGCTCCCTAACGAATGGACTGATTTTGATGCGGTTTTTTCTGTTTAAAGGTTATACTTTAAACAGAAAAAACCGCATCAAAATAACCTAATCGATCTTAGCTATAATTTATGAAGATCTGCGTTTGAAGATTTATCAGCTCATTTACAACTTAATTAAAGGGAAGCTGGAAGAAATTCCTTTCTTAGAGATAAGCTTCACCTGTGTCCACTTCTTCTAATAATATTTTCTTGTATCTGCTTATTTGTAAAAAAATAATAAAAATGAATTAAAAACTAAATAAAGGGTCATTCAAACTTTCACTGATGCGATTGATTTCGGTGTATTGTTACTTCCATTTTGGAAGTTCCCATTGAGGATTTAGTTCCACCATCACCTTTCTACCACCGAACTGTAAGGCATCGTACGAATCTGCACCGCTACGTGGTCGAAATTCCACGATCTCGCACTAAGCGCTTTGCTTTCTCGTTCAATTAGTAGGTGATAGATGGAGCAGAAAACTGGGTAACGGGATGTCGGGTGTTTTAAATTTTCAATTTACACGTTTCAACCCTTGAACTACACCTACAGCTAAACTATTTCAGCTGTTGTTATGCCTCCCTAATCTGTGCCACAAGAACAGCTGGTGGGTCAATTAATTAACACGGTTGACATTAAACCAAAAACAAGTCACGCATTGTTAAATATTTGGACGTATTCATCCTACCTACACATTCTAACTGGAACAATGTGTGAAAGCTCTATTGGAGAAGGTTATTTATGTAATTCTTTTTGTTGAAGTGATAGAACAGCGCTACCATACAATACCATCGATGTACCATACATATATACAAGAACGTGCGTGCGAATGGAAGTTAAACAATAATAGGTACTTAATAGCCAAAACGCAGAACTTCTCTTGTTTTTAAATTCACCATCCATCATCCTGCCTCATAGAATCCACTGGTAACCGGAGAGCTGGTAGTTACCGGTAGGTAAGTTTGGCTTTTTAGCGGAATAACGCAACCTGGTTGAGTGGTTTAGATGATATTTTTTTTTATTTATCTATATATATAAAATTCAAAGTCCTGACTGACTGACTGACTGACTGAGATATCAACGCACAGCCTAAACTACTGAAGTGAGAAACTTGAAGTTTTTACAGTTGGTTCCTTTTATGACGTAGGCGCACACTAAGAAAGGATTATTGGAAATTCCACCCCTAAGGGGTTTAAATAGGGGATGATAGTTTATAAGAAACTCCGTCATTTTTCAAGCTGTTTCCATCAAAGTTGGTATTAGAGCTTTCAGTTAAAAATAAAGAAGTACGTGTGTCACAGTTTTTGAAAATTCCACCCCAATAACTTATTTCACGCGGACGAAATCGCGGAGGCAAAAGCTAGTCTTTTATATTGAAAAACAAACACTTTCGCCTTTTTAATATTAGTAAGGATTACATAAAGCTAGGTGAGATAACACCTGCCAAACTTTTGTAGATTTGTAGATGATTTATTACGCTCGCTCACCCAAAGGCAGAAAGATTTGAAGACCTGAAGACACTCCTACATTTATTTGTGAAGTCAACAACAAATTAAATGTCAATCTATCCAACAAAGCGCCCCGTCTGCTCTCATCATAACGACGCCTCTCTAATCGTAAACATCCAATTGGATTTTAGACAACGTTATTCCAGGCGTCAATAACCTTTTTCCAAAACAAACAAGTTCGTGAAAATCTTTAAACGTCTCATTTTCGTAGGTATTAAATGTAAATCAACATTAATTTCGTTATTTGTTGCTATGATTGCGATTCAATATCTACCTAGATGATGGTTTTATTTGCCTACCTGAGTGTAGAAAACTCAGGTTAGACTGGACAGTCTGCGGGTATACTGCAACTTTTAAAAGTCTGTTGGCAAACTTTTAAAAATTAAGGACGGACGAACGGACGGCCAGCGGAAGCTTAGTAATAGGGTTTCGTTGGTTACCTTACGGATACCAACGGGACCCTTTTTTACGATGACTCATCAACTCAACCGATAAACATACCACATCGTTAAAAAAGGGCTGATAGACACTGAAAGTATCATACAGTTTTTCAAGTGTAATGGAAAACGGCATCAAATGGGAGCAGACAAAGTCGCGTGTAAGTAGGTTTACTGTTTCTACGAGAGCAATTAAATACACCAGCGAACATTGATCCCTGTACAACCAATTGAAATTTATTGTTTCGACACGAATGCAATCCATGTTTTAATAACGAAGTGTACAAAAGTGTCGCCGCATTTCTCTCAGTGAGACGAAGCCTGTCCCAGAGGGCACGCCATGCCATCTCCCCACGAGGAGCAACATCCATAACTCCCAACAAAAGGTTGGGTTGTCACCGGGATGGGACCTACTGCAAATATTATCCCGGTGGTGTGTTTATTCGGGCCACGATGGCACTTCACATGAAAGGATTCCTCCTTCTATTGTTTTGCGTGGTCGGCAAGGGTAAAGGGGATGGTGAGTATAAATTATTTTGATTATATTAGAATGTGTTTCTCTCATTTCCTTTTTCATTAATACGAAATGCGAGCGGATTTTATGTAGGCTAAACAGTTAAATAGATTTTGTCCCTATCGCGCCCTCCGAAATTTCGTACAGCGATGGCACTATTTTATTCAAATCCTACCTGTTTTTTAAAAGTCTCTCCGACCCCATTTCCTCTTAAGGTGCATATTTTAAACTAGCTGATGCCCGCGATATCGTTCGCGTGGATTGAGGTTTTTGAAATTCCCGCGGGAACTCTTATTTTTCGGGATAAAAGTAGCATATTCCAGACAATAAATAGTCAGCTATCTCTGTGCCAAACTTCAGCGAAATCGGTTCAGTCGTTGTGATGTGATTCAGTAACAAACATCCTATCATCTATCCAAACTTTCGCATTTAGGTATAATACGAGTATTATTAGGATAGAATCTGATTCTCTAATTTCGTTTTTCAATAAAAACAGATTTTTAATTATTAGATATAAAAGTATATCCATGTCCAAACAAAATTGGCAAAGATCAAGTGAAAATTTTAAAATATTGAACTTGATTTTTTTTTTTCAAAACTTTCATAATAGGAATTTATCTATCCTTCAATAACGCTACAACAGAGCTACGGATCGACGTGATTTTTTGCGTGGGTATAGTTGAGGACATGGAGAGTAAGTAACATAGGCTTTTTATTCCGGAAAATCAAAGATTTCCCGCAGGATTTTAAAAACTAAATCCACTCGGACGAAGTCACGGGAATCAGCTAGTATTAAAATAAATTTTTACAAAGTGCTTTTACATCAAGTCTACCACTGCTGGTGTTGAGAGATTTACATAAATCTGCTTAATTTTTCAATTTTGTAATGCCGTCACTTTTTGGGCAAGGTTATTTCAGAATTAACAAGAGTAGGTAACAATAACTTGAAACTTCATTGTGGAAACACTGTATACGGGTAGTTCTACGATAAGAGGTAACTTGTGCGGCAATCAGTTTAAAATAAAAATTTTACTTTATATGTTGTTATTTTTTGCAATTAAACACATCACCTAAATGTACTTTATTAAATAACATCACGATTCAATGCCTAATTAAAGTATATTTTTCTGAAATTCCTTATAAAGTCTAAAAAAGTCTCTAACCTGGCCTGTCCCTCTGTCGTTTTCAGTTTAATTTGAAACGATACATACTTTTTTTGTATCAGTTATTAAACTAAAGTATGTTAAACACAAATTTCAATAAATGTATTTAAGTATGTTTAAGGAAAAATAGAAAAATATTTATTTATTTGCAATATATTTTACACTTTACTTTTGTCCCACTGTTTTTAGGTATCTACTCTAGAAAATTTCATTCCGCTACTACAAACACTAATATAAAACGGCCATATTCCAAAAATTGCTCAAAGTCATCTACGGACGTCAAGTTAGTAATGCAAAACACGTGAGCCGTTAAGAGCGCCGTCATTTGTTAGTTGTTGCGACCGTTGATTCAAAGTAGTCGTTTCGCGAGGTCATTGTGTCTCTCACCTGGCAAGTCATAAAAGTTATATTATTCATTCAATTTATTTGCATTTACTGGTCTAATTTAATAATGATGGACTAGTGAAAGTGTGATACATAATGTACCGAAAAACTTCTTATGTCAATTAAAATAATACAATTTATCATGAAAACGTCTCTCACCTGCCATATTTCACCTGGCAAGATAAATGTCAGGAGAGAAACTTGTTGACCAGGGGAGATAAGGTTAGTGCAAACAAACAAAGTCAATAAAGTTAACAAAGTCAAGAAAGTCAAAAAAGTAAAAAAAAGTCAAAAAAAAAAGTCAAAAAAGTCAAAAAGTCAAAAACCGTCAAAAATGTCAAAAAAGTCTTTTTTGACGTTTTTTGAATTTTTTGAATTTTTTGAATTTTTTGACGTTTTTGATTTTTTTGATTTTTTAATAAAATATGCATAAAGTGACTTGCCCTTACGTGAAAAGATAAATAAATAGGACAAAAATCGTAATATAAGTGTTTAATGAAAAAACAGCTACTTTTCTCCGTAGCCGTATTCTCTATGGACTTAGAACCTCTTATCGTAGAATTACCCATACATAGCATAGTTTTGTTATATACCTATTGTAAAATTTTTTTTTTTTTTTGAAAAGAGCAAACGCCGAGTTTATTGCTGGCCCTTCTCGGCAGGAAGGGCATTCCGAACCAGTGGTAGATTCATCGACGATTCAAAACACATTCAAAAGCACTTGTAAAAGTTTATTTGAATAAAAAATATTTTTATTCTATTCTATTCTAAACTTAGGTACCTGATACCTCTACGTCATCTTAAAGCATACCTAAAGTTATTAAGTATTAATAATTTTAGATAAACTGGAAATTTTCGACGTGCTGTCCATCTTGCAAAATGGTGACCTACCGGAAGGTGTGTCCCGGGTTCCGGGTCGGTGTCAAGCTGCCGACGCCCAAGAGTTGGAGTCAGCTTATGCCCTGAATGAAAACGCGACTCTTCACCGGCTTGCCGCGGGAATGTTCTACAACACATTCCCTGAAGACTTCTCAATATTGACTGTAGTTCGTTTGATTGGTAAGAATAAAACATTTGCAACTATGTATGTGTACCTAAGTTTCTTCTGGTAGGTGGGTAGGCTTTGGCCGTGCCTAGTTACCATCCTACTGTCAATGATGTATTGCCAAGCGATTTAGCGTTCCCGTACGATGTTGTAGGAAAGCGTCACTTAACATCAGGAGAAGTTGCAATAAATTAATATCTTATCATGAATAAAAAAAATATATATTTAATATATTATATTATTTTACAGACCTATTATAAAAAGTTGTCTACAATCAATTTTATAAGTAGCTAGCCTGTTATAATTATCCAAAGTAAACTGTATTACTGCGCTGAACAGCCAGGCTGATTCTTTGTACAAGGCATAACCGGGTTGAAATATCTCGTTCTAATTTTTAGCACTAAAGCTCCGAAACTGATAAGTTCCCAAGCAGGCAGTGCCTTGTTGCTTGTATGAAGTGCACTGCATTATTTGCAGTTTTATTGATTTGTCCAAAAATAAAATTACTTTTTAAAATCCTAGGCACCGATCAAAACCCTGTGTTCGTGTTGTACTCGGACGCTGGCGACGAACAACTGCAGTTGGTTGTTGGAGAACTAGTGGAGCTGTACTATGAAGATACCAGAGGAGACCCCGAAGACAACGAGCTCCTCACCTTCAGAGTTAATATAGCTGATGAAAGGTAGGAAATGTAGACTATATAAAGCTGAAGAGTTTGTTTGTTTGAACGCGCTAATCTCAGGAACTACTGGTTCTAATTGAAAAATTCTTTTTGTGTTGAATAGTCCATTTATCGAGGAAGGCTTTAGGCTATATAACATCACGCTGCGACCAATAGGAGCGAAATATCAGTGAAAAATATCCATATTTGAGAGTTTCCGTTGCGTGCGCTGCGTAAACAGTTCAAGTTACCCAAAAATATATATGAAAGAAGCAGTACGTTCTTCTGTCACAAGAAAATAAAACTAAAAATATCATTTACGCAGAAGTACTTTAAAATATATTCTTTTAAAAACTTCTTAATCGCGATCATAGTAACAGAAATTGACGCGGACAAAGTCGCGGGCAACAGCTAGTTGTTATATAAGCACAGAAATATAATAAGGTACCTGAGGTAAATAAGGCCCAGGGGGTAATAAGGCCCACATTTCAAATTTCGGGGAAAAACATTTCTATGACACTTCACCGTTTACGCACGCGTGCACAATGTCATTGTGAAGGTTTCCGTATTGTTCCGCAGTCGCTAGCGCCACCATCGTGCCAGTGAGATGCGATGCGTTGATGAAGTGACTGGCTACTGTGCAATTTTATAATTTTACATACCAAAAGAACTGTAAGTATTTTACTTTTAATTCAAAAGTTGACTAATAACGCTGTATTTACTATCGTAAGTATGTCTTGTACAATACAGTGGATATGGGTTTTCCTAGCCAGAGAAAGATTTTTTAGGTTTATTGGGTTATTTTGTAAAAACGTGGCATGAGGTTAATAAGGCCCATTATAAGGGTACTTGGGCCTATACTATTTATATGTGTAACATTGTTACAGATTTTGATTAAAATGCCTCCAAAGAGAGCTCAGTGGACAGAAGACAATTTACTGGCCGCTTTGGCAGCAATAGAACGAGGGCACCTGACGCAACGAGCTGTAGCTGAATTTACATGATTATGATTGATTTATAATGATTAAATAAGTAAAAAACAACAATTTACTTTTATTTTAACTTATTTCTAGGTAAATTTAGGACGATTTACTGTAAAAATAAAGCAAATTGTTATATGGGCTTTAATATACTACCGTAGTATAATAAGGCCCCTGAGAAGGGTTTTTAAAAAGTGTATTTTCTCATTAAAAAATATGCTTTTCTTAATTGTTTTACAACATTTACTATAGCAACATGTACAAGCTATGTAAACAATATGTTTTTGACATCCTATACGCATTATCCTCAGATTTAAAGCAATATTTTTTTAGGTGGGCCTTAATTGCCACCGGTACCTTAGTACAGGGAGGAGTACAGAAGATTGACACCGTAAAATCATTTAAATAAATAGCGACTTTTGCTACCTTGCTATCAGACAGTAACAAACACAAAGTGCAGTTTAAGTCGCACAGCCCTAAATTACACGGTGATATTCAACTCGAAATTGCCTCTCTTTCTATAGCGTAACTCTTATCCCTTCGCACTACATTAGCCCATTAAGTTGGCCCGTCGGGACGGGTACTAGTAGCTTTTTACCTTAAATGTGTATAGTGCGAACTCCAATAATGTTGGAATGTTCCTAAAGATTTTCATATATCACGGGTTCACAGGGCTTTTATTAATGTTACCGACTCCCGGTATATATTACTCCACCTTGAATTTTTTCTTTAGATGGCATAGAGTAGCAATTAGCATCAAAGGCGACTCAGTAACTCTACTAGTTGACTGCGTGATACAAGGCACGCTACCGTTACGGAGACACCCTGGAAGCACTTTCAACCTCGCCGGTGTTCTAGTCGTGGGTGCCCAGGTTACCCCCGACCAGTATTATGAGGTAACGAAAAAGCACTTTATCTGTTAACTTAAAGGTTAACTGTGATAACTTTTGGACTGGTGGTTGTCTTTGGTCGTAGCTCTTTACCTACCACCCTATAGTCCAAGACGGCATATAGAAACCGATTAAGATACGGGTTTAATTAAAACTGCAATAAATCCCTTCCAAGTCAGCATGTTATCATCTTATACTGCATCGTCACTTACTATCAGGTGTGATCGCTATTTAAGGCTATCGGCTGTCTTGTCTAGACTTTAAAAAGCTGAGGCAATTCAAAACTGACTTTAAAAAAAATGAGATTATCAAAAAAAATTACATATGATATTCTAACCAAAGAGGTATACAAAATTTTATGTACGTATGTATGTTTGTATGGATATATGTTTGTCCAAGCATATCATTTTTTTATTTGCATACACCAACTTCAACTTAGGGAACAGTAAAGTTTCATTAAAATAGGTTCAGTAATTTTTATGAAATGGATCACTTTTCCCTTTTCAGTTATTCATTATTTCGCGGTATATTGAAATCGGTGTAACTTTTTTTAATTATAGTTTGTTTTATTCCAGCTAAGTTACTCCATGACTCGAACTCAGCTCATCATAATTGCTTGTAGACGCTTGCGTTTATAGGTTTAGTACATCGTCAGGCTAGTTCTTAGAATGTACGGTTTTATTGATGGCCCTTCAAATTCATCAATTACTTACTCTCTACCACAGTATCAGAATCATTTGCCTTAATTTAAATTCCTTTAACATGACGAAACCGTCCACCATGATAACTGCCTCGAATTGAACCACAAATTACTTATTACAGGGCGATATTGAATTGCTCCAGTTTGCTAATCAACCAGACCTTGCATATGAAATGTGTACATCCATTGCCCCGGACTGTGGACCATTTGGATCATACGACCCCTCAGAATTAGAAGGAACCAGAAATGAGGTCAAAGAACCTGATTATGATGTTGCAAGTGAACCAATCCCCATTGAAGAGAATGATTATGACGAATTTGGACCAAATAGATTGTTTAATGAGATAAATCGATCTGATAGTCTATGGGCGGTGGCTAGCAGAGATTTAACCACAGCGAGACCTTACTGGCAAGGGCCCGAACCAATCGGCTTTACATCACCTTATGCTTCAACAGACAATGGTGAATACTACTTTAACTACCTAATACCTCTTCTTCTTCACGGACCGATATCGTAAAAAGGTCTCTTGCGTGGACTTCCACAGGCCTCGGTCTCGCAACTACATCTAGTGGTTCACTGTACTCGTCTGATATTGTCCTTCCACCTATTAGTAGGAGGTCTGACAGCACTGCGCTTTCCGATGCGACGTCGCCATTCCAGAAACCAACACTACACGCCTAACTACGTCAACAAACTGTCCTGCAGTTTGATGGTAGCATTAAGTTAGGTACCTACTAAAAATTGTAAACTCTTCTAGACTACTATTATAACGAGGAAAGATTTGTATTTTTGTGTGTATGTTTGTAACGAATTAGCACAAAAAGTACTGAACCGATTTGGGTGAAATTTAAAATGGAGATAGACTATACCTTGGATTAAAACATAGACTACTTTTTATCTCGAAAAAAAACTATAGTTCCCGTGGGACTCCAAAAAACCTCAATCCACGCGTATGAAGTCGCGAATATCAGCTAGTGTTTAATAAACAAATAATAAAAAACAAAAAATAACACTTAAGACACTTATATTATGCTATTTAATAATATTTTAGTACCAAGTATTTAAGATGCCGTTCTGATTCTATCGAATAATAATTAGCAACTGTTCTAAACTTCTCTAAAAGTTTTATTTCCATTTCGCAGACGAAAATAGTATTTTTGGACGATTTACGGGCACTGAAGATTTTATTGCTACCCCAGCATCCAGCATAGACGTAACAACATCTGACGATTTATCTGCAGGTTTACCGGTTGGTGTATTCTATTTATATACTTTAACTGGCTTATCTTTTAACTTTTCTTTTTTTTAATACTTTTTACTGTTCATTTCAGACAAAACGACAAATTGATGATGATATTGAAGTCTCGACTCTTTCTACGACAGAATATCCATACACCCCTATCACGACCACCGAAGATTCTGATTGGCTCACACATCCCCCGTATATTAACGAGGTATCACCTAGTAAAATGGTTGATAAAATATTTAAATAAAATAGATGTATTTATACTGGGTGTTAGGAACATATTAACAGTAACTCAAACCAAAGTTTCTAAACCTGATTCTGAATAGTGTTGTATGCTCAATCAGTAGTGGTGGATATTACAATATCCACCACAACTATAGTATATGACGTAATTTCGTTATAGTGTCACTTACAACCTATACTTATGGTATTTTTATTAAATCCTACTAATAAGAGTATTAAAAATGCGAAAGCTCCCGCGGGAATCAAAAAACCTCAATCCACGCAAACGAAGTCGCGGGCAATAACTAGTTTTTAATAAGAATCACATTATACTGAAGATCAATATCAGTCATATAAGTGTTTGACTTTACACATATTTAACTTTTTAGGGAAACACATCAATAATCTACAACCCAACGGACTATGACTACGGCAGCTCCGGAACGTATTTTGGTCCCCGGGGATACCCTGGGCCTCCGGGTCCACAAGGACCAAGAGGACCCAAAGGTGAGCCGGGTAAGCCAGGTACAGAGGGTCAACAAGGTTTCCCCGGACCGCCAGGACATGTCTTTGTAGTACCTGTAAGTAATGCTTGTAAACCTTACGATGACGTTGCATATACGAGGCCGAAGATTTTATCTTTATTTGTTTACAGTTACAGCAACCTGGTAATGAAAAAGGGCCTGATGCACAATCTGAAGCTCTTCGACAAATACTAACTCAACATATGGTATGTGGTAAAATTAAGACATAAAGAAATCAACCCTCTCAAACTAATTTAAGCAAATAATGAATAGAGGTGAAAAACTTTGCAAAGATTATTATAAAATCACGATATTCGTTCATTTGAATAGAAAACTTTTCTATTGTAATCACTTTTATCTGTTTAGGCTTCAATGAGAGGCGCAGAAGGCCCCATGGGTCTAAATGGACCACCGGGCCCTGAGGGAGAAATTGGCCCTGAAGGACCAAAAGGGGAACAAGGAGATCAAGGAGAACCAGTATGAAATTCTTTTTAATAATAATAACAAATTATAAAAAGTGTGGAAGATTTATAAGTATGGAAGATGATTATACACTTACACTTGATGTCGCATGTCTGAAGGTAGAATGGAAGAAAATGCATTTAGCATTCAGTCCGCCTTTTGTCCAAACTTTATTGAAGAATAAACTGAAAAAATATATCCAGTTCATATAAAATATTATTTCAGGGACCACCGGGACCAAGGGGCATTCAAGGCCCACCAGGCAGATTAGGTCGTCGTGGTCATGCAGGGAGGGATGGTGAAAGAGGAGCCCCAGGACCACCTGGTTCTAAAGGAGAACAGGGATATCCAGGACAGTCAGGAATGCCTGGCGATAAAGGTGAAAGAGGATCACTGGGTCAGCAAGGAGAAGCTGGTGCACCCGGACTTGATGGTCCTCCTGGTGATGATGGACCACCTGGTCCGCCAGGACTAACTGGAGAATTGGTAAATCCTGACTAATATTTTAAATGCGAAAGTGTTTTTTGGTTTGTCCTTCATTCACGCAGCAACGGTACAACAATTTGACGTGATTTTTTTGTACGAGTATAATTGAGGACTTGGATAGTGATATAGGCTACCGTTTAGTCCGCAAAAATAAATAGTTCCCAAGGAATTTGTAAACGCCTAACTTTACTCGGGCCAAATCGGGCGAAGTTTCGTGTGAAAGCCAGTATTGATATAAATTGTATGAAATCAAAAACTATGAATTACAACTATAATACATTTATTTCAAAAACAGGGACCAAGAGGTTTTACAGGCCCCCGAGGGTTTCCGGGCCTAATTGGATATCCTGGAATACCTGGCAATGAGGGTCCCCAAGGCGCTAAAGGTTCTTCTGGGCAACCAGGACCACCTGGAACCCCAGGTCAGTCAGGGCCTATGGGGCTCGCTGGCTCCCCCGGTCCTCAAGGTCCTATTGGTGCACCTGGCATACAGGTAATTAACAATAAAATATGGATGTGTTATAAAATAGTCAATTTCCTAGCTTTTACCTATTCAGTACATATTTTATTACTATTCAGGGACCTCAAGGCAAACAAGGAATATCAGGGTTACCAGGTCCCGAAGGATCACCGGGAACGCCAGGTACACCTGGACAACAAGGTTCAACTGGTGATGTTGGAGCTCCGGGTCCACAAGTTAGTAGAACTTTTTATTATTATTTTCAGAGGTTTGAAATTTTAATGTAGACAACGCTCAAAAATGTACTTACCTGTATAATTTTTTCAGGGCATGTTAGGTTTTCCAGGGCCTCGAGGGTTAAAAGGCGATGATGGACCCAGAGGGCTGCCTGGAGATAAAGGAGACAAAGGAATCAGAGGTCCGTAAAATTAATTCATTAGGAGATTAATTCATTAGGTTTTTTTTTTTTTAACTTAGTAGCACGTGTCAGAAACACGCTTTAATATACGAGTATAGATATTTGAAATTGACGTGGAGCAGAGTACCAACTTTATTTGCCACCCAAAACCACCACCACACCACACCACAGTGAAAGTTGATTTTTTCCGTCACATCTCTTCAGTATATAAATCAATTGGCACACCATATTCACAATGTTGGCACAATTTGTTTTGGGACCACAAATAAAGCTGGTAATTATTTCCACGTTCATTTTAAACAAGGTTTTTAGTGTTGATGATGAATTACAGGAATCGACGGTGAGAAGGGCGAAATGGGTCCAAAAGGAGAACGTGGCTTATCAGGTGAACCTGGGCCCCCTGGTATTGAGGGACCTGAAGGACAAAAGGTACATTCATGTTTCATTTAACACTAGCTAAAAGAGGCATAAAATTGTTTACTGTCCGATACCCGCGACTTTAAGTTTTAAAAAACACGTGTTTGTCTCTTTGATTTTCCGAAGTAAAAATTATTATTCTTTGTCTACAGGATACAAGCTATCTTTAAGCTATATAAGATTTTTACTTGACTTAGTAGAGCTAGATTTTAAAAATCTCGCGAGAATCTTCTATTTTTCCGGGTTAAAAGGTAGCCCCTGTCATTTTCTAAGACTTCAAAATGTACCCATACAAAACATCACGTCGAACCAATGCTCCGTTGCTGCGTGATTAAAGGACAAAACAACAAACATAACACTTGAGGAGTTGAGGCGTTTATAATATTGTAGTGAGAATTGTTTCGTATATGTGCTATTTTTTATAGGGAACGGAAGGACCAAGAGGTGAGACGGGGACAATTGGCCCCACTGGTGAAAAAGGTGCTACTGGACCACAAGGGCCATCGGGTTACCCCGGCATGCAGGGCGAAAAGGGAGACAAAGGGGCCTCGGGTAGAAGAGGGAGACGTGGAACTAAAGGAGTGGCGGTAAGCCTCGGCACCATTCACCAAAATCATCAGCATTTACCTAAAATTATAACAAAATTTTAAAGATAAAAATTCATGTTTTTCAAGCCAAATTACAAAAATAATAAATTTTATTTGCAGGGAATGGTTGGAAGCCCAGGAGATCGAGGCGAAAGTGGTCCACGGGTAAAATAAATTGCCTTTTATATATATATTTGTCTATTTATTACACTATTTACTACACTGATTTACCACAATATTGTGTCTTGAATTAAGGGCTATCGGGGACCACGTGGACGTAGAGGATCCGATGGACCACCTGGAACTAAGGGTGATACGGGCCAGCCAGGACCACCCGGGTCTGTAGGTGAACGAGGTCCACAAGGTTTAGAAGGAACTCGAGGATTTCCGGGTCCTATGGGGCCCCCAGGAGTAGATGGTAAACCTGGGCTACCTGGAACACCGGGAGAACGAGGACCAGCGGTAAATTTTTATACTATTTTATTACTTTTTCTGTTTTGTTTTTGTTCTATGTTAAGTTCTTAATTCTATGTTTTTAATTCAACACGTATTCTTTGCAGGGAGACACTGGATCTCCTGGACTTCCTGGTCCACCAGGACCTATAGGACCACAGGGTCAAACTGGTGATCCAGGACCATCTGGACTACAAGGACCATCAGGCATACCAGGAACACCTGGAGAAATGGGAACTCCTGGTCAAGCGGGGAAAGAAGGTCCTCCTGGACCGCCGGGCCCAGAAGGAAAGCCTGGTCCCGTTGGTCCTCCAGGATTACCTGGCCCTAATGGAGAGTCTGGCATGCCTGGAACTCCGGTGAGTAGCATTTAATTAAATTAAAAACAGTCAAAATATTACTTTCTTTTATTACTGTTACGTCGTATTATTTCATCATCTTCATTTTTCTCTATTATAACTAGAATTTCTTATTGCACTGGTAGGGAACACCAGGGTATAAAGGAGACTTGGGGCCACCTGGCCCACCCGGTACAAGAGGTGACAAGGGCGAGCAAGGTGAACCTGGTAGTGAGGGCTTACAAGGGCCTGTGGGTCGTGAGGGGCCTAGAGGATCACCCGGGCCTGGAGGACAAAAAGGAGAAATAGGAGAACCAGGGCCAATAGGTACATAAGTTTATTAATAGACAATAATATAATCTCTATCATTTTTTCTCTTCTATCATTTTTGATAGAACTTGGCAGATACAACTACGTATATGTAGATAAAATACTCATGATACTCATATAATTTATATTCAATTAAAAATTAAAAGATTTCTGATCATATAAAATTCTGAAACCTATTTACCTACTAGTGCCTACTTATGTTTTTCTTTTACACCTCAACAGGTCCTATCGGCAGAGATGGATTAATAGGACCCAGAGGCTTGCCTGGTGCACCTGGTCCTGCAGGCCTTCCTGGCGAAGATGGAGACAAAGGAGAAGCAGGGCCACCTGGTGAAAAAGGTTTCAAAGGTGCAATGGGTCTACCTGTAAGTTCATTAGGTATTTTATGTATTTTCATCTTACGTGCTACAGTCTTAGCAGACTGGCTGTGGTCGTCATGTGGCTTATTTAACATCATTATCATCCGTGAGATACCAAAGAGTGGTAACCCTTCCCTTGCAGGTATCTTACTCTTACACTCATGAAAGGAATTGCCAACGGTCCTTATTAGGTTCACCTCATTGGCAATCTGCCGCGTACTTTGAATGTAGTTGTATTAGAAGCAAGTTGATTCTAGTCTCCAATGTCTCCTAAGTTGTCAAAGGCCTCCCTGCTGTCTTTTTATAGCTTCCAAAGCTTTTGCTTCGTCAGTTATTTATTATAAAGTCTACCTTCTCATTGCACCCAATGACCTCTCGTAAATCACAATTAAAAAATTAGTGACACATTTCATTCAGAAACACCTTTAGGAAACACAACACACACTTAAACGAATAACAATTTCTTAAGAATTTAAATCAATAGCAACTTCTTCTCTTCTTCTTCTTCAACTAATGGACGTCCACTGCTGGACATAAGTCTCCTGCATGGACCTCCACAAGCCTCGGTCTTGCGCCGCCTGAATCCAGCGGCTCCCTGCGACTCGCCTGATGTCATCTGTCCACCTAGTGGGGGGTCTGCCAACACTGCGCTTCCCGGTGCGATAGCAACTGTACCTACCATACTATACCTATTCATACTTTTGTTTTGTCATCTTTTGGTGGTATAACTAGAAAGTCATTATTCTCTTTAACAATAGCTATGAATAAACGAACTTTGGTTCGACGTTGAACTTTTAAAAATCTCAAAACATATTTTCATGCTTAAACTCACTTTTTTCAGGGACCAGCAGGTTCACCTGGCAGTCAAGGTTTAAGAGGAGAGCCAGGGTCTGTGGGCTTACCTGGAGATAAAGGGCCACAAGGTGAACCTGGGCCAGTCGGTCCACCTGGATCAGATGGTGTACGCGGTCCAGCTGGCCCTGTGGGTAAAACTGGCCCAGAAGGAGCTAAGGGGGACCAAGGTCTGAAAGGCGATAGAGGAGACGTTGGATCTGTTGGTAAGAGAATTAACCTCAATTATCTTAACACATACTATTCAATTTATTGAGCTAAGCAAAACTGCTTAAGTTCTGATCCTTTGCGTAGCTCTACAAAATCACAAAATGTAAAATATTTACTGCGCTTTTGTAGGCCCACCTGGACCGCCAGGTCTCACCGGGCCTCAAGGAACACGCGGTGCAAAAGGAAACCCAGGAGAGCCAGGTCCCAGAGGCCTTGAGGGAGATCGCGGAGAAATAGGTAGTCCTGGCGCAACCGGCCCACCAGGACCACAGGGTCCTGAAGGCAAAATTGTAAGTATTTTATATAAACTATTCATTACTAAATGAAACTATGGCATACAGAAAATAAAATTAATAAATTTATATTTTACTTAAATAACTTTTACTAAGTGCCAATTTTATCATCACCGAGTAACGTTTACCGACAAGGAAATTTGTCGTTTGTACAGATTTTCAAGACGAAAACTGTCAGACCGACAAATTCACGTCTCTGTTAAACGACACTCGGCGATGACCAATAATAAAATTGGCACCAACACTACCTAGAGCGGAATTGAAATAGCACTGTAGAATGATGGCCAGAAACCATCACAAAACGCGCAAAAAAAGACTAATTAAAATTTTAGATGGAAATGAATTTTATAAAAAAAAAATGATTTTTGCTTTAAAAGTAAATAAAGTTTTGTTATTTCTTTCAGGGGCCAAGAGGATCTATCGGGCCAAAGGGTGATGACGGCCCCCCGGGGTTGCAAGGGGAACCAGGTCCCAAAGGACTTCCTGGCCCGGAGGGACCAAAAGGTGATCCTGGGCCAACTGGTTTTCCTGGTGATCGAGGAGAACCTGGTCCACAAGGAGTCAAAGGTGAACCAGGTTCTGACGGTCCAGAAGGAAGCACAGGTCCACCTGGTCCGCCCGGACCAGTCGGACCACCGGGCAAACCAGGTGAAACTGGACGTCCGGGCAGCCCTGTAAGTTACATTTTTAAAACAAAATTATTTAGTATTAATATTACAAATAATATTCTCGAATAATATTATTTTTCCATTTTCGGGCAAATTGAGTAATCGGACCAAACACAAATTTTTTCTTCAAGAGTTTTAATCACTTTATTATTTCGTCCACAGCACACGCTGGTAAATAAATATCTTTATATACGTAGTTGATGCCCACGAATTCGTCCGTCCATGAATTTAAGGTTTAAAACTATTTTTGCGTACAAACTTTAAACTTTTTACGTACGTACGTAATGTTTACCACTTTCCTTCACTGGCACTTCTTTGGTACTTAGGTGCTCAAGGATTACTTCTCCAATTTTATCTCCAATCTGTTTAGATTATGCGTTATCTGCCCGTCAGTCACTAGATAGGAAATTATTTTTATATGAATAGGTTATTAAAGGATTTCATATTTTATAATTTCTTTTGCAAAATTCCCAGGGTACAGAGGGTCAAGCAGGTGCCCAAGGGAGTCCTGGTGTTTCAGGCGAAAAGGGAGATGTGGGGCCTAGAGGCCCGCCGGGAGATATTGGTCCGACTGGGCCTCCAGGACCACCAGGGCCAGAAGGACAAAGAGGATTACGAGGACTACCTGGGCCAATGGTAAGAGTCAAATGCTGTTTATTTTTAATCCTCCTACAAAGAGCTATTGAGTGATTTCGTGCGACTAACGGCTGATATGTCCATCCTGCATACGTGTTTCCTGCCATGTATAAATGTGTATTTATCTGCCTTCAAATAAAAAAGCCGTAGAGACTTAAGATAAGCGCACTCTACCTTAGAAAGCAACTTCATTCATCATGGACCATTGACGCTTATTTTAAGAATCATAAATCTCTTGATAGAAACCAAACTAAGAAATTAATCAAATATATTTTCTTGCCAGGGTGACGTAGGAAAACCAGGTATTATGGGTCCATCTGGTCCACCTGGGATCGCCGGACTGCCAGGTTCACAAGGAATAAGGGGGGACAAAGGTAACAGGGGTCCAAAGGGCCATATTGGAGAAACAGGTCCAATGGGCTTGAAAGGTGATCAAGGTGAAATGGGAAAACAAGGACCTCCGGGGCCTGCTGGTCCTGCAGGACCTAAAGGAGATACGGTAAGTGTATTTTATCAATATGAGATGACTAATTTTTTGTCTAGAATTATACTTAATAAATGTTTGATTTGTTAATTCTGGATTTTATACAAAACTAGAATTTAATCTATTTTAGGGACCTATTGGACCTGCAGGAGCTAAGGGAGAAATAGGCCCCACTGGCCCTCAAGGACCGGAGGGACCCGTGGGGCCAAAGGGATCGCCTGGGCCGGAGGGGCGGCCAGGGTTACCCGGCCCACCCGGTACCCCGGGGCCTCCTGGACCTCCTGCACCCGCTCCTCAGATACCGCCTGAATTATTCATGTCGCATAGAAGACGACGTAGCATCGTTACTGACTCAATGGAGAGTACCACTACAGATGCATTTGATGAAGAAGGTAATTTTTCTTTTAATCTTGCAACCTTCATCCACAGGGAAAATATTATTTTTAAAAAGCACATATCAAAACTAATGCAATAGCTAAAGAGATGCCCCGCATCTCTTTAGCTATTGCATTAATTTACCCGACTGCCAAAGTCGGGTAGTTACATAATATTTTTCGAGCATACCTAATATACTTATGTGCAATGTATAACATTATGTCTAATGTATAATATTTCTTCGATACACTCTGTTATCTAATACATTTCACGGTTTTTAACATAATAGGAGTCATTCGATCCATCGTTATTGAAGTGGCATAGGGAATATTCAATTAAAATATAATTATGTATGACGCCCGCGAATTTTACAATCCATTAGAATTTTCAGTCGATAATAAAATTATTATTAACGCTCGTCGGAGATTATTTTTTGTAATTTACTGGTTGGTTGATACTTGATTAAGTATAATTGTTTAGAATTAAAAAAATTGTAAAACATTCAGCATCGGTGGATTCGGTGGGCAAGAAAAGCCTATGGCTAAATTAATTATTTATTGGTCTAAGAACACCGGCCGTGCGATTGCTATAAATATGCAAATTATAACCAACCTGTTTTACATTTTTTACATTTAAAAATTTGTTTAGGCTGGCATAGATTATTCTACTTGCATTAGCGGCAAAAAGCTAAAAGTAATAAAATTAATAATTTTTGTTACAGATGAGGAAATCGAATGGACCCGTGAAGTAATGTCGAGCGTTATAGCGGCGCACGCAGCTTTAGACACTGCCAGAAGACCGCGGGGCACGAGGGCCAATCCCGCTCTATCCTGCAGGGACTTGCGGGCTTCTCACGTCAACTTAACTGATGGTAACATAAGATATAGGCTTAAATACGCTTTTTTTTATTGACAGCTTGACAGTCTAAGATGGTAGCGGGCTAACTTGGAAGGAGTATGGCAGTGTACAGTCGTTTTCTACTCGCCATCGTACTGGAACGGTAAATCGCTTGCCGCCACGTCTTTTACTGTAAGATGGTAACTAGCCACGGCCAAAACCACCAGACCAGACCAGAGACAATTCAGAAATTATAAATGACCAAATTGCCCTCGCCGTGTGAACTGTGAAGCAGTGCCCATTGAGGCTTGGCGGAGCGGAAACCCGAACTTAGTGCAATTTTATTGTTTCACATTTTCCTATCAACCTTCTTTCAACCTAACTTTTAGGTATTTTGGTATTTTATAATTTTTATTTTTTACATACTGCTCATTGCATCGTATTACTTACAAAGCGGTATGAAATTTTTGTAAAAAAAAAAATATTTTCCTAATTTTTTCATTACGTTTTCTTGTAGGATTTTACTGGATAGACGCTCGCGGCGGCAACTCTCGGCCGATTCGCGTGTACTGCCAGGGCCAGAGCACCTGCCTGTATCCCGACAATATGAATGCTGATGCTGTTTTCACTGAGTCCGACGGGCACAAGTTTTCACATCTTGACTATGGATATCGGGTGAGTTTCTACTATCTACATGAAAATATAGTTTCTACACTCGCTCTTTTTAAAATTTATCTATAATAATAATGTCCTCCCGACCTATCCGAACACGGCGGCCAATCTCCACAGAGATTGCGCCGTCAATCTCCACAGAGATTCAGCCGTCTGCGCCGGAGATATTATAGTACATAAGTATATGTGCAAACACAGGTGCATTCTCTATTCCCTCACTCTAATAATCCCAAGGGACGGAAATCCGACACGACTGGAGGGAGATCCAAGGCATTCTAAATTTTTGCAGTGCATATTAGGATCGAGAAAGCAAAGTGCTCACCAAAAAAAAATGTTCGTATAGATAGGTACATCCTCCAATAAAATACTGTACTTACTTATAAATATATTGTCTTACTTACCTATTGCTTTTCCAGATTACATATGAGAGCGAAGGATCTGGCTTGATTCAACTGCGCTACCTGAGGTTACTTTCAAACGGGGCGCGGCAAAACTTCACTTACACCTGCGTCAACACACAGGCTCCGCAGAGGCAAGCGAAACATCCTAACAAAATTATACCTATAGCTATCGCCCAGAATTACCTACCTTACACTAACCTCTGTATTTAATTATACAATCAACCGAATAAAGGCGTAATCAAAAAAAGTTAATTTTACTGGAGCCAAAAAACCGTAACAATTATCTATCATCTTTGCTATTTCCAACTGATTAATGTTTTATATATTATACACATACAACAACAATTACATTTACACCATTAATCAGGTAAAAAAAAAAGTCAGAGATGTATGCCTAGGATCGAACCCTGGACCCCAGGAATAGGAAGTTGAAATCTTAACCACTAAGCTATCACCCGATTTTATCTAATTGTAGGTATAACATAATATATTTCTTTCTGAGAATAGGCTTAGTTATTTACTAAATTTTATTCTTGTCTTACATTGCAGATCGGACATACCAGCCGATTTAATAAGATCTAACGGTGTGAAGTTATTTGGTCAGAATAATGTCGAGTTTAAGGAACCACAAATTGTCAAGGATCAGTGTGAGGTAATTTTTTATAACATAGTTATGGTATAACTAGTTCTTGCAATTCACGAGGGCGCGTGAGTTGTGAGCTTTACTTGTGGTTATGTCGTGTACATGCAGATTGCGTGTGTGTGCCCTGTCAGGAGCCAAGGAGCAGACAGGCGCTAGCAAGCTCTCGCTCCCACATACAAATACGACACACACACAACCATGAGCCACGCGCCCTCGTGATTTGAAAGAACTAACTTTTAATAGTCTGTTCAAAAGAGAACCGTCGTGGGATTGGAGGGCGCTGCTGTGCTCTAATAGCCTTTTTTATTTTATTTTTATGTACATATAAAAATTTACAAGACAACATATATTAGAAGAAGTAGACATAGGTGAAGCTTATCTCTAAAAAAAGAAATTTCTTCTAGCTTCCCTTGAAAGTATATTGAAAGTAGTAGTAGCATAGCTCGCAATACAAAAACGCAATAAATAGCGTTAGTTCATTGTTTGGCCATGACGGTTCTCTTTTTGAGCCTATTCTACGTCATATATCCTTTTCTAGGACGGTGCGGGCGAAATAGTTCTTGAAGTTCGGACATCCCGCAGTGAACGGCTGCCGATCAGCGACTTTCAGCCGCTGTCGTTCATCGATGCCAAGCACGAGTTCTCCTTCACGGCCGGTCCGATATGTTTCAACTGAGCTTAGAGAAAATTCACTATTATGTACTTAAAGTTTTTTCATCTTTGTAAATATTGTAAATAAACGTTGTGACGACTTACTGTGTTATTTTATTTTTAAGCTATTGCATAGCTTCTATCGCGGGCCAGCGTGGAGACCGAATCCAGAAATTCCGTAACGAAAATAACCTGACACGGAACTCCTCTACGGTGAGCCGCTAGATGGCGTTGATAAAAAATGCTATGCAATAGCTTTACCGCGGCAGTCCCTGAGTGCCACAGTCTTTTTATTTATTTCATAGGAACTATAAATAAACTTGGGATACTTTTTATCTCAGAAAATCAAAGATTTCCGTTAAAGTGTTTACCTACACTTAAAGTTAAGAAATGTGGGATGTAAGATGCGAAAAGATGTGAGCCAGATCTCCGTCGGCCGAAGTATTTTTAAAGAATTCGAGAATTAACATAGTTAAATTGGGAAAAATTACACAAGAGCGAGTTTCTAGTGTAACTGTCCAATTTAACTATGCTTCTATAGCAATTTGTATGGATAAATTTTCTACTGTTAACTGTTCAAGTTATAGTTTGATATTTTACTTTTTGGAAAAATATCAAAAGGAGGTGGGTTGATAAGGCAACAAAATCCGCCCCTCATACACTCGAAAAAAAAAAGTTCCAGATTCCGACAAATTGTAAATGTATTTATATAAGGTCAACCGGGGCTATTTCGTCTATGGGGCTTAGGCGTCTTTTTCAATTACCGTACGAAATGCGTATTTTAGAACTACTCACGCCATCTTTTTTACGTCTTTGGCACTAAAACTACAAAATTTGATCAATAGATGGCGTGACAGAGCTATTTTCTGTAAATAATCCGCCAACTTAAATCTGTCATTTCGTTTGGATTCTTCTTGTGCGCCAGCAGGTAAATTTAAATCGGCATAAATCTCAGTTCTTTGAGAATATCTATGCTTCTTAACTGTAAGTAGTATTGCTGTTTTATTGCGATACATGTTGTTTTAATTATTTCATGTAATTACCTTAAGATTTGTAGTCAAATTGCAATTTTAAATTTTAACTTATGTTTTTTGCTTTGGGGCTATTGCGTCCATCCTGATGGGGTGATTGCGTCTATTGTAACGCAATAGCCCCATTGTCAGAGGTCCTAAACTTTTTGATTTTAGGATTAAAGTAGTAAATCTATTTATATATTTTAATGCAGGAATAATGCAAAATATGTAATTAAATTGTATTATTTTTATAAAATTTTGATCGCTTTACTACACAATCTAAATCTACAGTGTTGAGAATTCGTGTCTGTTTTATATGGTTCGTTTGCACCAGCGTCACCCTTAAAGCAATGAAGGAGGGAAAATAAGTCCTACCAATTTAATATTGTAAAAAGACTGATTAATTGATTATTTACATGCACTTAATATCAATGTTAATGTTTTTAAACATGTTACGAGGTTAATTAAAGTTGAAATAAAGAGAAGTTTAACTAAATACAAGATTCGCGCATTTTGTGGTACACTTTATATTTTGTCATTATTTGTAATGATTGTTAGACAAGATAGATGTTACGTTAGACTCTTTTGTTCCAATAAATTATTCGTTATTTCTTAGTTGTGATTTGATTCCATTCTTAATAATTAAATACGCGAACCAAATGGAAAAAAGTTTAGCTCCCCTGAAATCTACGATGGGGTGAATGCGACTACAAGAAACAAGTACAATAAGACGCCATAGCCCCAAACATTTGTTTTACACTAATAACCCTAAACTAAGCCTAGAATTTAAGATACAAGATAATGATAAACTATATCACTGGTACTGTTCCATTTACCTCGATTTCAATTACTATCGGCTCGTCCAATTACGTTATACCGGTGAAAGACGCTTTCGCCCCACCGAGGGTTATTGCGTCTAAAAATCCCAGATTTCATAAAAACGTCATTTACACGTAGAAGTTATTCAAAATGTCATTAAATGGTATTAAAATATGAAATAAGATAACATTTCCTAACTTGTTTCATGAGTTAAATCTTATGATGAGATAGAATATGTTTGTTATAATCAGCTAAAAATGTCGTTTAAAGTATTGTGGCGCATTAGCCCCGGTTGACCTTACTTGAAGATATAAACTTTATTTTAATGTAAAGTTTAGGTGATAAAAAAAATAGTAAGTTACAGAAAATATTACCCAAAAAGAGAGTGTTTCTTTTACTTTTCTTACATTTTCATACATTTTAGTCGTTTTTTAAGCTTTGATTTAATATTTTAGAATGAGGCGCTCCATGAACCATGGTAAACGTAACTTTGGGCGGATTTTGGGCCTTATCAACCCACCTCCTTTAACATCTCTAGTCACTTAGGGCACAGGCATGTGTACAAAAATGCACTCAATAAAACAAAAAATAATAGATTACAATCTATTGTGAAAATCATTTTAATAAAACGTTATAATAAATTATAGAACTATTACTTTATTTTTTATTTAAGTAAGTATAATTTTAGTTCACTACCCACATAATATATATTTATGTGGGTAGTAAACTAAAATATACTTCTCATAAAAAAAAACGAAACACTTCTCGACTTGCAAAGTTTCGATTTTTTTGATGGGAAGTATATATTAACATATAAGCGATATACTGATATTACTTGTGGCAGTACGCTAGAACTTTACATTAAAAAAAATCCTCTCTAAAATTAGCCATGGACCATAAGAATATTTCAAGCTATGTCGTAGTTTACTCTTAATAATATCCAGCATGCTCATTAAGTCATTACATTTCGGGAAATAATTATAAATACGTTATTAAATTACTGGCCCAATCCGATTTCTAGAAGACCGTAAAATGACAATCGATTAAATTTAAATCATTCATCGATGTAGGTAATTAATATAGGTAATTAAGTACGGTCCGAACACTCACTTTATTCATATGGACTATCCTGCAGTCAGTACACTTACAATTCAATTATTCATCAAATCAACTATTAACTTTTTTGTTACTTACTTGAAAATATATCAAGCGTTTAAAGTTTTATCGCATACGCCCGTCCGCACGTCATGAATGCCTGAGCGACACTAAAAGTTGTATGGACGTCCGTACAGTTCAGTTGAACAAACTGAGTGTTCGGAACGGCATATGTATAAACATATACATCGCTGGAGTTATATGTAAGCGAAAAGTGGTTTTTTTCCTCAATAAATCTATCTAGATCATGTAACTTTATCACTGAGATAAAGGATTGAAAAGTTTTTTATTCAAATGAACTTTTACCCAATGCGTTTGAACTAGACTAGGGGCTACCATATATACAGTCAATTACATCATTTTCTTAATTTTTCAATACGGTTAACTTAATTAGAAACACTTAATACCATTAAACGTCATAACAGTGTATTTAAAGCATTTTACTGGTTATACTAAACTTAAAAACAGTTACATAAATCTACTAAGTAGACTGTTAAACCTTTTTAATTTCTAGATACATTAATTCCCATTAATTGGCTCATAATTCCAAATTAGGTCCTTTTTCATTTTACGGCCTTTTAGTAATCGAACGGCAGAATGTCTCGCCTACATTGTACAAAACAATTTTGTTTTACCCAGCTATATTTTGTCGCGTTGCTGGAGCTATTGAGTGCATGTTTTTGGTCGTAAACTATACCTAAAGTTGTAAATTTTTCCCACAAGATGCCACATCGTGAGACATTTTTCACTCAATGCGTATTCTTGAATACGATATTATATACTCTTAAGGGACAAATATAGCATGCGGGCAGAATCAATCCGCACGCATGCACAGCATGTAAAACAATTTCTCGAAAGTGTTATTGTAAGTGATTAATAAGAATACTTTCTTACTACTACAACAAAAATACTTTTTGCTACTGCAAAAAAATATTGAAAAATAATATAATAGTGAAAGTAGAGTGTCAAATAGTCAAGTGATTTAAGATCAAATACAACACAAATTCAAATACAGATTTAGTTTTGAAAACTGGCAAACTTCAGGAAATGAATAAGATATACTATAATATGTTTGACCGTAAACAATATTTAGCAAACGAGCAACATGCAAAAAATAATTGCTTACTACTTACTACTTATTGAAAAAAAACAGCATCATACTACTTTACTGATAATTCTGATCAAAAACAACCATACAATAATATTAATTTTAAATGTATTTACAATCACAAAGATAAATAAGTAAGGCAAATTAAGATGTCTTTCTATATACAAAATCACCATCCAGTATCTTATACCATAATAATATTAAATCGTGAATCATTTCACAGAACGACAAACTGCTGCAAATAAAACTCCTATTGCCAGTGGAGAATCAAAATAATTGTTAACCGTCTATCAATTATCGATTCTATAATATAACTGTGAATTTTGCCTTAAACTATCACTTAAAAAATGTACATATTAATGTTTCTCGTAACAAAAGGACACTGAAGAATGCTTCGCAGACCTCATGTGTGTGATTTAGATTGGGTTCAATTTCTTTCGTTATCTTCGTCAACAAGAGATCACCATTTACTTTAAATACCTCGTAGTGTATAATTTCATAAACAAAACACTAAATTATGTGTGGGAACATTTCAAATTCCAAAACACAAGATTAGTTAGAACGAAAACAAAGTTACACGTAAACGACTTTTCTCGAATGTTTTAGATTTTGTTGTGTGACGTCAGCATACAATATATCAAAGCACATGAGTTAATCACACCTCGTCAAACTCTGCGCACGGCACTGAAAAGTTGTCGAACAGTGAAGCCACATAACTCAAATCTATTTAAATGCAATTTTATATACCTATGTACCTGTATCTATATTACATGTTGCTTATATTTCTAAATAATTAGTTTTCATATTCATTTCACAATCACTCGTTTGTGACAGATTGATCGTTAATTTCTTGTTCTAATGAACAAACCTCGTTTTGTATATTACTCTCGGGTGCGTCTTTAGTTACTTTATTTTTGTCGTTGCAATTAGATTCAGTAATGTCCATACTTTCAGAATGTTCGCTCTTATTATCTTTGCTTTCATTATCAGTTTGTAGGTCTGCACTCTCTACTGAATTACCATCTGATGCACTTCTTATTTCAACTATATCTTTGAGAGAATTGTTATCTTCATTAGTTCCTTCCTCCATCCTAGAACATTGCTGAATTGTATTTTCACAATTAATGTCAAAATCTTGTATACTTTCTTGTGGCATATCAATAGCATCATTTCCTTTGTCACCTTTTAAATTTATGCATGTATCCTCGATTACTATACTGCCAGGCTTATCTTTTACTTCCTCGTCAGATGATGCGAGTAGAATATGTTCTTCAATTTCTTTTGTAGGCTCCTTCACGGTATTGTCTGTATGAGTTTCTTCAATTCTATTTGTAGAATTTCCTTCCACGATATCTACGGCGTTATTGTTTTCTAGTACAGCATTTACATCATAAGCTACATTTCCTTCTTCTATTGTTCCTCCGTCAATTGTTGTCTCAGAAATTGAAATGTTATCGTCTCTTAAATTTATGCATGTATCCTCCATTACTATACTGCCAGGCTTATCTTTTACTTCATCGTCAGATGATGCGAGGAGGATATTTTCTTCAATTTCTTTTGTAGCCTCCTTCACGGTATTTTCGGTATGAGTTTCTTCAATTCCATTTGTAGAGAACTCAATTTCAAAATTAGGAGTTACTAGATCTTCAACGTTTTGTTTATTCAAAGAATCGGTATCATTATCTTTCGATGACGCGTCAATTTCCGATTCAGAATAGCTGGAATTTTCAATACTTATAATATCACACGATTTTGTGCCATTATCTTGATCACTGTCTGATTCAAGCGTATCAGAGATTGCTATTGGTGTATCGGAATCGGAGCTCTCAAGTGTCGATGAATTCGCCTCACTTTCGGAGTGTAATTTTTGCAAAAGATGTAACTCATCTACATCAGACTCTACTTTGTTGGATTCAATTTCGTCCTTTTCATTTTCCCTTGTATTGACACAATCTGCTTCATTGTCCTTGGTAGATTCAGTCTCATTAGGTATTGATTCAACAACATCATCATTAGATATTTCTTTTATTATATCCCTACTTGTTTCTTGCTCAATATTTTTAGATTCTTCTTTTGGTTCATTGCTGTTTTCTTTTTCTTCAGGATCTTTTTGCACAACATTTTCTTTGTCTTCGTCTCTTTTACTCTTTTCCTGGAGAAGTCTCTTAAGTCTTTGTTTTCTCTTTTGTTTGTCCTCCATTGAGTTATTTAACTCAATATCCTCTTCTTCTTCACTTTCAACTGGTGATTCATCGGCCTCTTTATCACCAATTTCTACAGCTTCCAGTTTTAACAAATTTTGTCTGTCAACATATCTGAAAAATATAAAAAAGTATGTAGGCGAAAAATCACATTTAGTAATTCAAATAATATTTTATGTATTGAATACATATAACTCACTTATTAAGAAGTTCTGTTTCTCTCTTAGCTGCTATTGTTTTATTTTCTTCTAGTTTCTTTTTTAAGTCCAAACTATTTTGCGCAGGGTCTATCTCTGCAGAAATTCTCGAAGCAGCTATACGCCATTCATTTTCTTGTCGACGTCTTTGAAGTTTTTTACCACATCTTGTAAATAAATCGCGAGCTATAAAACAAATAAAAGTCGTTAATAATAATTAATACTATAAAATTAATGCAATACAAACTCAAACTCAAGAAAACTTTACTTTTATAAAGATTTTTTTTTTCTTTAATATTAATATAATATACCATTGTCAGTTTAAAAATTCAATAACAAAAATTTTATTTTACCTTCCTCCATTACATCAATATCATTCCAGCCCAATTTGTCCTCTTCATTGGCATTTCGCACACAACGAAGTACATCATGAAAGTCGGGAAATGGCAAAGGAGTTCCTAATGGAACTTTTCTATTGATCCATTTCTCTAGCTTCTTTGCGGGACCCGGTGGTCGCCCAGGTCTTGGTTCTATGTGTATACGAGGCTCAGATGGCATCTTTGTATTGGTAAGTTGGCAGAACTTTGCATGGACCCGTACCATTCGTTCTTTATATCTATAAACGTAAAAATTATTTTTACAAAACTGACTTCAAACACCACTACAAAGTATATCAATTCTGCCTATAACTTGAGAAGCGCCCTCGATTTCTCCAGGATCCCAACATCAGATCCTGCCCTGATGACAATGGGACCACCTGGGAAGTATACCTTTTCAAACAAGAAAAAGTAATTAAAAACCCTTAAACCACATAGATGAAGTCGTGGGCATCATCTAGTTTTAAAATTTTTTTAGTATGACTAAAACATTGATTTTTTTAAAAACTGGGATATTTACGATAAAACAGTGTTTCACCAAAAAAGTGATAATATTGCATTGGTTACCTCTCTGTGAGCAAGTAAACTGAGTCCTCATCGTCATCAAAATCTACTTCTTGCTCCTCAAGCTTCTGTATAGCTCTGTGGAGCTTCTTTATTGTTTTTTCCAATTTCCGAATCTGTCTTCTCTTTTTATTGTCATATTGGGATTCTACATATATGACATCCATAGAATCTGGAAAAATTATTAATATACTGTATTTGTACATAGTACATAGTAGTAGTGGTAGAAGTAGTAATAGTTGTAGTAGTATTTTTAGTAATCTACTTGTCGCTGTAAAATGATAACTTTGTAAGTATGTCCAGAGATCCAAAATTTACAGGAAAGGAATGAAATGGACCATTACTCATTACCATATTACTCTATAGATGGCACTAGTAGTCATATATTGGGTTCACTGTTTTGCTATATTGTAAATGGTGCATGCATACTCTTAATTAACTCTTATTGCACATTGAACTTTGCCAACCACATAGAATGGAAGGAATAAGGTGGGTTTCATTTTAACAGTCTATGGCTCCATAGACTGTTAAAATGAAACCTACCTAGACCCAGTTGTTTGAAATTGATAAATGAATCACTTTCTCTTTGTTACATCCACCTGTATTGAAAAAGTCAAACTCTCCTACCTATTAAAAAGAAAACCTCATGTTTCTACAACTATTTGTTTGAACTATATAATACATTGACAATTGACAATAGTAATTACGTCAATAAGCCAGCTTTTCATTTAATAAATTTAAGACTCACCTTTTTCTGTATCCCTTGTATTTGAAACTATTGGTGTTGCCTTTGTCATCTTCCTTTGTAAATTTAATTCATCAACAATATCTTTAATATATAAATACATTTTCTCAGGTGAAGCTTTCATGGAGGCTATTTTACTAGAAACCATATCAATGAATTCTTCTGATTCAACATAATCTTTGGAACATTGCCTATAATAGGCTTTAATTTTTTTATCTACAATTTTTTTCATATCTTCTGTATCTTCAAGTTGGAAACACATCTGTATAAACTTCTCATAAGTGGGATGGAATTCACCATCTTCTTTAATAATTTCTTTAGCTTGTTCAACATCAGTAATAGCTTCCTTTTTGGAATGATTAACTTTTTCTGTATCATTTTTTTGGTTTGGGGATTTTTTAGTCTCTTCAATAGATTTAAATTTTGGTGATTCAGGATTACTTTGCGTTTGGGTTTCAGCTAAAGAGTTATTCTCACAAAGATCTATTTCAATTTCAACCACTTGGTTTTCTTTAATGTTTTTGGATACTTTTGGATAATCTAGCTTCTTTTTACTCTGTTTATCTTCAGCCACTTCCTTTGTTACACAATTACTGTCAATATCATCAGCAGTTTTTGTCTTAGGTTTAACAGGACTATCTTCAATGGTTATTGTGAGTTCTTTACCTATATCTGGATGATTAGAATTAATAGGAGGCTTCAAAGGACTATCTTCTATTGTGATTTCTACATAGTTTGTTTTGTCCGGCTCCTTATTATTCATTTCTTCCATAGAAGGTACTCCAATGTCTACTTCCATATTTGCCTCTTCATTATTTTGTTTTACAGCTTTTTCTTTTTGATCCTCTGGCCTCAAGTACCACTTAGGACTTGCTGTTGCAGATTCTAATGTATCCTCATCCTCTATTTCAACAGTCAGCATTTCCCCTGGTGGTTTTCTTTTAGGGCCAAATACTCTCCCTCGTTTATGCACACTTGATGCGCCAGCTTTCTGTACAGGCTTAATTATCATACCTGCTTTATATACAGGCTTAATGGTGATTCCGGGTGGCAAATTATTCAATACCTTTGTCCCCTGTATTTCTATAGGTTTCCTAATTATTTTATTTTGAGGCACTTTCTTCACTGCTACTTGTGTTTTGTTTAATTTTTGAACCAAACTTATGGGATTGATAGTTGGCTTACTTTTAACAAGTTGAACATTTTTTAAATCATTTCTTATTATGATTTTATTCTGAATTGGCACCCTAATTGCTGTGGAAGTCGATTTTACTATTTTTGAAGCAGGATTAATTACTAAATTAGACTTATTGATAATTATTGGATGTTTCAGTAGCTTGTTGGGAGGCGGAGTAGATTTAGGTTTTATTATTACGCCAGGTAGCGACGATGGTATATGAACCATTGCATCTGGCATAGGTTTTTGCTGAAACCAAAACGTATGATAACATTAAATAAACAGTAACCTGGCATTTAGGTGCTTCTATAGAAGTACCTAGAAGTAAAATCATACAAACAGGCCTATTACCTTCTTTGGGGCAGGCTCGGCATCATCGTCGGAGGAGCCCAATTCAATCACATCCTCGCTGGCCATTTTACTCTTTAATAGGAAAGTTTTCATTAAACCTACATATATAACATGTCCTCGGTTTAGAGATTTGTTTTAAATACAAAAATTAACAAAACATATAAAGTAATGCCTAACATTTCACAAATCCTGTAAAAAAGTAAGCAAGCCAAATTTACGGCACAGATTAGGTATTAGTTACCACCACCACAGACAAAGATAGGCACCACAGACACAGATGACAGACTAGGAATCAGAGATTACTACCCAAGAGAATGTAATCACTCCGTACTACCAACTAGTGGTTTGCACCGGAGCAGTGATCACTGGAGAATCACCGGTGATTTTCCGGTGAAAGTAATCGGTGAAAACACCGGAGAAAAACCAGCGTTTCACCGGTTATTATTGAATCATAGCTCAAGTAATTTTATTTAAATAAAAAGAAGTTTGTTGATCAACATTGTTCATTAAATATATAATAGTAAAATATTTTTTTCTTAATATTTTTTATTTATTTAAAACCTTTACAATACATCTAATATCATTTGTAGTTAACACAATAACTATCGAATGCGCTTAAAATTCCATTGCATTTTACTAGAACAGTAACAATTAAAAATATTTTAATTGATGCTAAATCTATATTCGAATTCCCCGTAGATCTCCGGTGAATCTCCGGAGAATGGCAATCACCGGTGATTTTCACCAGTGCTCGAAATTCCGCTCCGGTGCAAACCTCTACTACCAACCAAGAGAATATAATCACTTGACTACCAAAAGAATATCATCGCTTCGTTTTCAGAACATAATAATCTCCAACGAGAGGGCGGAATTCCGGAACTTTATATATTTTTTTTTTTCGAACCATGGCAACTAATTTTAGCCAACTTCATGAAAAAAAAAATAGTACCAATCTATGTAAGGCCCATATAGGGTGGTAGACCCAATTATGGGCACTTTAAGAGTTTATCTTATTTCAAATATGTTTTTTAAGTATAAATTTAACCAAATTCTATAAATCACTGTGTTCATAAGGTTGCTTGTTTAATAAAATATATAATTAAAGAAGATATTGAATTTATTTTATTTAAATCAACTAGAATTTTAAATAAGATTGAAAAATGACCCAGTCTCCAATTATTCGCACATTTGTTACCAGTTATGGGCACAAAATTATCTATAATTTGAGGCCGCGGGATTCCCTTCGAGAAAGATTTAAAGAGATAGGCATTCTTACAGTAGCTTCACAATATATTTATAACAACATAATATTTGTCAGACAAAACATTTTGAGTTACAAAAAAAAGAGTGATTTGTCCGATAGACCAAGTAGAAATCCAAATAGGCTCATGTTTCCTGGGCTGCGCCTCAAGAGGGTCCAAAAGACATTTGTGAGAATGGGCGTGACGTTTTACAATAAAATTCCACAGTCAATCTTAGACTTGCCTCTACACAAGTTTAAGAAATCAATTAAATCTACTCTTATGAAAAAAGCATATTATACAATTGAAGACTATGTAAATGATAAAAAAGCGTGGATATAATTCGCTCCAGTGATTCATAAGACAGTAATAACTATCCTGTGTTCAATAACAATTGTAAATTTTTTATTTTTTTTTTGAAAAGAGCAACCGCCGAGTTTCTTACTGGCTCTTCTCGGCAGGAAAGGCATTCCGAACCAGTGGTAGATTCATTGACGATTCAAAAGTGCTTGTAAAAGTTTATTTGAATAAAAAATATTTCTATTTCTATTTCTATTTCTATTTCTATCCAATTATCAACACTCAGATTTTAATAGAGTTTAAGGGAAATATAACGCTAGGCTACCTACGGAAGTCTTTTAGAATATAGATTTTATTACGAAATAATATACGGAAATTCTTATAGTAACTGTAGGTGACTTAATTTTTTTATATTTATTATTTTTAAAACAAACACCCTTACATATTTAATAAGAAAGCGTAAACATAGTCTTTATCAAACGACAGACGTCCACAGCTGGACAAAGGTCTCTTATATGGACTTCCACAGGCCTCGGTCTTACGCTACCTGAATCCAGCGGCTCTCTGCGACTCGTTTGATATCGTCGGTCCACCTAGTTTCCCGGTACTCCAACACCATGGGATCCCATCGACCATCAGCTCTTCGAACTATATGCCCGCCCATTTCCACTTCAGTTTCGCTTAGCTATGTCCGTGACTTTCTCTTACAGATATCCTCATTTCTGATATGATCTCGCAGGGATACTCCGAGCATAGCTCTCTCCATCGTCCGCTGAATGATTTTTGTTTCGTGATAAATAACTGCCCATAGAACTTCTCAACCTCTCTCCATACCTCAGGTGGAGAAGAAACGTGACAGCCTTCGTCAGTTTTCAGCCGCGTCAGCTGGCTCTGTCCGATAGATAGATCCCTCACGGACCCTTTGGAATGGAACTTCTGTTCCACTAGATGGTATCTTTAATACACTTGGTATTCAAGGCCCGCAGGTCGCGAGTTCTTTTCTTAGAGATCTGCCTATTAATCTACCAGTAGGCATCCGTGTCTGCTGACGACTGAAGTCTCATCTCTTGTCTGTCTTCCATCAGTTTGAGAGTAAGGTCAAAGAACTTCTTGGTTCTTTTCGTGTGATGGGTCTTAAAGAGTTTAGACTCCAGTGGACAGTTTACATACACTTGTTAAGATCGTCTAAAGACTCCCAGTCTGCTAGGGAATCGAATCGCTTCGGAGTGTTAATAAACAGGAAAATCTCCAAATTTTGTAACCAGATACTAACACCCCTTGTTTTGCAATGAAATAACGGGAAAGTTTCATTTACTTTTTGAATTAGTAACTAATAATACTTAGAAAATCAATTGAAAACAATTATATTATTAAAACTCAAATAAAACCACAGTTAAATCATTATTAAGTAAGTACTGACCCTTAACGTCGATGAGTCAAAATGGCCGAAAAACTTCGGGAACTCCAGAACGATATCTTTCAACTACGATACTGACGTCATTTTACACCTTTCCAGATTAGAAAGGTTTCGATTGTGAAAAATATGAATTCCCCTAACTATTTTTAATCTGAAAATTTAAAAACCACAATCAGAAACTTATATTTTAATCTTTTTTGCCAAAGTGCGAATAAACTGGTGCAGTGCTAGCTATTGGGTTGGTCACCCTACTATACTATATATAGGATCCTATATCGTACCATAGATTGTCATCCTTGGGAATAAGTAGGAAATATAAATGATGATCTATATAGAATACAGTCTATGGTACGACATAGGATCCTATAATATATAGTATAGTGTAATATGGGCCTAAGGCCGTATATAGTATAGTGTAATGTATATAATATTATATTATGTAAGGCTATATATAGGCACAGGCTAAAAATTAAAATTAACAGGCTTAATCCACAGTGCCGTGAAACTAGGATACTAAAAACCACAGATATAGTCTACAGCATCGAGATAAAACCACAAAACAACCATTTTCGATTTTTTCATAATCCATTACTATGGATGTCGATATAAAACGACATCCATAGTGATGGATATTTATGTAGGAAGATACTCTGTGGATGTTTGTTTGAAGTTTAGTTATCTGTCAAAATAAATGAAATAAGTCCTATCCAAATCAAATCAATTTCTAATTTCTTTGGATAGAATTAGGACAATGATTAAACTTTTTTCATTAAAACAACAAAAAAAAGATGAAGAAGGCTCGGCTAGGGCAGGTGGGTCACAAAAAAAGGCGTCAGCAGCACAATTACGAATCACAAAAGGTAAGGTAAAATAAAAAAGTCTAGGTACCGACTATATCATGTTTGTTTTAAAAAATATTCTACTTTAAACCCTAGATTATTGTGATAATAACTCTTCTTTACTAGTACAATACAAAGAAACGTTTTCCAAATGAATTGTTTGTAAAGTATATACGTTTTACTTTGTAATACTATCACAGCTCACAAATTAGTATTGTAATATGTTAGTCATAATCTATACAAATAAATAAAATTAAAGTGTCTTTGTTATATCAAAATAAGAGTTTTTACTAAATCCATATGAAAATAAATACGATTCTTAGATAATAACAAAAAAAAAAAAAATTTTCTGTTTGTTTGTTTCATCCGGCTAATCTCGAGAACAGCTAGACCGATTTTGACGGTACTTTCACTGCTGTTATCGGGAGTAACTTAGGCAACTTTTTTAACGAACTTTCAAAAAAAGAAGTCGAAGAGTTGTGTTTTTCAACCTTTGTATATCAATATCTCTGTGGTTACCGATTTCCATGAATATTTTTTTAATCAATATAAAAATTTTACCAGATGTTCATATGAAAACTTCCTAGGATTTAGGATCTGACGATTATTATTAATAAATAATGAGTAAAGACAGTTGAACTTCAGGACCTAACTCCTCAATTCTGATGCTGCAAGGGACTTTAGTAGAATAAAAGACCATGTGGATGAAATTGCGGGTATCAGCTAGTTTGGAATAAAATTCATCTGTTTAAATGATATCTCTTCCCTTACCTTCCAGATTTAAATGAATTGAATCTTCCTAAGACATGTAGCACAGAGTTCCCAGATCCAGATGATTTACTTAATTTCAAACTGATCATATGTCCTGACGAAGGCTTTTACAGAGGAGGCAGATTTGTATTTAGTTTTAAGGTAAGCCCTATATTTATTATACCTACTATCTGTCTTAGTCACTACTTACTTCCTTGCCAACTTCTTGCTAGAATCACTTTATGAGTCTTAAAATAATCAAAAATAGACAATAAATACATTTCTACAGATTCTATGAAGTGGCACTACTTTAATATAGTTCTTGCGATTCACAAAGGTGCATTGATAGATCAGTAAGTCAGTCAGTCAATCAATCAGTCGGTCACCTTTTCCTTTTATATACATATTTAGATTAACTATACACAAAATTTCCTAAAATAGCAGTGGTTCAAGTGTCAAACATAATTTTAAGATTCTGCTGGTCAGGTAAAGTTAATGAAGAGATTGGCTTAGTTTTAGATCAAGAAAGAAAAATAGAATAGAGGAAAAGCAGATGATTTTTTAAGCTATTGCATAACTTCTATTGCGGGCCTTGAGCATGGAGACGGAATCCAGAAATTCCGTAACGAAAATAACCTAAGACCCCACGGACACGGACTCCTCTCACCGCTAGATGGCGTTGATAAAAAATGCTATGCAATAGCTTTACCGCGGCAGTCCCCGAGTACCACACGTCTTTTTTTCTATTACGTCTATCTGCCATCGGCTGCTCTAGCCATTATCAGATAGGCAATATGTCAGACTATGGGTGATTTAAGGGGTTATTTCAATAAATATCCTCCTCTTGAATGTTATGTTGGCCAGTTCACCTCCCATCCAGCAGGGCTAGCAGAGGTGGGAGAAATTTTATCCCCGGGAAAAGGATAAAATGTTTATCCCCTCGCTTAGTCTTATCCACCCGTCGAACATGGACATAGTGGTGGAAATAACACTAAGTGGATATAGGGATATACTTCGCCTTCTCCTCTGTCGCCATGCTTTAGCATAGGGAGAAGATAATTTTATCCCCTGTCAGCTAGCTATGCAGCTCCAGTATATGCCATCTTTTGAGGTCTTTTATGTTTAATTCTTTGTCATCTACAATATCATAATCTCTGTGCATATATTGAGAAGTTTCTATCTCTTGCTATACTTGTTTACTTCTGCTTTAACTGTTGGTACTTCAAGGTATTCATGGATTTCATCATTTTGTCTAAACCAGGATGCATCAGAGATTGCTGTTAGTACAATGCATTGAAACCGTTGGAATGAAATTACTTTAAGTGAAACTTTTTCTAATTTTCTAGGTAGGACCAAACTATCCCCATGAACCGCCCAAAGTGAAATGTGAAACAGCTGTGTACCACCCTAATATAGACTTGGAAGGCAACGTGTGCCTAAATATACTACGGGAAGACTGGAAACCAGTGCTTACAGTCAACTCTATAGTTTATGGACTGCAGTATTTATTCTTGGTTAGTATTTTAAAACCTTTTATTTAACTTGCAATGTATGTATGTAACTATGTTTGTTCGGGTGGAATCTTGCAACTCAATTTTGAAGTAGATAGCTTCAACCGATTGAGCTGCGTATACACGTTTAATTTGGATGACAATGTGTAGTTAGCTATGTGACGTCAAAATCCAATATGGCGGACTAAGTTTTTATGCTTTCCTACAATATGGGTATCAAATGAAAGAGCTTGCTGAGAATAACTCGAAAAATAAAGTGACGTCACTCTAAATCCAATATGGCGGACTTCTAAAGATGGGGGACTAAGTTTTTATGCTTTCCTACAATATGGCTATCAAATGAAAGTACTTGCTGAGAATAAGAATGCGAGTTAAACTCTTGCTCCAATCTGTTTGAAATTTTGGTGTAGTACTGAGGTTTTTTTAGTCTTCGATTATGATAAAACGACGATATATGACTAAAAAGTAACAAATAAATTAGAATTAAAAAAACTTTTTTAAAAACAAGCTTTTATTTAAATGCGCTAAAAAGAATAAATTAAACTTTAACCAGTTTAAACCACATGGATATTCTGTATTACAGGAACCAAACCCCGAAGACCCACTAAACAAAGAAGCGGCCGACGAACTCCAAAGCAACAGACGATTGTTCGAACAACACGTACAGAGGGCGATGCGAGGCGGCTACGTCGGTTCCTCGTATTTCGAACGCTGCCTCAAATGATCACACGCTATTGTAAATTAATTCTCCCAACTCTATATAAATAAATAAATAAATCTCAATTCATTTTATATACTACACGAGAGTATGAATGATTATTATTTTTGACTGAATTATTAAGTTTGCGGTTGCATGTGATCTTGTCTTAACCGATGGTAAGTGACAATTCAATCAAAACTCAGAATAAATCTTTATAGTTCTTTCATTTCACGAGGGCTCGTGGCTCATGGTTGTGTGTGTGTCGAATCTGTATAAGTGTGAGCGAGAGCTTGCTCGCGCCTGACCGCTCCTACCTAGGCTCCTGACATGCACGCACACTTACGCAATGTACACGACGTAACTACAAGTAAAGCGCCCGTAAAGTCGTGAGATAAACGTACTATACAAAATGTGTTGAAACAAATACAGATTTGATAGTTCTCTATCCAAAACAGTGCCATCAATAGGCATAAACTGCAGGATTTGATGTCATTATTCTAAACTTTAGAATCTAAAGTATATGGATGTATCTAGGGTTAGATGAACATAAGGAGGTTAAAGTTACATTTCATCACCAAATAACTGTTCATATGCCATACCAAAAAACCCCAAATAAACATGTTTCTAGTAGGGTAGTATTTCTACAAATAGAATTTTTTATTATTTGTTATAGCTGCAACAGAAATACACATTCTGTGAAAATTTCGGATGGACGAAGGAACAGTAAAGGCTTAGTAATAGGATCCTATTGGCACCCTTTGAGTACAGAACCCTAGAAAAATCACTTCCAGTTCAGGTTCCTTAATAACTTTGGTTCCTTGGAGATACTATTAGTATGGAAAACCCGGCTTATGACTGAATTTGTGGTGCATATTCACACACTACGGATGCGTTTTTAACTCCTCAGCTTTCATTTTAAGCTGTTGTAAATAATTCTAAAAATTATAGACATTCAATAAGTGCACAGTGTACCGAAAATGAAAAATAAATAAAATCTTAAACCTGGCTCTTTTTGCTTTTTAATTGGTGGGCAAGTTCAACTTTAACTGTAACTTTAACCTCTTGTTGGACAACTGGCTCTAATGCCTAATGGGGATCTATAGAGCATGTTCTGACTCAAGATAGAGGTTAAAATGAGACACTCTGACCTAAATCTGTCCCGTTTTAACTCCTGTCTTGAGTCTGAGCTGAATGAGAGTACTGTCTATAGATTTTAGCCTAAGAAAACATCTTGGAACTCAAGGGACAAACAGTATTGGATAAAAGATTCAAGATTGGTCTTTTACCAACCTTTTGTCCCTTAAGTATAGGGCATTCACAGCCCCAAATACCGGTTATTGCCACAAGGTAACCCTATTTTCCTACTGTATTTATGTGGCCTCTTGGTAAGAATGGTGTGTAATGATAGCTATAAACTCATCAAAGTTTACTGCCATCAAGATAGGTGGCGCTGTGTACACCATATGCTATGTGGTATTATAGATTTTACTCTACTTCAAAGTTCAACATACCATATGGTGTAACACATAAGGCAATGATTGCTGTGTGAACTTGTGCATTATATTGTAATTGATAAACTGGTTGATTAGGCGGCGTCTTATGACTCCAAGCGACATTCGGTGCAATGGCTTCGCGAATAAGGCACGGAATCGCGAGTCAGGGTGTCTGCTGATTGCATCGGTGTCGCCTGTCGGCGTGTGACGCGAAGTGAGCGGCGAGCGCGTGAGTCAGTCGGTGAGAGTCGGCGCTCGGTTCGCGTCAGTCTCGCCCCGCACTCCGCTCGGTTCGCGCATCGCCACGCTCGGCGCTCTCGTAGATTTCCCCGCGAGTATCGTTCAAGGCAGCGCTGTTTCGCCACGCCACTCGGTTGCGAAAGTCTCGCGATGATATACAAGTGAGAGCTCACATCGGACGCTAGGGTATCGCTCATCGCGGTGAGCCAGTTTACTAGAGCGAAGACATTCTCACTCGGCCAGGGAAGGGGGGCGCGCGACGCCGTCGGGTCGCACACGCGGGAGCAACGATTCCTACGCATACTTATCGTGTGAGGGCCACGGAAACCAATTTTTAATGTGTCAAGTCAGTATAGCTTACTGCTGCTACGTGAGATCGCAGAGCGCCTCGAGCAGGAACTACAAGGTTATGCAGATGAGTTCTGAACGCTTCTACACCAGGGGTAATCAAAGGACCATTCACAACTTCAATAAACTTTAACGTTCGGTCGACTGTGCACTGTGCTTATCTGTATCGTATTCGTATCCCTCATTATCGTTCGGTGTCACGATCGCTAATTGCTAATTACCTGCCTGGAGTCGAGTGATAAGGCGCGAGATTGGTGAACGAGTGCGACGATCGCAGATTGGCACCAGCTGGCTTTCACGATGGCGGCCGCACCCGACGAGACGCTGCTTTCGCGCTGCGAGATCCCCATCATCGACCTGGCTCACATAGGTAAGAAACGAGACAGCTATTGTTCATTCGTTACTATAGCAATAGCAGGCGTCTACACATTTCAAAGAAACAAAATCTCCACAGCCGTTTCCAGGTAGCATAACGATTCCAGTTTCAAACGCTCTATACCAACGGCCGCCAAAATACCTACTTAAATACGAGTACCTATAAAGTTTCTTAAACATTCACAAAGGACCGGAAAGTTTACCTGCGCGCATCCCCAATTATAGGTAGTCGACTGACTCCACAGCTGTAGGATTTTTAGGAGGCCATTGTTACCCGAGAAATAACTTGAGATCGTTCATTAACAAGTTCAAAGACCTACACTCAGGAGCATCGTTCAAATCAGTTCACCTGATATTGCAAATCGAACATCTTGCCAATACAAACGTTAGATTATTTGACAATGATGATACAGTTACCCGTATAGTAAGGGTGTGTAACGGTCTCAAAATAAATACATGATCTGTCGTCTAAAGAACATGAGACGAGAGTAAGGTGTGAGTCAATATCAACAAATCTAATCGTCAATATCCAGTTCATGGAAGTGGACAACGCAGTAAAGCTTAAGTTTATGACAACCGATGCAATAATAAAACAAGGCACTTTGTCAAGCAAATCAATCGGGTACTTGAAGATTATGCGTCTTAATATCCTACTGAGAATAAAAGGAGCCCAAACAAAGGTTGTTCTTTACCCATATTATAACAAAATGGAATGCCTAACCTGTACATTTACACATACAGTTGTTACATAAACTCCAATACTTACAATAATTGTCACATAAACATAAGTATCTGTAGAAGATTAAAAAAACGTATTTATAACATTCTTCTTGCAACAATTACATTACCTACTAGACAGATTGCTTAATTAAATCGCACAGATAGTTATGGGCGTCTTGTTATGTAAATAAGTAGACGTTTATTTTTAAGTAACACGTTCTGCCTTTAAATAGAAAGAGAAACATTATGCGCTTCTCTTCGACCAAATTATATACGAAAGAACTTACTTGGAATACATAGGTATTGTTTTTTATTTTTTTAAATTAATAATCATAATAACTCATTGATAATAAAGTATTAATACGTTCCTTAATACTTTCAGATTTAATTTTAATCTTAATCCGATAACAACGATAGACAAATCCTTTCACGACAGCAAAAATTGTCGACGCAAATAAATAGGTAGGGTAAGTAATAGGTATGATGAAATTGATAAAGTAGACTCTGGTTCACTCAATAATGTGTTAACGAGAATAGTTTCGTTCAAATAATGTAAGTTAAAGTAAAATAATACAGGATACAGGCCATTATACCTGAGTGATAGGAAAGGAAGACAATTCAAACGCCGCAGACAGAAAAAAAGAAGTTAGGTAAGCAGAGAGGGCAACGGCCGGGCGGGCTTTGTAGCCCCCGGTTCTTGCATGAGCACGCAACATTATTAAATCGCCATCTGCCAGCGGATTCCCTGTTCCTGTTACCAACCTCATTATGTTCCGAATGACAAAAAGATGCTAAGCAGCTCAGTCGAGTAAAGGAAATCGGTCGGTTTGATCGTTGAAAATACATCAACTGCTCTATAACGGTTTGAGTTCAACACTACGATGTAGGTACTTCCTAATTTTATGGTTCAACAGCCTTTTAATTTTCAAAAACTAACGCTTTCTAAAATGGTAATATTTTATTAATTCAAATAAGCACTAATAATAGTGTTCTTTATCTACATTTATGTACATTTTACGTATCTGCTCATTTATATGTTCGTATACGTTTGTATGATATAAGTAGGTACAAAAAACCTTATGAAGGTTGTTGCTTACGTCAATTTAAATCTAGAAGGAAATACTTAAGTATAGTAAATAGTTCAACCTGCCTTTTTTTATAAAATAAACTTTATTCATAATTATTTTTATCATCATTCAAAATGGCGTCATCTGCCTAGGACAGATGACGCCGTTATGAAAATAAAATATAACTAGTGGTTCGCCCCGAACTGAGACCTCGCGATATCCCATAATTCCCAAAAGTTTTAATTATATATTGTAATAATTAACTTTTAACATTAGACGCAATAAAAAAAACAATAGTTGACATAAAACTGTTTTACTGACACAGCGCCATCTATTAGCATTATAGTGAAGCTATTAGCTTCACAATAATGGTAATAGATGGCGCATTAAAATTAAATAATTTCGTTTCTTTATAACATTTATCTAATTTTAGTATTTGTTGTTCAAGTACAGGATATAACTGAATTTTCAACCAAGTTTCACGTTCTAATATCTGACAGACATTTAGACGGACACACTTCTCTGTCTAGTAGGCAAGCGCCCTAGTTGACTCAGAGAACTCGCTTCGCTCGTTCAATAAATAAGTGAACAAAATATCAAAGTAAGTAGATGGCACATGACCTACTCCTTCCACTTCTCCATTACTACCCTTAATCCTTACTTCCTTACTAATGCTTACTAATTTTATAAATGCAAAAGTGTATTTATTTGTTGGTTTGTCCTTCAATCACGTTGCAGCAGAGCTACGGATCGACGTGATTTGATGACCTTAAGAGTGACATAGGCTACTTTTTATCCCGGAAAATCAAAGTTCCCGCGGTAATTAAAAACTAAATCCACGCGGACGAAGTCGCGGACATCAGCTAGTAATAAATAGATGTCTTCCTCATGGCTATTTATAGCCAAGATTCCTATAAATATTAACTCTACTTAGATATTTTTAAAGGTGCGGACTAAAACCTAATTCCATTCGTTGCACTATTGTCGTATCTACTCCTAACGCAACCTAGCAAGAACGTTTATTTGAAAGGAAGGAATATTAGTCAAGTTCAACATGTATACTATTCTTTAAAAAAATTATATAAAAATATCTCCTATAATGTTCGAGACGACAACGTTTAGAATGAATATAAGGAAAGGAAACGATTTCACCTTACTCATACGACCTTTTACATTAATTGTTACGTTAGCCTTTTTCCCAATCGCGAAGGTCACTAACTATATTTGAAATTGATAAGTCCACTACAATAGTTTAAACTTTTATTGCTAAACCGGGCTATCAATATATGGTGAGGTCAGACTCCCACATGATAATTTCAGTCGTTTCATTTGACGTCACTAGTTTTCGAGAATGTTAGATAATTTTATACTAATAGCACAGAGTAGGGACAGTAAATAACAGTAGTAAGGAAATTAAAATAAGGAACACTAAAATAGCTTCAAGTAGGTATCTTCTTGGTAGAGTCGGAAAAACCTTACTTTGCGGAAAATGTAGGTATCTACCCTTATGTAGGTTCAGCTATAAATAGTTCATATTATCTACTAGCTGACGCCCGCTACTTCGTACCCTAGGCGTGGATTGAGATTTTTAATTCCCGCGGGAACTCTTACTTACCGGGACAGTAATAAAAGTATACTAACAAGAAATCACACTAAATGTAATGTAGGTAGGTAACTACCCTTATGTAGGTTCAGCTATTTATCTATATTACTAGCTGATGAACGCGGGAACTCTTTTATTTACCGGGATAAAAAGTTGCTTATGTGGTATATCAGACATAATCTATAAATAATCTATCAGTGCCTTTCAGCCAAATCGTTTCGATTTTCGCGGCGTGATTGAGTACTTAATAAATATCCATCCATCCATCAATACATTCAAACTGTCTCATTTATAATATTAATAGGATTTCAATTTCAATTTAAGAAGATTAACATAACACTATCTAGTAAACGAAATAAAACTTATGCCTAATTTGGATTTCTGGCATACGGAGTACCTACATGGCTACCTAACTTTTAGATTGTTGAAACCACTGAAACAATAAACATCTCAAGCATTAAAGTCAGTATTGAATATTGATCACCCACACGAATCCGTAAATGTTTACGCTATAGGTACATGCATGTGTTTACAATTTTTACTGTTTTATTAGTCTATTTAGTCCTCCTATCACCAAGTAAATTAACTAAATAGGTAAAACGTCACAAAGGCTTACACTTATCTAAACAAATCCGTTGGGAAATCATTTTTAAAAACGATTGCTAGTACGTCGATCGTACCTACTCTAAGGCCGAAATCTATAGACCGCACTCTTTACTAGCGCAAATTCAAGATAGAGTTAAAACGAGACAAATTTAAGTCAGAACATATTTGTGTCTCGTTTTAACCTCTATCTTAAGTCTGAGCTGAGTTAGAGCACGCTCTACTCTAAGGCTGAAATTTATAGACCGCGCTCTTTACTAGCTCACACTCAAGATAGAGTTAAAACGAGACACATTTAAGTCAGAACATGTTTGTGTCTTGTTTTAACCTCTATCTTAAGTCTGATCTATGCTGAGATCTATAGAGCACGCTCTATAGATCTCAGCATAATACTATCAGCTAAAATGCAGCAATAACGCCATAGATTCAGTATCAGGTCAGTTTGAAGTCGCGTTCTTCGCGAGACAGAAAACCATTTTCTGTGCAGGAAAATCCAAAAAACATGTACAAAGTTTCCTTATCTGTAAAAGTATGGGTAGGTACAAAGGATGTCAAGTATAACACGAATGAAAAAAATGTGGGTCATTCGTCTCGGCACGGTTGTGACCGTTCAATTAACACAAAATTGCATCTAGGGCACGACATAGAAGTTCTCTATACAAAGATATTTTTTATTAATTCAAAAGCTGAAACACGTATGAAATATTTTTTAATTAAAAAAAAAAATAACATGAAACCAGATCAAGTTTTTTTTTTAAATAATAGCCAAGCTAGGCCTGAATATTATCCAGAATTGGGTATTTGACTAATTTTTTTTGAAACGAAGTTCCTTATCGCGCGTTGTGAAAGGGGGCTAGACGGAAAAAATTCTTACGAAAAGTTGTCACGACACTTTTTGCTATCGGCGTCGCATGTTTCACTGTCTGTCTCTCTCTCTCTTATAGAAAGCAAGCCAGATATTTTCATTTCTATTTCGCATTGAACTTCGTTCCATCCGGGTGTCCCTTGACACCTCTCAAGTTTGTTTATATACTTAAACGTTTTAATAAAATAACACAATGCTTTTTTTTTTAAATCTTAATTCTTAACTAGTCTCGAAAATATAGAGCTTTTAAGTTTCCTCTTAGAAAAAGAGAGCGCCATTGCAACATGACGTCACGTTTCAGTAGCTCCATACACTCTCCATAGAAAATTTCGTTTTAGAAAGAGACGAATAGGTATATTGTATAACAGTCGCAGTAAAACAGCTTCTGCCTTTATTTTTTATACACATAACATACACATTCTGTGACAAGTATCTGCCTATTACGGTTAATGAGATGACAGACAGACGGACGGACAGCGGAGGCTATTACTATAGGAACCTTGTTACCCTTTGGGTACGGTTGCTACGAAATACTTTGCGTGAGGAACCATCACTGTTCAAGTAACAACAGTGACTCTATGTACTTATACTTACCAGTTAAGACCTTTTCCATGATTTCCTTATCTATAATCGATTATACTGAAATCAAAGTATGTTATTCCGTTTGTTGAAACGGTTAAAGTCTCCAAGGTTGAATTAGGTAGAGATGGCACAACCAGGCCGTTATTTTGACGAGATATATGGCGCTTACTGCTTACCTAATTAGAATAACATCAAAGTTATCTTCACAAAAAATCCTTTCAGTTTAATAGATCGCTTTCTTAAATAATTTTACTTACGTTAGAATAGCAATAGAACAAATTTTTATGCAAATAAAAACATTTACAAAGTGCTTTCGACACGTTAAAAAGTACCTATTATACTACCTACTACCTGTAGTTTACAGGCATAGTCGTCAAACCCGAAAAGAAAGGGTATTTAGTCCCACTTTCACCAGCGGCAAGGAGCAAAGTCCGATAGGTGGGTATCATTTATTTACTCTCTAGAAGCCAGCTCTGCCAATTACCGTTACCGACAATGATATATCTCATTTATTTGAATTTTAAAGTGGCTTTCGTATGTGATTCTTTTGTCATATAATATGCGGAACTAAATATCGTATTTATTTTATTCCTACATATTTATGACTTGGTTCTCTACATTACAGTTATGACGTCATAACATCGTTTTACGATGGCATGATACTTCCAAACTTAAGCCTCAATAGCCCAATGGTTACAGGTGCGGACTGCAAACTAAAAGGTCGCAGGTTCGAACCCCACCCGCATTAAAACTTAGAGCTTACAAGTCATAATGTATGTACCTATGACATAAATCTGTAAAAAAACTCTTACGTTATTAATGAGGGTTCAATAATTCATTACGAAGATAGTGTTAAGTGATCTAGGTTGTTTTGTAAAGCTAAATAGGTAGTAAGTAAGTTCAGGTTTCAAGGGTTAATTCTGAAAAGGAACTTTGTTCACTTTCAAGAGAACTAAATTGACCACCATCCTTGAGTAGGTAACGTTTAAAGTTTAATCAAACGTAAAAACAGTTTCTTATTAAATGTCTAAAAGACTGCTATGAAATAATTAAGTTCCTACTTAATTAGTGCAATTTTGTTAGGACTTAAAAGACAAGACAGAGTTTTTGGAAGCTTGTTTATTAGTATTCCGTTTTAGGTAAATAGGTACATTGCAACACACAGCAATTTTCAGCAGCGACGCCATGACAGAGATAAACTAAACTACCAATAGACTATACATTACTGACCATAGACAACCTTCAAAATATTCTATTGCTTACACATAGGTACACTTCACAAATTTATGGTGCCTATTTAAATAGCTTTTAACATTGTTTCAGGTCCTGTTAGCAATAGTTTGGTAGTGCGTGCGGCTTTATTGTATTTTAATTCGTGTCACTATTTCCTATTAGCGAACAGCGGCCCAGCAACTATTTAATGAGCTATTTATAAACTTGCGTCTAACTATACAAGTTTGCTATAACTGTAAGTTGTGTGGCGACAAAAATAAATAAATACAAAATGGGAGGCAAACTACATGACATACCTAAGTTGCGAAACATGGTCACTAACTATGGACCTGATAAAAGTAGAGAGAGAGGATGGAGAGATCGGAGAGAGTCGTGTTCTGAAGTACATATCAAAAAATTTTCTTTATTTAAAAACTAGCTGATGACCGCGACTTCGTATGCGTGGATTGAAGTTTTCTACTTCCAGCGGGAACTCTCTTATTTTCCGGGATAAAAAGTAGTCCATGTGTTATTCCAGACTATACTCTATCTCTGGGCCAAACAGTGAAATCGGTTCAGTTGTTGCGGCGTTATTGAGTAACAAACATACATCCATCCATCAAAATTTCGCATTTGTAATAATAGTAGAAAGTAGGCTGTATTGTAAGATATACTAACTAACTAAATAATTCGTGAGCACTTTTATACTTATGTATGTCTATATCATTCTGTTGCAACCATTTTTTAGACAATCTCATACTGTTAACTGGTTACATAACTTCACGTCGCGTCGGCCTAACATCTGTGTAAGTACCTTTTAGGTACCTAATTGTAATGAAACCGATTCATTTTGTATCAGGTTAAATACAATACAAGCCGGAAATCTAAGCCAACAGCCTACTTTAGAATATACCTACGTGATCTATTTTGGCTGTCCTTTGTTTTGATGTGCGAACAATGTGCGTGTCGAAGTGTGCGTGTCGCCTTAGTCATCGCTCTCCTTTGTTTGAAGACAATTTAAATTGTGATATGGCCAACAGAGGGACTCTGTTATTCATTTTCAGTTCGTTAAAATTGATGTCGGTAGAGCCTTATATACTCAAAGGTAGGGCCATAATGATATGTTGGCGACAGTGACATGTTATACATGCATGTACCGTATTGTTTATTGATAAAGACGGAAGGTAAGGCCGGAAATACTAAAGTAGGAAAAGGTTATTTTCAGTGTTAGAAGTCGGTTTATTTGTTAATTGCACAAATTAAAAAGCCTCAATAGCCCAACGGTTAAAGGTGCGGACTGAAAACTGAAAGGTCGCAGGTTCGAACCTCCCCCGTTGTAATATTGTCGTTCCCACTCCTAGTACAAGCTTTCCGCTTATTTGGAGAGGATAGGAGGATATTAGTCAACTTCAGCTTGGCTAATATTGTTTAAAAAACTGCATAGGTATATGTACCTAGTAAAAACCAGTTCATCTTTCAAAGCGTAAGTTTTTTGAAATCTGGTCGATTGCGGAAAATCTGCATCAAATGCATGAATTTTATAGCGTTCTTGCTGCAATAATACATTTTAGCCAATAATAAGAGAATCGCCAATCTGAGGTCAGCAGATGTACCTATCTGTGACTGCATTTATATAAGACGCCCACTGAAAACCCGCGCTGCAACGTGTTGCATTATATTGCTGAGTGAGAGACCTATATTTGATCATATTTAATTGTTTTTCTGTCTATGTGTCAAGGCCCTTTTTTTCAGAAACGGCTTGATACAATACAAATCTCAATGGTCCTTGAATGCTGTAAAAATTTCAAGTTTGAACTCAACTCAATAAAAAGTTACAGCTTTATATGACCTAATTATATTATTCCACAGAAACTTTTATTTTTTCGTTTCGTTGCGTTAGACAACATTCATTTTTACATACTTCTACGTATTTATCCAAGATCATTTCTATGTCCTTTTTGGTATAATATATAATGTAGCATGTAGCCGAGTCTCTTTATCGTAACAGTACAAACGGGACATAACCCAAAACGGTCATATGTAGGTACTGCGCTTCCGCGAAACTGAATCATGTTAGGTATATTTTTTATCTGTAGCCACTCGGAAACCTTCCAACTCGGTTAGTAGGTCGGCGAAATTGCAAAGTTTTTTTACGAAACCTAATGTAAAGTTGTATGGCATGTTCTTCAATGTAGAGAGAAAAATTAAATGAGAGCGTTGATTTCCTTCGACACATTTACTTCTCATCACTATCATCACAATTCACAACCCAACAGAGTCGATACGTATAACTATAACGTCGTTAACCAACTTTTGCCAAATACGATTCTTAATGCTATCTCACTTTTAAAAATTCTCTATCGATCCATCTAATCGGTATTCTCCTTACTGCTGTAGTTTTTGATACAGCAATATGGAAAACGTCGTTCATTGGCTATTAAATGGCGTCATTTCTTTATATATTGTCCTCGGTCTTTGGTAGTTAACGAGCTTTAAGACGCGGTTGTGTTTCAGCCCATATTCCACGTTATAGCTCTCTAAGAGTGTTTTTAGATCAGCCATGAGCCATCGCACCTAATCAGGTCAATTCACGAGTACAGTTACTTACCTATTACTCAATATTCTCACAATGAAGCAACTTGATACTCAAGAAAGAGTAGGGATCCAATCTAACTCTTACACGTGCCTCTAATAAAACGCCGATAAATCAAATTCAGCCAATATGTCGATCACTGCATAAGTGCAACGAATCAACTGCCGATGCCATTGCCTTCAAATGGTTACGCATTTTAATTTAAAAGTTTTATTCTTATAGGTCGTGACGTAGACTTACAAGTGCACTTGAATAAATAAAATTAAAGCGATAAGTATATTATGTACCTACCTTCTTTTGTATATTTTTAATAAAGTTTTTACCCCAACACTTTTAGAATTATTTTAAAATCCAAATTATCTATTAAGGGATTGGTTCTATCCCTACAAGGAAGGCTTTAGTATAGAGTTTCAAAGCTGCAAAAGTTGAACATCAAATAGGTACATACATACATAAAGAGGCTAGAACATGGGTTTAACGTTTTTTGCAATTTGTTTACCTTTTTAGACAGTTAAGGAAAAATAGATTACAGACATGCAGTCATGGTGGTTGATTCTGTAACTCAGTGCGTATCAACCACGATAGGCATTTTTTATCCATTGAAGGTTTAAAGAGAAATGACATTTACTATTTCATAGTAAACCTTCAATGGATAAAAAATATACGTCAGTGGCTTTCATTTTTTGATAGGCACTGAGTTACAGAATCGTGGCTGGTGAACGTATGATGTATTGAAGCATGGTTGAAACTTTGAGTACCTACCTATCCAGTACCTACAATCGGCTATCAGTGCATGACTCGTCAACGTCATGAGCAGAGGACAATGATGCACATGTGGTGTGTTCGTGCTTACCACGTTGCCCTTCTGCAAACAAGCATGTGCGCAAATTACCGTCGTCCCGATGTTTAAGTTGGACTTAGAAGGCATGTACAACAATGACTGTATTGACAGCTCCATTTGAAGCCAAAACAAACTTGAGGCTTTTATAGCCATCCTTTTGTGGTGATAAATAATCATTTTACACTATCACGTGCCAAATCCGTGTCGCATGAATATCACATCTATGGTGATGTTCTTTATATATAAGTATACTAGCTAATAGCCCGCGACTTCGTCCGCGTGGAGTTAGATTTTTAAAATCTTCCGGAACCCTCTGCTTTTGCTGGATAAAAGCCCTATGTCTCTCTTCAAGTCCTCAATGTATCTACGCATGTAAAAATCATGTCGATCCATTGCTCTGTTGTTGCGTGATTGAAGGACAAACTAATAAACAATTAACAAACACGCACGCACATTTGCATTCGCACACGCATTCGCATTTATAATATTAGTAAGGAAGTAAGAATAAGGATGTACGCGTTATCTTCTTCAAACTCCTGGGATTCTCCTACGCAAGTAGGCTCCTATGGCCCGTTTTGCGTGATACGCGTTATCTATATGTATCTTTTTTTTCCTAGGTGGCTTATAATATTTTATAAAACTTACTTTCCTACATAAAAATGACGAACTTAATAAAATTGTATTTGTATTTTGTATTAATTTGTTTTTAATAAAGAACCTTTAAGTGTGAATGGTCGTAAGCCCTACAGATTTTAAAGACTCTACCTGGTGCTGCTTATGAATAAATCCAACTTCTTTAAGAACCAAAATGAGATCTAAAGAGCTTGTGGAGAACTTTGCATATCTTTCATGTTCTTAAACTGAACAAAACTAACTCTACCGCTGAACGAATTCGCTATATACCTATTAGCTCTATACTTTCAGGCGGTATTTAATTTATCAAACATTTAGAAATGATAGTGCTAACGTAGTTTTCGTGATAAAAATTAATACGCTGTAATTTATTACAAAGATATCATTAATATGACGAAACGCATAAATACAAACTCAAGTGAGTGTGATTTGTATACATTTACAATGACGTGGAAATTATACCAACTTCAAATAGGCAATTATAAGCACATTAATTAATTATTTATCGTTTGCATAAGGTGTGGGGATTTCCTTTCCCATTTACTAATAATTTTCACTATTATTGTTGACTGTTTCTTTTCTAATTACTCGCTCGTCTTCGTTTCCTCGACTTCTTTACAATATAAATCTGAAAGTTAAGCTGGTACCTATCCACATACAATTTTCTTCATTTCATATTTTGATTAGGTACTTAATTTATGTTTTATTTTATATTACTTAATACTAACTTTTGTCCGCGGCTTCGCTCACGTTAAATTTGATTTTTCAACCCCCTATTTTATCCCTTTGGGGGTTGAATTTTCAAAAATCCTTTCCTAGCGGATGCCTATGTCATATTTATGCCAAAAAGCCCGATCCGTCTAGTGGTTTGAAGCTGTGCTTTGATAGCTGGTTGTTCAGTAGGTACCATTAGTGTACAATTTTTGTCTCTATTAAATGACGTACTACAACTACGTTGATTTAACATAGTAACCGGGAACAGTGTTAATAATAGGACTTGATTACATAGAAGCCACTAAAATGATGCAATCATCAGTTGGCCTATTTGGCAAATAGATACCTACTGCTATTTTCGATGTAAGTATCTACCCACCAAAAAACAAAAACGTCATCACTTGTTTTGTAACACGTTGTAGGCACGAAAGTTTCAGGTACCTACTAGTTGATGCCCGCGGCTTCGCTCGCGTGGTTTTAGTTTTTAAAATCTCGCGGGAACTCTTTGATTTTCCGGGATAAAAAGTAGCCTACTATGTCACTAGGAGCTACGAGGAAATAGACAGATACACACGTCAAATTTATAATACCCCTCTTTTTCCTTCAGGGGTTAATAAAGTAGGATATCCTCAAAACCAGTTCAATGCTAAAATTACAAAATAAACATAATATAATATTCTTTCAAATTATGTAGACAATAAGAAACGCTTCTTAAAATGTTCTAAGTTTCGACCGTGAACAAACGAGCCTGTGTATAGATACCCGTTCATCGAGTTTAATGCAAGCTCCACACGTATAAGTTCACAAATCACAGCCTCTATCATGTTAGTTCTCTGTTCTGGAATATTTGCTTGCGCAGGCAATAGCGAATGGTCGCACCAGTTCATCAGTCTAGTGCCCAGCTCATTCAGTTGTGATCACGAGGTCACGAACCGGGTCAAAAGAGTTATTGAGTTTTTGTCAAGAAATTCGTAGTAGCAGCCCAAAATTATGATAAATTGTACGAGTACATACCACGATAATTTTTTCAGTTAGATTTGTCAGTTGTCGATATTTCGATCCAGTTGCTTGGACCGTGGTCACGACAGAACGTGGTACGCACTCGTATAATTTATCATAATTATGTCATCAAACCACGAATCAAGTCTAAAATCTTTAGCAGCCCAGAAAGTAAGCAGAACCGATACCCACGTATACTACATATGATAATGACATATCTCCTGTGTTGATGACTAGTTTCACTTGAGATTGGCTGCTAGACTTTATATTTATTATTTCTCAACATTTGTTAGTAATATTATTGTGTGAACTTCGGGGAAACAAACAATACTGTGCAAACATGTGCATCGGCAAAATACTATGACAATCACGCCATTTTTAAGAGTTGGCCGGTCTATGTCAGTTCTTCTAATACTCGGGGGCTTGAGCGGACCTGTTGGGTAAACTGGAACGTGTGTGGCTCGCATAAGATTACTTCCACGTAAGCCATATTTCAACCTTGCACGTTTGAACCTTGCACATTATCCGCTAGCAACGTGTTCGTCCGTCTGCACATTCTAACGACCGCGATGTCTTCACTCCAAGGAATGTTGACAACCGACGAGACAACTTCAGCTCTCCTTTTTACACGAACTTTTATATTCAAATTCAAAATCATTTATTTCATGTAGGCCAACTTGTGGCACTTATGACGGTTCGAGACTGAACTACCGAACTAAGAAAGCTGATTCTGCTGAGAATAGCCGGCATTTAGTAGCTTATATTGTATCTTGTGGACGGCTGAAGCAAAGCAGATTTCTTCCAAGCAACTCTTTCGTTAAGAAATTCAACTGTGTGATAGCCTCTACTTATTAAATTTTTCTTTACATACTGTTTTTGTGTACCTAATGGAAAATTCTTTCGGATTCAAGTTATAAAAATTCGACCCCACAAAGGACTTCTACTCTCTAAGCAGACGACAGGATGGTGTTACTAGTTTGTGACGGTGTCTAGTTAATTAATACATCAAGTGTACTTATCTATTTGTTCTTTCGTGGAAGTTATTAAGTGGAGAAGTGGCAAAAGGCGGGGCATCTAGTTCGAAGAACTGATGGTCGTTGGGGTTCTAAAATGCTGGAGTAGCAACCTCGTACTGGATAGCGCATTATTAGTGAATGTCCCACTAGGTGGACGGACGATATCAGACGACTCGCAGGAAACCGCTCAATACAGGCTGCGCAAGACCGAGATATGTGGAAGTCTATGTAAGACACCAATGTCCAGCTGTGGACTTCTATCGGTCGATAAAGAAGTTTCATTGCGGGCCTTATCCTATAATAATTATATTATACTAGACGATGCCCGCGACTTCGTCCGCGTGAATTAAGGATTTTCAATTCCCATGGGAACTCTGTAATTTTCCGGGATAAAATGTAGCCTATGTTTTAATCCTGGGTATGAGCTATCTCCATTTCAAATTTCAGCCAAATCGGTTCATTCGTTGTGGCGTGAAGGAGTAACAAACATACACACACACATACAAACTTTCGCCTTTATAATATTAGTGTGATACCTGTTCTCTATAGTACCACATTTATACGAAGAGTTACCATACGTGTGCAAACAAAGAGAACGAGGATGAAAGTGAAATCTATTTTTTAGACATGCTAAAAATAGATTTCACTTTCATCCTTGTCAATTAGATACCTTGATAGCCGATAGGTACGACTTACGAGTAGCACTTTTTTCTTTTTTTTCATTCTTAGAAATACTTTCGAAAGCTTTCGAAAATAAAACGTTGAGCATCGAGATTGTAATCATTTTGAAAGATTGCAATTTGCATCCATTGACTCATATTCTAATGGCTAATGACCGAAAAAGTAACTTTACCGTTACACCTTAAAATAGTTTTATATTCATATATATTCACTAGGTATTCAAATTTGAAAAATAGGAAGAGCGTTGTGGTTTTACTATTTTATAAGTCAGCTACCTAAGTTGTTAAAAAATGTCTTCCACACTGTGATTAACAATTACTTAGAAGTGGCCGAGTTATTACAATTTTCCGGCACTTTACATAGACTAGTAGAATCATAAAATGATAAATCCTAGATAAATTAGATAAGGCGTTTATTGCCTATTCCATACACTGTAGGTATACTTATAGTTTTCTTTAGAATCTATTTAAGTAGATATAAATATAATATAATTTCAAATATAATAGTAGTTAGGATATTTTTTGAACAATTTATTCTTTCCATGCAAATGAAGTTGGATAAAGTTTCTCTCGTTTTGGTTGATTGATTTGGTGAGGAAATTGAATGTCTTTTTGTAGTGAGTATGGTTATTTTATGGCTCTGAAAATAGCCCCAAATAAATTTTAAAAGGCCTAAATCGATATTTTGCCGATCTTACTTTGGGGCTAAAAGCCTAAAGCTCATTGGACCCGGGATTCCTGACTAATAAGGCCAGCCTTTAGAGCGTAGCATTTATTGCTCGCCGTTAAGTTCACAAATTCTTTGTTTGATGTTTAAAATCCTTGAGTATGTACTAAAACACACACATAAAAAAATCTATACTTGAATAAATAAAATTGAAGTGTCTGTCTGTGATTTCGAAAGCCGCCTCCAATTAAGACGATAACATATAATAACCCAAACACGTTTTTAAAATGTTCATCTGTCTGTTTGTACAGAATACTATCATCGGAACGGCTGGACCAATTTTGACGGTTTGACGTAATTTTCACAGGCAGCAGCTAGAAGCTTCTACAAGAAGTTATAAGGGTACGTTTTATCCCGGAAATAACAAGGATTTCTTCATAAACAATAATATATACACACACACACACACACTAGTTTGTAATCTGGAACAAACTACAACTACACACTCGAAGACGGGAACAAAATCGAAGACGTGATTTTTTTACAATGTCGTGGGCTATACATATTATAAAAAATCAATTGCCACTTGTATGAAAGAACATTTTCCCGTTTGTGTCAGGAAAAGGTTTGTGCAAAAATTTTTTTTTAAATCACCAGAAAAGGGGGAATTTTTGTATGAAAATCTCAATTTCTTCATTAGTAAATTGCGTGCCTTCACAGTAATTGCGAAGCCGGATTGGGTTGCTAGTTAATAGAATAAACCAATTTTAAAGTTAACAGCAAGTTGACAATCAGCCGGAAACGAAATTACGATAAGAAAATCACGTCGACACACGTGTTCCACGTCGTAAATCGGGGATTGTTGAGAATGTTAACATTCCAACAATGCTATTGGTAAACATTAGAACAATACCAGTTCTGAAATAAAAAATCATCTGTTACATTGTGTAGTGTGATTGATGAATTCTCGAACAGATATAAATACACACTAAAACTTTGACACTGATTAACGAGTACATTAATAGGTAAATAATTATCTCCAAGATTTTATTTCTATGGCATAGGAAAAACAAATACTCAAATAGATACTTTAAAAGCAAAGGCAAAGTCCTCTACAGGTACTTAGGAACATGTTAAGTGATTTTCAGATACAAACTCGTGTCAAGATATAAATTATTATCCTAGAAGGAAGTTAAATATATTTCGGAAACTTGATATTTTACTTTTCTTCTGGTGAATCAAAGAAGTTTAGGTATTTAATAAACATTAGTCGGAAATTCCAGAGATGACTCCACATCTAAATTGAATTAATTTTGCGCTTCCTTATAGCATAGTGATGACAATCTGAATTTTTATACGGGAATGACTAAACATTTTTAGCATCATCATCATGAGCAACCCACACTACCGATCGCAGATCTCCTCTCAGAGGGAGGGTCAAGCCATAGTCCACCACGCTGGCCAATGATCTCAAAGGTGTGTGAAGTCTACCAATTGGTAGACTTCACACACCTTTGAGATCATTATGGAGAACTGTCAGGTGTGCATGTATCCTCATGATGTTTTCCTTCACCGTTGAAGTACGTACCGATACAAAAAAAAATGTTAAAAAATTACTTACTGGCTACTGGCAACACTAATATTTTCCCATATTAAGTTATTTACTTACGTCCTAAATATTTACTTCCACTGTTTGCGTGTCTCACTGTTGGCCAGAGACCTCTCCTCGAATAAATCTCAATCCCTTGCCTCTTAATGATTAAATATACCTACCTACTAGCTGATGCCCGCGAATTCGTCTCGATTTAGTTTTTAAAATCAAAAATAAATAAAAAAATAACGGTGGTGCCATTAAGATATCAGGTTAACAAATTGCATCGAACAGCCTTCAAAAATGCATTATGTCACCTCGTGACCCAGTTTCATACTATCTGTGCACGCAGTTGCCTCGTTTCCAAATGTTAATATGTTAGAATTTAAATAGGAGTAGGTATTATATTATATCTATATGGGTAGGTACTTAACTACTTAACTTAACCGAGCCAACAATTCCATCTTGATAACTGAAGATAGAAGATAACTGAAAAAACTAAAAACTGAAAATAAAAGAAAGGCTATCCCTTCTTATCGAAAAATAAATATATGTATATTTTTTTAAATCACGATAAAAATATATTTTATGTAAATAAATAAAAAATATATACCTATATATTTTATTCCTTGGTTTTTTCTGTGTGAATATTAAAGTACAATCTTTTGTAATTAAATATTCACGTTACTACAATTCTTTTGATCAAAACTGCATTATCATGCAGTCATAATCAGACAAAAAACCCCGTGAGCCAACACAGTTTTCCTGTTAAATTATTTCTACGTTTTAATTCGACTTTTCCTTAAGCTGTACACCTTTACAAGTCACATATACCTACATTTATACATATAATTAGTATACTCAACACAACTTGCTTCTACTTGGAAAGATGACACGTCGATGTTAATTTTATAAGTTTTTATTAATTCGAATGCGAAAGTTGGTTTATATATTATACTCTGTCACTGTTTGGTTTGTAACTTGAACAACTTCTATCAACATATTTTAAGAAAATCATTATTAAGTATCACCTATACTAAATTACTTTCAATTATTTAAGAAGCTAAGTTAACGCAATCAAAAACTCCAATCGGCCCCGACCTTATAATTTTCTATCCAATAAGCCCCTGGTTTACAATAAAATTACCACAACTGCCCCAAATTAAAATTTTTGTCCCATCGACCCCCGAATCGGAAAAAATTCGGATTGGGGGGACAGTTGGGTACAAATCTAAGAAACGTTGAGGGTAGGAATGTAGTGGCTTATAGAAATAAGCCCACATATATCACGGATGGTCAATTTAAAATAGCTGTGTACTTTTAACTTTAAATGGAGGTACAATTTGCCCCCCTAAATTTTGATTTTTATCCTAGTTCAAGACTATAGTCCAGTTTCATTGACGTAAAAACCATCTCAAGAAGTCAAGACACAACGTAGCTTCCTAGGTAAAATTCCATAAATTATCATGAGAACAATAAATGACGGGATAGCCTTGCATGCAGTAATGTGCAGTAATTACCTGATGATTGTTATTGCATAACTGTAATTATTCTAAAAAATACTTACTGTGGAACGTGGATGGTAGAAGTAATAACAATAGAATATTGAATAAAATATTAATAATAATACAATCAATTCCCTTGTCTTGTAAAGGTTAATAAAACATACCTATTACGGTTTTAAACATGAAGAAGCTTAAGAACCTAGAAGAAACACAAGTTTTAAACATTTTGTGTCTTTGTCTGTTAGTGTGTTCAGGCTAATCATCGAAATTGTTCAACTTATTTTGATGGGAGTTTATAAGGCAGCAGATAGAGGATATAGGATGAAATGTTCTAACTATTAATTACCGCAGAAATATCCGATTCCGACAGATGGACGGACTTGGCGAAACTATAAGGGTTCCTTGTAGTTTTACTATGGAACCCTAAAAATGCTAGGTAACTAGCAAAAGGTAGAGGAAGAGGTAGTTCTTTCAATTCACGAGGCTACGCGGCTCATGGTTGTGTGTGTGTCGTATCTGTATAAGTGGCAGCGAGAGCTTACTCGCGCCTGACAGCTCGGCTCCTGACAGGCACACAATTACGCAATGTGCATGTACACGACACGACGCAACCACAAGTAAAGCGCCCGTAACTTCGTGAGATAAACCTGCTATAGTTAGGTATCTAATATTCTAAGAAGAATATAAATAAACTTTAATTAAAATGTGAAGACAAAAAATTAATTACATAGGCACTTTATTGTGAAACCGACAAAAACTACCCGTCATTAACAAAATCAGTAAAAACATTTAACCTTCGTAATTTCATCATAGTGCTTTGTTCGTGTCTCCACACGGATAACATGAACAAAACGCGACAGACACGTGTAGGAGCTTCAAATACATCATTTGTATTCTAATAACTCGTAAAGAACCCGTAAGATATTCATTTTTTTTTAATAATGGCTGTAAGCAGTATCATCTCTTAGTAATATGTAGAGGAATTTTATATAAAATTTTTGTATGCAACACATTGAAAATAACTGCAAACTGGTTCCAAATTAGACCTAACTTCGCGATTCTTTTGTCGAACTTTCATTATTTTATGTTTCCACTCAGTTTCGTCCCTTGGAAATGAGATGTAATTTTTGCCTGTTTTTTTCGGAAAACTTGATCTACTGCTGTAAAAATCAAATCTGTATCTAAAGAGATTTGCCATTACACGCGCTCTTAACTTTAACTCTTTTAAACAAAGTCCCTCAGATCCAAGTCCCTCTTCCGTGATGCTTGCGATGGATACTTGAGCCACTAAACACGTTGACGAGCGCACAGCGAGCGTGACGCGAAATAATAGGTAGGGCCATGAAAAAAGCGCATAAAATGTGAGTCTGAATCTTATGCTGAGATCTATAGACCGTACTCTCACTCTGCTCAGACACAAGACAGAGATAAAACGAGACAGATTTATATCAAAGCATATCTGTGTCCCGTTTTAACTCTACCTCAAGTCAGAGCACGCTTTATAGATCTCAGCATTTTTCCAGTTGAAGTTCGAGGCTTCTTAGGGCCTGCGCAGACAAGAAACAGTAATCCGAGTACTTTTCTGTCCCTAAAAGTAAATTACACAGGTAACGCTCCCAAGGAACTAATACCACATAATACTATGGTAAATCAGTATCGATAGAGTTGAACCAGAAAATAAAACCCTACCGTCAAAGACGTGCACGCCAAGCGATTTAGCGTCCCAGCACGGTGTAGAAACAGATTAGGGGTATGGGTGGAAATTGGAATGTACACTGCAGGTACACTGCACTTTAAACCCCTTCCAAGTCAGCCCGCTACCATCTTAGACTGCATCGTCACTTACCATCAGGTGAGATCGGAGTCAATGACTATCTTGTCATCGAATAAAAAAACCAAATATGGCGGTACTAATCATTGCCAGCTCGCAACTTAGCTGGAAGTGGTTTTTTGCATTATTACCAGAGATAACATTCAGAAGTATAGATTGCTATTATCATACATAACATTAAGCCATCTACCGGAGTTCAGACGAACCAGAACAATAAAATAGATATTTCGCCGATTTCAACAATAATTTATAACAAGCAATCCTAGTAACGAAATCTAGGATAATTTCTAATGTAATGATTTATTCCAAGAGCTAACATTGCTATTTCTTCTTACTAATCTCTGTCTGTCTGTTATAGATATAGAATACTAGTTTGAACGGTATAATGGACCTGCCAGTTACACTTTGATATAGGTACACTTGACACATATAATTTCAAACTGAATTAAAGCGCAACTTGCAAATCGATACTTTAATATGTACAACACATTGCTATTCGTTAGTCTGGCCAAAACTGCAAAACATCTTGATCTATTTGAAGTTTTTTTTGTTTTGCTCAAATACAGGGCTCTATAAAATTAAAATTGGTATTTTTGGATACGAATCACCACTTCCGATTAACAAAGCCGTAGATTAAAGCTAGTCGAAAATAAATGTTAAATATAAGATAAATAGCAAAAACCCTACCGTCTATGAGAAAGTCAAATAGATTAACAAACAGTTTATTAATACTCCGTAGGGGAACGACCTCCCAGTATAAATAACCAAGCGTTAACCTACTTAGGTAAGTTCTTATCTTGCGATGCAAGATTTTAAAGTATTTTAGAATGGACGGCACGCGTTATTAAACAAATGGCGTGTAATTAAACAAAGTCATGCGTAATATCCCCATAATGATAGATGGTGGGCTGTATAAAAGCTACATGAATCATTAGTACAAAATCAGTTGTGCCGATTGGCTCAATTTACTTATTGTATTTTTGCTACAAAATGCTGCAACAAGGACAAAGGCATTTTAGTCCATAGGGAGAGAGTGTCGGAATCAGAGGTCATAGCAATCATTTTAGACAATCCCGTGGTCGAACATCTTTATTTGATCTTAAACATACAATGCAATAGTTGTTTAATATTTTAAAAAAGAAAACGAAAATTTACGGTTATAGCTACCTTTATCATGCATAATATGACTAAAAAGACGTATAAAAAGTAAATAAAGATAATATCGCATTTAGGTACATTTCAAAGAAGTAAGTACACCTACCGACGTCATGTACCTACCCAGTATGCAATTTAATAGCATTCTATAACAATGACACCTGGTTACCAAACCCACTCCACCAAAGACGTGGTCCAATTTATATTTCTTATGTAAACTCGTTGCGTAAGTAAATTCGCTGTCAATCATTTGTATACGTCTTGCAACGATAGTACCACTATGTTTATGAGTCTTGCACATCTATAAATAATACATAATATATGAAGTTTAAATACATCGAACGTACTTACTCGCCCTTTACAAAAAATCATACATCAAATAAGAAGGATTTCTAACTTAAATAAGTTAAACTAAAAATCACTAAAAATTTAGTGATTTTCCAAAGCCTTAAACTTTTGTTCCTTATTCTTTTGTTTTTTACGAGTATATAATTATTACCAGAATGTTAACAACATCTAACATTGTTCATTAAAACAAAGCTCACGTAAATCTAGAGTTTGAATGTCTTTTAGAAGTTACACCATCTGCGAAATGTGAAATGTGCAATTAACACTTAAAACACTTAAATTTGGTATTATATATATGATTTTACGAAAATTTCGTATTTTGATACTAGAAAAACATATAAGTATAAAGAACCAGCAAAATAAAATACGATATTTCGTCGATTTCAACAACAACCTAAAACCTGCAATCCAGTAACGCCATCTAGGGTCATTTTTGGAGAACACAGCAATCTATTTTATCTTACTTCAGTGTGTATGGATAAATAACTATTCAGAGGATTTCCATAGCAACCAAATATCGCAAGTCGCAATGAGAGTTAGTTTAAAACGGAGTGATTACATTCTCTTTGAGTTAGTTATGCGAACTTACCTAGGACATTTATTATTTATACTTGATATGAATAATGAAACTTGCACAGCAATGAACGTAAGAGTTTCTGATGACTCTTATAAAACTTTTTATGGCGAGTACTACCTACTTAACAATATTGCATAATTATTGAACTTCAACATCTATTGTTAACCTCAATACATATATTAAATGTTATGTATTGGATTGTATATGGATTGGATCAATAATTGTTTATACATACCTATAGGATACAATGTTGCTGATTCATATTGTTCTAATCATAGAATAGTTGATTTGAAAGAAGCTATGCTAGAATCAGTCGCGTAAGCGTTTGCAATGTTTGATGGCAAAAAAGTGTACAGATACGTACCTACCAACCTATACTTACTTATGCTTTGTGAAACTACAGAGTAAAGACTACTTACTCTTATAACAAATATTTAGACAGGAGTTTTATTGTTTTCCACGAATAGAAGACTAGCATGCACTGATGCTACTTTATTTAACACGATGTGTTGAACACGAAAGTGTCTCTTATTGTAGGTACCTACTGTATACGTTAGTGGTATTATATATTTATCTAAGGAGAAAATCAGTTTCAAACAATATGGTTAAAATCATCAAATAAGCAATTTTATTATAATTCAATGTAGGTACCTATCTACCTAGGTACTATTTTCTGTAAACAGTTACAAATACAGCTTACAAACTTTTCGCTTTTATAAATCATGGTTCATAATATTGTATTTTCTAGTCTTTTTAATTTGGTAAGTCGTTAGGTAGGTATATGCATAGTATATGAGTAAAAAGGCATTAATATAATGGCGAGCAGCACTGGTAGCATGGGCAGGAGATAAAAGTTCTATCCCCCCATTTTATCCACTGACAGGGGATAAAATTATCTTTTCCCTATGCTCAAGCATGGCGACAGAGGAGAAGGCGATGTATATTTCTATAAGTATATCCACTGAGTGTTATTTCCACCGCTGTGCCCATGCTCGACGGGTGGATAAAGCTAAGCGAGGGGATAAACGTTTTATCCTTTTCCCGGGGATAAAATTTCTCCCGCCCATGCTACCAGGGCAGGTAGGTATAACTCTATAAAGTCCTACGGTCCTACCTACGTCTATTTCCATCAATGTAAAGATGTTGAATTTAACACAATTTTAGTTTATATATTTAAAATGATATAGTAGTTACGTGTGTACTGTAATGATAATTACATAGTAAGTATCTATTGCACTTATCTTAATAACTGCTTACCATTATAATAGGCAAACATCCAATGGACATTCAAGCGGTAGCCAATAGGATGCAAAACTTTTCTGTGAGAAACCATGCAATCATACTTCTCTAACTCTACCTATCTAACTAATACGTACAAATCACAATATACAATTTCTAGATGCTTGTATTGCTTCACAAGGAAGTGGAAATTCTACTCAAAACCGTATAACGTTTCTGGAAACTTGATAGGTAACTCTTGAAAAACTTCGGAGTGAGCGAAAGAATCTGGTAGGATCACGTTTATGGAAGGTTGTTTATGAAAGAAAGCTAAGCAAGCGTGAACAAAGACAGCGATGTATTTTATTACGCGGTTATAATACTTCAATTTGAAAATATTATTTTTATGCCTCTATTGTTTGATATTTTATGTAACCTCGAGGTTCGCGATAGTTAAATTGCAAGATCCGGCGACAGACAGACAATATGATGACGAATTGACGGATTTTATTGTACGAGTAGGTACGTAACAACAGATTATTTACCTTAGCCATGAAAAAACCAACATTACATTTTTGCAAAAGGATTGCAGGTCCAAGACACGGAGCTGCCCGCGAAATTCAAATTTAATTTGGTTTTTCGCCATTTATAAACGACTACGACAAAGTAAGCTTATGGTATTCAAATTGCGCCAATAGCAGTATCATCTTCACAGGTTTATATACTAATCTTTACGTGAAAGTATCCAGTTTAAAAAATTAATCAAAATAATGACTAATTTGTGAGTAGCTCACGTCAAACTCATTATTTTGATTAATTTCTTAAACTGGATACTTTCACGTAAAGATTAGTATATAAACCTGTTAAGATAATACTGCCATTGGCGCAATTTGAATACCATAAGCTTACTTTGTCGTATAAGTTTACAAATTGCGAAAAACCAAATTAAATTTGAATTTCGCGGGCAGACCCGTCTCTTGGGCCTTAAGTAATAATTTAGATCTGCCAATTTAGTGTATTTGTGATTTCATAAAACCGATTTTTTTTCAAAGAAATATTCTACTATCAACTTCAAATAAGCGGCAAGCGTGTGTGTGGATACGACAACAATTCAACGACCTTTCAGTTTTCAGTCCGCACCACTATAAAGGCTCTAATTAACACCGATCCGTTACAATATGTTATGTAAATAGAATCAGGCTAATATTACTCGTATAAAGATGAAAGTTCGTTCGTACGCGTGTGTGTGTGTGTGTGTGTGTGTGTGTGTGTGTGTGTGTGTGTGTGTGTGTGTGTGTGTGTGTGTGTGTGTGTGTGTGTGTGTGTGTGTGTGTGTGTGTGTGCGTGTGCGTGTGCGTATGTGTGTGCGTGTGAGTTTATTACTCCTTCACGCCACAACGAATAAACCAATTTGGTTGATAAATTCCAAATGGAATGGAGATAGCTCACACTCAGGATTATCACATAGTAATCAACACCTTAATCCACGCGGACGAAGTCGCGGCATCTAGTAGGTAGGTAGGTACATAGATAGGTAATCCACATTTGGGTTAAAACGAATCAATCACATTGAAATTGGGTCAAACATCTGCTTCACATCCCAACCCGATATAGGAATAGGATCTTGACTGACGTAGGTACTTTGGTAGGAACCTACTCACAAGTCAGTCAGAGTGTGATGCAAACTCACAGGATACGGTTTTTGAAATCACGTAGATATTTCACAGAAATTAGCATAGAATGGGTGCATAGGATGGGTGAATACATGGGTGCCTCTCACAATTTATAACTAATTTCTTTAGTTATGAGTTTTAAGTTTTGAGTTTTTACTACAAGTTTTTACAAAATCTTAGGGATAATATAGAATAAACTTTTCATAAATCGGTGTTCTAGAAACAAATGCGCAAATAACTAGATAACTTGGTAATTTTTCATGACTGCAATTTATTTGTAATTGAGAATTTGTTTACGTATTCATCAATACTCAATGATATAGAATAGAATAGAATTTTTTTTTTCATACGGCAATTGTACTAAGTAACCATTAAGTTCCTAACAAGTTTATGCCACAGATCAGTGACCTAAAAAAATCATCTATTATCATCCTACAAATTATGAATGATATCTACATAGATACAATCTAATAGTAAGTTGATCTTAAATGCTAATACAGATAATTTTTTGATAAACTACAAACTAATCCAACCCTTTAGTAAGCAATATGTTTAATGTTTATATACCTACCTACCTAATTCCTTTTCAAACGTCAATACGCACGTTTAGCTTCAGCTTGTATGAAACAGTGAACTGTGACGTCATACTTCATACTACGTCAGTTGAGTCAGTGTACGTGAAGTACTGTACGTGTACTTTCAATAGATTAATGAATTTCACTTATTTTGGCAGACCATCTGTTTAATAAACAGTAAGAAATTTTTAACATAGTCAACATCCCAATTTTGGCTATAAGGTCGCTTTGAAGATCGTTCATTCGAAATCAAGATTACAGTTGGTAGGTATAATATATCACAAATAGATAATTCCGATACGCTCCAGATAGGGCAGCAACCTTCAAGTCGTCACTGTTATTATTATCACGATGCCCCAATTCAAGACTTCATCTAGATACAAAAAGTATGAAAACTTATAACTAAAATTTGAATAAATTCCTAAAAGAATTATAAACATACTAGCTGATTCCCGCGACTCCGTCCGCGTGGAAAAAAATTAGAGTGAATTGCTACTATCCGCGAGAAGTTATTATCGTTATAATTGTTAAGAGGATCTATCAGCATATCCACCTGACACTTAGGCCTTCTTCAGCATTTTCCATCGTTGTCTTTCACATGCTATCCTTTTCCGTGTTGGTCCTCCTATTTTCCTTATGTCGTCCTCCCACCTTCTAAATTGTTTCCCTCTTTTCCTTTGCCCGTCTCGAGGTAGCCATTTTGTTTTTTGTGTCCATTTTTCGTTACTTTCCCTGTTCATGTGTCCTGTCCATCGCCATTTCAGCTTTTTCACTGTCTTCAGTGTGTCTTCAACTTTAGTGAAGACAGTAAAAAAGCTGCAATGGCGATGGACATTATACAATTTTACTTGTGCCCTAATATTTTTAATGGTTAACCGCGGTGCTAGGTATTTTAACCGTTAAGCTAATGGGACACTATTATTATAAGTTCGGAAACACATTAAATACTTATATCGAAACGTGTGAAACACGATAAACAAACGACAATCACAACTAGAAATAACGGTTTGATCAGCTATGTCTTGCCGGAAACCAGTTACCGTTTTGTTTTTACGTCATGTTTACTTAATATTATGATACAGATAATGCGCCCACTATATGATCAAGATCAGAATAGAAACGAGTGACGACCATTTTCTATTTCTATTTTGCTCACTGTACAACAAAAATGTGAGCAGATAGAAAAGGGAAATGGCGGGTTCTCCATATCTTGAGTAGATAATGATTTACATACGAGTATTATTTTATTTTCATTTAACTCCTTAGAGAGCATAGAGACTCCCACAGATTCTAACTGTTTTTAACCATTTCTCATGTATTATTAGTTAGTTTCTTTGTTTGTGCTTCAATCAGGCAAAAACCAATTGGATAATTTTTTAGTTTAGAACCTGGATGGAGTGTGACTTTTTATTCCGGAAAACTTTGGTTTTCCGGAATAAATAGTAAGCGGTTGTTGGGTTCAGCGGGTTTTCCAAAAACCTAATTTCACAACTATGTCACAGGAAAAAGCTAGTTCTGAATCAGAAATGAGTACTTTCTTTAGATTACTCATGGTTCATCCAACTACCTAAGTACTTCATCATTTACGTAGATCGTGATCTGTCAATTGCTCATAAATATCGCTTGTGCAATTGATTGATCGCCATTGTGAGTCAGAGGGTAATCAATTTCGATCGTCTACCTACAGATTACGTAGCTGCTGTGATTTCCGATTTCAGCTCACTCGATTCGCGATTTCATCAATTCCCGAGGTCAAACGCAACACCCCTTGAAATCATCTCTGTGATTTATTGCGTAGCTTAATTATGTTTTGTTAAACGGTGCAAAAACAGCCTTTTTGAATAAACTCTCGTAAAGATTTTTAGTGATACTCGGTCTTTTCCAAAATTCCAAATTTTGACATAATGCAGAAACTTTTTTATTTTTTGAAGATTTAAACCAAAAAAAAAAACAACAGTAAAAGAAATAATTATAGGTTTAAAGAAGTTTAAAGAATTTGTTGGGGGTTTGGGATAATTTTGCAACTTATTAGAATTAGAACTTATTTTTACGGACCCTTTTTCAACTCTATTTGGTATAAGTCTGCATAATTTACTTAATTGACTGAAAATTTTCCAGTATTTAGTTTAATTGAACTACTATAATGTAGTCCACTAAATAATAAAGATTTATTATGCATAGCGTTGTATTGCGTTTAAAGTTAATTGAAGTACCCAATAGATACCTAATGAGTCATAACCAAGTTATAAGAAAACAATTAAAAAATTGATATCTAAGCAAATGATAATATTGATTATTTCCTAGAAAACAAGCAAAATACATTTTGATTAAGTATAAAAAATAAATAATATTTTTGCTTCATGTTTTCCCCGAATACATAAGTGGACGGTTTTACCAAAGTACATACTTGCCAATGGATCACTCACTTGAGTTGCCTTTCAGGTAAAAAAAGGCTTAAGTCAAACTTAATATTATCTATCTACTTAATAGCTGTATTATTTATGTTAAAATTATTGCACAGTGAACCATGTCATGGCCAGACCTTCGTTAACGCATCATAATCGCCCATATTTTATTCACACGAACAGTTGTAAAAACTCAATGTCACGGCCTTCGGAAGATATTTTTTTTATATTGGAATTTCGCACCCATTTTTATAGGTATTATATCTATCTAATCTAATTGTGTATTTGGAATATAAAAAAAAATTGTAGCGAATATAAGTACATGGCTCTTCCTTTTTTCTTTTCCGACTTGAAAAGCATTAAGTACCTATAATATATTCGTCCTCACGACGCAAGCTATCTGCTAAGATTCAGCTCGATTTGATGCTTGATATTTCTGGGATGAAAAATATCCTAAAAAAACTTCACCATTCTCATCAATTTTTCCATCACTTATGATCATGATCATGTTTCTTGTTGATTCATCTCTGCAAAGAATGATTTCACTGTATTCCTATTGGCAATTGTATGGGAAAATATAATAATAAAACTCTGTTAACGCGTGGCATTTCGATATTGCGCCATCTATCATGCAGCGTAAAAACCGTTACACACTAAGGCTATGTTCACATGTAACGCGCGTTAACGCGCGTCAACGCGCGATCAAATTTGAAGAAAGTTCAGATGATGAGCGCTAATGCGCGTTGCGAGAGTACTCGTCAGTCTAGTTCGGTAGAACATAGAGAATGGACGTGGAAGAGGCTATTATTTTGTGGTTATATTATAAAGAAAAATATAGAAAAAGAAAACGTACACATTGGGTTCATCCAATTTTGAAAAATAGAAATAAAAATAAATTATAAAAATTGTTTTTATAGGATTCCGAACCTATATTCCAAATTGCTGGCTTTTTTTCTACTTCATCGATTAGTAAGTCGATGTCAATATCTTCAATTTCACTCATTTTAAATGCGAAAACAAAATAGGCTATGTTCAGATGGCTGAATTGCGACGCGCGTTTTCAAATCGCGCGCTTAGACATCCTAATATATACCTAGCAACCGTTCACATGCGCGCGCGTTAACGCGCGTCAGCGAGCGTCAACGCGGCGCTCAGAGAAAAAGTTTCTAGACGCAGACAATCGCGCGTTGACTCGCGCTTTGATATTAATGTAATGTCCGTTTGCTGTTCAGTTGAGCGCGCGCTTTCATCGCGATCGCATGTAATTTTGTTAATTTTCGTAATTATATTTTGAGTTGAAGCAAATTGTCGAATGACTTTGTAGACATTCTAAAGTAATTAAAGAATTTAGATTCATGGTCTCTTAGATTCGGATATAGTGTCGCAAACAAACTGGGTCTATTTTTCAAAATTGGATGAACCCAATGTGTACGTTTTCTTTTTTTATATTTTTCTTTATAATATAACCACAAAATAATAGCCTTTTCCACGTCCATTTTCTACGTTCTACCGAACTAGACTGACAAGTACTCTCGCAACGCGCATTAGCGCTCATCATCTGAACTCTCTTCAAATTTGATCGCGCGTTGACGCGCGTTAACGCGCGTTACATGTGAACATAGCCTTATAATTACGAAAATTTACATGCGATCGCGATGAAAGCGCGCGCTCAACTGAACAGCAAACGGACATTACATTAATATCAAAGCGCGAGTCAACGCGCGATTGTCTGCGTCTTGAAACTTTTTCTCTGAGCGCCGCGTTGACGCTCGCTGACGCGCGTTAACGCGCGCGCATGTGAACGGTTGCTAGGTATATATTAGGATGTCTAAGCGCGCGATTTGAAAACGCGCGTCGCAATTCAGCCATCTGAACATAGCCTAATACGCCTCAATAAACAACATGACGTGTCTTGCATGAAAGGAAATCATCTCGTGATGATTTGAATAGTGAATACCTTTACAGAGTTCTAGGATATCAAGGTACCATGTGCGAGCTTGTTTAGTATTCAAACAAGCGATGCAGACCAAGCCAGATGTAATTCGAACTTGTCCTTTATTAAATTGTTTCTTACAATACCTAGTTTAGAAACATAATTTAGAGATAAAACATAATTTAAGTCTGAAAATCTGAAGATTGGCTTGGCAGTTATCAGAGAATCGATGAATCGACAAAAAATAAAACACACACATATACAGACAAACACATATGCAACAAACACTATACATATTCTACCTACTACTCAAACACTAAACCCTCCCGTAGTCAGATAAAAGGAACCTAATGCCTTTTTCTAGTTATTTTTATCGTCATAAACAAAACACACAACGCGAAATATGTTAATGATAATAAATGAGGCCATTGACTTACTTACAAGCTTTGCATATCAGGTGAATCACCTGCATAAAACATATCTATGCATCGTACCACAACAAATTCCCTGTATTGTAAATTGATTGGTGTAAAACTCACTGACCTTTATTAAATTAAATGTAAGCTGCCGCCCTAGCCATACTACAAAAGCGTCGTCTCTTTCTGCGATCGGTCATGCTTTAGCAGGGGTTACCAAAGTTTTTTTCTTACGCTTTCCTTCTGAAAGGAAAGGATGTGCAATAAAGAAACTTTGGGATCCCCTGCTATAGCGTGAGCGATAGTAGAAAAAGACAACACGGTTTTAATATGGCTAGGGCGCCTGGACTCACAAATCGACAATTCTCAATTCCAATAATTCAACTTTACTAAGTTGAATTAATGGAATCTACATTCTTAAAAATCAGCGCCAAAAAGAAGATAGTAAAAGTTTTTCAGTCTTAAGTCATCAATAAAAAGTAATTCTGGATAATTTTGGAGATAACTTCCTGTCGTATGCATTCATTTATATTTTATTTATTAAACGGGTATCCTATCAGAATGAGAGGGTTTAGACTTTAAGTCATAGGTTCACAATGCTAGCCAAATGTGATTTGGCAGACTGACTCCACACACCTTTATGGTTAAACAATTACAGTTACATATCTCTACGGTTACACAAATTATACACACCGTTATAGTTGTATTGACGTTTGTTGTATTATTTTCAGGTACAGATGTGTGTCCAATGAAGTCCGTGGTGAGGCGCATCGGGCAGCAGTTGGTCACGGCTCTCAGTGAGAAAGGCCTCGCTATGCTGGTCAACCACGGAATCGCTGAAGAAAAGGTACTTGACAATTAACATTAAAACCTAATATTAATGTCCTCCTGAACGAATTCGAACAAGGCGGCCAATCTCGACAAAGACAAGCCATCTTTTTTTAATAGGTTAGAGACAAACGCTTGCCCAATATCAGTCTAAGATTGAACGCATTTGCCTAGAAAATACAAATTTTTTCTTCTTTTAAAAATACCGTAAGTGTCGGAAAATACAGATTTCGGAAGAGATAGACATTCGATCCGAGAAAGTAGTGTAGTAGTGAGTACCTTAGATATAATGTTTTCCTGTACTCAAGTAGTTCTAACTTGTGTTGCAGCTTAAAGCGGTGTATGCAGATCTGGACAACTTTTGTGCCTTGCCAGAGGGCTCCCAGGCGCAGTACCTCTGTAACCCAGACAGCAACCACGGTTACGTTCGCCCGGGAATGGAGCAATTCGATAACACTAAGAAGGTAATTTCAATGACGGTTTAAAACTGTTTTTTCTTTACCCGGCAGGCATTCGTATAGGCCATTTATCTGATGCTGCATATGTAAATAGACGGCGGTAATCACCTAACATCAGATGACCAGCCTGTAAGTTGGTTCATTAAGGTTAGGTATCTCCTGGTAGCAATCATCAACAACCCATCAAGGTTCAGTAAACGCGTACTTCTCTCAGAGAAGGGTTTAAATAGGCCGCCACGCTGTGCGCTGGTCTAATCAAAATTGGCAGACCTACGACCACTGGCGCAGTGGTGAGCGCTGTGGTCTTATGACTGGGAGGTCTCAGGTTCGATTCTCGACCGGGGCAATTTGGGAATTTATAATTTCTAAATTGTCTCTGGCCTGGTCTGGTGGAAGGCTTTGGCCATGGCTAGTTACCACCCTACCGTCAAAGACGTGCCGCCAAGCGATTTAGCGTTCCGGCACATTTGACATTTTGAGAACATTATGGAGGACTCTCAGGCACGCTGGTTTCCTCGCGATGTTTTCCTTCACCAATAATTTCTTAAACGCACATTACTCCGAAAAGTCAGAGGCCTTGGATCCCCCGAATAGGAGACAGCAGGCCTAACCACTAGATTCTGCTCCTGGTAGCAATATTTGATTGTGTTTCACGTAACGTTTCCAGGAACTGCGTCACTCGTTCAACATCACGACGCTGTCGGCCGCCGCCATGCCCGCGCAGGAGGAGGTGCCGGAGTTCACGCAGCACGCCGTGCCGCTCGCGCACGACCTCACTAACCTCTCACGTGTGCTGCTGCAAGCACTGGCCTATGCTTTCGGTATAGAAATTAATTTGATACAAAATCAATAATCTAACGGTCAGGGCAAATTAATTGGCTTTATTGGTGTTGCCACTCTCCTAGCTTTATGCCTATTCCATATTACTCCTATTTTTAGCATGGCAATTTTTTTTATTACGGAAAAACAATCAATTTAGAGATATTTATAATCTAATGGAGGGAGGGTCAGTTGCTTTTCTATGTGACCAAATCCGTATTTGAACTAGAGTAACCAGCACGTCTCATCTGTCATACTACATCTGGTATTCTTATTCCCTTGGGCAAGAGAGTGTTGACCATTCCAAAAGACCTGCAGCTTTCCCGAAATATAATTTTTAAATGTTTTTTCTGTTGTCCATAAAATAATGGTCAAATTGAAACAGGCAACTACCCTTTTACAGGCTTACCGCCAGCAACGATGCTCGCCTGCCACTCCGGCATGCTGCAGAGCAACGGCTGCAACCGGTCCACGATGCGCATCCTGTACTACCCGCCCGTGCCGCCAGAAGATGAAGGTCCCTGTTGCCAAGGCGACGGCAAGGCCTACACGCGCTGCGGGGCCCATTCCGACGCTTGCACTTTTACTCTTGTGGCGCAGGATTCGGAGGGTGGACTCGAGGTAAGGACAAAGCGCAAACGGCAGCATGGCATCTTGCAAGTAGGGTTGCCAGAAAGCCATTATTGCGAGACGTCAATATTATCAGGTTTTCCGAGTTTTCATGATCGGGACACCTAATGACACAATGTGGAGTTATTCAGACTTTGGTTATCAGAAAATAAAGTATGGCGAAGTGGACTTGGCAACATTAGTTGCAAGTGAAGCAAGGTGTCAGAATGTTGGTATAGGGTGTCAGAGAAACATTATGCCGTAGGCTTGAGCGAAATACCCTCAATTTGTTCAATGTCATAGGTCATACAATATGCTACCCTTGCATGCACAATCTTGCATATGTATTTTTTTACCATACACCTTTAAGGGCCAGCGCAGTGTGCAAACATGCTGCTTATAGCATCAGCGATCATCAGAGTAGACCTTTCACTCTTATCTTTCGAATAAGGCAGTAGGAAGATTGAATTTTGTTGAAAGAAGAAAATTTAATTACCTCGTCCCAATAAAATACTAACAATATTCTGAAAAATAACATTTAAAAATAGTTACAATAATCAACTTGCTTTTCAAAATATGTTTTGTATGTATTACAGGTGAAGCTGAATGACAAGTGGCAAGCCGTTGGACATCTTCCTGGGGCGATACTCGTGCAGACGGGAGAGTTGTTGGCCTCGTGGACGACCAACTTACTACCAGCGCTTGTAAGTTTAAAACAGTATTGGTACATTCGACGCGTTGCGATACTACTATGACTACTATGAAAAGTTATTTCATTGTAAAATCCGTGACGAAAATTTACTCGGTCAAAATAGAACACAGAATTAAATTGACACACACGACATTCGATGATATTCTGCCTCCTTTTGAGGGTAGGGGGTTCGATCCCAGCTTCTGATGCTGATTGATCTCTGATTTTTCGGAGCTATGTGCGTTTTAAGCAATTAAATATCACATGCTTGAACGCTTACGGAAAAAATCGTGAGAAAACTACGCCTGAGAGTTCTCCATAATGTGCTCAAAGGCGTGTGAAAACTACCAATTTGCATTTGGCCAGCGTGGTGGACTTCAATTGAGAGAAGTCTTGTGCCCTGTAGTGCGCCGCTTACAGGTTATCCAATTAGATGCATACATCCAATCCAACAAAATTCAATCTTCCTACTGCCCTATTCGATAATCTATGAAGGTCATTTAGCAGCAGACCCAAGGGTCCAATTAAAGACTCAGCTCCAGTTTTAATTGTATAATGAACTAATGATATAAGTTCTATGATCTAATGAAACTTCACACTTGTAAGAACAAAGAAAAGTCCTCAAGCTTGTACTATGCGTCAACAACGCGCAGCAAGAGAACATTGACATTTTGATGTGAGAAGTTACTTGTCAGTGACGACTGCGTTCAGAAACACTGTCGCCATAGGTATATAAATACAAACTGGTTCATGTATCTACATGATACACATCAACACCTGCGACTGTTGTAAGGCCATAGTTCCGCAGTCAGAATTTGAACTAATTAATTTGTTAGTGACCTCATACCCGTAGGTACTTTTATTTTTATCTTTATTGCGATGTAATCGTCGTTTCAGACCTCAGATATCAGATATCTATGGAAAACCCTGAGAGATACTGTTTACGAGTATATGTACATAAATCCAAATATCAGCTATCTATGGAATGCACTGAGATACTATTTATGATTTCGACTTGTAGATCATTTTTTGCTTTATCTTGAAGTGAAGAGAACATTTTAACAATCCCAAAGTGCTTATTGCTTAGTAAAGAAAAGACAATAAAAGAAGAAATTAAGACATTCTTATGAATCTCGGATCTTTCCTCTCCACGTCTACTAGATAATATGTCCGAGTCGATAGGTAGAGTCCATTTGATTTGAGTCCAGGCATCAAATACCGAACTTTTAGATTCCCAAAGTGACATACACTAAACATCTGAAGTGAATACCTATACCTAACAATTACAAAAAATTAAAATGTGTTTTACTTCCGTTCTCCTGAAGAACGAGGAATATTTGGATTTACGAGTATCCTCCAATTTTTTCTGTAGTAACTGTGTATAGCTATTCTAAATATCTGAAGCGACTACCTCTATTATACATTATTACATTTATAATAAACATAGATCTATTTTAACACAGTTCTGAAGGAGGAATGTTTGGATTTACCCCCTAGTTTTTCCTCACGATTTTCCTTCAATTTCCAGATGCACCGAGTGGTCGTGCCGTCGGGGATGTACGCGCGTGCGCGCGGGCGGCACTGCGTCGCGTTCTTCTGCCACCCCGACAAGGGCGCGGTGATCCCGCCCATCGCGCCGCGCGCCGCCGCCCCCGCGCCGCCCGCCTTCACCCCGCACGTGCACCTCACGCTGCACCACCGCCTCATGAACGCCGCGCACCACATACAGAAGCGCTTCCGCGAGACGTACGCGTGACTAGCGCGGGACACGCACAGCGACGCGTACAAGAACCTCGTCCGGCGACACACCGCGCCCTGACGCGTCCTACCCACACGATCACACCAGGGATATATTGCACGATAAAAGTAGTATTTCAGTATCTCGTGAAGCGCATCTTTTAGTTCAAGCCGAATAAATTCGAGCAGCTCGCGCATTGCTTTTTAAAAATATTATGAGCTAGGTTTCTCATCCGACTAAGCGGGCGATATAACATGTGCTAAGTACCGTTAGTGGACCGTCGTCGATCTTTCGTTTTTCAGTCCCTGGGTGGATTTTCAGACGTTGCACTATTGAGGCTTGTTCCAACACAAGTTCCTCTCTTTAAGAGCGCAGCCGGTCCCGAGATTAGTGGAAACAAACAAAAAGACAGACAGACAAAAATTAAAAAAAAAAAATTGTATTTAAGTACCGTAAGTATGTAAGTAAATACGGTTCTTAAATACAATTAATAGGTATGCATTTAGTAAAAAGCTGTTATTTTGATATTACAAACAGACACTTCAATTTTATTTATTTGCATAGAGTATAGATGAGCTTGCTGACTTGCTGGCTTGCCGGCTCTTCTCAGCAGAATCTGCATTCCGAACCGGTGGTAGAGTCTTGACGTGTGATAAGAGCTACATGTTGGCCTACATGAAATAAATAATTTTGAATTTGAATTTATAACCACGACGAAGATACTGGCTGAGAACAGACAAATCTTGCCCCGCTTCCGTCGATTGCTACAGTTTAGCTTTAGCTAAGTAATTCTCAAACAATAAATCCCTGGTGTGTTCTTGCTATAAAGCGACGTAAGCTGCCTATGGACTTCAGCATCAACCTCGTGACCGTCGTGTACTGTTATATTATGTGAGGAGTGTCTGTTCAAAAGGGCTTATGTGCTATATTGCAATTTTTTTTTTTTTGGTGGCATCTATTTTAGTACATTGATTTCTACGATTTCTCCAAATAAAAACAAGCTCAAAGGTTAATTTCAATGTTAATATGTACTTCAAAACTTGGCAATTCATAATAATAATAAAAAAAAACTGACAAAATGAGAACTTTTTTTGCTTTCCTAAAGTTAGCTTATGATGAATTTAAGCCCTTTTGAACACTTCTCGTATGGTGGTAAAACTTAAATCAATATTTATGAAAATATGACATTATAATCTTTTGAATAAAAGGCTCAAAGAAAGTTTTAACTTTTACATCGTGCGAAACCTTGTCACAAAGTATTTATACTTAGTAAAACTTTTATAGAACTTTTAATAATGTGAAATTAAATACAATATTTCTTAGTTGAGTTGCTTATTGAAGAGATTATAATTTCAAATCAATATTTACCTATAACATTATATTATCATTCCTAATGCCATTTACTTACAATTTATTATCGTGGCCGTTTTAAGGAAGATTTTCGCTTTATCGGCTTTTTTATAGTATAAAATATATTATTTTTTTGGCTTTTTTAAGCCTTCCCTTAATTTTAAGTACTTAGCAATTAGCGATGTGAGATCGCGCATTTGTCCCCGCTTATCTGTATACTTAATTTTTATATTCCTTTAGTATTGTGTTCTTGCTTCTGCATTTTGTATTAGGTTATATTTAAATTGTATCTTTTTTTATTTATTTTGTGTCTATTCTTCACGACTACTTACTACTATGATTAAGTAGATAATTCGCGTGATAACTTTGATAGCTCAAGTAATTATTACCTGTACTTAAGAATTCGATTACACAATAAACCAGATTAAGGAACCTAGCTTCTTTTTAATAAACAAAAAGACGTATTATCTGAAAGTACTTAATTTTTAATGTTTTTATTAAAGTGTTTGCCTACACTTGTAGAAATTAGTTTTTTTTTAATCAAAAACGGTGCAACTGGTGGGATTTGAACACGTGTCCCTTCGGGTGACGCGGCCTGTATAAGATTTAATTTGTTGATCGTATTAGTATTCGATTGCATTTGCGTCAAAGCAAAATGAACCTTAGCGATATTGATTTAAGGTTAAAAATTCAGTACAACCGATTTTAATTTGGAGCGTATCCGTTTACGTAAACACATTAAAAATTCATGCACGAAATTGAGCTCTAATTCAATGAAGCTAAGGTTCATTTTACTTTGACGCTAATGTCGTCGAATACGAATACGATCAATCGAATTAAATCTTACTGAGCGTATTTACCGCTACACCACGGCTCTCTATCTTCCCAAAGCCGAAAATGTACTTTGTTATGCCAGTGTTATGCTTCCACAGTTTTCCATACATAATCATCATTTCATTCATCTCAACTTATAGTCGGCCCACCACAGGTCCCCTCTTAAATGAGAAGGGTTTAGGCCAGGAGTGGGCAGTTATACACCATCAGCGATCTACTAACAATAAAATTGGGCAACGATCGACTCGCAAGCGGGAAAAAAAATTTTTAGGTAAAGGCATGTTCTCGTATCTAATATTCCTGGCTACGTACACATTATTATTACGTTTTTGTAAGTATGCGCGCGACCCTAACCGCTTGCGATCGACTGTTTGCCCACTCCTGCAGGGTTAGCATGGGGAGGAGATAAAAGTTTTATCCCCCGATTTTATCCACTGACAAGGGATAAAATTATCTTCTCCCTATGCTAAAGCATGGCGACAGGGGAAAGGAAAAGTATATTCCTTTAAGAATATCCACTGTGGATATTATTTCCACCGTTTTGCTCATGCTCGACAGGTGAATAAAGTGAGCGAGGGGATAAACATTTTATCCTTTCCCCGGGGATAAAATTTCTCCCGCCCATGCCAGCTATGCAAGTTTAGGCATACTGGCCACTTCACCACGCTGACCAAGTGCGGATTGGCAGACTTCACACACATTTGAGAACATTATAGAGAACTCGCAGGCTATTTTTAACCGACTTCCAAAAAGGAGGAGGTTATCAATTCGGCCGGTATATTTTTTTTGTGTACTTAGGTACGAGTATAATATGTATTACGTAGATCAAGTGTTATGGTTAACCCTCCATACAGGGTCAAAAAATTTTATAACTTACAAACTGAAAAAGACACCACAGGTTAGGTTACTTTTCAATTATATTACTTATTATAATTATAGCGTTGCATAAAATAGTAATACATACTTTATAGCATTTTAATATGTTATAAAATATTATATTACAACTCAGTGTGTCAGCAGTAACAAGTACAGTAAATAAATATAGGGAACCTTCACAATGATTGTATTGTAATAAAAGCTATCTCATCGTATTTAAAAACTTGACAAAACTTATGAAATAAAGTTGTCTTTTTCGGAGTGTAGCAACCTCTATTAGTTATATAACAATTTTTGTAATCTAAAACCTTATGCATTTGTCAATGGTCGAGCCATATGCTCGAACATACATTACGTACCTAACCTTTTACAATTTTGAATCATTGTGATAATGACATTTGGCATTTCGTACAAATTCCAAAATGTGTTCAGTATGTAGTTTAAAGTTGTAATATATTGACCTATTGGGTCTTTTAATTAGTTTGGGTTAACATCATGTATGAGAAATGAAGCCAATGAAAAAGTTTTATAACATAGATAATAATATTTAAGTAGAGAAATAATTTGTAAAACGAAAGGGGAGTTGACTTAAGCTATTGTATATCTGTAAAAAAAAATGGATTTTACAGTTTTTCAAAACCATTAAATACATGAATTAATTGTTTTATTTACTAAAATAAAAGCAAGTCAACTACCCTTTCAATTAGTTACAATTTTTTAGTCTTATGGATTGGACTACTGGAGATTCTGCGTAAAATATAATAATTCTTCATACAATAATTATGATATTAATCAGACTACTACTATTTAGCACCACCAAACTTATCTGCTTTACAAAATTACAATATCAAAGTCAGGTTATATAACTTTTTACTTTACAATAATGTTATAATATTACATGACCAATCAAACGAATTTATTACAACCTCCTATAAAAATAATGTACGTGTATGTAATGTAATGTTTATGTTTCGATTTGTATTACAAATGTTAAAATTTTACAGATGACCTGAGAATAAACAAAATACCTTACACGCAATTGTCTTTCCTTTTCCCTCTTAATTTTCCATACATAGGATAGATACATGCTACAGCAAGGGTCACAAGCAACGTGAAAGCGCGTACGATGACAATAATCATCCACATTTCTTTAAAACAATTCAGTCTAGAAGTCTACAGTCAGTGAAGACATCGATGGAGAAGCAAATATTAATGACTGTGCTCTTACGCATGTAAAACGTAGCATTATAACATAACGTAGTTTAAGCTCAACTTTGATGAGGCTAAACTATGAAAAGAAAAAAAAAAATTTGTACCTGCAACGTTCATTAGCATCATTGCATCAGAAAGAAAAAAATAAAGTGATTAGGTGCAAGGTAAAAAAGCCTTTTTAAAATTGGTTTTAGGTTTTATTTTTACTTTATCTTCTGTTTAATCGTACGTAATTGAAACATAAATAGCAACATAATTTTATTAAGTAAACTAAAATCTTAATTAAATCTAAAACCTCATCGATGTTACCGCGGCGCGGCACAAATACTACCCCACTACCCACCCAAGATGCTAGCAGTAGCTGTAATGCCAAGGTACTGTTCCTTTGAACGGTCAAACTAATTCTTTGGACATGGTAGTTGCCAACTCTTTGATTCTCTGTTCGGATTTTCAAATAGATCAAACAGATATTCATAATGATGAAGGAAAAATTATACTAGCTTTATATCACTTGATATCACACTTCACATCACATCACATCACACTAATATTATAAAACCGAAAGTTTGTATGTGTGTGTGTGTGTATGTTTGTTACTCCTTCACGCCACAACGAATGAACCGATTTGGCTGAAATTTTAAATGGAGATAGCTCATACCCAGGATTAAAACATAGGCTACTTTTTATCCCGGAAAATTACAGAGTTCCCGCGGGAATCAAAAAACCTTTATCCACGCGTACGAAGCCGCGGGCATCGTCTAGTCACTCAATGAAAGTGCCCCAGCTCTTGCATCTCGGTAGATTTTCTATGAGAATTTTTAAATAAGTCATACAGCCAGTCATAATATCTTCAATTTTAAATTATAATTATTAAAACTAGAGACGCTTCTCTGCCGTGGAAACTCTGTTGGGGGGAAAGTCGATTTAGAAGCGTCACAGACATACGCCTATTTTAATATCGCCGGCCGCATAATCGCGGTGGCTATTTTGGAGTTTTTATTTTGGCGTAGTTCGCGTGTGGTCGGTCGCTAGCTTTTGGCGGGAAAGCAGACGTCATTAGTGGCTGACCGATTGTCGCCGGTGCAACAACTGTGGCCGCAGGCAGGATGGTGAGTCTTGCATGTGTCTAATTATATGAACATCTAATTTTTACCCGCAGACATTCGGGTCAAGCAGTCTCTCGGTTTTGGTCGGCCGATTTTGAATAGCTTTTGAGTCTGAAAAGCTTTACAATTTATTACAAATACACGGTCCCATGGTTATTAGTTGCAAATAAATAAACAGAAAAATATCATCTACATAACTATTGATAATAATAAAAATATATAAATGCACAAAAATTCGAAAAGTTGGAGGTTCGATTCTGGACACTCCGGAGCTCCCTTGGAAATCCGGAACCTGGGCAATGACAGAAGCGTTGCTGTCATTTTCATACATTGGCTTTAACTTCACCTTAGACCTTTACTATAGGTACTAGTTCTTGCAACTCACGAGGGCGCGTGACTCATGGTTGTGTGTGTGTGTCATATCTATATAAGTGGGAGCGCGAGCTTGCTCGCGCCTGGCCGCTCCCATCTAGGCTCCTGACAAGCACACACACTTACGCAATAGCATTTGCACGACGTAACCACAAGTAAAACTCACGCGCCCTCGTGAAATAAAAGAACTATCTCTATTTTAAAAGTTAAAATGTTCGTGCTTAGGCTACTGATATACTTATATCTAAATAGGCTAGGCAAGTACCTCCTTTCTAAAAATTGATCTACCTTCAATCAGCTACAATATCACCTCACTGTCTATTTGGTTTTCAACCATGTACCTAAGCAATTTTTTCCTAGACGTTGCTACGAGTACCTACAAGGTGAATTGACTTTCTTATCTGTGACTTTCAATTTCAATTCACAAAAAGATTACATGAATGGCACATTCATATACCTACCTAATCTACCAGGAAATTTTGATGTTCACGCATCCACCGCATGATTTGCACCAAGTTCATGTGTTCAACATCTACGTGGATTAGTTCTTATCACTTATCAAAGCTATCTATTTATATTGGTGTTTCGTGATAGTAGTCTTAGACTTAGGTGCTTCGTAGGTACCTACACGTAAATGTCCTATCAATCTACCTAATAACACTAACAACTAAAATAGGCCTAAAATAATAAAAGAAAAAAAATATGCACTCATTGGAAAGATTTATGATTTTCTTTTAGTTTTGCTATCGTTTTATCGATGAATGTACTAGTTACGTCAAAATTCAAAATTTATTTATTTCATGTAGGCTACCTTGTAGCACTTATGACACGTCATAAATCTACCACTGCCGGTTCGGAATGCAGATTCTGCTGAGAAGAACCGGCAAGAAACTCAGCAGTTGCTCTTTTCAAAAAATAAAATAATTTTACAATAAGTAACCAAACTAAGCTATGTATACAGTGCTTCCACAGTGAAGCTTCAAAAATGCAATACATATAATCCAACACATGTCAACATGGGAAGACAAAGCAGACCCATTCCCATTGGTGGCACCCGTTCACGAGCACGACGCATGATCCAGCCGTTGCTTCGTTTTTCCACAATATTTTAAAACCATGAAAAAGAAAGAGATATAAAACCAACTAAATTAATTAACAGTAAATAAATCACGGAATAGATAAAATCTAACGAAAATGGACTAAGTAGGTTACGCTTAAATAGTTTTAATTCCATTAATTACAATAATATCCATAATAATCAGTGATTGTGTCGATGCAGACAAAATATAATAATAATAAATACTTATTGATTGATTACTGATATTAGTGTTAAAGCTGTAGACAAATCCAGAGTCACCTTTAATTTTATCAAAAAGTTCAAAAATAATCGCACGATAATTTTCATTTCACTTTCATAAAACATGCTATGGGCGTGCAATACAGCGAAAGGGCAACGTTTGAGTAAATAGGCAGATAGAAAAATAATCCAGACTTAAAGATTATAATGAAAACCCTGTTTTGAGATTCACTATAAAATAAAAACTGTTGAACCATTGAGTAACACATAAGCAAACTCTTGTATTTCCGGGCTCTATTATTTTATTATTGGGAGTAGGACTCAACTAAATTGACAGGTTTTCGCGCCACAAAAAAATTGAGATGATAGTGCCTGCAGCTAAGCTAATTGAATGGAGTAATGTATGGTAAGGATATACTAAATCAAGAGGGAAAAGCTGAAATAGTTGAAAAAGTAGGTATTTGGGCACTATGAGGCAAGAGTCAGCGAAAGCCTAGTGAAGAAGTTTTTTTAAGCTATTCCATAGCTTCTATCGTGGGCCTTGAGCGTGGAGACCGAATCCAGAAATTACGTAACGAAAATAACCTGACACGGGACTCCTCTCACCGCTAGATGGCGTTGATAAAAAATGCTATGCAATAGCTTTACCGCGGCAGTCCCCGAGTGCCACACGTCTTTTTTTAAAGAATAAAAACCAAGCTGAAATGAATTAATATCCTCCTATCTCCTCCAAATAAGCGGAAAGCTTGTGCTAGAAGTGGGTACGACAATAGTGTAATGGCGGGGTTCGAACTTCGAACCTGCGACCGTTCAGTTTCTCATTAGAGTGACCTTCTTCTACCTCTCAACACACTCAATAAACTCGCTTATAGTCTAAAGTCTAAATAGACAGGCTGCAGATAACCCAGAAACAACAGAAAAGAGTACATATTCAACGTGACAGATTCTTCGATGTCCACGCGCCAAGTGTTTTCTTATTTACCCCGATATATATGCTGATGATGAAATACGGGCGTTCGAGCAGGCGAGATAACGTCTAACCAGTTTGATCCAGCCTGTGGAATATGTTCTGTGCCCCCACCGGACTCTGTAGATAAGGAGTACGTAAACAACCAATGAACAGAGCTTATAATATAAAAATAGATCAAATTAAAACTAAATGAGTCTTGGAACACAATTCGACCGTTCCGTAGAACAAAGTCTGATCTGCTAAATTCACAACTTGAAATTTGAGCCTTAAAAGTCATATCTGCAAGGCTCAAATCTCAAGTTATGAATTTAGCAGTTGAGACTTTGTTCTACGGAACGGTCGAATTATCATCATCATCTTAACTGATAAACAGTACTTACGTCTCTTGAAATGATCCTGTGCGCCTGAATCGAGCCGCTGCTAACGACTCAATAGTAAAAATTGGAACTCAATAGGCATGATAGTGAAAGAAAAGAATAAAATATAAAACAAAAATCATCATTGCTGAATAATTATGTAACAACCGTGTATATGGGGCATAACTGCACTCTAGGTAATTTATGTTATTATCGATGGCTGTATTCTCTCTGGTTCCGCTTCCTGCTTCTCTAAAGTCTCTGCTCTCTCTAGTCTCTTGCTCTGCTTGTCAACTCAGTCTACCCAGTCTACGCGTGTTCTACGCTTGGTCACCTTGTAAGCTCATTGTATATGTACAGTGCACAATTTAAATAATAATTATATTGCTACTTTTTATTCAACAAGTATTTTATTTATCGACCTGTCCATGGACTCTGACAAAAAAAAACTTTAAAAGAATAAAAAATTCATTCGAGATATGATTTTGAATTAATAGGTAGGAATAGTTTCAGGCATAGTTCCCAAAAGCTTCTAAAGGATTCCTTCAGTAGAAGGTCGTCCAACGAGGAATTAGAGACAAGGAGGCAACATCTTCCTAAGGGCGCCTTCTATGAGGTTCGGACCTCACTCAAGGATGTCTTGACGCAAGATTGGAGTTTGTGCGCCCTCTAGGTTGTGGTAAAATTCCACGTCCGGGTGACTTTAAAAGTCAGGAATCTTTACATGGTTGGCGAAGACGCTACACTGAGGCTTATAGAAACAAAGTAGATTTGTATAGAAATTGGACTCGACGTTATACAAAAAAGCTCTCCCAAACTCTAAATCCGGAAATAAATCCTGAATTTGAAACAAAATTTACTATTTTCTGGATTATTTCGTAACAATTGACATATATTATATTACATATTTGTTTACTCGGTATGCCGTTCTTCATAATGTTGTTTCATTGTCGTACCGGTGTCACAAACCGTCTGCTGATAAGCGAACCGGCTGAAACCAGCGCACGCGCCGCCGCGCCGGCCACAGGGGGCCGAGCACGCGCACATACAAACACCGTGCCGTTCCACACACACACGCGCATACCGCTGATAACAGGCGTCGAAGTGTACCCGTTCAGACAAGAAATCTAATGAGTGTCACATAATGACGCACAATTATTTTGCATGATCGACCAGTTGGTGCATGCGACATGCTACATTGTACCTAGTCTTTGTTAAGTAAATTTTTTAAAAGATTTTGTATTTTTTTTGGACACCTCTTTGTCTGGTGGCTAGTTACCACCCTACCGTCAAAGACGCGCCGCCAAGCGATTTAGCGTTCTGGCACAATGGCGCATAGAAACCGATTAGGGGTACCTATGGGTTGAATTCACACTGCCATACCCCTTCTAACATAGGCTGCTACCATCTTAGACTGCATCGTCACTTAACATCGAGTGAGATCGCAGTCGAGGACTATCTTGTCATCATGTCATTTTCCTAAAATTTATAAAAATAGTTATGAATATTTCAATATTGAGTTTTCCGACGATATATTATTTATAGAACTGGAGTAGTTTATCTAAAATCATGAAACCCGCTTTTTTGGAAATCTTTAAGAGCTTGATCTCTTTAAAGCACTCGTAGATAACGTACGTACCTACCTAGTTACTCGTACCTAATGAAGTACGTACCCGAAAGGATCGCTTATTAAAAATAGTTTTCTCCAAATATCTCCAAAAGAAAAGAATCGTCCAAGTTTTTGCCCTAAGTATTACCTACTCTAGGAACAATGCTTGTTTCTACTTGGTATTACAGCAGTGGCGTGCACAGGATGCACTACAGGGTAGGCAGATGATACAAAATGGAAAAAATCTTCAGTGCGAATTATAAAAAAACTTAAGGGTAGGCTTTTTATAATTTGTACATTGCCTACCCTTAAGTTTTTATAACTCGTACTGGCGATTTTCTCCATTTTATATCATTTTGCCGCGTTATGCCTACCCTGTGTGCACAATCTGTAGCAGGTATCTAATAGTCACTATTACCTGCTACAGATTTTAGTGTCAATGACGAATTGATTATATTAAAGATTATATTTATCACAATAGCGTCTGTATCCGAAAACTTGTGGTTATATAAAGAAATGCTATAGTCATGCATCAAACTCCTCTAATAAACTGGTATCACGCAGTAGGCAAGTTGTTATATTATCGCTTTTCAGTCTGGATTGTCTTGATAAGATAAGGTACAATGTACCCAACCTGTACTTTTAAACGTACCATTCAATATTTATGAAACATTTTTATGATGTCCAATGTTCCTAGTTATAAACCGGAATCCAGTCTTTATACATAGCGTTCCTTTCTGCAACAATGTTTTATCTCGAAACAAAGATGTAATTAGCGAAAAAGTAGAAAAAAAAACCGCATCGAAATCGGTCCATTCATTGGAAAGCTACTATGAAACAGATACACATGTTAAACATATAACACCTCTCTTTTTGCGTCCCTATAATTTAAAAAAAAAAATCACTTTGTTCTTCGGCTGCCATCTTTTTGCAATAGGTGGAAACTCATTACACTTATCCATACTATAAAGTGAAAAATTAAACAAAATAGATTTTCTTTATCAATGATGTCATGAATTTATGTTTTTATTACTGCCAATCATAGGTAGTTTTTGCATTAAGTAATAATGTTACTACAACTTTCCATTAGACTTGATTGTCGTCAAGCGTAAGCCTGTATCGAAATAAAACAAAATATATCCTGATATAAACAATTTTGTTTTTTTTTTTCACTTAATCCCTACCAGTATTTATATCTTGGTAGGAATAGGTGTACCTACTACCCGCACACGGATTTATTTTTATTCAATGACAAGATAGTCCTTGACTGCGATCTTACCTGATGGTAAGTGACGATGCAGTCTAAAGATGGTAGCGGACTAACTTGGAAGCGGTATGGCAGTGTAAATTCAACCCATACCCTTAATCTGTTTCTACACGCCATCATGCCGGAACGCTAAATCGTTTGGCAGCACGTCTTTGACGGTAGGGTTTTCCGTTTTATTTTCTGGCTCAACTCTACCGATACTGATTTACAATCGCCATAATATTATATGGTATTATTCCTTGAGAACGCTAAATCGCTTGGCGGCATGTCTTAATTAATTTTGCAATTTTGGAATTAAAGTCTTGTGGTCCCATTAAACTCGTAATACAAGCAAACAAATCGAATAAGAGGAGGTCGTTTGTTATAAACACGTTCATATCAGTTACCTATTGAACCGAGGCATATCAGACTGGTAAAAACTGGACTGTGGCCGAGGCAGGCGGCTCCAGATAACGCAACGCAACCACGCTACTTAGTACATGTGTTGCAACTCCATACAAAAGAGTAGTTTTTTATATATTGCTGGCAGGTTTCCATAAATCGACCGATATGTGTACATTATTCCCACTAAAGTTATAGGACGTTAAAGTGACTACTTTCCGTGAAAAGTGGATGCAAACGGTTCGCAGGGGATTCGGTCTCTTATCAGTCCGTTGTCATTCCGAGACGTTTTATAAGTAGGCACGCGAGCGCAAGCCGTTAATACACGCATCAACCGCGTAGTGGCCAGTCCTTTTGAGAATAATTCAGATAGTTTATATTAGCCTAAGAAATAATGTTAGTGTTTCCGCAACTGATGCCCGAGATAAGGGACGGAGGGTGCAGGGTGTCGAGGTGGATGCCGGCGGAGCGGTTCGCTCCGTACTTTGCCAGGCCGCATGTTTTGCCACACTTTACAAAGCAGGTGCGATTTTTGAATAAGGATTATGAATATTTTTTACATTTTATAGACATTTCCTCCTTTTTTTAAAATCAAAATTTGGACCAAGAGAAAAAAATTCTCAAGCCTTTTTAGTTTTAATAATTATAGATATGTACTTACATAATTTTTATTTTCTAATATTTCAAAAAAAATTTTTTAAATTTATTTATCGGGTTAAGTTGAAAGTGTCTAAAAATTCAATTTATTTATTAAAATTAATAAAAAACAAAAAGATATCTTAACATAAACTTACGTAGGCGCCATCGGTTGTTGTTATGAGCGTTGAAACTATTTGAACGTTATAATATTATAATCATTACAAAAATTATTGAAAAGGATGAAAAAAATCGTCTTATAAATCCGATTAAATGATTTTCTAGTGTCGCATTGCAGACCTATTAATAAGATAGACATATGAAAAGATTAACAGAACTATTAATAAGATTTTCTAGTATTATGGGCAATAGCCAACAACGCAAATTACACAGTTACCTAACACTCATTGAAACTTTTTTATTTAATTTTAATATTTTTTCTTTAGGATGAGGACGAAGACTCTCGCGGTGGGTCGTCCCCGGAACACGGGAATGATTCTGGAGGGGAGATTGGTGAAGGGGTTTGCGGCTGGAGGGGTTGTGGTGCAAGGTTCCCGAACGTGGCGCGCTTGTCGGCGCACGTGGCGCGAATCCACGCACACGCGCATAGAGACGGCCTCTTCTACTGCTCTTGGATAGACTGCTCCAGGCCCCAAAGAGGATTTAATGCACGGTATGTACACGCTATTTTATCCGTTTTTCTGTTACTTATAGATTTTTTTAATAAAAAAACCTTTTCCGTACCTTGCCTTCTTTTTAGGCTATTTTGTCTCCCTATTTTTATTTAAAAAACTAGTCCTATTTAAATACCTCAATAGCCCAACGGTTAAAGGTGCGGACTGAAAAACTGAAAGGTCGTAGGTTCGAACCCCACCCGTTGCACTATTGTCGTGCCCACTCCTAGCACAAGCTTTCCGCTTATTTGGAGGGAAGAGGAGAATATAAGTCAAGTTCAGCTTGGCTAATATTCTTTTTAAAACAAAAAAGAAAAAAATACCAAAACTTCCAATTAAGTACGAGTAGTACCTAAGGCCGACCTTGCACTCGTAAATTCTCACGTAATATAAGAGTAAAGGAAGCCAATCCTTGCCTAGATGAAATTGCCTTTTTAATGTCTAAAATTTTTAGTGTTTAAAACTTTCATTTTAGTCTATGTTTTTGTCCACAGATACAAAATGTTAGTCCACGTTCGAACTCATACAAACGAACGCCCGCACACATGCAACCAATGCCAGAAGAGTTTCTCCAGGGCAGAAAATCTGAAAATTCACCTTCGATCTCATTCTGGAGAAAAGCCTTATGTTTGTCCTTATGAGGTAAATATTATATTTTGAAATCTTTATACTGATAGTTAATACAGCAAAACTTATAGAGGTATTTAGACTTAACTATCATTATGAGGGATTTATGAAATAAGTATAGGCTTTAATTAGGCACGTACAAAAATCGTTCATGTTTATGTTAGGACGCGTCTAGACGGTAAGACACTTGACAAACTATCTTATCGCCAAGTCATGTAGTGTTTATCGAAGTAAACATTACAGTGAATGGGAGGTAAAGGACCTTTTCACAATCGATCGAGTATTCAGTAGTGCCAATACACCGGAAGAGGATATGCTAACTATACTTTTTATTACACTGACAGTTGCCACAGACAAACAACATATTATAAACTAGCTGTTGCCCGCGACTTCGTCCGCGTCAATTTTTGTTATTATGATCGCGATTAAGAACTTTTTAAAGGAATATAAATTTTAAATATGGATAATTTTCCCCGTTTTTGCAACATTTTTCACTGATGCTTCGCTCCTATTGCTTGCAGCGTGATGTTATATAGCCTAAAGCCTTCCTCGATAAATGGACTATCCAACACAAAAAGAATTTTTCAATTCGAACCAGTAGTTCCTGAGATTAGCGCGTTCAAACAAACAAACTCTTCAGCTTTATAATATTAGTATAGATGGGAAAGTTTGTTTGTTGGTTTGTTCTTCAATCACGCAGCAACGGAGCAATGGATCGACGTGATTTTTTTGCATGGGTATGACATAGGGCTTGAAGAGTGACATAGGCCTATTATCCCGGAATAGCTAGTCTCCAGTGTTACTCTCTCGATATTTAATCCGGAATTTCTTTGCCCACAGGGTTGCGGAAAGGCGTACTCGAACTCCAGCGACCGTTTCAAACACACGCGTACACATACAGTGGACAAGCCGTACTGCTGCAAAATTCCCGGATGCAACAAACGGTACACCGACCCCTCGAGCCTACGGAAACACGTGAAGACATACAAACACTTCGCCAGCGATAGGGAAACCGTGAGACGGGAGTCTTCCGACGAACGGCTAAGTTCAGACAACTTATCCCCAACAAGGGAAACCAGTTCCTATGTCGTCCAACCTGCGTCACCCCACTGCCTGTCATACAGTCCAACTTGTATAACGTCATCCTATAGCTCGATGATCCCATCGGATGCAGCGTTGGGCGCACCATTGAATTACGTACCTGTTATGGATCCAGTGAGCCACCCATACTCAAGACCCTTAGACCTTTATCCGATTAGAGTTCCGAACAACGAAATGTCCTATTTGGAGTACTCCCACATGTATGACCACGCGTATAGAAACTACTATTCGTGCAGCTTTAATTATTCGGTTTTGAGACCGAATGTAAATGAAAAGGTATTCAGTTATGATGAACGTGAGAGGTTTCAAGACATAAAATTGAATGATACATCAGAAACACGTGTTAGTGAGAACGCACCTCTGAACCTAATTTGTGCCAAGCGGATGAATTGCCAATCTGTAACCGAACTAGTCAGACACACAGACTTGCCTTTAGATTTAAGTACTAAGAGTTGATTGTTAAATAAAAAGAGATATTTATTTGGAAATGTGGTTTATTTTACTGTTACACCTTTATATACGATTATACCTACTTAGATTTGAAAAACTATCGAAAATTGATAGTTAACTCACCAACTAAAACTTTAATGGTTACTTCAAAAAATTAGAATAATAATTTATCATAATCTGTATGCCATAAAATATTATGATAGTTACATGATAAATCGATAACAAATTACATTATTTCTTTCATTTAACAAATTATTCAAAAACAACAAGGACTCTGAGGTGAAATCTATAGAACGCACTCTCACTCAGCTCAGTCTCCAGACTGAGTTAAAACGAGATAGATTTATGTCAGAACATATTTGGGTCTCGTTCTAACCTCTATCTTGAGTCTGAGCTGAGAGCGCGATCTATAGATGTCAGCATGAAACTAGCCATAGTCGCGCGGCAAATAACTCGAGCAGAACTTAAAACATTGTTCTCACTATGACGCTCTAACAGATATTTTCAGTCAACGATCAGCGATCAGCTGCAAAGCCTAGGCTAAAAAGTCTATAAATCTAGTGGCCTGAATAGGACTATGGCCAACGAATCACCTGAACATCACTTTGTAACCTACAAAGGGACATGTGTGCTTTATAAATAATTAAATTAAATAACAGTCTACAATAATACATAGTAAGATTAATGTAGACTTGATAAAAGAAATAAACCAATAAGTAATTACTTAACACTGTTCACAAACTAGTATGTGTAGTGTTGTGGGTACACAGTTTACTTTAAAACCAGATGCAAAAATCTCGACCTAAGAGCTTTCCAAAATTATTTATAAAACTTTTTTGTCTTATTAATGAGAAACTGAAAAACACATAGTTTATTCAAAATCTGCACCTAACCTATGTTACAAAAATGTAAAAAGATAAATATACGCATAAATCGACGGCCCCTACGTAAGCCATCGGAACTGAAAAATGACAATTATTTGTTATTACCTTAATTGGCTTCTATTATGCTACATTTTACATCTCGCTAATGAAAAATAACGAAATCTTATTTTAAGCCTTCCTTGATTTACATAGGGGCCGTCGAAATATGAAGTGGGATACACTATAGCGGTAGACGCGCGGTAGCTTGTTATTACTCGTTGTTTAGACTCTCGCTCAAAATCATGATCACCAAGCGAGTATGATCTTGACAGTATAAGTATCAGCTAGCAAAACTAATTTATAACATAGTCAGTTTTTATATTGCATTTAAAAAATGTACAAATCTGAAGAGAAGCTTTAGTTTCAGCTTCTTTACTAACAAAGAAAAATCGCTCATTTGCGACAAGGGTGGCATAACTCAAAATTCACCAATTTTAGTGTCGAAAATTTATACTTTTTGCTATAAAACAACATTACGCTAAGCACAAAAAAATAAGAGCGAGAGAGATTGTGACTTAATGCTCTGTCGCTTTGTTGGCCGCTGTGTTGTTTCGAGACCGCAGCATCCACAAAACATTACTCTCTAACGAGAGAATTCTCTCATCGTCGATTTTGAATTATGTCACTCTTGTCGCAAATGAGCGAAATCTCAAATAACATGACTCAGTAATGTCATAACCGCCAAATCAACCGTCCATATCGCACAACACCACAACAATTTTTAACTTCAAAGAGTAATACAATCACTCACACAAGTGTCACAGCGTAAGTCCTGCCCGTACACAGTTCAGTCCAGCCACCCCACAAACCGCGTGGAATAGTCCACGGTAGAGGCGTGGCTCTGCTAAGCTCGGACCAGCCGCGCCATGCCCTCCGCGATGGTGTTGAGCGCCGCGAGGTCGTTGCGGGCGGTCTCCAGCAAGTGGGCCATGCCACGCTGTTGCAGCGATAAGAACTGCTTCATGTCTTCTTGCGCACCTAATGGAGAAGTTTTAGTAGATTAGATCTCGTACCTAGTATTAACTAGGTATATATTGCGTAACGATAGATACCGTCTGCTGCAATCTATTTTGATGGGGACAATTGTGTTGGAAGGCGAAAGAAGTAAGAAGTCCTGGCTGAAAATCAGCGCTGTATGCTCTTGTACATGTACAAAGCATAACTTAGTTACACCACACATGACTTAGTTGTTTCGGCGCTTCTTCTGCTTGACGCCTTTTGTCTTTAATGCTCAAGTGGTGGAGGCGCCGGGACAACCTAATCTAAGTATACCTATTGTGTGATGTGTGGCACAATTCATAAAATAAACGTCTTTCTTTAAAAAAAAAAGTCGTTGCTAAGAAACAAGAGAATGGACTGGAATAACAGTCGCAGAACAAGTCCGGCTAGGAGACAAGGAGAAGTTCAAAAACCTGACCGTTGACCTCTGGAAATGGAGAGGCTCATGAAGAAGAAAAAAATTAAGGGTACATGGGAAAATCCAACCTATGTCACACACACAATGGTTTGAGACATTGCATAATAATTTGGATAGTAATTTAGGTTGTAGTGCAATATAACATGTAGCAAAGACATCGTGAGGATACCTGCATGTCTGATAGTTCTCCATAAAATTCTCTTGAGCTGGTGGACTATCGCTTGAAACCTTTTCATTCTGAGAGGAACTTGCCCAGTTTTGGTTCGGCGATGGATTGATATGATGGTGATTAAGAAAGTTCTTACCTGCATCTAAATGGTATCTTTCATGAGATGCACCTGAGCTTGCGCTGCGTTGAAGTCGCATGGCGCATAGCAGTTCGTTCAGGCGACCCTAGAAAAAATAAATACGATAGTAATTATAATCTATCGTACACATTTAATTACATTAAACTACGGATGCATGCACCGATACCAATATATACAACGGGTATTGAAACTCCGAAATAATACTGAAGGAGGTGAATGTGCTCATAAAACTGAACAACTTTCCCCAAGGAATATAGGTCGAAATATAAAAAAAAAAAAAATTATCTCCCATAGTAAATCAATCAGCTGATCGTCAATTTTATATGGGAGGTCCACATTTTTTTTCCACATTTCTACCTACGTTCCTTGGGGAAAGTTGTTCAGTTTTATGAGCACATTCACCTCCTTCAGTATTATTTCGGAGTTTCAATACACATTGTATATTAGCCATATTAAATTTTCCCGATATATCGGAATCGGGAATACATATTTATTTGCTAAGACGTCGCCATTTATTTCGTATCTGAGACTGAGATCATTTTGAAGATAGTAATCATCTACACACACGTAGGAAATTGCCCTTCTCCATATTATAATTTAAGATTTTGTGTTTTACTAATTAAAATTATTAATGAAATTGACAGGACATGAGGGACAGTGATTCATTCTTGTAACTGTCTGTTACTTTTTAGCACTAAACTAATGAACCAATTTGAATATTTGGAGAGCTTGCATTCTGCATTCTAAAGTAACCATCGTCAGGATTCAAATATCCCGTTCCATCCCAGTTAAATAATTTCTTTGTTTGAAATGGTATACTTCCCAGGTGGTCTCATTGTCATCAGGTCAGTATCTGATGCCTATCATCAGAGAAATCCGGGAGAAATCGAGGGAATTCTTCAAATTTTATAGGCACAATTGATATACTTTGTGTGGCGTTTGTAGTCTGGTGGTCAATTATTACTATACAAAGACGTATTGAAGCGCCATCTCATTTCGTGTCATATACCCAGTGAGAGGCGGGAGGAACTTACGTTGCGGAGGCAGGAGTGGCGAAAGTCGGTGGATAAGGCTGTTGCGTCCTTTGAGGAGCATCGGCTCAAAGACATCGACGCTAAGCGCCTTATCAAAAAGACCCAGCCAAGAACCTCCTACCTCTACACTTTCAATGCATTGGGCCAGTTACACTGTGCCCCGTGCAACCGGATTTTCCAAACCAAAGGTTTCGCTAGCCATATTCGCTCTCATAATCGGTTTTAGCCAGGACCGCCGTTGACGGACACGTCAAGGAGGATCATATAGTGGCGTTTGAAGTCGTGTTTTGTAAAAAGATTTTTTATGTTCATATTATACGAGTATTTACTAAGCTTATTCATAACAATGTTTAAAAATAACGCAATGTGACATAAGCAATAATCTTTGGTGCAATAAAGGAATTAATTTGTGGTGACGTTCTTCCAGTCATCCGGTTATAACCAGACGCAATGATAAGTGACTTGGTGATTGTTATATATCGCCTCAACACTTTGGAACCGATTATTTCTGATAAGACAGGTATGCACCTTACATACGCGCTTAATGACAATTTAATGCGCGCATTCTGCCCTTTAAGTAGGTACATGAACCTTCTAGTTGATGACAGCGACTTCATTCTCGGGAAATTCTTCCAGGATTAAAAGTATCCTATATCCACTCTCCAGGATACAAGCTATCGCTGTTGTCAAGTTTCTGCTCAATCGAATGAATGTTTTTTTTTAAATGTAAATTTCAGATTTTCCTAGCTAGCCAGCTCTATGCCAAATGTTACAAAGTTATATTTTGAACTGTATTTCTATATAACATAATGTACAATTTTGCGCGAAGGAAAAATAACTGATGACATAGCTCGTCGGTTCTTTTTAACCCCCACGGAAAAAGAGGGGTGTTATAAGTTTGACGTCTGTATCCGTGTATCTGTCTGTTCCCTCGTAACTCCCTAACGAATGGATCGTTTTTCAAACGGTTTTTTTTCTGTATGAAAGCTTTCTTAATGTTTGAAGATCATCAGCTTATTTTGTACTTGATTAAAGGCTCCAACAAACTTTCAATGGTGTAATTGATTTGAAATCTGGTGTACTGTTACTTCGGATTATTTTTACGGCATAGTATCCTTGAGCTGATGCTGCAGCATCAAGTAGTCTGCGGGATACCAAACTCCTCAGCAACTAACAGCAGATATCGTGTATTTGAAGATTTGGAGTCATTAGAATGGTCTCAATGAGTAAGTGTTAGTGAGGATTGAGGATCGAGGAGTAGGATCTGATGATGGAGCAGAAAACGGCCATAGATCCACATGTCAATGTATTTCAAGTTCAATATACTAAGTGACATTTAAGAACAAACACATAGGCAATGTGTGTTGTCACTTCGAAAAAATAGAAATTCGTTTGTATGTAATAAAGATAAATGTCTCTTATCATAATCAGCGTTATTATCTGTCTATAAATGTCATGAAACATGGAGTTTTAATTGAATATTTGAGTTTGAATCAAAATGTGGAAACGTCATTTTATAGATTAATTTCTAGTTTGGGCTTTACGTGTAAGTAAGAAGTACATTCAACCCATACCCCTAATCGATTTCTCCTCGCCATCGTGCCGGAACGCTAAATCGCTTGGCGGCACGACTTTGACGGTAGGGTGGTAACTAGCCAAAGCCTCCCACCAGACCAGAGACAATTCAGAAATTATAAATTCCCAAATTGCCCCCGCCGGGAATCGAACCCGAGACCTCCCAGTTTTAGGACCGCAGCGCTCACCACTGTGCCAGGGAGATCGTCAACTGCAATCAGTTTTAGACAATCATACAGCAGGTGTCTAAAATTTTATCAGTGTCATGTATGTTGTATACAACCCCGACATACTTGCGTAGTCACGTCCGTCTGGAGATAAGGGCCGATAAAATCACGATAAAAACCACCACGCGGCCACCGAGTGGCCGAAAAAAACCAAATATTTTACGTCTCAAGGCCACCTCACTCGCAGATTTCTTAACAACACGTGGATACCATTTGTATTGCAGATTATCAATATTTCTAATCCATCATGTACTAACGTCGTCTAGATATGAAACATTGTAGGATGTAGGTACTTATCACACTTCTTAACTGTACTCACTAATATTATAAATGCGAAAGTTTGTTGGTTTGTCTTTTAATCACGCAACAGCGAACGGAAAAATAGGTCCGGCGCGATTATTGCATGGTTATTGTTAAGTTGGTGAAAAATTTTGTATGCATTTTGAGCAATTAATTTAAATAAATTGCTTCAATTCTGAGGGAAAACAACGTAAAGAAAGCATGCCTGAGAGTTCTTCAGTCCTAAACACTTATCATTGGGAAAGGAAACCGGGTCCAGTTTTAAGCCGGCAATGGATAGAGTTTTATGTATGTTGAAGTAATTAAATATCACATGCGTCGGCGATGAAGGCAGGTATCTTGAGGATATCTGCAAGCCTAAGGTTTTAAGTTCTCCATAATATTTTCAAAGGTGTATAAACCTGCCAATTTGCATTGGGCCAGTGTGGTTGACTTTGGCCTACAAACCCTTCTCAGAAGCCTGTGCCACAGAATTCTTAATAGTACCTAAAAGCCTATGCTCAGTAGTGAGCTGTTTTTGTTACTGATGAATGATGATGATGGATTGAGATGATTGTGATATTAGTAAGGATAGACTCACATTGTAAAGGGGAGGTGCGGCGAGTTGCGATGCGAGCTCCTGTAGTCTCGCGCGGGCGGCTTCCTCCTCAGGGCTCAGCGCCATGCCCACCAAGCCGACCACTTCTTGACGCGCTATCACCTGCAAAGCAACGGCTGGATCATGCGTCATGCTCGTGAACGGGTGCCACCAACGGGAATGGGTTTGCTTTCTATCTACTTGTATTTCTATTGTATCGGACTCAGGAAACTTCATCGTGGAAGCATTGTATCCATAGCGTAGTTTCATTACCTATTGTAATTTTCTTTTTAAAAGCGCAACCGCCGCCCGAGTTTATTGCTGGCTCTCTTCTCGGCAGGAAAGGCATTCCGAACCAGTGGTAGATTCATTGACGATTCAAAAGCGCTTGTAAAAGTTTATTTGAATAAAAAATATTTCTATTCTATTCTAATTTTTTTTTATACAGGATGATTTTTTAAGTAGTGCACAAATATTTTTTGGTGGTTCTATATCGCTCTTGATTCCGATTTCACCTGATGATAAGTGAAGATGCAGCCTAACATGGTACGCGCTTACCTAGAAGATGCCTATTCACTTTTAAATATTTTTACACTTGTTTTGAAGACAATAGACATGATGACCGATTTTGAAAAAAAAATATTAGACCTCCCATACAAATTGTCGATCAGCTGATTGATTTACTATAGGAGGTAAAAAATTTTTTTTTATATTTCGACCTATGTTCCTTGGGGAAAGTTGTTCAGTTTCATGAGCACATTCACCTCCTTCAGGGTTATTTCACACTTTTGTCACACGTTGTATATTAAAAAAAAAAATGAGTTACCTGCAGCAGCGTGTGTTTGAGCGCGTGCAGCGAGGCGGCGAGGCGCGAGAGCGTGGAGGCGGCGGCGGCGCGGCGCGTGCGCAGCTCGGCGACGGTGTCGGCGGTGCGCTTCAGCCAGCTGGCCTGCAGCGCCGCCTCCTCGCTCTGGCAGCGCGCTCGGAACTTTATCTACAACCATAAAAGTCCATGAACTCCAGAAAAATGGAGTAAAACGCTAATGTACTGGTACACACTTCGACAATTCAGCCGGGACGTGGCAAGCGCACGCATTCCCCTCTGCCGAAGTACATGTACAAACGTACGGTTCAGCTTGTAAGTGTGACAGCTTTTGAGTTAGTGTGCGTTCATAGAGACAAAGTATATACAAGAGTGTGCGGAAGTGAGTGCTGTACGTAATTACCCCACCTCACCACAGAAAGTGGCAGAATATGTTCAGTACAAAATCTGCGTAAAGGCACGTCCCGGCTAAATTGTCGAAGGGTACACAGGTCATCACAAGAGAAAAAGGGGTAGGCCAACGCATTTCCACGAAGTCGTGGGCGAACAGCTTGAATGGAATGAATGAATTGAATGGAATGAATGAACTATTAATTTTAATGTCAAATCAAATATGAGCACTTAACATACCTCTGTAAATCCTATGATAGGGACTGGAATGTAGTTCTCAGGATCAGGATTGTCAGCCTGGGCCTGTTTCCAGAGTCGCATATCCATACCTATTTGAAAAATTTAAAAAGCTCAAATTATTCATAAGTATTCTTCATTATCACCATAATTAATGTTACTTTCTAACATCTCATATCGTGTTTTATGCTTTTCTTTCTCCCACTCTTTTTAATTTCATCTGGATATAGTATTAGAAAAACGGAAGCCGGAAGCCGGAAGGGCATTCCAAATTTTTGCGGTGTAGGAACGAGGAAGCAAAAAGCGCTTAGTGCGAGATCGTGGAATTTCGACCACGACCTCTCTTTAATCAATCACCTGGGGGCGGAGTCTGACCACGACCTCTCTTTAATTAATCACCTGGGGGCGGAGTCTGACCACGACCTCTCTTTAATTAATCACCCGGGGGCAGAGTCTGACCACGACCTCTCTTTAATTAATCACCTGGGGGCGGAGTCTGACCACGACCTCTCTTTAATTAATCACCCGGGGGCAGAGTCTGACCACGACCTCTCTTTAATTAATCACCCGGGGCAGAGTCTGACCACGACCTCTCTTTAATTAATCACCTGGGGGCGGAGTCTGACCACGACCTCTCTTTAATTAATCACCTGGGGGCGGAGTCTGACCACGACCTCTCTTTAATTAATCACCTGGGGGCGGAGTCTGACCACGACCTCTCTTTAATTAATCACCTGGTGGTGGAGTCTGCAGGTACTGCTCCAACATCTGCGGCGCGGGGCGCGTGACCGGCGTGACGCTGGAGCAGCCCGCGTTGGTCAGGGCGGTGCGCGCCGCCCCAGCGTTCAGGAACGCGCCGAGCTCCGACGCACTGATGTGGACGTTGTTGGCTGCCTTATCAGTTACGTATATCACCACCTGCAATTTTATTACACTTATAATTTTTATTCCTTAAAGATGCTGCTAAAATATGTACCGAGTTATTATTATAAAGCTCCTTAAGCTTTCTAATGACTTCTTTTTGAATTAGTTTATTTAATTAAGATTTTTTTATAATAATAATAATAATAATAATAAATCTTTATTTCAGACTAAGTATTGTCCATAATTTGTTAGTACAATATTAACTTAAATCTATGTTAGTACCGAATGTGTTAGTAACAATTACTTATTCTACGTTAGTCCTTATAAACTACCTTAACCTAATCAGGGCCACCATCGAGGGCCCTGGGCCCTAGTGCTGGTGTGCACACTACTCCAGATCCTCCAGAGAGGGCTGTCTTTTTTAGCGGCCAATGTGCTGAGAAGGGTGTTAGGGCTGCCTATAAGCCTGCGCATCGTGGATGCTGCACGCTTGCGCATGATCGCGTAGAAATCTTCCACACGCTCATCCGCAAACATTGCCGACGCACTACAGTGACGAGGCTTCCCCAACACCGCCCTCAGCACATTGTTGTATTGAAATTTTATATAATATGGATTTAATTTACTGAAGACTTAGGCACCAACCGGCTTAAACATGTTTATAGTCTGATTTTTAATTTCGTGGAATTCTGACGTATCTTAAGGTTACCAGAGATTTAAAAAATCCCACAAAAAGATAATAAATTGAAACTTATACAAATAAAAATCAATGGCCGCACATAGATATATGACAAATGCCTGACAGATAGTTTGGGGTAAAATCGAACTACAGGACTGGGAGCATGGGCAGGATATAAAAGCTTTATCCCCCGATTTTATCCACTGACAGGGGATAAACATATCTTTTCCCTATGCTAGAGCATGGCGACAGGGGAAAGGAGAAGTTTATCCCTATTTGACATTACAAGTGGAGCAACTTCCCCCGGATAGAGCATGGGGACAAGTGAAAGGGATAAACTTTTCCTTTTTTGACTTTTGAAAGGGTCAAACGAAAACAAAAACCACAGACAAAAACCATCTACGAATCACCTATTAACTGTCAAAATCACGAGTATAGATAAAAAGAATGACTTTTTGAGATCGAATTGACATAAATTTTGAAGTATTGTGGTATTTATACCTCCTACTTCCATGATTTTCTTATAATGGCAATAATTGCGGGGATAAATTTTCTCCCATTTTATCCACTGTCAATATTCTTCCACCGCTGAGCCCATGCTTGACGGGTGGATAAGGGGATAAACATTTTATCCTTTTCCCGGGGATAAAACTTCTCCCGCCCATGCTCGCCCTGCAGGTGGTAATACTGTTTTTCATACAAATAACTCGCTCTATTTATAAAATGACATCTGTCAGAATTCCATCGAATTAAAAATCAGACTATAGATAAATTTTGTAATATGTACTGTCATTTTTGGCAAGTTTAATTCAGAGTGCACAAGAAAAGAACAGGAATAGAAAATTTAACTTAAATATATCAGTCAGTTTAAGTATTTGGATAACTTTAAAGGCTAAAGAAAAATAATATTTACCAAGCTTTTAGCTTCTGATATAGCCTTTATAGATTCAATATTGACAGCTAAGTTTGGCTTGTTCCCCAAGAGGCCAGACAGCGATACAGTAAGAGATTGTTGATTGTTCCTACGAAAATAAATACATTTTATTAATAACGAAAATATGTTACATATTACTATGTAATACATAAAGTAATTTAAGCCTCAATAGCCCAACGGTAGATGATGATGATGAGCCCAACAGTTTAAGGTGCAGACTGAAAACTGCTTTATTTAAATTCATTTTTACAGTTATACACTATGAATACATAATAAGTAAGGAAGTCTAATTCAGAACAAAATCCACTCAAAAATGGCCCTACTTCAAACCAAAACGACAAATGATTCAAAATACGAATCATACGAATCACTTCCGAGGTTACAGGTAGACATGCTTGAAGATCGGTTCAAATTCAGAACGAAAGCGATGATTGGTTCGCGCGCGTGCTGCTATGTTTGCTATGACAGCCGAGTCATTGGACGATGTTATGAATTTGACGTGCAAAAAAAAATGACGAACTGTTGACGTGCTATTTTTGTTTTTAATCCCCGCCTCTAACGGCTTAATTTTAATCTCTATCCACTTCGGCGCAATTTTTGTTGGGGTAATTTTTTTAACGCAGTTAAGACTTCCTTACTTATTATTTATTCGTAGGTTACACATTAAACATTTTTAGTATAGTCAGGCTGACCTGCCAGCCAGTAACTTTATAATTTTACAATGGATGCCATATCCCGGGTGAAAGCCTCCTCCACTTCATTCCATTTTCTTCTGTCTTGGGCAGACCTCATCCACTCTCTGCCTCCTCCCCTCCATTAAATACGTTATTTATATTTTTGTTCATGTTTCAAAAATGTCAAACGCTTAAATGAAGATACCTTTGGTTAAGTCAAAACTTACTTAATATCTTGTTCCGGTTTATTGAACTGCAGGGCGACATGTCCATCCTTGTCCTCTTTGCCTCCTAACCTCGAGTATCCCACAGCTTTGAAGCGACATAGTGGGTTCTGTTCGTTGAGTTCCAACGCTGGAGCATTACGGCTGTAGTAAGCTTGGCCTGAAATCAATATTTTTTTTTAAAGAATATTAGCCGAGCTGAAGTTGACTAAAATTCTCCTATCCCTTCCAAATAAGCGGAAAGCTTGTAGCTAGGAGTGGGTACGACGATAGTGCAATGGGGTTCGAACTTGCGACCTTTCAGTTTTCAGCCCGCACCTTTAACCGTTGGGTTTTACTTCGTTCGCGTCAATTAAGATTTTTTTAATTTCCGCGGGAACTCTCTTATTTTCCGGGATAAAAAGTATATGTGTTATTCCAGACTATAAACTATCTCTGTGCCCAGCCAAATCGGTTCAGTCGTTGCGGCGTGATTGAGTAACAAACATCCATCCATCCATCATCCATACTTACAAACTTTAGCGTTTATAATATTAATAAGATTAAACCTTATAAAATTAAGTAATAATAAGTAGTGTTTAACTTTATTTTTCTAAATAAATGATAATTATTATTAGTATAAAATTAAACCTACCAGTCCCCCACTGTGCTTGCAGCAAATTCCACTTGGCAAGCACCTGGTCTCTCTCGTCACCAAACACGCAGCAGTTGAACACCGCCGTGACCAGCGCCTCGTGAGCGTTGGCCGGGCCTTGCGGTTGCTGCTGCTGTTGCTGTTGCTGTAATAAATAAGACAAACACTTTGTCTTACTACTCTACGTCAGCAACTGATCAAGAGTTCTGACCGCCCTAGGCTAATTTTTACGCGCGCTTTTTAAAACTTCATTTATTGTTAAAATTAGGGACTCTCAAGCTCATTTAGTTTTAGTGTTTTGTCTCGGTCTAGTTGAAATATGTAGAGTAGATGCAATGATGCTAGATTAGTGCATGCCAAGACACGATTTCATCGCGCCCCCCTGATCCGCACACCCTAGGCTGCAGCCTAATTAGCCTAAGGGTTAATCAGGCCTCTACGTACATATGGATTGTTACGTTCCCTCAAATATGGTTGAGCGAAGCAACGGCTGGATCATGCGTCATGCTCGTGAACGGGTGCCACCGACGGGAACGGGTCTGCTTTCTGTCTGCCCGTGTTAACATGTATTGGATTGTATGTAGGTATCCATTTGTGAAACTTCATTGTGGAGACACTATATACATAGCATGGTTTTGTTACCTATTGTAAAAAATTTTTTTTTACAATAGATATTTGAGCTGCCGCGTTTATTGCTAGCTCTTCTCGGCAGGAAGGAGGCAGGAATTCATACAAAATTGATCATTAGCTGATTGATTTATTATGGGAGGAAAAAAATTTTTTGTCACATTTTGACCTAGGTTCCTTGGGGAAAGTTGTTCAGTTTTATGAGCACATTCACCTCCTTCAGTATTATTTTCGAGTTTCAATACACGTTGTATACATACGTATGACAGTACTCTCACTCAGCTCAGACTCAAGACAGAGTTAAAACGAAACAGATTTATGTCAAAGCATATTTGTGCCTCATTTTAACCTATATCTTGAGTCTGAGCTGAGTCAGAGCACGCTCTATAGACCTCAGCATAAGTCTAACTACTGTAAGACTAGTATTGAAGTGATTTGAAGGCTCAATAGCCTAACAGTTATAGGTGCAGACTGAAAACGAAAGATGGCTAGTTACCACCCTATTATCAAAGATGTGCCTCCAAGTGATTTAGCTTTCCAGTATGATGGCGTGTAAAAACAGATAAGGGGGGGTTGAATGTACATTGCTGTACCCTTTTCAAGTTACTTCACTACCATCTTAGACTGCATCGTCACAATTACCATCAAGTAAGATTGCGGCTACAACGACTACTTGTCATCCAATAAAAAAAAATGTAGTATTAATGTGTGTGAAAATTATAAAAACAGCCGGTCAACTATTACTTGTTTCAGTAATAGAAGACCAACAAAGTTTACAGGGGAAATATTAGAAATAATTAAGATACCTGAGGCTGTTGACCAAAACTTCCAAATCCAGTGCCAAACCCTCCAAAACCAGTTGTAGCTGGTTTTCCAAATGTGGACCCAAAATTTGATCCAGTGCCAAATGTGTTCCCTCCTAAAGTATTGGCGCCAAATGCTGGCGCGGTGCTACCAAATGAGGGTGCTCCAGCCCCAAAGCCTGTGCCTGTTCCAAATGTATTGGTTCCGAATGCACCAGCACCAAAACCTGAAAGTATAATTGCCGTATTAGAAAAGTAAGAAGTTCATAAATGCAAGTATAGCCAAAACAATTTATACTTTTACTATTTAAACAATTATATTATATTTACATAACATTGTATAACAGCTTCAACTAGTCCATCATCTTCTTCATCTTGATGAGAACGATCAAGATGATGAACTAGTCCATACTTCTTTACTAAAATTATTAATGTATAATAATGTAAAAATATTATGTTTGTTTGTTGGTTTATCCTTCAATCAAGCAGCAACAGAGCAACTGATCAATATGATTTAAGTATAGTTGCGGACCTGGAGAGTGAGATAGACTACTTTTTTTCCCGAAAATCAAAGAGTTCCCATAGGATTTTAAAAACTAAGACGCGGGCATCAGCTAGTAAAAAGTAAAAAATCATTTTTATCTTTACCTGTAGTAGGTTTTGCAGCTGTTGCTCCAAACCCTGTTCCGCCAAAAATAGATGGTGCAGTAGTTGCAGCAGTACCAAGACCACCAAATGGTGCTGGAACATGCAAAGTATTAAGATTTTAATTCAATGAATCTCTTATTTTACATGTATTAAGTATTAAACAAGTAATTCCAATATACAGTAAAACTGTCAATTACAAATTTCAAATCACCATTTTCTTTGTGATAGTGATTTACAATTATATAGAGAGAACAGAAAAAACAACAGGGTTCCACAAATCAAAACCAGAATGCTGTTCCAACCGCAAAGAACCAGCAAGAAACTCTGCCAGAATTAACACAGGCTACATTTTACCCCGAAAAATTAAAGAGTTCCCACTGGAATAAAAACTTTAATCCACCCAGACAAAGTCGTGGGCATGATCTAGATTTTAGTTTATAATATTAGTAGGAACTAGGATGAATGATAATGAATTGTACTTAAAATAATTAACCTGCACTGGATGCTGGTGTGCCAAATGCTCCAAAGCCAGATGAGGAAGTTGTAGTTCCAAAACCACCAAACCCAGCTGTACTAGTAGTGGCCGTATTAGTACTTCCAAACGAAAATGTGGCTAAAAGTAAAGTTAACCAAACTTTTTTCACTTACATTTAACAGAATTTTATAACAATAAATTGGACAAGGATACCTACTCGATATATTATTTAGTTCGCCGTATACAAAATTATGAACTTTAACTAAGTTATAAAACGATACTTACGTTTGGAGGTTGCTCCAAAACCGGTACTCTGAGTAGATCCAAACGAAAATGCCATATTTTTGCGAATTTAGCTAGAAAAATAATTATAATCAATTGTATAAAATTTTAACACCAATGTTTTTTTTTGCAAAAAATGAAATTAAACTGTCTATTGCTGGATAATTTATAATATTTGAATTCCAAGAGAATGTAATCACTCCGTTTTTTGAATTCATATTTATAAAATCACGGAGCGATTACATTCTCTTGGTTTATTTAATGTACCTATCTCAGGCAATCTCAGGTTTGTTTCAACTTTCGAAATTCGAGTTTCGATTTCGACCACAAAATCTTGTGCACAAAATACAAATCCAATCAGTCAAAAATAATACAAACAAAATAGGCATGCAATTGCATATCATATAAGTAGAGTGGCAGACCCAATTATGGGCACTTTAAGAGTTTATCTAATTTCAAATATGTTTTTTAAATAAAAAAATTTAACCAAATCGTATAAATCTCTCCAAGAACTCAAGAACAACAAGGCGCCCGGTGATGACAGATCACAGAATCGAGGCAAGCTTCGAGATAACTTTTCGTCCAAAATTCTTTAGTGCCACAGTGCGTGTTGCTAGCTCGGAGGAAAAAAAATTTTGTGTTTTAGATGGAGACGCCTTGACGTCTAATTTCTTTGCAAAAAAGTCTGTCAATTACGGTGCGGGGCGAGGTAGCACACATAAACAATTTCTTACTACAGGTGCATTTTTCAAACACGTCGCTATGCACGCACACGACAAAACTACCAAACACAACCTTAAAGTATACGCACACAACCAAATTCACACACAGGGACGTTCTATCCTTACACGAAACAATCATGTCATTTATGTAAGCAATTTTGGGCTGCGACACTATCGATTATCGACTTTCGATAAGTTCTAAATGAATTAATGAATGAATGAAGTTCAACTAATAGTATAAATTAAAATATTGTTAAATCAATTTAGCAATCAATTACAGTTCGTTGGTCTGGCTAAGGCTTAAAAAGTTTTTAATGAATTGTATAAGATGAGAATATAAATGTAAATCGAATGTTCTGAATCTAATATATAGGATACTTTTTATCCTAATAAACAATAAGGTTCATCCGCGATAGGGGATGAAAGTTTTTGAAAAATACTATTTTATTCAATTTTGGTGAAGATCTAATAAATATTATCGGAGATAGAGGACATACCTTCTCGCGGATAGTAGCAAGTTACTCTAAACTACGCCACGCGGACGAAGTCACGGAAATCAGCTAGTAAATAAATAAATTTAAGAAATGCCACATACAATTTTGTAGTCGAGTTTATAGTTTTTAAACTTTTATCCATGTTTTATCAATGGATAGTAGACATTTGTTGGAACACTAACTGGTTCTATGAGAAAATTAAAAAATACATGATGTACCTATACCATACATACCGAAAATATCAATATCGATATAATTTCTGCTTCCAGCCCTAATTTTCTTGCAGTGTGACCAACTTCTTTAAAATAAAATCCTCATTTTTGAACAAAAAAACTACCTTAAAAATATGTACTGTTAATGATAAGCTTATCCAACTTTATGAATGGGTACAATACCTATTACAATTTAATTTTTCATAAACCGAGGTGACACGAGGGCATTTAATTGTGGCGATTGAATATTAATAAGGCTTTTTAATCACAAATCTGTGTATGTTTGTAATGATTTTTGCGCATGCAATTATACCGGTTACTTATATTATACTAGCGGCCCGTCCCGGCTTCGCAAGGGTGGATATTTATTTTTTAAACATTTTGGCATAAACGCACAGTAAATGCAGGACATACCTAAATAATAATGTATTTAGCAATAGTGTATCGCTGGCTCCCTTTGGGTATGGGACTTGATGATTGAAAACAAAATGATAACAGAATAAATGACATCAATGAACTCGTAATATCTTTCGAATGGAATGTCCGATTTTAATAAACTAAAAAGTAATTTGCAGGTATTTAAACAGCCTTGCTTGAAAAAACATTTATTTTGGTAAGGATTAAGGCAAAGGTATAAATAACTTGGTCTGATTTTGGTCGGATTTCTATTAAATTTTAAAATGTTAAAAAGTAGTTATAGTGCCATAGCTACAATAGTAGCTCAGTTTACTAGTAAGAGTTTACTACAGATAATGATATATTTTTACTATGCAAGACCAACAAAATCTCAGTCACACGACAAGAAAATATTATAAAATGTTAACGAATATTCTACTTAACTCAGTTTTGACGAAATGTGTGACTCGTACCCTTTTCAAAATAATCGATTAAATTGTTTGCCTAAAGTTTATAAATTAATATAAATATAAACCCCGAACCTTTCCTATTCGATCGTAATTTTAATTGTATGTAATCAAATCATTATGCAGTTCATGATAAAGGGCTCCAATCGAGTAATAAGTCGATTGGTTAATTTTTTTAAATTTCCCGAAATTATTTCTTGTACGATTCCGTAGCAACATTTTCGGATCAACAGTATTTTTAAGTTTTCTCCTTAAATAGTGCATTAATTGGATAAAAGAATATATCAGGAGAAAAGTAATGTTATCCTTTCATAAACTGGATATTTTTGGTATTTTTTTTAGAAGGAAAATCACTCATAGTCGGCATATTATACCGGAGCTCATCCTCCGCTAACCGTACGTTGTTGACAGGCGCGTGACGCGAATCAAACAGTTTTATATAACGGGTATGACCGCTGGGCATACCCGTCAAATAAAAACTTACAGAGGGGTACGCATCCTATTGCTACTCCAGGGCTTAATCCTCCTAGGTTGCTAGTTATGACTTTTGGACCCAAAACATGGTTGCTAACTATGGGCCTCATAAAAAGGATCATTCAGCGGGCGATGGAGAGAGCTATATGCTTAAAGTATCCCGAGATCACATCAGAAATGAGGATATCCGTAGGAAAATCAAAGTCACGGACATAACTCAGCGAGTCGCGAAACTGAAGTGGAAATGGACGGGCATATAGTTCGAAGAGCTGATGGTCGATGGGATCCCATGGTGCTGGAGTAGCGACCTCATACCGGGAAGCTAGGTGGACTGACGACATCAAACGAGTCGCAGGGAGCCGCTGGATTCAGGTGGCGTAAGACCGAGGCTTCTGGAAGTCCATGCAAGGACCTTTGTCCAGCAGTAGACGTCTTATCGTTTGATAGAGATTATGTTTTTTTTTTCTTATTAAATATGTAAGTGTGTTTGTTTTATATATAAAAAAATTAAGTCACCTAAAGTTACTGTAATATAATTTCCTTATATTATTTCGTAATTAAATCTAAATTCTAAAAGATTTAGGTAGGTAGCCTAGACTTTTATTTCCCTTAAACCCTTATTAAAATCTGAATGCTGTTAATTGGATTATTTTGTGTCAATAACTGGTAACAACTGTGCAAATAATTGGGGACTGGGTCATTTTTCAATCTTATTTCAAATTCTAGTTTATTAAACAAAAATATTTTAATATCTTCATTAATTATATATTTTATTAAACAAGTAACCTTATGAACACAGTAATTTATAGGATTTGGTTAAATTTTTATTTAAAAAACATATTTGAAATTAGATAAACTCTTAAAGTGCTAATAATTGGGTCTACCACCCTATGTGTAATATATTAATACTCTGTGAGACTGTCAGCCTGACTGAAGAGTAATAGTCTGTGGTAATAGTGTTCTGTACTCTATAATCTGTGGAAAAACAGAAAAAACAGTAATCTGTGAGAAAAAGGTCATCAGGAAAATTTTGGTTATTTTATCGTAAATTCAAGAAATCCATTAATAATATTCTCTAATCATGTCGGATTGGGATACTGTTACCATCCTTCGCAAGAAACCACCAAAGGCATCAGCTCTGAAGACTGAACAAGCCGTCAATGCTGCACGTCGTCAAGGTGTACCAGTGGACACTCAACAAAAATATGGTGCGGGAACTAATAAACAACACGTTACTACTAAAAACACTGCAAAACTTGATAGAGAAACTGAGGAACTTCGACATGAAAAAATACCTCTTGATTTAGGAAAACTAATAATGCAAGGAAGACAATCTAAGGGTATGAGCCAAAAAGATCTTGCAACAAAAATATGTGAAAAGCCTCAAATCGTAAACGACTACGAAGCAGGTCGCGGTATACCTAATAATATTGTACTCGGTAAGATTGAAAGAGCTATTGGAATAAAACTACGTGGGAAAGAACGTGGCCAACCCCTACAGCTACAGCCTCCTGGAGGAAAGAAATAACGGATTCCCTGGGAGGCGAAGACTACAGTCCGAATCATTGTTTATTGCATAATAATTCTTTTTTTTTTTTGCTGTTAAAAATGTAATGTGTTTCATTATTGTAATCCTATTTTATCATGTTGTAATATTAAGATGTAAGCATTTATTTAGGATCTGGAACATTCTGTACTCTAATGTTACCATCTTGGAAAAAATGAATCTTGATTAATTAATATGCAGCGATTGGGATGTGATAAGCAATAAAAATATTTTAATTTATGATTAAATTGTTTTTTTCCAGCTGTCTTTACACACATGCTCTGCGAAAAAGCGCACATGTAAAGATAGCGCAGGAGAAAGGGAATACGCGTCTACGCCGCCCGCTCGCGCAACCACTTGTGCAAGACGCAAGTCTGTGCGCGACAGCTGACAGTTCGCCTAGGTGCCCGTTTTTGTATAGTTGTTTTTATCTCATAATATGACAGACTATGGAGCAGGGATCTTATTACAGAGTTTTTGAAAATTTATAAATCTCATACATAATAGTATCTTATTTTGCGATCTTATGTTTAATTTTATTAAATAACCAGTGAAAGTCCTGTCAAAATCGGTTCAGTCGTTCCTGAGATTAGCGGCAACAAACAGACAGACAGAAAAATAGATGGCGCTGGCTGTAGGTTGGCTCGCGAAATTACTTGATTGACGGGCGTTGCATAAGAGGCTGCTATACAAAACTGCTTTTTGTTCCGGATACTTCAATTTTATTTATTTGTATAGATAAACTAAAGACTTCACTATCCATTCGCAAATAATTTTTAAAATTAGCTGCGACGTAACTCTTGGATCAGAGAAGACCAAATTGTTCGCGATATTTCTTTACTCATACCGATCTTCTTTTTCTTATTTTTATCACGCTTAAACCAGCAAACATAACTGCTTGTGTATCCTAATATTCCTTTTAGTTCTTTTGTCCATTTTTCAAGAGAAGTAAGTAAGAACACGACTTAAAAATATAAACGTAAAAATTCTTTTTACAACCCCGACTTCAAACGCCACTACAAAGTATCAATTGTGCCTATAAAATTTGAAGAGTTCCCTCGATTTCTCCAGGATCCTGACCTGATGACAATGGGACCACCTAGAAAGTATACCCTTTAAAACAAAAAAAAAGAATTTTCTAAATCGGTCCAAGCGTCTTCGAATAATCGGGGAACATACATAAAAAATAAAGATTCCAATAAATTGAGAACCTCCTCCTTTTTTGAAAGTCAGTTAAAAACATACGCGTTTAACAAAACTGTGTGGCTTTCACACACTCCTGGACACGAAAGTATCCCGCAGTGAATCGCGCGCGATTAGCCTTTACACGAGCACTCTTTCCTCTTGGATGAAAATCACGCGGACAAACGCACGCGGATGATTCGAAAGTCAGGTTATGTCGTGATTACGCGTGCAAGCTTTTCGCGTTCAATCTTGCAAATTCCAGATTAGCTGGCTTTACACTACACGCTCTTTCGCTCGCGATTGGATCATTGGAATGTGCAAGATTGAACGCGAGAAAGCTTTCACGCGTAATCACGAGTTAATAAACAAGTCAAGATTCAAGAGTTAGGTGAGAATTATCCTGATGACTTTAAAAATGATTTAAACTTATCCTATTACTAACTTAAACGTTATTTACTACGTAGAACGTAGCTAAGTGTTTTTAACTGGCATACCAGTTACTAGCATGTATATCACGCGCTGACATTCTGCCAGTACCTAGCATGCCAGCTTGCCACACGTACTACCTACTCCATCTACAAGTATGTGTATCACGCGCTTAACAAGCATGTGTATCACGCACTTTATATAGTCAGCAAGTCCAGTGTAAATCATTTATTAAAGATAGAGGTCAGTGACTCTGCACAGGTCACACCATAGACAATTCACAATACATGTCAATTTGTTACCAGGGTTCCCAACTTAGGGCTTTTAGCCCCAAATTTAGGGCGGAATTTTGCTTATTGGGATTTTTTCAGGGCCCAAAAAAATTTAGGGCTATTTTTAGGGGCATAAATAAATTTTCAAGCGTCACATAATTGACTGACCAAAACGAGTAAATAAAGCAAAACGTCTATGGTATTCCGGAATAATATGCTTAAAATCGTTTTAGCTAAAGCGTTTTGAAAATATTTCAAAACATTAGCGTTGAACACGCTTTTTCGATATATAATTCCCTTTTCATTTTTAAAATGTGATGGTGGATCTTGCGTTACTTTTCCTCCATCTCCAAAAAATGTTACAGTTATAATGTAAACATGTTGTATGACTATAAGAATTCCGAATAATGTAATTAAAATATTATTTTTATTTACCTCAATAAAACGGGAAACTCATTTAAACATTAGCCTTGAATGGTAACAAGATACAGGGGTTTTTTTGGGGCTTTTGAATATTGCATTTAGGGTTATTTAGGGGTATTTCATGTTGATGTTACGGCTAATTTTTTTTAGGAGTTGGTAACCCTGTTTGTTACAGATGTTTGTTGGTTATTTTATTAAGAAAATTAAATATAGGTAGTGATTATCATTATAATCTATTTGAAGGAAATTAGGAATTAATTCAATTAATAATTTTTTTCCGAGATTCCAGACCATAATGAACAATACAGAAAATATATCTGACGATGAAGAAGAGATTCTTGTATATGCAGAGTTTGAAGACAGTGTAAGATTTGATAAATATAACAGTATTCATGTTTTGGGTATTGATACCAGAAATCCAATGTTTCAGTTAGATGATACATTTTTTACAGGTAGGTGGTTACTTAATTTTAAATTATATCTTTCAATCACGCAGCAAGAGAGTTACGGATCGACGTAATTTTTTGCATTTGTATAGATTAGAACCAGTAGAGCGAAGACCACGAGAAAATTTTGTCTACACGTTTATTCGTGAATCTCTATAGAGAAATACAGCATCCTAGCCCTACTGGCCATTTTTATCCCTGAAAAACAAAAGGAGTGATATTAGCAGTCTCTTTCTAATTTCAAAAAGAGGTTAACATATTTTACCCTTTCATATACTTACATTTTTAATATTGTTACAGGTACTTATGAAAATCCTTTAGGAACATATATGTTCTTTGAAGAAAAACCCACAGCGCATACCTCAGATCCTTTATTTGATAAACTTCCTGAAAAAAACTTAAAATACCTTTGCAAAACCCGAAAGTTTATTAATGTTCAGCATGCCTATATAACACCTAAAGATGATGGACAAGGTATTTAATGAAATGGATTAAATATTTACTTCAATTCATGTATCTATTTAAGACTGCTTTGTCAAGCTTACTCAATCAAAGCTTCAATCTGTTGAACACTTTTTTTTAAGTGTACACAAAAAATGTTCAATAGATGTATAAATCAGACCAAAGTTATACACCACCTTACTAATAAGTTCCAGTAGACTTGAGAATCTTATTTCCTTAAAAAATTTATTTAGAAAGAGTTAAAGTTAATCTTCCAAGCTTTTTCTGTTATTGGGAGGGTTTCGTAATAGAATTTTGTGTATGCAAACACTTACAATTAAAATTATATTAATTTTCCTAGAACAGGAAGAACAGCATGAAAAAAAGTCATCTGAACCTGATAACATTCAACCAGCCAACTTTTTGAGTGTACAAGATGCATTAGAGAAATTTAAAAAGGATTGGGAAAAAAATGCTAAACAAGAATAGTAATGTAAGTCAGTAAAATTAATAATACAAATTTAATTTTATCCCTAGCACCTATTTAACCTACCTTACGTGTTAGTACATATTTACTAATTAAATAGATTTTTTTGTTTATAAAAATAATAAGTGATAGTTATTATTTTTATTAACAAAACTTTTTAGAAATATTTTCACACATTTCAAAATAATAACTGTCATCAAGTTCAAGTTGAGTGTCGTTAAGCAGAAAGCGACCAATGGCTTTTTTTGCGAAAATAAGTAAGTTTTGATATTTTGGCGACAAAAAATGACTAATATTAGCTATTAAAATATACTATAAGCTTAATATTAGCTAATTAAATATAATTAAACTTTCGTTACTTTTTTAACAATTTTGCTCATTCGAAGCATTGATAAAAATACCTAAATCAGCTCATACCTAAAACTGGTTTTTTGGCGCTGGTCGTTTTCTGCTTAACAACGCTCAGTTTTGCTGATAACTGGGATTTTACCTAAACATCAGACAACTGATGAATCACAGAACAGTATTCATTGGATGGGTAATCCCCTGTATGCTACTAAAAGATATTTAAAGTATTGTATGTATTGTACAACATCACACAGGTTCAGTATTCAGTTGATTGTTCTTAGAATTGTTTGTTTGAATTTTTACTTTCTGAAGTCTTTTTTCTTCTGGTACAAAATTACATTTATTGAGTATGGGCTTATTAAATATTAATGAGTGTTATTTAGGTGATCTAAGAGAACTTATGTGAGTGTGCCATATAAAGGAATATTGTATAAGGTATTATATAGTAATTAAATATTATTATTTTTTTTTTTTTTGACAAAATAGCCCTCGACTGCATTCTCACCTGATGGTGAATGACCTTATTGCCTAAGCTGGTAACAGGCTAACTTGGAAGAGGTATGAGTGTTATAAACATAGAATCTCAATAAACCAGCATACATTAAGTAGGTACTTTTTAACTCCATGCAAGCAAGTCCTTGGCCTGAAATTGTTTTAAGGCCTAGAAACTGAGATTAACTCTTAACTTTAAGAATCTTTAGGTACTTCTTGTACTTTAGGATCTTTAATCTGTGCATTTTCTAAGCCATCATGGTACTGTTTTAAAGGTATACAGTATACACATCATATTTTATAAATAAAATCTTTTTCAGATAAACCATCCATGATTCAAAAACGCAGGTACAGTAAGCCTTTTAAGAATAAGGGAATGGAGAGTGTTTTCCATAAACTGAATAGACATTACATACAAATGAAGAAGAGGGAGCGGAAAGAAAACACGGACATATTATTTTCAGTCTTAGAAGAACTGCTTAAAACTATGCGTTCTTGTGACAGCCTTTTCAACAATTTGAGGCCGCGACTGGATTTTCTTGGCAGTTATTTTGACAAAATTCGCGTCGGTCAACCCACTGAGTATGACATTAATGTTGTCTTAAGTTTCCCGATAAACTATGGTAAAATCAAATTAGATGCAACAGACTGTCAACACGATTACACAGCTATCATTATGCCTTCAGAGTTCCGAAGGCTTTCCCTAACGCCAGTAACAGCTGATCAGGGCTTCAATAAAACTCACTTATGGTGCGATAAATACTATCGATTATCTGTGAAAAAGTTTCGGGCTTGGATGCAGAGTACTGTTGATCATGCTATAAATACTTTGCCGCGAAAAGATGGTCAAAGAATTTTAAAAGTGAAAAACAAATGCTTTACAATACATTCAAAAATATCAGGACCAGCAAACACAATAAAAATTTTGAAAAATGATGGAAGTGCAATCGACGTTGACCTAGTTCCAACGTTTTCATTTCAATTACCCACAAAACCACTGAATTCCAAAATAGACTTCTCAAAAGTTGAAGCAACAAACATTCAAAGCTATTTTCTTGTACCAAAACCAGGTAATGATGACTTCAGTTGGAGGGTTTCATTTCCTTTCCAGGAAAGGTACATTTTGCAGAATAAATATAATTTGAAAGGCACTATAAGGCTGTTGAAACACTTCAGAGATGTTCAAGGATTTACAAAACTTTCAAGTTACTTTATCAAAACACTATTTCTGTGGGAATGTCAAGTGAATGATAAAAAGTTTTGGAAAAACAACTCATTATCCTACCTAGTGCTGACCATGCTGACAAAGCTCAAGGAGTGCTTGGGAAAAAATGAAATACAAAACTACTGGTGTTCCAGTCATAATGTAATTGAAAAAATTAAAATTAATACTTGCCAAAACTGGTACCATAGAATATCTGTAATTTTAAGAGTAATAGATTCTGTTGGTGTTCAAAATCCTAACATTATTTTAGATTACTTTACTGTTAAAAACAGGGTGTATTGACAACCTCCCTCGCACAGTGGTGAACGCTATGGTTTAAAAACTGGGAGGTCTCGGGTTCGATTCCGGCGGGGGCAATTTGGGAATTTATAATTTCTGAATTGTCTCTGGTTTGGTGGGAGACTTTGATCGTGGTTAGTTATCAGCCTACCGTCAAAAACGTGCCACCAAGCGATTTAGCGTTCCGGCATAATGCCGCGTAGAAACTGATTAGGGGTATGGGTTGAATGTACACTGCCATACCTACCCTTTTCAAGTTAGCCCGCTACCATCTTAGACTGCATCGTCACTTACCATCAGGTGAGATCGCAGTCAAGGACTAACTTGTCATTGAATTAAAAAAAGCATCAGTGTAACGAAATGATTTTTGATTGAAGGAAAAGTATTTAATTCAATGTCGTGTAATGTCAATAACACAAGACTGTAATAATTTATACTAGCTACTTAAGTTAATGTTTTTAATAGTAAGCCTTAAATAATTATACTTTTAGTTGAATATTTTGTTTTTGATTTGAAACTTTTTATCATTTAACCTTGTAGTTTTGCTATAGAATCTTAAAAACTGACAGTGCTGCGTGACTGAAGGACAAACAAACACACTTTCGTATTTAAAAGTTCTAGTAATACCTTCGACCATTCGTCCAAGCCTACTACATATTTTATTTCAATGTTTGACGCGTTTCTAAGGATACCTGCCTATGTAAAAACAATCCATGTGTGAATAATTCACAATATGCGAGATATTGATAAAAAAAAAGATAGGTACCGGCCGAATTGATAATCTCCTTTTTGGAAGTCGGTTAATAAAATAGTATTAAACGCGTGATACACATGCTAGTAGATGGCATGCTAGATACTAGCAGAATGACAGCGCGTGATATATATACATGCTAGTGAATAGTATACCAGTTTCTAAACTTTACGTACGTAACGTTTCTAAAAGTTCACAAAATGAATATTTATGAAGAAATAAATAGTGTTACAATACAACTCGCAATTATATTAGGCAAAAAATAAGCACAAAAATTAAAAAGATCTTGGCAGATTGTTGAGAGTTGTGATTTACTAGCGACACGTTAGGATTTTCACGTACTTGTAACAGGCAATACGAATCTCCCGTCTCACTTCCCCTCAAAAGGAAAAAATCAAACGGCTTGCGATCTACTCGTACAGTGCTTTGTACTGGCATATGAGTTACTGGCAGAACCTCGATACACATTCGAGTACTCGGTTTAGTTAGTAACTGGCATGCTTTTGTGCGAGTAACTAGCAAGTGTATCATACACTTTAAGTCAAAATTCGCGACAGCGAGCGTTTCCGCCACATTTTCGTAATTTAGGATAGGTAGGTATATTTGAAAACCAAAAACCTTTTGTCCTAGGTCCATACCTACCTAGTTTCTATTTTCTAATGATTTAAAAAAATGTACTGTCAATTCACATTTGTCTATTCTTGCCATGCAATTTGTTCATTTGTTGCGGCCGCCATTTTATTTGTATCGCCATTTCATTTAATTCGTGAGATGGAGAATTGAGATTTTAAAAGTGAGATAGAAATAATATGTTCAAAACAATGTTTTCCACTTAATTCGTGCATATTTCGCTGTTATAATAATTGGGGTAACAAATTGTGCTTTGTTTTGTATTATTTTCATGTCTTTGCGTTTTCTTGTCCTTAGTAAGCCTCCCGTTCATGGAAGAGTCGTAACGAAATTGCCAATGGCGTCCATAGTTTACTTCGAGCGCGTCTATAGATAGTCCGTCATCCTTTTCTTACATTATATATCGACACTATTCACGGAGACACTGCTTTCATCGCCCGAATGATCTTTTCAGAAGAGTCGAATGATAAGAAATATCCCCCGTTACCTTCGCACTATATGTTTTGGGAGTTTCTCTTTCGTGTGTACAATTAGCCGCGCTTTTAAAATTTTCTAGTCAATTTTTCAGCTAAGAGCTAGGCAAGTGTAACTGAAACAGTATTTATTTTTAGGTTTTTCTGATCAATTTAACTGAAGTGATTATTAAAAGCTTCCTGTGATGATATAAATTCTCAAAATGTTCACCACAAACGCGGTTCAAGCCGGTCCAGTTCCGACTCTTCAATACCAAGAGCACCCACAGAAGTCCCAAGGGAAAAACATTGAGAATGTCCAGCAGAAGGCTCAGCAATCCCAACCACAGCAGGTACTTAATTACTAACAAAGAAACTACCTACTACAACTTTGTTTGCATTAACTTGAAACTTTGCACTTTTTAATTTTTACTCTATATATTTTTGCTTATAATGAAATAATGTCCAATTTCATGTTTTTATTATAGGTAGGTTAGTGTAGGGTTATACATAGGGTAAGGGAGCTCTTCATATGGCCAATGCCTTAGCTTGCTGTGTTAGAAAAATTGTAAGCTTTGAGATACTATTATTTTTCTAAAAAATCAATGAGGATGTTATTGTAACTCTCATCACATTCTCCAAATGCTGCACTAACAATAAATATAAATATAGCAGCAGCAACAAAATAAAGAATATAATTCATTTTGATACTTTAATTCTCTCATACAATGTCAAACAAATACTCCTAAATATTGAATTTTAAATAGAGATCAACTATGAAAATATTTTTTTTAGGATATTTTTATATTTATTTTATAGTTACGTCTTTATATAATTTTAATAGGGTTAATATTCAGTCAAGTTTAGCTATCTATACAGGAGTAATTAATATCTTGACCAATTTCTCTTACAGGAGTTCCCAACATTTTGCTATACAACAAATGTGAATATGATTGGAAAACTAGGAACTGGGACGACCGGAGGTACCGGTGGCGTCAACATAGCACAATTGACAACGAGTGATGACAAAACATGCTACATAGCCCAACCTTTCTCCTACAACTATGCATTGGTCAACCAAATGCAAATAGCACCAAATGGAATCCAAAATACCATATCAAATATTAGTTTTAAATGTGATGTATGTGGCCTGATGTTTGGCCACCTTACTCTATTGAATGCTCACAAGAGGATTCATACTCAAGATGCAGGTAATTATTATATTTCAACATCTATAAAACATTATATTATATTTCAACATCTATAAAACATTATATTATATTTCAACATCTATAAAACAGTATTGTGGATGACTGATCTATAGACAGACAGACAAAGCTTAAACTGGTAGATCTACACATTTGCTATCCAAAAGCGTTTTCACAAAAGTATATGTAAGAAAAATATTTTTTTCAAATAAAGATTTTATGAATTTTTATTTGTCTATGGATGTATGGCTATTAATACTACAAACTATTATTACAGATAACAATATAACAGTGGTGGCTACAGGTGTGAGTGGAGGCAATGACGTGGCAATGCCACCGCACATCCAGATACTCTCCACAGATCCCAATGATCAGCAACAACACCAAATGCAGATACAAGATAGTAAGTTTTTTTATTGACCAAAACATATTTACTGCTAAAATATTAAACAAAATTAGGAATAAGCAGATAGCCAAGGTTAAAAGACAACCATCGCACCCCTCCAAAAAAGTGGAATGCTTGTGTTAGGAGTGGGTATAATAAAAGTTCAATAGGTGGGAATCAAACCTGCGAGCTTTCATTGAAAACTGAAAGGTTGGGCTATTGGGTTTTTTTATATTGTTTCTTGTCTGTAGTCTTTAGCAAGTATTTATTAAGACTAATAGTCTTTATTACTCTTTCACAGATATGTAGAATAAACCTATTTAAAACGTTAACTTAGTTCAGAACTTCATAATCATGATTTTTGTAATAAACTTTTTAATATTGATTCATATGATTTAATAATTAGTTGGTAATGCATGAATTCGTAATTTTTAAGAACCGCATGTAGCTTTAAAAATTGTATACCTACCTACCAAATATTTTGTACGCAGCTATGGCTAATGTGTTGAACTTGTAATCATAATTATCATCTTTTTTTGTAACACACATTATGCAATTAAAGAATTTCTATTTCTACAGTTGTCTGTTGTTTTCTTTTCAGCTAAGCCAGTTATTATAGATAAGACACAGTCAAAATGCATTACGTGTGGCGGGCAGTTATCCAATAATCCCAAAAGAAAAGGACCTAAACTAATAAGATGTGAAAACTGCATAGCCCAAGATAGTGTTGAACAGAGAACTAACCAAAGTAAGTAGAACCATCAGTGTATCTAATATCATAACTTTATGAAAATCCTGAGAGACAATATTCATGTTCTGACATAAAGATTTATTAAAATAATGGCTTTTTTATGATATAAAATATCTTGTACCCAAATAGTCCCTTGCTAGGATAAGAACCTATAGTACGTTTATCTCACGAAGTTACGGGCGTTTTACTCGTGGTTACGTCATGTACATGCACATTGCGTAAGTGTGCGTGCCTGTCAGGAGCCTAGGTGCGAGCGGTCAAGCGCAAGCAAGCTCTTGCTCACACTTATACAGATATGACACACACAACAGTGAGCCATTCTACTACTGCTTAAGGTCCATTTATAAATTAAATCATATTAAAAAGATCTCATGTATTCCCACTCCCAGCCAATCTCACCAGCTATTCTCTGTAATGTGTCCCATACGTTGCAAATATTATTGGTAGAGTAAAATAACTGGTCTTAACTGTGACATAACATATCATGTGTTCATTTTTTTTTGTTTTTTATTCATCCTTAACATCACCATTGAATGAAAACAAATATATCAGTCCTGAAAATGTATTTTGCTGGGGCAAACATTTTTTAATGAAATTATAATCTAGGCTTTTGTTCTTAAAATTTGTATAATTATAAAATAATCAAATGATAAAATTTTGGCTTAGAAATGATTTTGAGTCGATAAATATAACAGAAAAAACATTTGAACTGAATTTAACTTTAACTTCTGTTTGTGTGACAGTGAATGCAACGCAGATATTCGTGTCAGCGGAGAACAACGTGAAGTTCGAAGTGGGAGGCGTGAGCGGCGTGCAGGCCGGCGCCGACCCGCTCGCCACCGCGCCGCCCGCGCCGCAGCCGCAGCCACAGAAAACAAGTAAGGGAACACACCTCTGTCAGCATCGATTCGCATTCTTGCATATGATTTCAGTCACTAACAAGCATCGCGCGCGAAAGGATCCTTGGGTAAAAACATGCCGAAGATGCCTCGCTGCGATATCTTGCGGTCGCGGTTTATCCCGCTACCGTGTACGCAGTACACAGGCATCTTCGGCATGGTCGTGCTTTATTGTTTGCATACATTTGTTTTAAATGGAGGTGACATCGAGGTAGCGAGCTAAACCGCGACCGCGAGATATCGCAGTGAGGCATCTTTGGCATGTTTTTACACTTATACAAAAAATGCGAAAGTCGAATCGATGCATATCCAACTCAATACAAAATAGCATCATTATATGGACATATTGTTCTGGAAAATTAAAGAGTTCCCACAGGAATTAAATAACCTTAGTCCACGCAGATCGTCGCAGGCTCGTCTAGTTTTTAATATTTATAAAGATTAAAATAAAAAACCACTCCAGAAACAGTAAACACAACAGTTAAAGACATAATAAATATTGATGCACATAACTCCTATAAGTTCAGAAGTATCTTGGATGCATTTTTTGTAATATATTCTGAGTTTTTGAGGTCATGTTGCTGTAATTATAAGAGTTAATAAACAGTTTAATTTTTTTTTTTTTTTTTTTTTTTTTTTTTTTTTTATTCGATGACAAGATAGCCCTTGACTGCAATCTCACCTGATGGTAAGTGACGATGCAGTCTAAGATGGTAGCGGGCTAACATACTAATACAATTATACATTATTATAATTACATATTTTCAGTACCTGCTGGTCATCATCCTGTGAAAAAGAGAAACTTAGCATCCGTCACTAAGTGTCAGAACTGCAATGGATCAGGCATAGTGTTTATCGGTGGAAATAAAAACAAAAGTAATGCATCGAACGCGGAAAAACCCTTCCATTGTAACATATGCGGGGGATCATTTTCACGATACTCGTCCCTATGGTCCCACAAAAAGTTGCATTCTGGTGAAAAGAACTTTAAGTGTGGTGTGTGTGGAATCGCCTTTGCGAAGGCTGTATACCTTAAAAACCATTCAAGAATACACACTGGAGAAAAGCCTTACAGGTAAGAGATTTAATAAATTTTTTTTTCACCTCACTAGCTCAAAAAGGGCTCCTATGCTGTTTAAAACCAGTGAGCAAAAGTCATTTTTGCTCACTCAGTGTGAAAAAGTGTTGTTTCAAGAATAGTTCAACACTTTTTCTCACTGTGAGCAATAACGACTTTTGAACTAGTGAGGTGAAAAGTTGTATGTATCACATGATAGCAAAGCTGTTTTTCTTTCTTGTGCCTTTTAATCCCTCACTACACTCAGGATCCTTCGCCCGTTCTGGGTTCAAACTACGAACTCGCAAAAATGAACTTTGCTATCTTGTTGAACAAATAACTATTTTGTTCAGTTCCATCTGTAGAGTGAGACCCAAGTGATATATTTTCCACAAATGAAATAATGTTTTTTCCTGATATTGATATAATGTTTTGTCCTGTGAACACAGTTCAATATTCATATAATTCTTGTATACTAATTAGGTTTCTGCATTTAGTGCAGTATGAACCAACATTGAGTGAATTATAACTGAGGAATATATTGGATATTCTGATAGTTTTGTATCAACATCTGTGAAAATATCTTTAAGTTGGACATTCTGACAGTTTTTGTATTGAATATCTGTCAAAATATCTTTAGATAACACTTATTTTACTTCGATGAAATCGGCCCTTTAGATGTTTAAGCTAACAATAGTTTAAAGCAATATTAATGAGTTATTTTTGTAAACAGATGTCAAACTTGCGGTATGCAGTTTTCACAATCGCCACATCTGAAAAATCACGAAAGAACTCATTCAGGCGAAAAACCTTATGTCTGTGAGGTATGTGTATATATTAACACTATTTATTTTTGCCAGTAAGTACAATCTTCACATCTAAATAAAATATTTTAAGTTCAACTATTGGTTGACAAGGTCCTGGACTTGATTCCCTGTTTGGACCAAAACTGTATACTTAGGCTTTTCTGTCAAAAAATCCTCAGTACTAGTTTGGAGCTAGAAAATTTGGTTTTCCAATATTATAAAAGGCACCCTATGTTGCTCTCTGTAAGTCCTGAACCCATGCAAAAATCATGTTGGTAGGTTGCTCTGTTGTAGCATGATTAAAGGTTTTTGAGGAACTCCCTGCAAAAAACTAAACGAAAATCGGTTAATCCGTTTGGGAGCTACGATACCACAGACAGATACACAGATACATAGACACGTTAAACTTATAACACCCCTCTTTTTGCGTCGGGGGTTAAAATCATGTTGATCTATTGCTTTGTTGCTGCATTTTGACGACCTCCATGGCGCATGGTAAGCGCTGTTGTCCTCCTCCTCCAAGATTAGGGGTATGGGTTGAATGTACTGACACTACCATACCCCATCAAAATTAGACTGCATCATCACTTACCACCAGGTGAGATTGCAGTCAAGGGCTGTCTTGTCATCCAATAAAAAAAAAATCAAAGCAATAATCAAATACTTTCGCATTTATAGTATTGGTAAGGATTTGCTTATGAAAATACAGAATAGCTTATGTACCCAACCATTAAACCGATTACCATTTATATTGACCATTTGTAAACCATTTATTGTTCTTAAAAATACGTCATTGAATTTTTAAAAAAAATTATCTATATATAAACATTTATTGTTCTCGGAAACACGATTGATTTGGCTTAAGTAGTGTTGTGTGGTTGTCATAATCGTAATTAAATTAGTTACTCTTTGGTGCAGGTGTGCGACAAGGGCTTCGCGCGGCACGCCACGCTATGGAATCATCGCCGGATCCACACCGGCGAGAAACCTTACAAGTGAGTACAAGGCTTTTATTATCTCTTTGGAATATATTCTTACTACAAGAAAATGGGGAAGAACTGAAAAATATGAGTTATATTGATACAAGAAAATAGGAATAGGCATGTAGAAACCGATTCAGGGTATGGGTTGAATATACACTGCGATATTCCTTCCAAGTTGTGCCGCCAAGAGATTTAGCGTTCCGCCATGATGGCGTGTAGAAACACATTACGGGTATGGGTTGAAGTTACACTGCCATACCCCTTCCAAGTTAAACCGCAAACATGTTAAACTGCCACTTACCATCAGGTGAGATTGCAGTCTAGGGCTATATTGTCCTGAAATAAAAAGAAACTTGAAATACAGCTATTGAATTGTCTAAATATTATTGCAGTAGACTTTTTGTTTTCTGAATTTATGGTGTTCTTGCTGCATATTATTCTAACCAATAGATGGAAACAATGCAATTATAAAATGACAAAAAATGTTGTGAGATTAATGGGATAATTGCTTGATAGTGTCTCATAATTTGGTATGTGACAATTCTATGCTCGCTGAGGTACATAATTTAGTCGAAAAATGACATACATACCTACTACCCGTTCACTCCAAGTTGAACTCATGTGCAATATAACATTGTGGTTACATATTTGTATCCACAGCATTGAGCTGAGCTAGGACCCTTTCATTGGCATGATACATACATAGTAGGTACCTACTAGTTGAGTTATATTTTAGGTAATTGTAATGTGTAAGTTTTAAATGTACCTATTCATTTGTATACTAGCTTTTGCCCCCGCGACTTCGTCCGCGTGGAATTAGATTTTGGGGTGGAATTTTCAAAAACTGTGACACATACTTCTTTATTTTTAACTGAAAGCTCAAATACCAACTTTGATGGAAACAGCTTGAAAAATGACGGAGTTTCATATAAACTTCCATCCCCTATTTAAACCCCTTAGGGGTGGAATTTCCAAATAATCCTTTCTTAGTGTGCACCTACGTCATAAAAGGAACCAACTGTAAAAATTTCAAGTTTCTAACTTCAGTAGTTTAGGCTGTGCGTTGATATCTCAGTCAGTCAGTCAGGACTTTGAATTTTATATATATATAGATATACATGTCAATGAATAAACGATATTCTATTCTATTCTATATTATGTTTACGATTTGGTGATTTTCGCCGTAGATGTGACACGTGCGGCTCGGCGTTCAGTCAGGCCGCGCACCTCAAGAACCACGCCAAGGTGCACTCCGGCGAAAAGCCCTTCAAATGCGACATCTGCACAGCCGCCTTCGCCGACAGGTTCGCACTCAAGCGGCACCGCGGCATACACGACAAGTATGGTGAGTACACTAGTACATGGTGTAAAGCCTAGTTCGGATTACGTTAGTATTTTAGTCGAGTAACGAGTAATTTAGTAGCTAAAATCGTTCGCACTTTGCTCGAGTACAGTTCACAAGTGAGTAAATAAAGTAAATAAGCTAATAAAGCTTATAGTAATGGCTTATATAATTCTATAATAATATTATAAATGTGAAAGTTTGGATGTTTGTTAATCAAGCTGCAATAATTGAACCGATTTGGCTGAAGTTTAGCACATAGATAGATAATAGACTGGAGCAGCACATAGGCCACTTTTTATCTATACTGTCTATCTGAAGGCAGTACCAATTATTTTTTCCTTATTTTTACATAAAAACTCTTTTAACACAGGCTTATTTGGAGGAGAAAGGAGAATTTTAGTCAATTTCTGCTTGGTTATTGTTTTTTTTTTAAATAAATGAAAAATGAATTCAATATACTCGTAATTACAGGCCAGACTGCACCGTTACCGTCAAGAATACAACAAGATGAACACGAGCACCAAGCGTCACAGCAACAGGCCAGTGACCAGCAGAACTCGCAGACAGAAGTCGAACACCGGACACAGCAGGCAACAATATGAGTATAGGTGGACTAGACTGGGAGCTAGGAATAGATGGTGCAAACCGCAGCGACAGGTGAAACAGTCGTCAGGTGAATGAAGTTGCTGCTGCATGAAGTTACTTACACTCTATCACAAGTAATTAAAATGGACAAGTTAAATAATTTATTTTTGAGGCTTTAAATCAAAATGAGTGTAAGCAAAATAAAACACATAAAAAAATTAACTGTCTCTAAAACACAAGTTATTTATGAATTAAAATCAGCTAAGGTAAAATATGTACTTTATTTGGACACACATATGCAATAACATTTCAACCCACAAAACTTTGTCAAATTAAATACATACTTAACGTAAAGGAATAAAGTTAACTTTTCAATTGATAAGTTGTGTGGGTTGACACTTTATTGCATATGCGCGTCCATTTATCCATAGTACAGAGTGTCAACCTATCGCAAAGTTTACAGTTATGTACAGAACTATTATTATTTTTGTTGTTGCACTCTAAAGTAATGTAACAAATACATTTCTTTTATTCATAAAATCGCCACTTCTGCTTGAATTTACACTGCCATACCCCTTCCACGCTAACCCGCTACCATCTTAGACTGTTGACATTATCACTTACCATCAGGTGAGATTGCAGTCAATGATTATCTTGTCATTGAATAAAAAAAAGTTCTTATAGGGACCCACCCTGTAAATCAAGTCAAGTAAATATCATATAATAATTAATTGTAAATATTGTAATTAATTAATCTTAATAGAAGCAATTAGTGAACGGCACAGCTATTTCAATAAAGTTTATTATATTATTGATTATGCAATAGACATTGATGTTGCAATATCTGATAAAATGAAGGTATCTCCTAAAGTTGTCATTTAACTGTGCAGAACTGTTGATTTTGATTCTTGTAGCTACTAGTTATTTTGTTTTATACAACTTCTAGTGTTACAGATGCAAAAGCAACTAAAGACACTGCCAATATTTATACTTAGGTGTGAAAAAAGTGTAAAAATTAAGTGGATTTATTTTTGTAATGGTTGTAAATAAAATGTATTTAACAAGCTTTACTGTAGTACTCCTTATTTTTTCACAATATGTATTATATATAGTAATAATAACATTTATTATTGGCTGTGGAATAAGCGAATTAATTATTATGGTTTACTTTGAGCATAAAAAATAAAATTGGACAGCAGCAGTTGAAACAATCACATGTAAATAATTAGGTTTGCTTGGGTAGGAATAGCGCTATTTTAAGTATTTAGAAAACAAATCACTGACATTTGCAATGGATGAGATGAACTTACCCAAAATATTGTAAAATAGGTAGTTGTTTTTATGGTAGTTAATTTTATTATAAGGATTTAATATTAATTATAGGGACATCTCATCCAGAGAGAGCAAACCTGATGCATCAAAATGATGCTTTGTTAAGGTAGAAATAATTTTCTAATCATAATGGTAATGATCCATAAAAATATAGTAAAAGAAAATAGTAAAGAGACTGATTTGTTTTATTTTTTTCTCAAGATTGAGGTATATACCTCTGCAAAAATATGTTGGAGCTCACTGCATACTTATCCCATGTTAAACCCCTGTCATTACTCATTACATTAATGGAAAATGATACAGCTTTAACCTTTTAGTTTTTGTTAGATGAGAATGCTGTATTAGACAAAGATAGTACAGTAACGAGATCGAGACAGTACACTAGCTCTTGCTGTTACAGGATTTTAGAATCAATGGGGAATTCGTTCATTCGTTTAGGTTCTCCAGGAACCTAAACCAACATTTCAGGGATAAAACAGTCTGTCAGTCCAAGTATAGTTGTCTGCCTGCTTGTGAAAGTCCTTTCGAAATGGGTACAGGAGTTTTAGGATTAGGTCAGCTACTATAATTTCAAAACATGTTTATACCATTGATCACAATGAGCAAATAAAGACTAGTTATTTTAAAGAGCTTATCCTACCTCCCAAATAAAAAGTTAATGCAATTATAAACAACATTTGATGTTAAATAAGTTATTTATTTCATTTTAGACTTATAAATGTAATGGAATTCATAGTTTATTCATAAACCCAGTTTTCTGCAGCAGGGGTCCATCCAACAACTTCTTTTTCAGTGAACCAGAGAGCAATTTCTTTGTTAGCCGATTCCACGCTGTCGGATCCGTGGATGATGTTGCGGCCCACTTGTATGCACAGATCACCTCTGATTGTGCCGGGTAGAGAGTCGGCTGGATTTGTTGCACCGAGCATCTGTCGTCCGGTCTTCACCACGTTGAGTCCTTCCCAAACCATCGGCACAACGGGTCCGGAGCTCATGTACTTGACTAAGCCGGGGAAGAATGGTCGCGACGCCAAGTCACTGTAATGCTTCTGTAGAAGTTCTTCAGACGGCCATACGAATTTGAGAGCTACAAGCTTGAAGCCTTTTTTCTCGAACCTCTGAAGGATTTCCCCGACGAGGCCACGTTGTACGCCGTCGGGCTTGACCATGATGAAGGTTCTTTCACGTTGTTCAGCCATTGTGAGAAGAGATTTAAAATTGATTTGCAGAGAGGTTATATACACGCACAGTGGCACCCAAAAAGAGAAAAGAACAAAAGTCGGGAGGAAATTGATGGCAAGCTGTCAGCAGGGGTCAAGGACGTGCAATGCAATAGGGATGCTCGATATATATCGATGCATCGAATTCACTCGATGTTTATAGTACGATGCATCGAATCGATCCGATATTTTGAAAAATTGTTGGTGACTTTTTTTAGAAACCATGAAACTGATTCAATTAATGTGTCTCTCAAGTATCATCGGAAGGTGATGAGTATCATCAGATGCAATGTTAAAAAAGTACTCGATGTTGAGAAAACATTGATGTTTTTAACCAATGCATCGCAAAATATCGATGCATAGCCTCGGTGTATTGCATCGAAAAAAAAAATATCGATGTATTTTCTAAGTGGACACCCCTAATGTGCAAGCACAGATTACTATTAGATCACAGAAGAGTATATATGTTCCTTGCACAGAACATACCTATATACCAAGAGAATATAATCACTCCGTTTTACCTATATACCTATATGGACACCCCTAACGTGCAAGCACAGATTACTATAGATCACAAAACATACCTATATACCAAGAGAATATAATCACTCCGTTTTACCTATAGGTATCGTGCAAGGTGTGTGCAAGGTGCAAGATGCACTATGGCTAGCACGCTAGCATGGAGTAGGTATCGTCACTATAGCAGGGGCTGGAAAGCACAGAACACTCCGAGCTGGAAAGTCGTCTAACGTTACCTATAGTAGATTTTACTAGCGACATTTTTTACACGTTTTCCAAAGATAATTTGATGCTTGCCTTATAGATGTCGCTGCTACGATTTATAACTACGGTAACATTTTAACAAGGAAGGTTTAAATACTACGTGCAACATAGGTAAATCAAAACCACACACTTAGATCTTTGACTTTTCAGTGTTCTATTCAGTTTCACTGATATCATTTCTGTATTTAAATTCAATTAGTGCTAATTATACGTAATTATCAGTGAAACTGAATAAAACATTGAAAAGTCAAAGATCTAAGTGTGTGGTTTTGATTTACCTATCTAATGTATATATCTATACAAATAAATAAAATTGGAGTATCTGTTTGTAATATCAAAATAACAGCTTTTTACTAACCGCATACGAGTAAATACGGTACTTATAACAAGAAAATAATTTTTAAAATTTTTGTCTGTCTGTCTGTTTGTTGCCGCTAATCTCGGGAATGGCTGGACCGATTTTGACGGGACTTTCACTGGTAGATAGCTGATATTATCGGACGTAATATAGGCTACTTTTTCAACCGACTTTCGAAAAAGGAGGAGAAGTAGTTGTGTTTTTGTACCTCTGTATATTGATATCTCCATGATTTCTTAAGGACGGGATTTCGCAAAGAGTAGGTATAAAAACGCACTTCTACACATGCACCGTTCACACGCACACACAGGCGCAGGCAAGCTGCGTTAAAAATGAGTGAATTAACTTGTTTTGATACTTGGATATAAATTGTTTATGTTTTATTTTTTTATTTTTTATTTTCGTCCGGACTTGCTGTACACTAAGTTAGACTTAGATTTAGTCTTAGTCTTAGACTTCGATTTAGACTTTTTTAAGCCACTGGGAAATGCATTAGACTAAGACTAAGTCTCTTTAAGTCTAAGCCTAAGTCTAACACTAAGACTAAGACTAAGACTTAGACTTAGTCTTAGTGTTAGACTTAGGCTTAGATTTGAACTCAGACTTAGTCTAAGTCTAAGTTTAATTCTAAATCTAAGTCTAAGTTGAGCAAACCAAATTGATAATATATTTTGAAAAGAAGAAACTAAGTACTAGGTACCTATGGTACCTTCAATATAATAGCATTATTTTATTATTTGATAGAATTTCGAAATTTCTTGCTAAGTTACATTCCCCGAATGTAGTACTGACCTGCATGTATACCTCGAAAACTTCTATTGGAACTCCTAGATCTTTAGAGTTAGTTGTATTGAGTTTGGGCTCGTTTTGTAAGTTATGATGAGATCTTACCACTGGCCTTATTGGAGTGACCTGATGGTATACTTCGAAGACTACTACTGGATCTTCTAGACAGCTACAGCTAGTTATATCGAGTTTGGGCTCGTTTTGTAAGTAATGATGAGATCTTACCACTGGACTTGTTGGAGTGACTTGGTGGTATACCTCGAAGACTTCTATTGGAACTCCTAGATCTTTACAGCTAGTTATATCGAGTTTGGGCTTGTTTTGTAAGTTATGATGAGATCTTACCACTGGACTTGTTGGAGTGACCTGATGGTATACTTCAAAGACTACTACTGGATCTTCTAGACGGCTACAGCTAGTTATATCGAGTTTGGGCTCGTTTTGTAAGTAATGATAAGATCTTACCACTGGAATTGTTGGAGTGATTGGTGGTATACCTCAAAGACTTCTATTGGAACTCCTAGATCTTTACAGCTAGTTATATCGAGTTTGGGCTCGTTTTGTAAGTTATGATGAGATCTTACCACTGGACTTGTTGGAGTGACCTGATGGTATACTTCGAAGACTACTTCTGGATCTTCTAGACGGCTGCAGCTAGTTATATCGAGTTTGGGCTCGTTTTGTAAGTTATGATGAGATCTTACCACTGGACTTGTTGGAGTGACTTGGTGGTATACCTCGAAGACTTCTATTGGAACTCCTAGATCTTTACAGCTAGTTATATCGAGTTTGGGCTCGTTTTGTAAGTTAGGATGAGATCTTACCACTGGACTTGTTGGAGTGACCTGATGGTATACTTCGAAGACTTCTACTGGATCTTCTAGACGGCTACAGCTAGTTATATCGAGTTTGGGCTCGTTTTGTAAGTAATGATGAGATCTTACCACTGGACTTGTTGGAGTGACCTGATGGTATACTTCGAAGACTATACTACTGGATCTTCTAGACAGCTACAGCTAGTTATATCGAGTTTGGGCTCGTTTTGTAAGTAATGATGAGATCTTACCACTGGACTTGTTGGAGTGACTTGGTGGTATACCTCGAAGACTTCTATTGGAACTCCTAGATCTTTACAGCTAGTTATATCGAGTTTGGGCTCGTTTTGTAAGTTAGGATGAGATCTTACCACTGGACTTGTTGGAGTGACCTGATGGTATACTTCGAAGACTTCTACTGGATCTTCTAGACGGCTACAGCTAGTTATATCGAGTTTGGGCTCGTTTTGTAAGTAATGATGAGATCTTACCACTGGACTTGTTGGAGTGACCTGATGGTATACTTCGAAGACTATACTACTGGATCTTCTAGACAGCTACAGCTAGTTATATCGAGTTTGGGCTCGTTTTGTAAGTAATGATGAGATCTTACCACTGGACTTGTTGGAGTGACTTGGTGGTATACTTCGAAGACTTCTATTGGAACTCCTAGATCTTTACAGCTAGTTATATCGAGTTTGGGCTCGTTTTGTAAGTAATGATGAGATCTTACCACTGGACTTGTTGGAGTGACCTGATGGTATACTTCGAAGACTACTACTGGATCTTCGAGACGGCTACAGCTAGTTATATCGAGTTTGGGCTCGTTTTGTAAGTAATGATGAGATCTTACCACTGGACTTGTTGGAGTGACCTGATGGTACACCTCGAAGACTTCTATTGGAACTCCTAGATCTTTACAGCTAGTCGTATCGAGTTTGGGCTCGTTTTGTAAGTAATGATGAGATCTTACCACTGGACTTGTTGGAGTGACCTGATGGTATACCTCGAAGACTTCTATTGGAACTCCTAGATCTTTACAGCTAGTTATATCGAGTTTGGGCTCGTTTTGTAAGTAATGATGAGATATTACCACTGGACTTGTTGGAGTGACTTGGTGGTATACCTCGAAGACTTCTATTGGAACTCCTAGATCTTTACAGCTAGTTATATCGAATTTGGGCTCGTTTTGTAAGTAATGATGAGATCTTACCACTGGACTTGTTGGAGTGACTTGGTGGTATACCTCGAAGACTACTACTGGATCTTCTAGACAGCTACAGCTAGTGATATCGAGTTTTGGCTCGTTTTGTAAGTAATGATGAGATCTTACCACTGGACTTGTTGGAGTGACCTGATGGTATACCTCGAAGACTTCTATTGGAACTCCTAGATCTAATCATCATAACTTACAAAACGAGCCCAAACTCAATACAACTAACTCTAAAGATCTAGGAGTTCCAATAGAACTCTTCGAGGTATACCATCAGGTCACTCCAACAAGTCCAGTGGTAAGATCTCATCATAACTTACAAAACGAGCCCAAACTCGATATAACTAGCTGTAAAGATCTAGGAGTTCCAATAGAAGTCTTCGAGGTATACCACCAAGTCACTCCAACAAGTCCAGTGGTAAGATCTCATCGTTACTTACAAAATGAGCCCAAATTCGATATAACTAGCTGTAGCCGTCTAGAAGATCCAGTAGTAGTCTTCGAAGTATACCATCAGGTCACTCCAACAAGTCCAGTGGTAAGATCTCATCCTAACTTACAAAACGAGCCCAAACTCGATATAACTAGCTGTAGCCGTCTAGAAGATCCAGTAGTAGTCTTCGAGGTATACCACCAAGTCACTCCAACAAGTCCAGTGGTAAGATCTCATCATTACTTACAAAACGAGCCCAAACTCGATATAACTAGCTGTAGCCGTCTAGAAGATCCAGTAGTAGTCTTCGAAGTATACCATCAGGTCACTCCAACAAGTCCAGTGGTAAGATCTCATCATAACTTACAAAACGAGCCCAAACTCGATATAACTAGCTGTAGCCGTCTAGAAGATCCAGTAGTAGTCTTCGAAGTATACCATCAGGTCACTCCAACAAGTCCAGTGGTAAGATCTCATCATAACTTACAAAACGAGCCCAAATTCGATATAACTAGCTGTAAAGATCTAGGAGTTCCAATAGAAGTCTTCGAGGTATACCACCAAGTCACTCCAACAAGTCCAGTGGTAAGATCTCATCATTACTTACAAAACGAGCCCAAACTCGATATAACTAGCTGTAGCCGTCTAGAAGATCCAGTAGTAGTCTTCGAAGTATACCATCAGGTCACTCCAACAAGTTCAGTGGTAAGATCTCATCATAACTTACAAAACGAGCCCAAACTCGATATAACTAACTCTAAAGATCTAGGAGTTCCAATAGAAGTCTTCGAGGTATACCACCAAGTCACTCCAACAAGTCCAGTGGTAAGATATCATCATTACTTACAAAACGAGCCCAAACTCGATATAACTAGCTGTAAAGATCTAGGAGTTCCAATAGAAGTCTTCGAGGTATACCACCAAGTCACTCCAACAAGTCCAGTGGTAAGATCTCATCATTACTTACAAAACGAGCCCAAACTCGATATAACTAGCTGTAGCCGTCTAGAAGATCCAGTAGTAGTCTTCGAAGTATACCATCAGGTCACTCTAACAAGTCCAGTGGTAAGATCTCATCATAACTTACAAAACGAGCCCAAACTCGATACAACTAACTCTAAAGATCTAGGAGTTCCAATAGAAGTTTTCGAGGTATACATGCAGGTCAGTACTACATTCGGGGAATATAACTTTACAAGAAATTTCGAAATTCTATCAAATAATAAAATAATGCTATTATATTGAAGGTACCATAGGTACCTAGTACTTAGTTTCTTACCTTTCTTTTCAAAATATATAAAGTATCAATTTGGTTTGCTATGAACTATTTCGTGTTCGTACAGCGATGTTTTTCGATACCAGCATCTGCTTGCATCCAGCGCAGCTACCACTCAGAAAGGCGGTCAAACGCCGACTGATTGATATTTGAATTTTGAATTTTGAAAATAAATCAAACCAGTGACCGAGTAAAATCAAAATAAGCCTTATTGCACATTATTTTAAGATTCGGTTTAAACCAAAATATGTGAAAAAATTACACGCGATGCTATATTTTTTTTTTAATACTATTTGTACTATTTTTGATATTTTTCTCTCCAAGATTTTGAGTTGAACATATCGGCTAACAGATAGTATTTTTTAATTACATAAATCCGGTATATTATATACAAGAAATGTACCTAAAGTCGCCCCAAAATCGTGAATTTTGTGTGAAGAGGTGACGGGAAATAATTTTTATAGTACTAAAAATTGAGATTTTGAACAAAATCAACTCCCAAGATTTGGAGATTAAGGACCAATCTATGTGTAGCAATTTTTATTTCCATCTTATTTGGTTTAACTTAGTCACAATATGTACCGAAAGTCACCCGATATGCGGAAACGCACTCTTAACTGATTTGCGTAAATCTGTTTTTAATCGACACAAAAACTTTACGAAATGCTCCCATAAAAACTTCGGGTTCCAACTCCTCAATCCTGATGTTGCAGGGATACTGTCCCCCTAAACTGTAGGGATTTAGGAACTGTTGATTATGAATTGAAGAAGCGGACGAAGTCGCGGGCGTCCGCTAGTATTTAATATGTATTGTATAGGTAGGTAAACCACTAATAGATGGCGTTAGGCTCGCTTTAGAAGTTCAGTTTCGGTTTAAAGATTTTATTTCTCAAAAGTTCGGGTGACATTTTATGCTTGCCAGAGAGCTCTCTATTTCCATTGTATTACGTTGCTCTATGGAGTATCGCAACAAAGAAACAAAGCAGAAAAAGTCCAAAGTTACACTTTATTTATCATTCCATTGAGTTGGAGCCAATGATAAAAACAAAAAACAATCTCTATAGATTTATTTGTTTATTGTTGTTTGCTTGTTGCCATTTATTTGTTACAAAGATTGTCAATCTCTATCTATATAGAGATTGACAATTTTTTGTAACAAATAAATGGCGCTCTCAAATAGCTGACAACAGTACATAGCTCGATAGAAGATGGCGTTAAAGAAAATAAAGATTGATAATTTTAATAGATACCGTAAGGTCGGGTTACTTTAGCTCTAAGGGGTAACTTTAGCTCAAAATAAAAAAAAGATTAAAATTCCCACCTCTTTGCAGCCATCGCAGTTATCGATTTAGTTTAAGCTGGAATTGTTAGAAGACATAACTGGCACTCGTTTTGTTTGGTTGCCCGAACTATTTCAAGGTAAAAAGGCGCCATTTGTGTTTCGAACTTATCGCATGTATGAACGTGTTTTGTGTAGGTCTGCGAACTTTATATTGTAACGGAGTTTTTAAGTTAAGTATTGTTTAATATTACATTAGATAGGTTCAGAAATTTATTTAAGACTAGAATGATGCTATAAACAATTGCTTTTTTACAAGTTTAGATAGCAAAATTTTAAAAACTAAGTATGGGTATACTTTGACTCATAAATTCGGGTAACATTAGCTCAAGATCAAGTGGAACTTACGACAATATCCTAGGCAAGTGACTGCTGCAGTAAGTGAAGAGGGAGCCCTTGTGAGCTGTATGAAAAGAGGAAAACTATTGGCGATGGCCAGTCTGCAAAGACGAGCAGCTTTATAGTTGGGACTATATTGTCTGCAAGATAGACCCCCCAAATTTGGAAAAAAAGGCTGTTTCTCAGTACCTGAGTTAGATTGCCAAGTACCAATGAAACAAAAGAGTGTTCCTTAAAATCATATTTGGTTTTAGAATTAAGCATATATTGATTAGTAAGATAAATGAGCCTTAATACGATGAATCTCAATAATAGAGAAGCTGTAAGATTATTTTGTAGACATATATGTCTATTTATTGCAATATATCAAAGTTTTTACTTTAGATAGGAATTAAAACTTAGTAATTTAATAATAAATAAAAAGAGTTTTTAAGTTTTTGTTAAATTTCAATAACAAGGCTGTTGGAATGTTTATTTTGTTAATTAATTTAAGAATTAAAGAGTTTTATATATCAAAACGTGTATTATTTTATTATCTTTCATTTTAAAGGTTTATTTTGGTCTTTTGCTTGGTTCTGTATAGATTCTGCGCCAAAAAAATTGGCGAGCTAAAGTAACCCTCTTCAAGGAATAACTTTGACTCAAATAAAAAAGAATAAAAAAAAACTGAACTGTTATATTTTTGATATAAAATAATTTATTAATGATTAGCTACTATCCTTATTTACCAAATAAAACCATAATAACCCATAGGCGACAATCACAGTCCTTACACCAGAGGGATTTCTAATAATACACGGAAAAAAAAGCCAAAGTAACCCGCCCTTACGGTATCTCTATACCATTAACTATATTCAAGGTATATTCAATGCGCTGATAACTGACCTCTATAACAAAACACTTTTTCACATCTTTTGCTGCCAGTGTTCAATTACAAAATACATACTGCATGAATTTCATAGAAAAGGGTGGAAAATAGAAATAGCATTTTTAAGTATCTTGCACTTTACAAATGCAGTCACTAATGTGATCATTGACTAAGCCACATGCTTGCATAAATGCATAACAAATAGTAGAACCAACATACTTAAAACCTCTCTTTTTTAACTCCTTCGAAAGTTCTATTGATTTTTCAGTTTCTGTAGGTATTTCACTATTTGATTCCCAGTTATTTTCAATAGGATTGTTATTCACAAAGCTCCAAATGAATTTTGAAAAATCTTCCCCATTTTGTTTCATTTTTATGTAACATTTAGCATTATTAATTATTGATTCAATTTTCCCTTTATGACGTACAATATTAGAATCCAATAATAGTCTATTTACATCGTCAGTGTTTAGTTTAGCAATTTTGTGTGGATCAAAATTATGAAAAAGTTTACGGTAGTTCTCTCTCTTCTTTAAAATCGTTATCCACGATAATCCTGCTTGTTGCCCTTCAAGGCAAAGCATCTCAAACAGACGAATATTGTCATATTGTGGCTTCCCCCATTCACTATCATGATATTTTATGTATATTGGATCTTTATTTAACCAACCACACCTGATTATTTTGGATTCCATTTTTAAATGTTACCTATCTATATTAGGTTTATATCTATTGCTTCTTATATTACAATGTTTATTAATTAGAAAAGTAATCAACAGCGTTACAACTCGTTAGTTAGTGTACAATTAAGATGTAAATTTGTAAAATACATATGTTAATAGTTTAATAGATAAAAATATAACTAGGTGAAATAAATGAGTAAGTATATTGAAGCGATTGTATGCCAGTCAGTATACTCACAGATTACTATAGATACTATATATGAAACTGTGCTCTACGGTGAGTATTTATTAATGATTTATAAAATTATGTTGGAATTCCTTTATAATTGAAGGAAATTGGAACTCTGAGATTGGAACTTGGAGTTGGAAACTCAAGTCACAGAGTAGGTACTTTGTAAGTTTGTATCGCTCCCATCCCGTACTACCCTATTGCATCAAAAGATCGTATGCCCACCTCAATTACTGGTCTGTGACCTCAACCACTGAGCTCTATTTAATCTATGCTAGTGCGAATCACGTATGAACTTGACCGGCTATTACGTAGAGAGAGAAGACATAGAGTCAGTGACGATTTCTTTCTCACTCACACTAAAAAGAGAGCAGAAATAAAGTTATTAATGTGATAAACAGAGACGCAGCTACCCAATTTTTTGTCCCTCATCGTGTAACCAGTTTTTTTCAAGGTCGACACACTTTTGTGCGAAACAAACTGACAGTTAATAAGAAAATTTAGTATCTATGTGTGTTGCCAGCTTTAGGTACCTATACAATGTCCCGATTTTCCCTATCCTATTTATATTATAAATGTGAAAGTTTGAATGTATGTATGGCCATCCATACATACATCCAAATTTCAGCCATATCGGTTTAGTGTGGCGTGATTGAGTAACAAACATATGGATGTTTATTACTCAATACGCCACACTAAACCGATATGGCTGAATTTGGCACGGAGATAGGTTTTTTTAGTAATGTCCTCTGACATACCGTAACGACGGGTTACTTTGGCTACTTTTTCAATTTTTTTTTTAATTTTTGTTGAAACAAAATAAAGTCGTGATGGAAGAAATGAATATTATGAGAAAAGAAAAGAAAGATGATGGATACTAGAATATAATATATGTCGGCGATGATTAAAGTGTATTCAGTTAGATAGTGTCGGTTTCTGTTCTGAATCATCCTGAAGTTTCGTTCGAATGTCCAACGACCAGTCGAGAACTGTTGGCGATCTTAAGAATTATTTTATTTACAAAGTTCTTAATTTTTAAAGCCATTTTTAAATAGCTAGAGGCAGACTTTTAATGTTTTTTTTTTAAATAATTATTAACTTAAACTATGAAGAGTTGCAGTTTTATACGACTGCCTGAAAAAAGGAATATACTGTTAATTTCATTAATGATGATTTTGATGACTAAATATACAATTTTTGTTGCTTTTAATTCAATAGCATTACTCGATCGAAGGAAAATTTTAACTGTTCATTAAAAATTATTTTGTGTAACATTCTTACTAGTAACGAAAAAAAATTTTCCTTTGTGTTACATACATCTTTTTTCAAAGTGACTCACATATGCTAAATTTCTATTCGGCATTTCAATATTTTTTTTTAGGAGCAAATAATTATCTAGTGAATTGGTCCTATGAAACTACATTAAAAAACTTTAGTATAAAAAAAATATTTTTAAAAAACCGACTTACGTGTACAAACTAAAATTATTTTATACTTTTAAGTGGTGGTTGAAGTTAATATTGTGTGCAATAAAGAATAATAAATTCTTTATTGCACACAATATTAAGATATATGTAAAAAATAGAAGCTTACCCTAATAGGTATGTCTCTCCCAGACAACCTTATATGTGTAGGTATGTTATTTAAAAAATAAAACAGTTCAGCATCTGTTTTGTCGTTTTATTTAAAAATCCTGGGAAGAATTTTCCATCTAATTTGGGGTACTAGGGGAGTGCAGTTATTGTGGCAACATTAAACTCGAACTTGTCATGTGACGTCATCGTTACGTCATGTTATCTCTATTTCAGTCGCGGTTACACAGTACCTTGGTCTATTGCCTTCTCTGTCTACGGGCTATTACGAACCACATACGAACTAACCATTTGACGTATAAAAATATTACCGGGAGCCAGTAACATTAAATAAAAGAGTACTTATTGTAGAGATTTTCTGAGAGTACGTTTCCTATCGAATACACTAAATAAATAAATAAATAATAAATATCCGCGATGACGTTAAAACATTCTTGCATTAAACTTTTTTTTTTTACATTTTTAGACTTTTTAAATTAACGCGTATCTACGAAGCTCAATTTGTTCGTCTAATGTTTATAAAAAAAATTCATCACGCATAACGGGGCTTTCAATGTTACCGGCTCCTCGACATACATAAATTAAAGTATTATGAACTTGTTAGCGAAAAACTGTTACTGTAAGCAAAGTATAAACTAATAGATACGAGTTTTTTTTTAACTCATATCAGTCACGAATCATAATCACATCAAGAGATAACACTATTTGTAGTGTTGCAGAACTATTCAAAATCAGTAACTTATCGATAGTTTTATTAGGGTAGTTAGTGCACGATTTGTTTTCTTAAACTCTTTTAATTCTTGTCTGTCACTGTTATTATAAAAAAAAGTACCTATTTCCTATTTTAGTTATTAGTTATGTTTAACGATATGAATTTTATTTGTTTTAAGTATACATCAGGATCGGGCTCCGTAATATCCATTTCATAGGATCTCTTCTGTCAAGTATTCGATGGCTATTGAAAATCTTATTTCAATAAAAGTTCATTGTTTATTCTGATTTCTCAATAGTTACAGTTATTAGTTAAGTAAACCAAGTGAGTTACCTTTAGTTAGATTTCTATTTTGCTATTGAAAATCGTTTTTAGTCGTACAGACTGGGCGTATTTATGTTAAGATAACCGGTGCAAATTAACCACCGAGGTCCACCATAAATTTTTGCAAGTTTGGACTGATAATTACATCGATGAGGTTTAATATATCTTCGAGTTTCATGTCCAAAAATAAAATTTTTCATTAAACTTATACTGTCATCACTTAGTGTACCGTCGGACAGTTGCTTAAGAAGTGAAGCATATTCTGGTTTTGATAGTTCATTAGAAATTCGGTCCATCTGAAATGATGATAATGTGTAAGATAAACTTAACCATTTAAATATTAGGTGAGTAAGTATCTAATTTTACTTGAAGCTACTTACAACGACTTTTAATTGGCCATCAGATAATGGGGTTGATATTGGTCCCAATAACAAAATACTACTATTTTTTTCAAGCGTTTCTGGATCCACAAGTATTAAATCATCATTACTGTTACTCTTTATTTCATCATTTACGATGAGAAACATAAATTCGTTTGATTTTTGAATCTTGGACGTTTTAAATTTTGTTAAATAGGATTTTTCATCTTGTGCATTTGCTAAAATGTTGTTTGCAAATGGGTGATTTTTTACACTTGATTGTTTACTACTTTTGCAACATAAAGTTTTTAGTTGAGATACGAGGATATCAAATAATAACTCTCTTTTATCTTCCGTCAAGTCATCATCCTCTTCTTTACGACTATAATTTAATAAATCCTGAAGTTTCTTAAAAGCTAGAAAATTAACTTCATTTTTTTGTTCCTTTGGAAGTATTGGTTTATGGTTTAACTTATAGTATGCCCGTTGATCGTTTTCAACTCCAGAGGTTATACGAAATTTCTTATTTGCTGCATTAATTTTTTTTAAATCTAATTCATCTTGAGTATCTCGTCCCAAAATAGATAGTTTGCCATCTTTTTTAATCTTGTCACCTAGAGTTATTTTAATTATATCATCTAAATCATAAGATTTTTTCTTAGGTTGTTCATTTAATAATTTAACAAGTTCACTGTCAGATAATTTCGATAGTAGATAAGTTACGTCACCATCTAAAATAATAATACAAATAATTAATTAGGTACCTATCTCTATAGAACGCCCGTCGTAGTCGCAGTGATATTTTGTTTTAAATATAGGTAGTACCCGCAAATTCAACGAATTAAAAGATATCTGTCTACTTACTGGATTTAAAATACTTATTGAATATTTTACTTATCTAACAATAATTTTACACTCAGTTTCATATTTTCATACATACCAACAGTTTTTATAACAGTAGATTTTGGTAATTCGTTTTCATTGGGTAAATATCCCTTTGAATATATAAAGTCTGCTATCTCATTCTCAGGATCACTCTTATCCATAAAAGAAGGTTTATGCATTGACATAGGTTCTACAGCTTGAATCTAAAAATATAAATAAACAAAAATCATTCATTTCGTATCGTTTCTTAAACTAAAATATCTATCGAATATCTAACTTACGGAAAACAAAATAATATATTTAACAAGAGTGTACATTGTCATCTTACTCGATTTAAAGGAATAATGAGATGCATGAATGCTCATAAATTGATTTATACAGCTCACTACAGGTATCTCATACAAAACAATAAAAACTACAATACACAAGCGCTCGTAAATTTAAGTTTACGATCGCGATAAGACCTCAGTATGCGATAAAACATTTCTGCTTGGAGGTAATCTGCGAAATAATTTTTTGTTGTATTCTTCTTAGACGTGAGGCAGAAACATACTTACGTGTCGTAGCGTGTCGTGACGCGCCAGAAGCATATCAGTTTCATACATTTAGTATGGTTAGAATCACATTTGTCGTGGCGTGTCGTGACGCACTTTTTCGTGGCGCCGACTGCTCGCTACCGATCTGCGCCAGATCGGTGGTGGGGATTATGACGCGACACGATGCGACAAGCAAATGTATTTCTATACCGAGTGGCTCGTGACGCATCATTCAACGACGTAAATAACTACAAGACGCTAGTTTGCTGCGTGTTTTTGAAAAATGACTGATGAGCTTATTGAACTTGTACGTCAATGAAAAGTTTTATATGATACAAAGTGTAAAGAAATTGCAGATCTTCATCAAAATCACTATCTGAATCCGAAAAAAACACGTTGTACGTTATAAGTTATAACGCTGCAAAGTTTCAATATATACTGTTCAGAAAAATAATGCCAGTGTACGCCACGACACGACATATTAGTGTGCACACTTACCGTCACGACAGTAAGCACTACAACACTCCACGACACGGATAAATGTTTCTGCCTTTAGGTATATGCTGGGTACCCACGATGCATTATTTAGCACGGCATTATATTGCGGAAGGATGTGGGATAGCCCGCAATCTATGACCCGCACGATACGTTCGGTTTGCATCGATGAACACTTTCCGGTGAAATATTTTTTTGCTGTCACCATAAACATGTAAATGTGACCGTACCTATTCTAGGCTGTACTAGCTAGGTAATTATTATTGATTAAACAGCCACAATATTCTTAAATACTATATCGTCGGGGATAGTGCAAAACCGCGTATGTACATTTGGTAAAAACCGCGGATCTACACTAGTCACAGTTTTGCAGGGGAAGTTTAAAACTTTATAAATTTCTTTTTTGTACGGCTATTCTGCTAAATTTTACACAGAGAGTATTAATTCATGTGTTCTATGTAATGTTAAAAATAGATATCTTTAAAGTAATTAATTTAGTCGCTACGATACTTACGCGGTTTTGGTTTGACCACAAACGTATGAAAATGGATTTTAAGGTACTTAATGTTGGATACGCGGATTTGCATTATCCCCGACGATACTTGAGATGCGTTTTTTTATAAGTTTAAATATTTTCTGCCTTATAAATAAAAAAGATTTAAACCGCGTTTATTCCAGGTTTATACTAGGAATTGTTATGTATAGAATATCCAGATACCTAATTAAGTTTAAATAATCGCGCATCTGTCGTAGACAGAGAAGGCAATAGACCAAGGTACTGTGTAACCGCGACTGAAATAGAGATAACATGACGTAACGATGACGTCACATGACAAGTTTGAGTTTAATGTTGCCACAATAACTGCACTTCCCTGTTACCCCAAATTAGATGGAAAATTCTTCCCAGGATTTTTAAATAAAACGACAAAACAGATGCTGAACTGTTTTATTTTTTAAATAACATACCTACACATATAAGGTTGTCTGGGAGAGACATACCTATTAGGGTAAGCTTCTATTTTTTACATATATCTTAATATTGTGTGCAATAAAGAATTTATTATTCTTTATTGCACACAATATTAACTTCAACCACCACTTAAAAGTATAAAATAATTTTAGTTTGTACGCGTAAGTCCGTTTTTTAAAAATATTTTTTTTTTATATCAAAGTTTTTTAATGTAGTTTCATAGGACCAATTCACTAGATAATTATTTGCTCCTTAAAAAAAATATTGAAATGCCGAATAGAAATTTAGCATATGTGAGTCATTTTGAAAAAAGATGTATGTAACACAAAGGAAAATTTTTTTTCGTTACTAGTAAGAATGTTACACAAAATAATTTGTAAAGAACAGTTAAAATTTTCCTTCGATCGAGTAATGCTATTGAATTAAAAGCAAAAAAATATATATATTTAGTCATCAAAATCATCATTAATGAAATAAACAGTATATTCCTTTTTTTCAGGCAGTCGTATAAAACTGCAACTCTTCATAGTTTAAGTTAATAATTATTAAAAAAAACATAAAAAGTCTGCCTCTAGCTATTTAAAAATGGCTTTAAAAATTAAGAACTTTGCAAATAAAATAATTCTTAAGATCGCCAACAGTTCTCGACTGGTCGTTGGACATTCGAACGAAACTTCAGGATGATTCAGAACAGTAACCGACACTATCTAACTGAATACACTTTAATCATCGCCGACATATATTATATTCTAGTATCCATCATCTTTCTTTTCTTTTCTCATAATATTCATTTCTTCCATCACGACCTTATTTTGTTTCAACAAAAATTAAAAAAAAAAATTGAAAAAGTAGACAAAGTAACCCGCCGTTACGGTATGTCAGAGGACATTACTAAAAAAACCTATCTCCGTGCCAAATTTCAGCCATATCGGTTTAGTGTGGCGTGATTGAGTAACAAACATATGGATGTTCGTTACTCAATCACGCCACACTAAACCGATATGGCTGAAATTTGGATGTATGTATGGATGGCCATACATACATTCAAACTTTCACATTTATAATATTAGTAGGATAGGGAAAATCGGGACATTGTATAGGTACCTAAAGCTGGCAACACACATAGATACTAAATTTTCTTATTAACTGTCAGTTTGTTTCGCACAAAAGTGTGGCGACCTTGAAAAAAACTGGTTACACGATGAGGGACAAAAAATTGGGTAGCTGCGTCTCTGTTTATCACATTAGTAACTTTATTTCTGCTCTCTTTTTAGTGTGAGTGAGAAAGAAATCGTCACTGGCTCTATGTCTTCTCTCTCTACGGCATCTGTTGACAACATAGAAGTAGGAACAAGCGGGCACGGAATGATTATTAGTCTATGGTGATTATATTCTTTTGTTCTTTTGGGCAACACTAGTTTGTACTTTGTTGTGAGTGGTGTGTGCAATCATAGTAATCTGTGGGTGTGTGTTTTATTATTACTTTACTCTGTGGGTTTGTGATTCGGAAAAACAAATTGAAATTCGGGTTTTCGGTTTGTTCAGTGGAATATTATTTATTACTTTCATCTATTATAAGAATATCCGCAATATTCTTCAAACATGAACATACCATTTCCCATACTTTACCCGCGTCTAGTGGACCCTACTTGGTTCAATGCTGACAGTCCTTGTGATGAAGATGCAGAGCTTACCAGTATGGAACAGGCCCATCAGCAGTGGGTGAGTGGAGAAGTATATTACCACGTCTCCACACGTTGGTCGTGTTCGCCCAACGTTTGTTTTTGTAGATCAAAATTTAAGGGAATGGCATTGGCATCAACATTAGCCAACGCTGGGAGTTGGCCGGCTTTTGCTTCGTATATTTTTACTATTTCATCTTCGGCAGTCGATACATAGCAATATCCATTGCTAGGGTCTCTTTTATAAACTGAAGCATTTAAAAAATGCTTCGGTCTTAAGCCAGTCTGCATCCAACAATTACCTGCGACTTGTCTGATGTCAGTCTATCTAGTTGGGATTCTAGGACAACACTTCAGCAATTTGGGACCTCACAAATCCTAACTAGGTGTTAGGTTAACATTTCAGCGTGGCAAATTGATGAGCTTGACGATGTTGGTATCTTTGGTTTCCATTATAGATATCCACATTTCTGATTTGATCTATTCTTTGATAACCATCCCCTTCTAATTAATCAAGATGTCTGGGAAAAAGTATATTTCTGCAGTACAAATTCTGTTGTCCACTTTCTCAGAGAGCCTAACTTCAGACAGCCAAGGAAGATTGTGTTAACTGTACCTGTTACTGTATGAAGTGACATGATGAAAAGCTAATGTTATACTTTATTATAGCTAAACTCAATTGGACAGCAATATATGAAGCGCCCACCCTTGGGAAAGCCTGATCCAGAACCAATGGAGGAAGAGGCAGACTCTGATGAGGAAGAAGGTATTTTTCACAAATCACTTGCATTAAAGAAGAAATACATTTTGAGGAAATCTATATCTAAATCTAAGCTTTTCTTAAAACAAGATTTCTTGAGCGGTTCATAAGCGGGACGTAAAATATGGCATAATAGAAGCCAATTAACTAAAGCTAATAACAAATAATTTTAATTTTTTAATTTTAATTATTTACGTAGGAGCTGTTGAGTTTTCTGTAGTGTAAGGGTGCTTGTGATTTCCACCAAATACAAAACAAAAATTTTCTTTATATCAAAAGGTCCTGTTTTTGCTTCAAAATTTTCTTGTATAAAACATGGTTCTCTAACTTTCCAGGAAACGATGAATCTGACGAGTCTGAGGAGTCTCACGATGAAGACGAGGAAGAGGAACTGAGGACATACACTCCTCCGAGGAACAACAATGAGGTGGAACAGGAGTTTGAAATAAGTGACCAGAATCCAGATCCCAGCACACCCGAACAGAATGCTCTCTGGCCTCAAGGACGGATCCAGCCCTTGAATTAAGCTGATTTCACATATGAGAAGAGTTGCAAGCTACATATTTTTCAGTACTGTACATGATTGTGATGTTATTAAGATAGATTGGATAATCAAATGCATATTTACTAGAACCTAAACTTAATATGCTATGTAGGTATGGTAGCTGCTGAAAATAATTTATTGATGAATAAGTTATCAAACAATTCATTATTATGGTCCAAATAAAATAACATTGTGAAGGGTAGTCCAAACCAAAAACACATTCATCTAACCAACACTTGAAAAGTTGATATTTAGGTAGATACAAAATATGCAACACATTATTCATTTTCTAGTCATCCAGTTTCAGTCAGTATGAAAAATTTAATGAGTGCAACCCTTCAGCGGTAATGTGAGATCAGTGATAAGGATACTTTTTTGTTCTTTGCTTTGCCTTGCCTGCGTGCATGGGTAACTTAAGTTAATTTTGAGTATTTAATATTGGTTGAGTTGTTACACCTGTGAATGACACCTATGTTTTAAATGTCACTTTGGTCAAGTGACTGCAGTTCGCAAGGCTCTGGTTCCAGGTTGGACCCAAGTGTTAAGCATTTTACTGGGCTTTCTGTCAAATAATTCTCAGTACCTGCCCAAAATTAGGAAGTTGGCCATGTTACGATACACCCCATGTTTCAGAGAGTATGTTAAGCCATCAGTCCTGCTACATCTGTTTCCATAAATGTATTGTGCAGGCGGCAGGGAGATCTTGAAGTTCGGCAGAAAATATTTCTTGTGCATGCATTTCTTATATTAGATTCAGAATTCAAATTGGCTTTTACAATTGAAACATTTTATATTTAATGTTGTAAAGAGCATGTCCCGATATAGCGTTTTGTGCGCGAGTCCAGTCGCGCGCTTAATTTCGTGTTGCGTCTTGATGACGTAATTTAGGCGCGAGTTTAGGACAGATTCAGTCCTACTATTCCTTTTACACTACCAGTGGTGCAAGCCGGTAGTGTCAACGGTCGGAAATGTAACCATCGCGTGTACTGGACGGAGCAATGGCGTCCTTAGTAGGCTCTCACGAGTCGAGGTTCTGTACGCGGTTCACTCGTGAACAGCAAAACGCGCATCTGCATGTGGAAGGAATTTATGAACCCCTAGCATATCACAATCTATGAGATGTTCCTATGGTGAGCAATTTAAATACTACTTTGCATGCTCATTAGTAGAATATGAAGAAACTAAAATATTTAATATTGTTTAACAAAATCTGTGTAGGGTCATGTGTTCAACAATGAAACACAAAAAATTCAAAGTCTCATGCACCTTTTGTTTTGACAGATAGAAGTCTAATTTTTTACAGGTGTGTAGGTAATTTTATTCGGCATCGGATTTCATTTACAATTTTTTTAATTAATATGTAATCAATCGACAAAAAATTATAAACTGAAAAATGGGAAATGTTTCGTTGTGTCCACAGTGGTGGTACACAATGAAACACCACAAATTCAACAATGAAACATTAATAGTATTGTCTCGACTTTTGTGTAATTTATGGAGTAGGTGAATAAAAAAAATGCTTGAGTTAATAATCACAAAAGGATTTATTTTTAATTAACTTTAATCAGGTTACCAGTACTATTATTGGTATTATAAAAAAATTAATGTTAATAAGATTAATTTGTGAATTTGTAGCCACAAAAATTATTAATTTGCCCGGAAAGTACATGATACTATGTATGTACAATTATACGGTACACAATAAACAAAATGATACACATTGAAATAGTGTTTCATTGTGTTACTGTGTAACTGTTTCATTGTGAACTACCTAAGGTTTTTTTTACTAATCTCAATTTTTTACCCACTAAATTGTAACACTTTAAGATATAATTTATTGCACATTAATCTACGAAATGTGTGTAATGCTAATTAATCATGAAATTTATGAAATTTTCAACCATACTTTAGTAAAAAATCTATAAAGAATGCTAAAAATATTTACTTTTTGTCGAAAAAAACCAAAAGTGCTCCGTAAACACATCTTTTCGCACGTGGCGTCGATGCAAATTGGGCTAGGGCGGGGGGTTCACGAGAGTGTCCTAACGCAATATAATGCACGAACTGGCAACGCAGAATTTTAGAAATATCACAGTGTTTTATTGTGTACCACTGTTTCATTGTTGGACATCTGACCCTACTCATATTCAGCAAAGAAATTTCAATTCAATCGCACGATTGGCTAATCGCGTCATCTGGACATGCTCTATGAAAATGTGTTTCGCATAAAATTAAATGACGCCAAAGAAATTAAGTCAATAAATCATTGTAAACAGCAAAAATAAAAATGTGTTTTATTTAGCAAAATGGGATACATAATTCATTTGAATTATATTTTATTAATAAATAATTTTAATCACAGTAAAATATTTCAGATAACAAATAATTAGGGTGTCGGTCCACAAAAGCGAGACCAATGACATAATTAAAAATTGCAGCGTTATCGTTCAATTATCTGATAAATGAAGAAAAAACTTAAGTTTTTGTCTCAGCGACTTAAGACAAACTAAGCCCGAGATCTGCTCTGACTCAGCTCAGACTCAAGATAGAGGTTAAAACGAGACACAAATATGCTCTGACATAAATCTGGCTCGTTTTAACTCTGTCTTGAGTCTGAGTTGAGAGAACACTCTCACTAGATTTGGTCGGTCTAGATTCCAGCCTTAGTCTGTGTGTAATCAATGCATGCGGGGAACTCTGCTCACGACTCATACGTCGTCCACAATCCTAAGAACTTATACCATACATTTGTTTCTCTCTTATACAAATCACAAATATAACCTATTTAATTCATACAACACTGGTTACATCTACAACAATGTTGACAACTCTCGTAAGCAATGGTCCAATCCTGTCTTCCCCCACGTTATTCCACTTCTTGGCTAGACACTTTTCAATATATTCGTGTGTAGACTTTGGATCTGCAAGAAGAGAGTAAAAGAAAATAAAGATTATGTAAGTACCCTACAGTGCGGCCAGAACGAAATTTGATCACCCTCAGTCTTGTTTATCTTAGTGGTTTTGTTAAGGATGAAGCTTGCGGGTGAACTGAGAGTAACAAGCCAAGTGAAATTGGAGGGGAGGGGAAACTTTTTACTCCATGAACTCATTTCGCTATGGATGTCGGCAGCTCGCTTCGATCGGCAACTACCTTCCTCGTGAAAGCATTACTAAGAACTACTTCGCTTCATTTTTGCGAGCTTTTGGCTTCGCAATTTACAAGAACACTCTGGAACAGCCTTCCTCCAGTCTTAGCCGCTGCTGAGAATTTCTTTACAGAAAATCCCAATGTCTTTAATTTTGCTCTGACCCGGGACTTACGATCACAATAGCCACTAACCAACACGTCTGGTGGGAGGCTTCAGCCGTGGCTAGTTACCACCCTACCGTTAAAGACGTGCCGCCAAGCGATTTAGCGTTCCGGCACGATGGCGTGTAGAAACCGATTAGGGGGTCTACACTGCCATACCCGTTCCAAGTTAGCCCGCTACCATCTTAGACTGTATCGTCCCTTATTTACCATAAGGTGAGATCGCAGTCAAGGACTATCTTGTCAACGAATGAAAAAGATGTTGAAGGGTAACTTACCAGAATTATTGGAGCATTTAGCCAAATTCAAGGTGAAGAATATTGCGCTCCTTCTCACAAGGGGGCTGTATTCATCACAGTAGTAATGGAAGGCCATCGCGAGCCGCGGCGGCACTTGGTGCACGTCCTTCACCAGCATCACGCCGGTCTTGGCCACAGCTTCTTCGTATTCGTTCATGAATTCCTTCTCGGTTTGCATATTCAGATTCACAGTGTCCACTACTACATGGTGGGCACTATCACTCTCGTTACCTGTAATGTAAAGTTGGTTGTGAGCAAGAACAGGTTCATAAAATTATATCTATTGGAATCCTCTGATACATGTCGTGTAGACTCTGTTGTTTGAATTAAACGAAGATAAATGGGTTTTACGAAGGTAAACCCTCTCAATCAATATTTCTTTATATATTAGCCAAGCTGAAGTTGACTAATATCCTCCTTATCCCCTCCAAATAAGCGGAAAGCTTGTGCTAGGAGTGGGTACGACAATAATGCTCGTGGATTTGAACCTGCAACCATTCACTTTCAGTCCGCACCTTTAACCGTTGGGCTATTGAGGTTTCTCTCAATCAATGTTAGTTTAGTTGTTTGTTTTTTTTGCTGCAAGGCTAGGTAGTGGGAGTGCAAGCTATACATAGCGCATGCTGCAATTTTTACCTCTGGCGGAAAAGGAGAGATAATATGTGGTTGAGAGACACAAGCGAGGCAGTGTGGCTTAGAGATTACCAGAGATGAGACAGAAGAAATAACTTGGTAAAAAAAGTTTTTACTTAACAATGCCCAATGAAGAAAGGGAGGCAAAAGACACAATTGATTTCTACTTTAGAGTCCATTAGGCATTCTTGCACTACTTGGCTTCCTCGTACAGTTTTGGTTGAAAAGGAGCTTTATGGTTGGTTTAAGCTATGCTTATTTTTTTTACCTTGGATTACGAATGTTACAAAATTTTGCTTCACTCACGTAAGTATTTTGAGGCAGTAGCGGCTAAATCCTCAACAAAACTATTGAACATCACTGAGTTAAAGTTGTTATTGTTGCTGTTGTATGCAAATATAAACGACCCAGTGTCTTGTTTTTCAAATATTGTAGCTACACCTGAAATAAATAAAATTGATTGTTTTAGCCTTTTATAAAGTTACAAAAAATAAAAAAATTCGGAAGTGAAATAAATCAAAGTGAAAGAAATCATCCGGCGCGGGTCGTCAGTTCAACGAGCCGTGGGTCCCCGGCTTTAGCCCGATTTCGTCAAGTTCGGTTCAGTGGTTGAGCTTTGAAAAAGCAAAAAAAAAAAACAGCCACCACATCTTTACTAATATTATAACTGCAAAAGTGTGATTGTTTGTTGGTTTGTCCTTCAATCACGCCGCAACAAAACATAGATGTGATTTTGCATGGGTATAGTTTAGGACTGGTAGAGTGACATAGACTACTTTTTATCCCGGAAAATCAGTTCCTGCAGGATTTTAAAAACTAAATCCACACGAGCGAAGCCATGGGCATCAACTAGTTAAAAATAAATTATAACCCGAACGTACCTGTCCTTACTTGCAATATAGAAGTATCCTTCACTTTATACTTCTGTCCTAGATCCATAATATCATTATAGAAGTTACTTTTATCATAAACACTATTCATTTTTGTTGGTTCACTAGGATTATACCTTATGAAAAGAACTGCTAAACATGCTACCAGGCTAACAAGCAGAATCTGTATTAATAGCTGAATGAACGATGATTCCTCTTTTTTATTCATATTTTGCCTTATATTCTGTGAATATGACTGATTTTGTCGGTTCGTGCTGGTGTTAATTCTTTGGCGGCGTTCTGGTGAAGTTTGTTCATGATTCGTAGCAGACGCATTCCTGCTGTTCTGAAGCTCATTTTGTTGATATGTTGTATTCGCACTGGCGAACAATTCATCACTGCAAAGCGAAAAGGCTGCTGGGGAAGATTTGGATAACACGTCGCTGGAAAGACAGATATTACCATCTCAGAACTCAACAGTTTGTTTAGTTACCACTACAACATATATCATGAATCAGTCGAGTTAGCATATTCTATATATCATATATATATCATAGCAACTCCATATTCCTTTATTATATATATATTATGATGATGTAGCAAAGTGAAGAAGCATATTATTTAGTTTGAGATGGTAATATATGACTTGATGATAGTGAATATTAATAATAATTTGTTTAAATATAATATAAAGATGAATTAAGTTGAAACTGCAGTGAAAAAGAAGGGAGGCTGCTAAAACATTTGATTGCACTAATATCTTTACAAAACTTTGATATAATGTGAACAAGTATATGATAAGTATTATTTTATTATACACTTTGTTGAATTGAATTCGATAACCAAAACACAACAGCAATAGACACTGTTATTAGTGTTGGCAGACGCCCCACTAGGTGGACCAACGACATCAAGTAGGGAGCAGCTGGATTCTAGCGGCGTAAGACCGAAGCCTGTGGAGGTTGATGCAAGAGACCTCTGATGTGTATTTTTAAATTTTGTATATTTCTTTCGTACATGTAACAAAGTTTTGTCTATCGTACTCTAAAACTACATGATCAATCAATAAAATTAATTACTTCTTTTTAATAAGATCAAATTCTCAACTTAGGGCCGGCGCATATATAGCGGAGCGCAGCGCAGAGCATTTTTCACTTTCAAAATTTTTTCGACATTGTCCTTATTGAAATAATGTCGAAAATCAATTAACACAAGAAAAGATACTCGCGCATTCGCGCGCATACCCGCACGTGCTCGCGCATTCTCTTGTTGAAATTCGCGTAATGTGTCACGCAATTAGAAAATTTCGCAGACATGCTCTGCGCTGCGCTCCGCCATATGTGCGCCGGCCCTAAGGGAAAAAATTTTCAATTCAATTCCACAGAGTGTATAATTAGGTGTTTTATGAATGATCTCTATCTCTAAATACTATACTTAAGTATTTTCTCATTAGTATTACTCACTCTTCTTCAGATTCATCCTCACTGCATTCATTATTTACATCATAGGAATTCCTTCGACACATTCTATTATTCCTTACTGGAACAGGTGACGCTGGTCGTGCCATTTTGCTGAAAATTAAGTATTATTCCTAAAGATTAATTTGAATTAAAAACTCTCCATCTCTTGTTTTCTTTTGGGTGACTGTTATAACCTGGCTGAAGCAGATTCGTCAGGTGTTGTTACAACCTTTGGCCGAATCTGAAGATTTAAGTATCATAAGAAATTTCGGTTAAGAGTGGCTAAAGGTGAATAAAATAATTATACTTTAAAATAGGTACCTTTCAACTTGTCAAAAATAATAATAATTTGAAATACTTAATGTCTTTTTTTATTTGGTTATTTACTGGCATCACTCTTTCCATTGCTCTCTCACATTCAGTGGCGTGCACAGGATGTACTACAGTGTAGGCAGATGATACAAAATGGAAAAAATCTTCAGTGTGAATTATAAAAAACTTAAGGGTATAAAAAGCCTACCCTTAAGTTTTTATAACTCGTACTGGCGATTTTCTCAATTTTATATCATTTTGCCGCGTTATGCCTACCCTGTGTGCACGCCACTGCTCACATTCATAATGTTTTTGACCAGCCTCAGTTCAGTCGTACACTAATTTTTAATGAGTTAATTTATTGAACCATAGTTACATTATTATTTTTATACCTCATGATATTGTCAACTTCGTCTTGCCCTTCGCCATGGTTAACAGAAGTTGTACTCAATTCACTTCTGCTTTGTACTGTGTTCAGACCATATCTGCCCATAGTTCGGTGACACAACGTGCTGCACCTATTGCAATGACTGTGTATGCTCTTTCTTGCTGATGGTTTAATATATACCCCCCCAGTCTAGAAAATATAAATATGTTATATAATATATGAATAATAATGTTGTCCCGACCGAATCCTGCCAAGACGACCAATCTCCACAGAGATTAACCATCTGCGCGGGAGATATTATGGTGCACTCTCTATTCCCTCAGCCTCATAGTTCGATGGGGTTGGATGGGATTTCCATTTACGGATGTTTACTAAACATTGTTAAATAAAATATATTTGAATAAGTATCTTAATATTTCCATAACGATAGAAGAATATGTTTTATACAGAGCAGTTTGTATTAAATCTTGCTTAAAGCGAGCTTTATTACGATTTCTTGTAAATATTTTATATTCCTACCTGATTATTCTGCCCGATTGGAGAACTGCGTAAAATTGGATATTATTTTGTAGAAACTTACCCCCTCGATGGATTCCCGATTCATTTAAGTTTGCGATACTACGTATTTGTGCTATTCGTTTATTTAAATACAGATTGAAAGTATAAAAAGACAACCTTTATTGTTTTTTCGCTTTTCATTGAATAGTGTCAAACATATCATAGTAATCTGTGGTGTCAAATGTCGATGGCTCACAGAACACCACAGCAGAACACTAATAATCCTTAACCACTCCTTGACTAATGACTTGACGTTGACAGCTTGACACAAGGAACATAGGTTTATAGGTAGGTACTACTCTCTGTAGCTTGACATTTTTGTACGTTAGATACACAAGTTAGATATACTTAAGTACCTACCTACCTACCTTCAGGTAACTACTTACTACTCTAAAAAACTACTCTGTGCTTGACTGTGTTCCGAAGAGCTGATGGCGATGGGGTCTCAATGGAGCTGGAGTGGCGACCCCGCACCGGGAAGCGCAGTGGTGGCAGATCCCCCACTAGGTGGACCGACGACATCAAACGAGTCGCAGAGAGCCGTTGGCTTCAGGCGGCGTAAGACCGAGATCTGTGGTGGTCCATGCAAGAGACCTATGTCCAGCTGTGGACGTCTTTCAGTTGATAAGAAGAAGAATACGAACTAGTTTTGATTTGGTAATTTACCTGCTAATGTAGGTATTAAGTTTAATGAATCATTATTTTTATCGTTAGACCACAATAATTTTTGTGCGATTATTACTATCTACTTACTTAGATATTTCTTAAGTGGATAATTAAAAACCGTTTTAAATGTTATGATACGAGCAATTGGCCGCGGTTTTTCTCGCATAAGTTACCTATCTTAATCGATTTGTTGCCGGCAGGTATTACCTATAGTTATTTTCGAATATATACAGGCTTATCACTTTTATAAGTTAAAACGTAAGTAGGTTTACGTACCTACTTAACTTAACTGTGGTGCAGAAAGTATTAACTTTATCCCCTACCTATTGGTTTTGTTTCGTACCTAGTTAAGCATAGTACATACGATTCGTTGCTAAAAGTGATTTAATACGCTGATTTAATATAAATCAAAAATCAAAAAACCCCAAAAGATAAAGATGAAAAAAAATCGTTTCATTAGTAACTAGGTATCTATTTTTTCATATCTCAGCTAAAGCTCGGCTACAATATAAGCTGTGGGCAAATGGATAACTAAACTATACGTAGGTATACCAGTTTTTTTAGGGTTCCGTACCCAAAGGATACTATTACTATAAACATCCGCTGTCCGTCTATCAATCTATCAGTGGTCTGTAATTTATGAATAGGTAGATAGGTACTTAATATTTTCACAGAATGTGTATTTCTATTGCGGCTATAATAACAAATTAAAAAATTTAAAAAAAAATCGCTTCATTTTTTGCTGCGATGGTGTGGAACCCTTCGTGTCCGAGTCCGAATCGCACTTAGCAGGTTTTTTTATTATCTTCTAACTTACTTGTTGTAGGTACGTCATCTCTATTTGATTATTCAAAAAAATGAAAGAGCGGCATAAGTATAGAAACTTGTTAGAAAGCTTAATGAAGTTGTACATTAATTACTGATGACCAAAAACATTATGTATCTACTGATCAATCGTTTGCGTGATTTAGAGGTCTATAATATAAATCGAATTTTCATTGACACTGTATCAGTTAACCGACGAAAGTTGAACGTTTATTAACAGTTTTATTGTGATCAAGTTACAATCATGATATTATCATTGCTTTTACCCCTATTTTTACTAGGCATGTGATTTTTAAACTGATTTTTTGATATTTGGCTAATGTTTCTATTGTAAAATTGAAATAACTAATAATTTATTCTTTTATTGATAGCGGATACATATGCCCAGGCGCCTAACCAGCTGTATGACTACAGATGCCAACAGCCAAATGGCTATGAGGCGGTGGCTCGCCAGTGTGACGTGTATGTGGAATGTCAGGTAAAGCTTCTTCGGTATAATTTTTTACGGTTTCGAAGGGTAGCCAACGCGTCCCTATAACTGAGCCTTCGCTGTCCGTCCGTCCGCCTGAATGTATTTTTCTGTTGCCGCTATAACAAAAAAAAAAATTGAAGGGGGCTCCTCTACTAGAAATGTGTTTTTTTCGGCGTGTTTTGGTACGGAACCCTTCGTATGCGAGTCCGATTCACATTTTACAGCAAGTCATTTGCACTGTGTAAACGCAGCAATGCAATTTGATTTATTACCCGTAGTCCTTATGAGATTTGTATTTTTCGGAGGAACGGTACCTTCAAGGGACTACGGAAGGGACTATCATTTTAATTCCACAGCATTTTTTTTATTTTTTTATTTATTCATATATTTCATTGTATTTCTCGCAGGGACCACGGGTAAAAAAATTAGCCGTGTTCCTTCCAGTTACTACGACAGGGACCACCAGTAATAAATAAACTTGAGGAAAATCTTCTCTGTACCTTAGTAACAATTTCATTATTTCACAATCACCGACTAACTGAGGAATAAAAGACGTTTTCCCAGATTTCCAATATATTATCAATCTCTAATAAGATTGGCCACCGTATCTGAAAGGCCAAGAGAGCATCATTATTATACGGTGGTATTTTTATATTCTATTATGTATTTAATATTTATAAGGACCACATATTGTTTCAGAATAATATAGCAGTTCAACAATCTTGCCCAGATGGTCTTCACTTTAACCCTAAAGTGCAATGGCCTTCTTATCCTTGTAGTTATCCTTCAGAGGTGAAGTGTGGTGAATCAGACGCCATCCGTATGTATTCTTTCATAATATTATTATGATATATTATTATGATACTTCTACTAATCGCGTTTGCCCGCAACTTGGTCCTCGTGGCTTGAAGTTTTTTAAAATCCCGCGGGCACCATTTATTTTTCCGAGATAAACTACCTATGTTACTCTACTCAACTATGAAACCTAACCTTTGAAAAAATCATGTCGATTCGTTGCGTTGATTGAAGGACAAATAAAAGGTATATAATAAATTATGATACTCATACTAGACGTATGATCTCTCTCTCTCTCTATAAATCGATAGGATTCCACTGCTGGATAAAGGTGCTTCTACAGATATCGGTCTTGCACCACTGCGAGTCATTTGATTTCGTCTGTCCAACTAGTGGGAGGTCTACCAACACTGCGCTATTCAGTGCGGGGTTGAAGCTGTAAACTGATGGTTGAAGTGTATTGTAAATTCGGTATAACATCATGATATAATCAACGTCATATTGATTTTGTTCGTTTATAATGTACGTACCCTGTCGCCCGGACCATAATAAAGCCTCGATTGACACCTCAATTAGGGACTACAGTGGAATATATGTAAATACAAATATACATACATAAAAAGACTGCTAAAACCATAACTCTTCCTAAAAATGATTGCTTACAGAGGAGGCGCATCCCACGGCAGAATGCAGTCATCTCCACGGATTCTACCGTTCGGCTACTGGAGACTGCGGAACGTATACCTTGTGTCACGAAGGCATTGCCACGGTTATGACCTGTCCCTTCGGACTTGTTTTCAACTCGCGCAGTGCAATTTGTGACTGGCCCAGTAACGTACCTGATTGCAGCGGCACTAGAGGTACGTAAAAATATCCTTTTAATTTATTATATATTATTTCTAGATGAGGTTCGCGTGGATTCAGTTTTTGAAAATTCCGTGAGAACTCTTTGATTTTCTGCGATAGACAAAAATTGAAAAAAAGTATATATATTGAGTTAAATTATTAACCTCAATATCGATAACAAATCATAATAGCGCCCGATCAACCCTTTGGCTTCAGCTTCAACTTCGGCCACCTTCGGCCAAAATGGGCTGAAGTTTTTGGCTGTAGCTGAAAGTTTCAAGCATGTGCCCAAATTGCATGAACTGCTACGAATGTGATAGAGCGATAGAAGAGGCGACGTGCGAGGGGCAGGAGATCGCCAGTAAATAACCAAATCAAAACATATTTTATTATTATTTTTGAGAAGCTGCAAGATATTTTTAAAAAATAATTATTTTATTCACTTTTATCCTATCTTGAACGGAATTTTTAGGTTTAGTATTCATTATTATACCTTCAGCTTCAGCTTCGGCGGAATTTGTGGCGACAGCTGATTAATCGGCTTCGGCTTTGGCCAGAAATCAACCTTCGGTCGGACATTACACATATACTACATCCTCCGATTAAATTTTTCAAAATATTAGTGTACTGAAATCGTTCAGTTACAGTTTTATTTTATGGGTAAAGGAAGTTAGGAACTATATTATATAGCTATTAGCTTAAGACGGTACTCTAGTGCCAAGGAATTTGAAAAATAGGTATTTGAAGAAACTATCGCCGTCGCGCTGCGCCCGACCAACAGGAGTTATCCATGTGTACGAGTAGTGTATTTGTGTGCGCGAGGCCTCGCCCCTCCCATGCCCGTAACATTACCCGCCGGCCGCCTGCGGGTGAATAAATATATTTTGAAAATTTGAATCGGATGATGCTTTACTATTGATACTGAGCCCAAAACAATATACATATTTTTTTTAATTTTTCGTCTGTCTGTATCTTGGCCGCGCATCACACTGAAACTACTGGACGGATTTAAATGAAACATAACATGATTTAAGTTCATACTACGAGGTAAAATATAGGATACTTTTTATCCCGAAATTCAGCACGGTTCCCTTGGGAGGGGGGATGAAAGTCAAAATGTGTATTTCATTGTAATTCATTAACGTGTACTCCGATTTCATTCATTCATTTTTTATTAGAAAGAACATACTGCAATGATTGTTCTGTAATTATTTCAAGGTCGTCAGTTTAGTAGTTCAGAAATTATAGACTTCGCAATCCTCAGTAAAAGGTCCAAATAACTTGAACCCCGTTATGTACAGTAAACTTTGAATGAACGGCTCATCTTAGGCTGGCATTATATACTATCGCATAGCCATAGTGGATAGCCCTATTTTTAACCGACCTTCAAAAAGGAGGAGGTTATTAATTCGGTCGGTATCTTTTTTTTTCTATGTAGATATGTCCACCGATTACTCCGGGGTTTCTGGACCGATTCACGCGATTTTTTTTTAATGGGCCCTTAAAAATTTTTACCTTCAACTCCTCAAACCTGATGCTGCAAGGGTACTTTCTCCCTAAAAGCTTTAGGAACTGTCGTTTACGAATTGGTATGCTTGCTACTAGATCATAGAGCTCCAGGTCGTCCTCCTCAATCCTGAAGGGAACTGCCCACCTAAATTGTAGGGATATAGGAGGGGAGAAAGAGAGCAAGCTGCAGGAACAAGCTACACTAAAAAACTTAAAATAAAAATTCTTTTCAAAAACCGACTTCAAGCGCCACAAACCATAAATAAATTATAAGTAAAAAACTTTTTTAAAAACAAGCTTTTATTTAAATGCGCTAAAAAGAATAAAATAAACTTTTCTGTTAAAACTTTTACTATCAACTTGTTATTACACAATTTATATGATATAAACGTTTTTCGCGAGATTTAACTAGGTACTCATATTTTTTACGCGGACGAAGTCGCGGGCATTAGCTAGTATATTTATATACACATAGGTCCAAATAAATAATATTGTCTGTGTTGAAGTGAAGTGTTTGTTTGTAATATCAAAAGAACAGCTTTTTAGTGTTCCGTAGCCAAATAGCAAAAAACGGAACCCTTATAGATTCGTCATGTCTGTCTGTCTGTCCGTCCGTATGTCACAGTCACTTTTTTCCGAAACTATAAGAACTATACTGTTGAAACTTGGTAAGTAGATGTATTCTGTTAACCGCATTAAGATTTCCACACAAGAATAGAAAAAAAAACAATAAATTTTGGGGTTCCCCATACTTAGAACAGAAACTCAAAAATTTTTTTTTTCATCGAACCTATTCGTGTGGAGTATCTTTGGATAGGTCTTCAAAAATGTTTGTGTTTCTGATATCATTTTTTTCTAAACTGAATAGTTTGCGCGAGAGACACTTCCAAAGTGGTAAAAGGTGTGTGTCCCCCCCCCCCGTAACTTCTAAAATAAGAGAATAATAAAACTAAAAAAAATATATAATGTACATTACCATGCAAATTTCACCGACAATTAGTTTGAACGAGATCTAGTAAGTAGTTTTTTTTAATACGTCATAAATCGTAAACCGCAATTGCTGCTACGGAACCCTTCATGGGTGAGTCCGACTCGCACTTGGCCTCCTTTTTACTAACTGCATACGAAAGTAAATACGGTACTTATACCAAGACAACAATTTTAAAATTTTTGTCTGTCTGTCTGTTTGTTGCCACTAATCTCGGGAATGACTGAACCGATTTTGACGGGACTTTCACTGGTAGATATTATCGGGCATCGTATAGGCTAAAAGGAGGAGGAGTTGTGTTTTTCTACCTCTGTATATCGATATCTCCGTGATTTCTTAACCAATTTGCGTGAATCTTTTTTTAATCGACACAAAAACTTTGCGAGATGGTCCCATAAAAACTTCGGGTTCCAACTCTTCAATCCCGATGCTGCAGGGGTACTGCTTCCCTAAACTGTGGGGATTTAGGAATTGTTGATTATTATGAATAGTTATTGTAGGGACAAAGTAAAGACATCGTTAAATTCCAGGATCCAACTCCTCAATCCTGATGCTGAAGGGGTTCTGCCAACCTAAACTGTGGTGATTTAGGAACGCGGACGAAGTCACGGGTGTCCGCTAGTAATAAATAAAATAATCATTGTATAGTGTAAATATCGACATCAGAGTACATCACTAGAGTATCGATAAAAATATCGACAATTGTCACTTCCCTATTAGTGTACATGTAAGCCTTACCCTCCCTCACCTCCACCCTACCCCCGTAAAGTACGAAAGGGACAGCTGCAGCTCGGGCTGATTTTACCTACAAAAACCTTGGCCAAAAGACGTTTCGTATTCTGCTGTTTCCTTCTTCAAAACTGGACAAATCTCAAATATTCTTATATCAAAATTTAGAGGAAGAGTATATCTATGCTTCTATGTTTTGCTTTTTTGTTAAAAACTTATCAAATTTGTCTGATAGTCGTTTGAACATGGCGGTAAAATCGAGGGTTTTTTTCGGGTTTTTGGATTGTCATATTTTTTTTAATGATAATGTTTTGGAAAAAAGAAAAACATAGAGGCACGTATTAATTAGACCTAGATTTTTTGGAAAAAAATCATTGCTCTAGAGGCATTATCCACGAAGAAAACAGCAGAATACGTTTGTATGGAGAAAGGCCCACTAGAGTACCCTCTTAATATTTACTCGCTTTATCTTTTGCAGTATTGGAAGGATTCACGTGCCCTGCGCTACCAGCTGGCGAAGGCGAACTGATCCCAAAGTACAGGTAAAGTGACCAATACTAATCAATACGACCTAATTGTGCTACTTCATTGATTGTGCTACGGTAAATGATAAAAAAAATCGTAGAAAATGTTTGGGAGAAATGCGTAATTACTGTCAAGCGTAGGCCAGGCCGTAGCCGGCCACTTCCGACGTTCAGTTTTCACTCGTAGCACGGTTTCATTGACAGTGCTTAGAGCGTCGCTTACTCCTTTATGCAAGAAATCACTAGTTTTTCTAAGGAAAAGTAGCTATTCTAGCTAACTGTTCTTCGTAATCTTTAAACTAAAATGACAGACCGAAGCTATCTTTTTCCGTAGGCAGAATTATGAAAAGGATAGCATGATTTTTAGTGATTTCTGTTTAGAGATCATGAGATTGTGTGTATTATAATAACAGAAATAGCCACTATACTTAAGTATGTAATTTCTGTACACAGATACGGCAAAAGCTGTAGTCACTTCATCGCATGCTTGGAAGGACTTCCGCGAATCCTCGCGTGTGATGCTGGCCTCTCTTTTGATGAGAAAACCGAAACTTGTGTCAACTCACAATACATCGTGGATTGTGACCCTACTATTTAGTTAGTAGGTTGGAGTAGGTAATTATTGTTTTTTTAATGCCGATAATATTATTATTACCTAACCTATTATACAATTTAACATGGAACTTCACTTCATTTTGTAAGTATGAAAAAATAACTGTTAACGATTTTAAGAGAATTTTAAAATATATAATTGTGAAACTAAAATCGTCTATTAATTTTTTAATATAAAAACACATCCATCCTGTAGCAGTATTCCTAGGTATATATTATCCCATCAAAAACAAATTATGTGAAAATGAGAGCCAAGTTCAATATGAAGAATATGGTAGTTGTGGACTTCGCCAACAAAAGAACTGCGATCTAAATGGGTGCCAAGTTCTGTAGATAATCCTGAAATTTATTTATAAGAACATACAACATTCTTAAAATATACAGAAATCTGGGAAAACGTCTTTTATTCCTCAGTTAGTCGGTGATTGTGAAATAATGAGGGACAGAGAAGAATTTCCTAAAGTTTATTTATTACCGGTTGTCCCTGTCGTAGTTACTGGAAGGAACACGGCTAATGTTTTACCCGTGGTCCCTGCGAGAAATACATTGCTGCCGAATTAAAATTGTAGTCCCTGGATGGTACCGTCCCACATTGTGAAATTTTTCCCAAAATCGGACATCCCTTTTTTATGATACTAATCGAAACTTTAAGCTTTTTTTAATGCTAGAGTAGAACACCCAGAAGTTAATTCTGTTTAGAACCGGAGTTATAATTTTTTAAAAAAATTTTTATGGTTACCAGAAAAAAACTAAGAAATGCTGTAACTTTCTACGTAACGAAAGTTTTCAAGTTTCAATTATAGCATGCTATAAAATCAATTAAATGCTATTTTTGGAAACATATAATTAATTTCTAAGTGAACAATAAAGGAAGATATGCTTTTTTAAAACTAATTTTGAAATTAATTTTTTTCTCATCTTGGTATAGATATTAGCATCTAATTTTCACATATTGTATTTATTAGTGTTATGTTAACCCGCCTGTATAATATCAGATACGTAACACTTAGGACCTCGGAGTTATTGAATTTTAAAAATTTCATTTTATGCAACTCAATAAACATAACCCTCCGTTTTTACAGTCGGATAAAAATTCTTTCCTTCAGCCACTTTTTTAGAATTTTCTCTCGTACATTTGTAATTAAGATCTTTGTGACAACCCTAATATCATAGAAATTGTAAAATCTCATATCTCCAATGTCCTCATAGATTTCTGTGTGATTTTTTTTACTAGTAACAATACAGTTACGAGGTATGTTTTCAGATAGATATCTACTGCTAATCGTAAATGGTTTATGAGAAAAAAAATAAAATGTAAAAATCACAAAATTAAGAATAATTACTTTATTATTAATACTAAAATTATTTTGTTTAGCTTATAAAATGCCCTGTATATAATGCCACTTTGCCCTGTAAATAATTGTATAAATATCATATACAATTCTTTTATTTCGCCTTTTTCTGAAAATACAGAATTTTCTAAAAAAAAATATTACTCCGAGGTCCTAAGTGTTACGTATCTGATATTATACAGGCGAGTTAACATAGTACTAATAAATACAATATGTGAAAATTAGATGCTAATATCTGTACCAAGATGAGAAAAAAATTAATTTCAAAATTAGTTTTAAAAAATCATATCTTCCTTTATTGTTCACTTAGAAATTAATTATATGTTTCCAAAAATAGCATTTAATTGATTTTATAGCATGCTATAATTGAAACTTGAAAACTTTCGTTACGTAGAAAGTTACAGCATTTCTTAGTTTTTTTCTGGTAACCATTAAAAAAATTTTAAAAAATTATAACTCCGGTTCTAAACAGAATTAACTTCTGGGTGTTCTACTCTAGCATTAAAAAAAGCTTAAAGTTTCGATTAGTATCATAAAAAAGGGATGTCCGATTTTGGGAAAAATTTCACAATGTGCGTCCGTCCGAAAAATACAAAATCGAATTAAATTGTAAGTACCTAAATCAAGTCATAAGTCGCAGTACGTCAGTATATTTCAACTACACGCTCGTCTCACCCCCCGCTATACTTTTCAGCATACATACGTAGCCGGTAATTTTACCGTAATATATATAAATTACCGTAAAATATCCGTATTTTACTAGCTTTTTCGGTAAAATTACGTAATTTTGCAACCGTAGTCATAATAGGTACAGTCAAAGGCATTTATTACAAAAAATAACTTTTATTCCTAAACTCAGAGGTTGGATTGAAATATCCCGGTAGATGTACGAAGTTATTATATTTTGACGAGAAATAATTAATGAGCCAATATAACATATTATTTATTCAAAAAACATAAATACAGGAAATTTTAAATAAGTATTTCAAATTAATAGAAACTAAAACAAATTAGCAACAGTAGATAATTCAGACGCATCATTTTATTGTTGTCTCCTCCACTGGTCATTCGATGGACAATACCAACACGAGCTATAGGTTTATTTGGAAAACTCTCTAGGACCTCGTCTCGTTTCTCCATGTGTTTTGCAATTTTTTCATCCAGCCAAGCTTTTATGGTGTATATTGGTAGAGCATCGATCATACGTTTGTTTATGGCATATGTAGACACTATTTCGTTGGTGCATTCCTCCTGACCCTTAGTAATTAAACCGACTAGTTCATTATCAACTATAAGGGGTCCACCTTTATCTTTAAAACATGTAGGCACTTTCGTATCAATACAATCAATAAAACCTACTATTGCATCTTCCCTAGTATCTCTTGGATCTAATCCGACATACTGCAATTCTTTCACCTGTCCAACGTCAGCATTTAATCCAAATCCTATAGCTCCTACATCACCAAGTCCCCGCGAAAACGTGTAATTGCTAAGTTTGATTTTAGTAGCAATAGTGTTGTTGTGTTTTTCGGTGTAAATGATTGCAGCGTTTTTAAATGAATTAGCTCCAGTATACGTTGGGAAATTTTCACTTTTTATAATATGTAAAGATACTGTTCTGTCGTCTTTTCTATCCTTTGTAGTATTAACTAGGACATAACTAACAGATTCAGTACACTGGGCAGTGGTAAGTACTAATCCGTTTGCAATGAGAGAACCAGCGCAAACGTATTCGTTACGCGGTGACATTATAGCCACCATAAATGGGAACTGATTGGGACTTGCCGAACGAATTTCATGCATCTGCGAATTTTTTCGCCTGCTACATAACGTGACGTTACTTGAAGGCACGGAAAGATCAGGGGCAATTTCCATGGACTCTTCTTTTGCATCCTCGCTCATGTCGTCGTCGTGACCATCGTCCACACTTTTCTTCACATTTATGCCAAGGCAAGTGCTGGTATACATAAAGAAAAACATAACGAAAATTATAAAACGCAAGTAATCAAATAAGCGCTTCATGATTTTATTTTTATCGGATGAATATTCTATTTTTCTGTTCTAGCGTCTTCTGTTATTCTTCTTTTCTTTGTCAGAATTTGTTTTTTGTAGCCAGTAGGTATTCATAGAGGTTTGCTATCCTTTACCTTTTTCGTTTTATAAAACCTTCGTTGATTCTTTGGTTATATACCTAATGAAAGTTGATTCTAGATTCTAGACTTTCTTTGATTTTTGTAGGTAGGCTAACTTGTGGCACTAGATGCTGTAGATCATCCAGCTAGGAGACTCATTGGCAAAGACTCACCGCTTTTAGACAAACTCCAGAGTCTCGATCACTGTCGCAAAGTTGCCGGCTTATCGGTGTATTATAGGATATATTCCGGTGAGTGTGCTCTACCACCGCACTGCAAAGCAGCGTTAGTGCTTCCATATATCCCTATTCCCTACGACGTTGATATTCCATCTACGCGCGCGAAGCGCTTTATTAAGTCTTCATTCCTGATTCGTACGGCTAGGGTCTAGAACGCTCTTGCGAGGTCTGTGTTTCCTAACACGAACAATTTGGGTAGATCTTTAAAACAATAGTGAATAAGCATCTTCTAGGCAAATGCGTTACACCTTAGACCACATCATCACTTTCCATCAGGTATGATAGTGGTCAAGCGTGTACTTATACTTAATGTATAATCGTAAGGCAATTCCCGATAGGTACCTACGTAAAGCCTACCTAGGTAAAAAATGAGGGCCTCTTTCACGCTTTTCAAATGAAGTTTTGATTAGTTAGTTAGGTAGGTACCTAATCCTTGAGTAAAGTTAATCATCAAGTAAAAGTTACAAATAACTTTAATCAGAAAAATTAATTTAGATTAAAATAACGGTCACTTTAATGATTGGGTCAAGCCCAACCCAACTAGCAACAAGCAATATAAGCAGCAACTGTACCGCTTTTTTGTTGTATAATAGCTGTCTAAGGGAGTTAGTATGAACTAACTTCTTTAAACAGCTATAATCCAGCAATTAAGCGGTACAGTCGCTGCTTTTATTGCTTGTGTGCTAGTAGGGAAAGGCTCAAGCCCAGTCCACAGACTGTGTAAAAACACTATTACACCGGCCCAGTCAGTCAAGCCCAAGTCAAGTAGGTACCTAAGTCCATGTAGAAATAGGACTAGTCTGACAGTTTACACTGTCAGTGTCACTGTCACTGTCATAGCCATGGCAAAAAAAATTGCTTCCAAAAGTCAGTCACTCACTATAGAAAAGTGTCAAAGTCAAAAAAGCTATACCTTGTAAACTAAAGAAAATAAAATAGGTACTTAACAAAAATAGTATTCAGATATCGTGTTAAAACTCCAAATTAAACATGTCCAAGAAAAAAGGAAATAAGAAAAATCAGGATTTGGATGAGGAGTTCGAGGAGAAAAAAGTTGTGAACGATACTCATGACATAACCTCAAAGACCAAGGGTAAGGGCAAGAAGAAAGGTAAAGGGAATAGGGACCTCAGTGATGATGACGATATAGCGAAGAAGCCACAAATATCCGACGAGGAAGACGAGCCTAAGCCAGTTAAAAAGTCACAAAAGAAAGGTAGGATTATTGAATAAAGTATGACATGAATGTGACACGTAATTTTTTGGGTCAAAATGATTTTCTTGTTTTGCTTTTAGCTACTAAAAAGAAAGGTGGTGGCGACCCGTCTGACGACGAAGATGATACCAGGTCACTCGTCAGTAATGCTACAAGCACTGCATCTAAGCCTGCTTCTAAGCAGAATAAAAAAAAGAAAGGTTGGTATCTAGTTGGGACTGTATGTTTTTGGTGTGTAGTTGTTTTATTTAACAGTGTAGAAGCAATCCAGGTCAACCATAAACATGTGTAGATGTAATTTTGTATGCAAAAATATCTTCTACAACTTTGTTTTACTGTACAGTAAAAGCTCTTTATTCGCGGGGGATACGTTCCGTAAATATGCCGCGAATACAGAAACCGTGAATATGGAATGGTAATTTGTATGGGATTATAGGGGATACGTTCCTATGTGACAAAAAAAAAATTTAAGTTTTTGACCATATTTGATTAATTATTATTTTCAGGTTTAGGCAATGGTTTAAAGAATTTTGTTATTTTTCTTGCTTGAAGCTTTCTAAAAACTCCTTCAATTCAGACTGATATTCAGCAGTGGTATTAGCAATTTGCCTCTTAAAAATAAGACTTTGTTCTATAGGCGGATCAGTTTTCATAAAAAAAATAACAAAGCTCATTTGCCATTCTTAAACCTTCACTGAGATTTTTCAAATATTAGTCCATTTGACGACGCGTTTACAAAGGATTTTGTAATAAGATAATAAGATTGGGCTTGATACCTATTGGAATCCTTTTTATGTATGTACCGATGTACCGATTAGATCCGCGAATAGAGAAATCTAGCCGCGAATATAGGAATTGGGTCACAATTTTTTAATCCGCGAATAGTGAAAACGCGAATGAAGGAAGCGCGAATAAGGAGCTTTTACTGTACTATAGTTTGGTTATAATTGTTGCTGTGATTGACAGAACCTGCTGTCTGAAGCCACTACTGATGTACATTTGATAAATATGTATTAATCATTTTTTTTATTAGGTAGTCATCACTTCTAATTAACAGAATTCTATGATTAACGCAAAACCTCTGATCTTCATAATTGTAGAAGTTGGGAAATTTATCAAATGTAAATGTGGTTACAGGTAAAACTAAGAAAGATGAGGATTGGTCTGACGGTAACAGTGATGAAGAACTCAAAGAAGTTTCAGATGAAGAAATAGCTAAGCCTGTTTCCAAAAAAAAAGGTATTGATTTGGATAATCCGATAAAATATAAAATATGAGTTTGTGATATTGTTTCTTTATGGTAGTCACTTTTAGAAATAACAAGAATTCTTCTCTTGTAGTAATAAATAGTTTTGGGATACTTAATATTGGACTTGCACGTTATTCAACCAAAAATCATTCATTAAATGACTCTGTGTCATAGGTGACACATTATCAAGGCAGTAGAAAAAAATAGAATAAATAATTAGGGTTTACAAAAGTAGTAGTAGTATAGAACAAATTAATTATTTATTGTGTAAATATTGTGTGTTTGCATAAAGGGTGTTATTTATTTATTTGTGTATGTTATAGGAAAAACTAAAAAGAAGGCTGTTGTTGCGGAATCATCAGATAACGAGGATCAAGATGATGCAAAATCTGTAGTGAGCAATGTGTCTAGTAATGCCCCAACATCTGTCAAAGCAAAGGGCAAAAAAGGTTAGTCACTGAACAATTTCAAGAAGTAATCACACTAATATTATAAAGGCGAAAGTTTGTTTGTGTGTGTGTATGTATCCCAACGAATGAGCCCATTTGGCTGAAATTTGGAATAGAGGTAGCTCGTACCCAAGATTAATATATAGGCTACATTTTATTCTGGAAAATTAAAGAGTTCCCACGGGAGTAAAAACCTTAATTAACGTGGACGAAGCCGCGGGCATCAATCAGTTATTTATAATGGTTACCAATGACATACAGTCCGCGTGCGAGCTCCGAGAAATCTTAAGGAATGTTGACGTAAGAGCTAGAGTTGTTATTTAGTCGATATTACGTTATCAATAATAAGACATCTTTAGCATCCGCACTTTTCTAAAGCAATTTTTTATTTGAATAAAAAATTATTCTATTCTATTCTATTCTAATAGTTTCTTCTTGTTTTTAATTGACCTGAAGGCAAAGGCAAGAAGGATGAATGGCCTGATGAAGAAAGTGACAAAGAGCTAAAAACTGAGTCTGAAGATGAAGATGTGTTGAAACCAGTTGTTAAAAGCAAAAGTGAGTTTCTATGATAAGCAAACAAGTTAACCAACATGGCGCCAACTGCTCAACTAGGGATTGACTAACTTGAAGTTAAGATAAACTTAACATTTTGAGAATTGTCTTTATTATATTTGCGAACTTGGTCTATTGAATATATATTTCAATTGCGACTCTCACACTGATTAACTTGTCAAAAATTTATTTATTTAAAAACAGTAAAGAAGTTCTTAGGATGCTTTTATTTTTTCCAGTAAAACAGAGAAAGAAAAATAATATAGATAATCTAGAAGAGGAATTAAAAAAGTTTGAAATTAAAGAAGAAGAACCAGAACCAGAGGAAGAGCAGGAAGAAACAAAGGTGAGAAGAAGTTTAGCTATCAAAATGTTTTTCTATACAGGATGGAAATATGTTCATCATACGATTATTTTCTCAATATACTCTGTCTTAACTCGAACTTAAGATAGAGTTAAAACGAGACACAAATATGCTCTGGTATAAGTCTGTCTCGTTTTAACTCTGTCTTGAGTCTGAGCTGAGTGAGAATGCTGTTTATAGGTTTCAGCCTTAGACTCTTCTTTTTTAGTACAAGTTCTAGTTACAGAATTAGCGCTGTCTGATATAAAAATATGGAAATCTTTCTTCTTCTCTATATATATATTTTTTTAACTTTCAGGCATCCGAAGCCACAGATGAGAAATCAGAGCCGGCGGAAAAGAAAATGAGCCACAAAGAGAAGAAGAAATTAAAGAAACAACAAGAGTATGAGAGACAAGTGGAGATGCTCACTAAGAAGGGAGGCCAAGGCCACAGCGAATTGGACGCGAACTTTACAGTGAGCCAAGCACAGAAATCTGCAGGTAGGTTGAGAAAGGTGTTAAAGGTTGACATTATTTGCTCAAAAACAATGGTTGAAGTTTGCTGGTTGTTTAAATTATATTGGCGACCAGTTTCAGTTTTATTTCATAAAATTTGTTTTCAAAAGCAATTATCTTTATTTAACTTTTATTTTACCTTGACAGTTCTCTATGTTAGGTTCTCCTACAGATTTCATTTTTGGGGATGTCCATTTCATGCTCGCATAGGACTTCGATAATTGAAATTAGTCGAGATGTGCAAATTAGTATTACTAATTATTTACTATTAGGCTGAAATCTATAGACCATACTTTCAGTTCAGATTCAAGACAGAATTAAAACGAAATAGATATATGTCAGAGCATATTTGTGTCTCGTTTTAACCTCTATCTTGAGTCCGAGCTGAGTCAGAGTACGCTCTATAGATTAGAGTTTGATTTGCCAAATTAAATTTAAGGTCAGATGGCGGCCCTCGAGAACGCGGTCGATATAAAAGTGGAGAACTTCTCGATCAGCGCTAAGGGAAAAGATTTGTTCGTGAACGCGAATCTGCTCATCGCCAACGGCCGTAGGTACGGCTTGGTCGGGCCCAACGGTCACGGCAAAACGACGCTGTTGAGGCACTTGGCGCAGCGTGCCTTCCCGCTCCCGTCGCATATAGACATACTGTTGTGTGAGCAGGAGGTCACTGCCAACGACACGAGCGCTGTCGAAACTATACTGGAAGCAGATGTCAAGAGGACGGGTAAGTTTCTGTGAAAAAATGCGGGTTTGTGTGTGTGTAGATGTTAAAGCTGTGTGTGAATGAGGCAAGACGACGCTGTTGAGGCACTTGGCGCAGTGTGCCTTCCCGCTCCCGTCGCATATAGACATCCTGTTGTGTGAGCAGGAGGTCACTGCCAGCGACACGAGCGCCGTCGAAACTATGCTGGAAGCAAAACGGTTAAATTTCTTTGAAAATATGTGGGTGGTCGTATGTGTAGATGTGTGTGTGTGTAGATTTTAAGAATGTTATGTATTAGTGTGCCAATTATGTGTGTGTTGAAGCATTTGGCGTAGCGAGCCATCCCACTAAATTTTTGCATTTTAGTTTTTCTTAAATTTTTTTGTTAATAGAAAACATTTAGAAATATGGATTCCCTTTCCAAATTGCAAGTGAATAGTTTGTTAAAACTTTCTTCCAGAGCTTCTCAAAGAGTGCAAGGAGTTAGAAGCTGAAATTGAAAAGGGCGATCTCAAAAAGCAAGATCGATTAAACGAGGTGGGTAATCGACAGTTTGATAAAGTTTTTTTTACTAATTTTTGAAGCAATACATTCTAACCATTTGGGGGTTGCAAGTTCAAATCCAGGCACACTTTGACATTTTGAATTTATGCTAAGTAATTTTGATGACCTTCCTGGCACAGTGATGAGTGCTGTGGTCTTATAACTGGGAGGTCTCGGGTTCGATTCCTGGGGAAGGCCATTTCGGAATTTATAATTTCTGAATTGTTTCTGGTCTGGTCTGGTGGGAGGCTTTGGCCGTGGCTACCACCCTACCGACAAAGACGTGCCGCTCAGCGATTTAGCGTTCCGGCACGATGGCGTAAAGAAATCGACTAGAGGTATGGGTTGAATGTACACTGCCATACCCCTTCCAAGTTAGCCCGTTACCATCTTAGACTGCATCGTCACTTACTATCAGGTGAGATCGCAGTCAAGGGCTATCTTGTCATCGAATAAAAAAAAAGGTTGACAGTTATTTAAGAAAAAGTCGTTTCTAGGTGTATTCAGAGTTGAAAGCGATAGGCGCGGACTCTGCGGAACCCCGCGCTCGCCGTATTCTCGCCGGTTTAGGGTTCAGCCGCGAAATGCAGAACCGAGCCACCAAGAATTTCTCCGGAGGTTGGCGTATGAGAGTGTCTTTAGCAAGGTATCTATCAAAAGTTTGAGACTTATTCCTTTTTTTTTGAAAATTCAATCCCTACGGGATTAAAATAGGGCTTTGAAAAATCGAACTGAATGTGAGCGAAGTCGTGAGCAAAAGCTAGTTTTTTTTTAAAATATAGACTAGCGCTTGGTTGCGACCATACCTGATGGTAAGTGAAGATGCAGCCTAAGATGGAACGCGATTGCCTAGAAAATACCTATTCACTCTTGATTTGAAGGTTTTGAAAAGGAAAGTTATAGGGAAAAACGAAAGCCGGAAGGGCATTCCAAATTTTAGCGGTGCGTATCAGCCCCCCGATTCAGACCCTTCCGATAACTTATTTATCGATCGATTCGGTTTGTTACCGTACGATAACATATATTTTCAATTCGTAAATGCTCTTGTAATCGAATGTATCTTGTCGATGTCGATAACGTAGTTGATACCGAATCGTATCCTCAAACCAAACGCTCTGAATCACACGACATTTTTTTTTATACGAGATCGATATCTAACCGTATCGACACGGTATGTTATCGAACAGGTCTGAATCGCCCCCCTGGAACGAGGAAGAAAAGCGCTTAGTTCGCGTTCTTGGGATTTCTACTAGATCTATTCTGTGCCTTGCGTTTCGATGGTAGAATGGTGACGGTGGAACCAAGATGAAAAGTTCCTATAGTCTAAATATATAAAAGGCAAAGGTGACTGACTGACTGACTGACTGACTGACTGACTGACTGATCTATCAACGCACAGCTCTAACCACTGGACCGATCGAGCTGAAATTTGGTATACAGGTAGCTGTTAGGACGTAGACATCCGCTAAGAGGATTTTGGAAAATTTCAACCCCAAGAGGGTTAAATAGGGGGTTAAAAAAATCGAACCTAACGTGAGCGAAGCCGCGGATTAAAGCTAGTTTTATGTTATAAGTATCTAAATTGTATTAAATTAATTATTATTTTCAGAGCGCTGTACATAGAACCTACATTATTACTACTCGATGAACCTACGAATCACTTGGATCTGAATGCAGTCATTTGGTTGGATAAGTGAGTATATTTTGTGGTTTAAGTTTCTATATCAGATGTATGTATAATATCTTCTTCAGTATTTTAACGGCCATTCCTTTTAAGCTGTATACAGTCTAAAATGAACCTTTAACATGATATTTTTTTTTTATTGTAAGCTTGCGCTTTATGTCAATCCGTGATGTAAGGTACGAGTACTCATGAGGTCTAAATTGGAGCGCGCTTGCCTAGAAGATGCCTATTAAACTTTATCCTATTAATATTATAAATGCGAAAATTTCGATGTTTATTACTCAATTACGCTGCAACGATTGAACCGATTTGATTGAAATTTGGCCCAAAGATAGATTACAATCTGGAATTACACATATCCCGGAAAATAAGAGAGTTCTCGAGGGACTCCAAAAAAAACCTCAATCCACGCGTACGAAGTCGCGTGTATCAACTAGTAGAACTATAAAATTAATTTGATTTTCAGCTATTTACAAGGTTGGAAAAAGACTCTGCTGGTCGTATCTCACGACCAGTCGTTCTTGGACAACGTATGCAATGAGATAATCCACTTGGATCAACAGAAGTTGCTATATTACAAGGGAAACTATTCAATGTTCAAGAAAATGTACGCACAAAAACGGAAAGAACAGATAAAGGAGTACGAGAAACAGGAGAAACGGTTAAAGGAGCTGAAGGCGCACGGACAATCTAAGAAGGCTGCAGTGAGTATTGGCATAGCTACAGAATGGTTTTTTTTGACGTGAAACGTCTTTAAAATCACACTAAAACATATGGATACCAGTCAGAAAAATGTACCGTAATGTAAATCTATATCTTCTTACCTTAATAACTACAAAACTATAAGTTTTAGAAACATGAATCCAATGTTATTATTTAGAGTAAAGACCTTGAGTTTGCATCGGGGCCGGGCGGGGCGGCGGGGGAGGGGCACTGCGTAGAATAACCGATACTCGCAGATATAGACGTTTCACGTTAAAACCAACGGCCGTGTGCACCGACACAGTTCCACCCGTTTTTTTATTATATGCAAGACACTTATGTCCAGTTGAGGATGTCTTTTTTATTGATTTATAAAGAAAGGATGCCGCAAAAGCTCCATTTAACCTTCTATTAAAGCCATTTTTTGATTATAGGAAAAGAAACAGAAAGAAGTGCTAACGCGCAAGCAAGAGAAGAACCGAAGCAAGTCTCAGCGGGAGGAAGCCGAGGACGGCGCGGCGCCCGTCACGCTGCTGCAGCGCCCCAAGGAGTACCTCGTCAAGTTCTCCTTCCCGGACCCTCCGCCTCTACAGCCGCCCATACTGGGCTTGCACAGTAAGTGATATACGAAAGAGATGGCAAGAGGCGTTGACTCGTAAGCTAGAGAAGGACCGAAGCATTTCATTCTGTTACAATGATCAAAGGGCTTCCTCGGTTCTCCTTCCCGGACCCGCCGCCGCTACAGCCGCCCATACTGGGCTTGCACAGTAAGTGACTTTTACATACGAAAGAGATGGCAAGAGGCGTTGACTCGTAAGCTAGAGAAGGACCGAAGCATTTCACTCTGTTACAATGTCAATACAAATCAAAGGACTTCCTCGTTCAGTTCCCCTTTTCAGGCCCACTGCTTTATCAGCAGCCGATACTGGGCGTGCACAGTAAGTGGCTTTTACATATGAAAGAGATGGCAAGAGACGTTGACTCGTAAGACGTTAGAGAAGAACAGAAACATTCACTGCTGTAGTGACCAATGAAGGACCTCGTCAAGTTTTCTTTCCCAGACCAGCCGCGGCCGCCTCTACAGCCAACCACAGTAAGTTGCTTTTAAATACGAAAGAGAAAGGAAGAGGCGGTGACTCGGAAGCTAGAGAAAGACAAAACACATCATTGCTATAGAGACCAAAGGAGTATCTCGTCGTATTATGCAAGCACATACTGGGCGTCGAAAGTAAATGGCTTTTATTTACGAAAGAGACGAAAAGAGGCGTAGACTCGTAAACAAGAGAGGGACCCATATATTTCTCTCTACTCTTCACTAAACAGTTCTAAAAATAGTGCTAATCTTTTCACAATGTTCCCTGGGTAAAAGGATAGCATTATGTTTAGACCTGTCAATTTAATTTTGAGGTTGTGTAATTGTGTATGGCCGTGCCTATAAACACCATTCCAATTCGTTCCTTTAGATGTAGACTTCAACTTCCCCGGCCAGAAACCCCTGTTCAAGGGAGTGGACTTTGGTATCGATCTCAACACTCGGATAGCCATCGTTGGCCCCAACGGTGTTGGGAAGTCGACCTTCCTCAAGCTTTTAGTGGGAGAACTGAGCCCTATTCGCGGGGAGTTGATAAGGAATCATCGGTTGGTGAGTTTGCCTTTATTTTCTTAACCAAATCATTTGCTTTGACGATATTGTTGAATTTTAGCCATAAATCAAAAGTGCTATAACTGCTTGAAAACCCCATTTTCACAAAATATTAATTTCAACAAAGTCGCAATTTATCGAGTCCTTCAAGGAAACAGTTTCCTTGTGCTAATTTTTTTATAAATGTGGGAACGGAACGTATGCTGAAAGGCATGAGAGAGGGAAGATGTCTGCAAGCATGTGTGCGAGTGAGAGGGGATATGTGAGACGAATGGAGGCTTCTGAAAGAATCCTCAGGAGAACTTCGAAGAGTAATGGCGACTAGTGTGTGCGCTGCGATAAGTGCTAGATAAATAAAACCAAGTTTGAATTTCTACGCTTTTATTTCTTGCCTTCATCCCCTTCATCCATGTGGGATATGTGTCACAAAGAAAATATGAAGGTGTAAAAGTTATAGTTAGTTTAGAAAATAAAAATTATGGCGCTTAAAAAGTTTCTTTTTTACGATCATTTTCTGATTCTGAATAAAGTTCTAATATTTCTTAATAAAATAAACTAAAATATCTATTTCACTGTAATATCACATGGTTAATGTAAAATAATTTTAACAACATAGCCATATGATTGACTTGACATTTGATTTCTTTAATTTTTTTTTTTACAAACTTCTTACTTTTGAAAAACAGAGGATCGGTCGCTTCGACCAGCACTCCGGAGAGCATTTGACGGCGGAGGAATCCCCGGTTGAATACCTACAACGTTTGTTCGGCCTGCAATACGAGAAGGCGAGGAAAGCGCTCGGCACGTTCGGGCTCGCGAGCCACGCACACACTATCAAGATGAAGGATCTCAGCGGAGGGCAGAAGGCGAGAGTGGCGTTGGCTGAACTTACCCTTATGGCACCTGATGTCGTTATATTGGTGAGTTCTAATATATACTGGTCTGGTGGGAGGCCTCGGCCGTGGCTAGTTACCACCCTACCGTCAAAGACATGTCGCCAAGAGATTTAGCGTTCCAGCACGATGGCGTGTAGAAACCGATTAGGAGTATGGGTTGAATTTACACTGCCATACCCCGTCCAAGTTAACCCGCTACCATCTTAGATTGCATCGTCACTTACTATCAGGTGAGATCGCAGTCAAGGACTATCTTGTCATCAAATAAAAAAATATATAACTAGCACTTAAGATGGCTATTTCTTTACCATAGACTTTACTTCCAGATAATATACTCTTGGCGATTAAAATGACGTCCGGTAAATATCCGGTCACGCTCATGACGTCACATATTGTGTTGTGATAAATAAGTACTCAGCAAACATATATTTGTCTTTCTTTGCATATGCAGGTGTCGCTTAGTTAAAAAGAGACAACATACTATTGATATATATTTGTGTAACCTATTCTGATATAGTAGAATAGGGCCACTCCATAGGATTATCTCGATGATATGTAATGATGTACGTACAGGATGAGCCGACGAACAACCTCGACATTGAGAGCATCGACGCGCTGGCGGAGGCCATCAACCAGTACAAGGGCGGCGTGGTCATCGTGTCCCACGACGAGCGTCTCATCCGAGAGACTGACTGCTCGCTCTACGTCATCGAGGACCAGACCATTAACGAGGTACGCCTACTACTCTTGTGTACTACACGTACTATAATAAGCAGTATTATCGTAGACAGAGAAGTACTATAGACTTAATGATATCTCCTAGACTTAATGATATCTCCTTTTCACTCCCACACGAAAGAGATGCAGTATAGCGATGTTAAACAAGATAGAATAAGACACAGCTATGGGGCTGTTCAGGTATTACGTAATCACTATGGAGGGTGGGGGGGTCTTTGTTTTGCTTATTTTGGATGACATGGGGGGTAGGGGAGTCTAGATGATGATTACGTCAGCGGTAGTTATTTACTTTTTTACACGAATAGCAACCCTCACATTGTCTATGCTTGAAAACGAAACGCATTTTCGGGGATTCCCGCAAATAATGATATAAATAAATTATTACATTACAATTATAATATTATAAACAAAAAAAATAAATTTATATTTGAAAAATGTTTACGTAAGCATGGGGGGAGGGGGTAAGAGCTTTGCTTACTTTTGCTGACAAGGGGGATGGGGGGGGGGGGGGGTAAATAATAGTAATTAATCTGCTTACGTAATATTTGAACGGCCCCTATGTCTATATCCGTCCCTCACTGCTCGCCACGTTTTCAGTTGTTACTCACAATACATTGTGAGGTGATTGTGAGCATATTACCTTTCAATAAAAATTATTTATATTTATTATTATAATTCGCAAATTGTAATACAGGTTGACGGAGACTTCGATGATTACCGTAAGGAACTGCTGGAGAGTCTCGGAGAGACCATCAACTCGCCTTCCATCATCGCCAACGCGGCCGTGCAGCAGTAGACTACCACTAAATAAATGTATCATAATATTATCAATCTTCATTGTTTTTCTGAATTTAAACTTTAAAACAAGGATAATTAGGTCCATTTTGACCTGACTTCTTGTGTTTCGATTCTGGAAATCGATCAACGTTGGTGTGGTACGGTATATGTGACTGAGGAACGATTTTTTTTAATTATAAAATAGTATCCACCTTTAATATTAGCGGTTTTATTTGTTTTCAGTTTAGTTTAAAAAGAAAGGTTTTTTCCAATCAGTTGATGTTTTACGTATTTTGATCTTTACCCAAACGCAATTAGTTTTAGAATTATCTAAGAACATAATTATAATAATGTAAACTTAAAAATTCTTTTCACAAAACCGACTTTTGTATTGATATCAATTGCGCCTATAAAATTTAAAGAGTTCCCTCGATTTCTCCCGGATTCCATCATCAGATCCTGACCTGATTACAATGGGATACAAAAGTCACCTGGGAAGTATACCCTTTCAAACAAAAAAATAATTTTCTAAATCGGTCCAGGCGTCTTCGAGTAATCGGGGAACATACCTACATAAAAAAAAGATTCCGATGAATTCAGAACCTCCTCCTTTTTTGGAAGTCGGTTAAAAATGGGGCAAAAATAGAAGTGAAACTTACTTGATTTCTCGATTATACAAACTTTTAAGGTGTGTACATTGTATCTACACAACTCGATGTCACGACCTTATTACATTGGCTTTACATTGGCACACAGATGCACTTGGATCTTTATTCATCATTTGTATAAATGTACATAAAACATATTAAAATATGTAGGTAAGATATTTGTTCGATTAAAAGTCTATGAATGTAAAAGTCAAATCACACATCAAAGCGAAAGCAACGTTCTGCCGTCCTAAAGCTAAAGTGTCGTTAACTACCAAAACTATATTTCGGGCTATGATCCAAAAGGCTGGAATTAAAAAGAAATGACGCCACGTAATAACTAACAAACGACTTACGACGTAAACGTAAAGAGATTACCGATTAGATGGATCACTAGAGAATTTTTTCTAAGCAAGATAACATTAAAAAATATTATATTATTATCTTTGTTATATTAAATTTATTATATTAAATGGTGATTAACGACGCTTGAGGAGAGCAGCGTTGCGTTCTTCATTATGTAAACAGTAGCCTAAGCACGAACATTTTAACTTTCGAATAGTAAAGGTAAAGTTAACGCCAGCAAGGAATTTTGTATGAAAATGACAGAAACGAATAATAAAAAATAATATTCGAAAGTTAACATTTTCATGCTTAGGCTACTGTATTAGGACTGACACAATCCGTAAATTAAAAAAAAAATATGCTTTTTTGTATTTCCTTCCATTTAACAAAATATCTTAAACTTAACAAGCATCAAACGGGCTTAATTGTTTCGTTGTTAATTACATCAAATTATATAATTAATCTCAGTTAAACTCTTTAGAATGTGAATGTATTCTGTATTTTTTAATTTATATAATATTTAAATAAAAAATATTTTTCTCACAAAATTGCAGGTTTTTTTATTTACACAAACCACACACACGCGCGCGCTATCGTTGCCACAGTGGTCAGTGGTTGCCACAGATAACCGGGGGTTATCTGTGGCAACCACTGACTTCTATATCGACGATGGAACGCCGGAAATCTGGAAATCGGTTGATGCTGCAGCATCAGTTCAAGGTTCCATGTCTTGGAAATATGTCCGAAGTAAAACTAAAGCAAATAAATCAATTTTGACCTCCCTGGCGCAGTGGTGAGCGCTGTGGTCTTATAACTGGGCGGTCTTGGGTTCGATTCCCGATTGAGGCAATTTGAGAATTTATAATTTCTGAATTGTCTCTGGTCTGGTCTGGTGCATGTCTTTGGCCGTGGCTAGTTACCCACCCTACCGTCGAAGACGTGCCGCCAAGCGATTTAGCGTTCCGGCACGATGGCGTGTAGAAACTGATTAGCGGTATGTGTACACTGCCATATCCCCTCCAAGTTAGCCCGCTACTATGTTAGACTAATCTTCACTTACCATCAGGTAAGATTGTAGTCATGGACTATCTTGTAATCGAATAAAATAAAAAATCGCATCTGTGAAAGTTTGTAAGACCGATTTTAATCAAGTCAGAAATAAGCTACACTATAGCTAAGATCCACCTCAATTATAATAGCTTTCAAAAAGAAAATGACCGCATCAAAAACGGTCCATTCGTTGGGGAGACACGAGGGAACAGACAGACGCGTCGAAATTATAACTCTCCTATTTTTATCGCTTTTTTGTCGGGGGCTTCGATCACAGAAGAAAAAATTTCTTCTGTGATCGAAGGTCGGGGGTTAAAAAACCTTAGATACGTGGTACTTAGTCGATGGAATCTAGATTATCTAGATAGCTATAAAGCTATCTAGATTCCATCTACTACTCCAGTACTCCATCTACTACTCCAGTAGCGAAAGTCCTAGGTACCTATATCCGTTGCAGTAGGTAATAAAAGTGCCTTTAATAAATTCTGTCAATAACAATTTTCCTAGCGGGTACCAATTGCGGGCATTTCTTTGAATGTTTTTTTCCTCAATTTGTTCTCAGCCTTTCGCCCCTCCATTACAAACTTCTCAGCTTCATTAGAGGATTTAAAACGCAAATTTCCTTTTCGATTGTAACTTTTTTCCACTCCTTGAAAGGAAGCTTCTTTAAGACTTGAAAGAAAATTAGTATCCTCCCCTTTGAAAGTGGAAACATGTTTTAAAGAAATTTATTTGAATTCTTATTTAAGAAAATCTGCTAGAATAATTAGATTTCCGGCTTTTTACACGGTAATTAAGTTGTTCCGTTTTTTAATGGGTACATCGGTACTTAGTCTCAATAGCCCAACGGTTAAAGGTGCGGACTGAAAACTGAAAGGTCGACTATTCAATCCACCCGTTGCACTACAGACTAATGCTGAGATCTCTAGAGCGTGCTCTGACTTAGATAGAGTTAAAATGAGACACAAATATGCTCCAACATAACTCTGTCTCATTTAACTCAGTCTTGAGTCTGAGCAGAGTGAGAGTGCGGTCTATAGATTTCAACCTAAACCTTAGCGTGCTCTAACTTGACTCACACTTGTGATAGAGTTAAAACGAGACTCATTTATTTCCCTGACATAAATCTGTCTCGTTTTAACTCTGTCTGAGCAGACAGAGAGTGCAGTCTATAGATCTCAGCCAAATTGTCATGCCCACTCCTAACTCAAGCGCTTATTTGGAGGGGAGAGGGGAATATCAATCAAGTACAGCATGTCAAAATTTAAAAAAAATGTTAAAAATCAAACTTTAAAAGTTGATTTTATGGTACAATTAAATCCAATCTAATTCAAAATCCGATCCACTGAAACAACATTTCACTGGCGGATTTTCACAGCACACTTCACCTAAATACATTACACTGAATTATCCCCTAACAAGCCAACAATAAGAGGTATGCCTATCACCCCGAGAGCCTATTACCGTCTGAAGAACATCCCCGCCCCTTCTTAACCTCATTCTAACCCAAATACAACCTTTTCACAGTCACTAGTAACAAAGATAATGGAGCGAGATCAACCAAGCTCCACCATGACAAGGTTCCAAAACTCAACAGTGCCATAATTTCATACAATGTGTATACAATAGAGCCGATTACTCTCCCCCGCCGAGTCGCGACATGATTTTATTTGTGCAGTTATTACGTCGCACATTGTGAAATTTTTCCCAAAATCGGACATCCCTTTTTTATGATACTAATCGAAACTTTAAGCTTTTTTTAATGCTAGAGTAGAACACCCAGAAGTTAATTCTGTTTAGAACCGGAGTTATAATTTTTTAAAAATTTTTTTATGGTTACCAGAAAAAAAACTAAGAAATGCTGTAACTTTCTACGTAACGAAAGTTTTCAAGTTTCAATTATAGCATGCTATAAAATCAATTAAGTGCTATTTTTGGAAACATATAATTAATTTCTAAGTGAACAATAAAGGAAGATATTATGCTTTTTTAAAACTAATTTTGAAACTAATTTTTTTCTCATCTTTGTACAGATATTAGCATCTAATTTTCACATATTGTATTTATTAGTGCTATGTTAACTCGCCTGAATAATATCAGATACGTAACACTTAGGACCTCGGAGTAATATTTTTTTTTAGAAAATTCTGTATTTTCAGAAAAAGGCGAAATAAAAGAATTGTATATGATATTTATACAATTATTTACAGGGCAAAGTGGCATTATATACAGGGCATTTTATAAGCTAAACAAAATAATTTTAGTATTAATAATAAAGTAATTATTCTTAATTTTGTGATTTTTATATTTTATTTTTTTTCTCATAAACCATTTACGATTAGCAGTAGATATCTATCTGAAAACATACCTCGTAACTGTATTGTTACTAGTAAAAAAAATCACACAGAAATCTATGAGGACATTGGAGATATGAGATTTTACAATTTCTATGATATTAGGGTTGTCACAAAGATCTTAATTACAAATGTACGAGAGAAAATTCTAAAAAAGTGGCTGAAAGAAAGAATTTTTATCCGACTGTAAAAACGGAGGGTTATGTTTTTCAGGGATTATTATTGAGTTGCATAAAATGAAATTTTTAAAATTCAATAACTCCGAGGTCCTAAGTGTTACGTATCTGATATTATACAGGCGGGTTAACATAACACTAATAAATACAATATGTGAAAATTAGATGCTAATATCTATACAAAGATGAGAAAAAAATTAATTTCAAAATTAGTTTTAAAAAAGCATATCTTCCTTTATTGTTCACTTAGAAATTAATTATATGTTTCCAAAAATAGCACTTAATTGATTTTATAGCATGCTATAATTGAAACTTGAAAACTTTCGTTACGTAGAAAGTTACAGCATTTCTTAGTTTTTTTCTGGTAACCATAAAAAAAATTTTAAAAAATTATAACTCCGGTTCTAAACAGAATTAACTTCTGGGTGTTCTACTCTAGCATTAAAAAAAGCTTAAAGTTTCGATTAGTATCATAAAAAAGGGATGTCCGATTTTGGGAAAAATTTCACAATGTGCGTCGTCGAAGAGATATTTAAATTTCATTAGGTTTGTTTTACACTTAATTTGTGAGGGGAGTGTGGTATCGAAGGGGTGGGGCCCCGTTATTGCTTTGAGTTCTCAACTTATTCCGTATTACCCCCTCGAGCATTGTATTGGTGATTTGAATTCGAGTAGATAAACATCAAACGGCCACCCGGTCGCGGTGCTAAGTATCTAATCTACTGATTATCTTGAAATTGATGCTAAGAACGCTTTATGTTGTTATAATGGAGATTACAGCTTTTGTGCTTAGGATAATATATTATGTCAATGGATAGCTTTTAAAGTTTTAACCGACAAGTAGTTTATGTTTGAACTTTGAATCCCTGGGTTAATAAAAGATCAGTACCAGAGCATCGGACAGAGCTCAAGGAGTCACGATGCTGAAGTGAATTTGGACCTAGTTCTGCAGGAAGGAGCCATATGGCACTTTTTTGTAAAAATGCGCTAAAAACATAGTCCTACTATTTTTGACAAGCCGCATTTTTTGCACAGACACCCAGTAGACATGTTAAGATGTTTGCCTCCATTTCAGTGGGTTTAGGGTTCGAAACTCAAGTACGCACCTCTGATTGGTCGATCGCATCGGCAGTGTGTTGCGCTGTGACCACTGACCTCTATATATTTTAATCTATGATTAATTCTTTTTTGACTTCTTTTTTGGATCTACTTGATTGACGCCATTTTGGCGCTGTAAGCACTGAACAGATACGAGTGTCTCTGGTACTAATAGGTGATATTGCAAATGGCGCACTGACCTTTTATAATTAATCTATGATTTTAATCGTTGTTGTTGTATGATTTCATAGATTAATTATAAAGGTCGGTGCGCCATTTGCAATATTATTCGTTCCAGACCAGACACTTGTAGGTAGAATGTAGCGCTTCAAATTGATAAATAAATATGTCCTTTAATAATGCTGTCATTTGTATAGGGTCAGCAAATCCAGTGATAATAATCATAGATTAAATGTACAGATCAGTGTCTGCGACACACGACGACACAGTAGTGTGTGTGCACCTCATTCGATGTCCCAATCCCGCGAAGGTTTTTCTCTGTAAATGAGGTCCATTGTAATTTGTCCGGGCGCGGGCTCCGTGCTATAAGTGGCAACATTTCGCAGACGCAGACTCCATTAGCGCTGTTCGCCGGACTGTCACAATCATTTTTCTTTCCCGCCGCCGCTAATTCTCGGCCGCGCTTCAGTGAACATATACCACGGTCATCGGTTTTGAACCTTACAACACAATAAACCTGAAAGTGTTTCCGTTTATTTGTTTCTTGTTTGGGGTTCAACTAGTTTTAATATGTAAATACATCTTGATGAATTTTTGCAGATCTGCTTGCTTCTGGTTTGACATAGGATACCTTTTCATTTTGTCGGGAGACTTACGATGTCTCGGACCTCGGTACAAAATGTATCTTCTGTACAACAAAATATACCTACTATATGTACTCAGATGATTTTTTATTATAATATGTAAATTAAACATTTAAATTATGCTGCAGTAACTTAATAATTATAATTAACGCTTCATTTGTGAAACCTATGCTATACGATTAAATAATTATAATATATAACCTAATCTCACTCGACCACGTGTTTAATTTTTTGCTAGTCTATTACACTCAACTTAGTACTAGACTACTAAAAAAAAGCTTGTTTCATCTGCTAGCAGCAATTTGGTTGTTTAGTCCGGTTGACCGAACTACTCTTCAGTGGCAATTACAATATTTTTGAAGTACCTATACGGAAGTGCGATAGACTGAAAAATCATTTACGGTGGGTGTTTGAAACTTAAACAAGGAGGTTTTCAAACACCTTTACCTACTGGTTCGAGCAGGCTTTACTATTTGTCTGCTTAATCAATCAACATTAACTTATAAACAAATAGTCGATTTATAATTTTTAATTATAAAGTATCAAGACGCTTCACGCAGTGGTCGCAGTGCGGAGGTTGATATCGACTTTTATTACTCTGGAGGGGTTGGTCATTAGCGAGATAAAGCTCCTGCCACCTGATAAAGTGCGTTTTGTTGCTCGCTTATTTCTCTATGCTTATTGCTCACTGTAGCATACTTTTATACTATGTATTAAAACAAAGAAAATTCATTTGGATGGATTTTGATAAGGTTTGAGCCTTGTAGCCATCTCGTAGCAGACTTCCGCATCGAAATATATACATACATACATACGAGTACTATAAGCGAAATCGCTGATGCTACCTGCGACATGGATTGTTCGATGTGTGTCAGAAATAAAAGCGAATCTGCATAATTATGCATGCATGCATACCATGTGAATCATGTATGCATAAAAAATCATAGTTCGCATTATCTACAACAATTCGATTATGATTATGAGAGACAAAGCCTTTTTGTAAATTTTGGGTATTAGCTATCTGCACTCATCCAAATCGGATCAGTCGTTATGGAGTGGAGTAACAAACATCCAAACACTGATGTACATTATGTAATAGGTACCTTAGGAAGTTAAGTAGGTATACTCGCAGTTCTTACAATTCACGAGGGCGCAAGTGTGCGTACATTGCGTAAGTGTCTGTCAGCAGCCTAGGTGGAAGCGGTTAGGCGCGAGCAAGCTCTCGCTCCAACTTATATAGATATACGACACACACACAACCATAAGCCAGGCGCCCTCGTGAATTGCAAAATCAAAATTTATTTATTTCATGTAGGCCAACTTGTAGCTCTTATGACACGTCATAAATCTACCACCGGTGCACCGGTTCGGAATGCAGATTCTGCTGAGAAGAGCCAGCAAGAAACTCAGCAGTTGCTCTTTTCAAAAAATTTTAACAATGGTTAACAAAACTATGCTATGCACACAGTATTTCCACAAAGAAGTTTCAAAAATGCACACCTACCACAACCTAACACATGTTAAGATGGGTAGACACAAAGCAGACCCATTCCCGTTGGTATCTAGAACTAACTATACCTACTGCATTGCAAAACTTCCCATTTTTTATTGTTTGTGTATTGTGGTGTCTACGAGTAGGTATAGGTAAACGGGATAATATGGATCAAATTCAAATACGGCAGTGTAGGTAATGTGGTTATTATAGAACAATAGTGTGGTAGCGATAACACTTTACGCGCTCGGCGATGATTGATGAGTTTACGCTCACAATGACTAATAGAGTGCCACGAACATGTGATATTCGTTACGGGGAACTGTTAAACTACCTCTGATATTGTTTCTGCGAATTACGTTTCTATTATAGTCTTGGAAATTGAATTTTATTATTCCAATTAAGAAGTTACTAGCGGCCCGGTCCGGCTTCGCACGGCTATAAAATATATAGCCTATGTCATTCACTGTTAATGGATGTTATTATACATATAAACCTTCCTCTTCAATCACTCTATCTATTAAAAAAAACCGCATCAAAATCCGTTGCGTAGTTTTAAAGATTTAAGCATACACAGGGACAGAGAAAGCGACTTTGTTTTATACTATCTACCTAGTGATACCTACCTGCGAACTCGAGCAGTGACAGAAAGTGTGTTCTGAGGTCTTCTATTCCGGGGGTCAGATCAAGGTTTACCATATTATTGAAATAGAAATAGCAATAGAATAATTTTTTATTCAAATAAATTTTTACCAAGTGCTTTCAAATCGTCAAATGAATCTACAACTAGTTCGGAATGCCGTTCCAGCAGAGAAGAATCAGCAAGAAACTCGGGGGTTACTCTTTTAAAAAATGTAATAACAATATTATGTTGAGTACAATTTATACTGTTAATATTCTAGTTCAACTTGTTATTCTTTTTTAAAAATAAAAAAAAGTTACTAATATTAATTACCTATTAAGTATAAGAGATTTGGCAACTTGTAAATTCGGCTTTTAACGTATTTCTCCAAAGATAAGGTGGCAATCGAATAATATTTTCATGAACTATATGACTATAGCAAATAAGCTTGTTTTCGCGTTACAGCAATATCGGTGCGAGTGGGTATCTGGTAGGTATCTGGTGTAGTATGGAAACGGTTCACCCCCTGTGCTCCGGGGCGAAAAATCCCGGGTCGGGGCAATAAACGCGATTAGACAAACATTTCCTGACGCGAGCCACTTTTTGGAAAACTTGGCGAATAAATCAGATCGGTGGTGCGTCGCAGTTTTCGCGTCTTCTTGCCAAATTTATGTACCGATCGTCCCTTTCGTATGGAGATGTGGCCTCCTATTTACATATAAATACCTCGATTATTTGAATTATTCAATCGAGAGGGGGCGGCGCTGACAAATCACTTCCTCAGGAGATGGCGCAAGTCGGTAGGCTCGAGTTCGGTTTGACGTGTGCTGGATACATTGCGCCAAACAAGTTTTTACGACCCTTTATCGTACTGGGGGCGACTATAAAAACTAATAATAAAAATTAGTTTTTATGTCTATTCTAGTGAAATGTTAATATTTTGCTAAGAAGCTGTTGATGCCTAACTTAGCTACAAAGTTGCTAAGTTAGTTACGTTTACACAAGAGAATACAGAATTTCTTATGACGAACTTTTGCTTAGCTTTACCCGACCTAAAGTAACTCTACGGGTGAGAGATCATTAGCAAATTAACACACCTGCTTGTTTTTCTGCAGGAAGATGTCATGTGTAAAGTTGTACAAAATAGTGGTCCTGCTAAAAACTCGCCTTGATTTAGGTATTTGGCTGCGGATAATTAAGTCCTAGATTCGAATCCGTGACCAAGATCAAGAACTATTCAGTAGCTCTCAGGAATTGGGGCGTTTGGCATCACCTCTCTTCGGTATCTGCGTACACACTTGTGTGTTATAATGTCTCCGTCTAGTTGGTAGTCTCCATTAGCATAGGTCGATAAAATCGCTCAGAAGAAAGAATATTTAAATACTTAAGTAGATAATAATTAATTTTATTATTAGTGCAAAAAGACAGAACGGTTAGTGAATAAAATAATAGTTATCCAGTTTGTAGGTATTGGTTTATTCGATAAAAGGATAACATAAAAGTAAATAGTTGCTGTAACATCCAGCGGCGGAGCTTTGTGGAGTTTTCCCGCATTTTTATGTCCTCTCACGTGCCATTTAGTCCGGGAAATAGAAGTTTTTGTATGGAAATCGGATGCACTAAACCTCCGAGCCTCTGGCGCTCTCTCTGCCTATTGTTGCTACGTAACAGCCCCATAAAACTTTATCATTGGCGTGTAGCTTGTCTATTTTTTGTGTGTGCGCAAAATTTTATGAAGCCATTACGGAATATTAAACTAGGTTATGTACTTTATGTTAAAGCGCGTTTTAGACTATGATGTTATAGGTAGTAGATGTCTCATGTATATCACATAATTATAGCAAATATTACAATAACGTCCAAAAAGTTTAGAGTGACTTGTTACTATCCGGGAGAAGTTATGCCCTCTATCTCCGATAATATTCAGTAGTTTTTCACTAAAATTGGACAAAATATTTTTAATAGTACACAATTTATAATAAAAAAAGAATTATCAAATTCGGTTAAGATTTGTCGAAGTTATGGTGCAAAATCAACAAAAACTTTCATCCCCTATCCCGGATAAAACTTATTGTTTATCAGGATAAAAAGTATCCTGGTAATATTGACCAGGAGCATCAGCTACCACTTTACCACATTTCATTCAAAATATATTTAACGTTCAGAATTCGTCCCATTACAATTTTATTATAAGTATAGATATAGATTTTTTCCATATCCAACAAAAGGAGCAATCCAAAGGATAAGGAAAAAATTACATGGGTACTATGTACGTAAGGGTGGGAACAAGCCAAGGATGCCTCACTGCGATACCTCGCGGTCGCGGTTTAGCTCGCTACCTCGATGCCACCTCCATTTAAAACAAATGTATGCAAACAGACGAGCGCGAACATGCCGAGAAACATCGATGTGAACCGCGATGTATCGCAGTGAGGTATCCTTCGGCATATTCGCGCTCGTCTGTTTGCATACATTTGTTTTACATGGAGGTGGCATCGAGGTAGCGAGCTAAACCGCGACCGCGAGGTATCGCAGTGAGGCATCCTTGGCTTGTTCCCACCCTAACACGCGTTAATCCTTACAAAGTTGCACGTATCGATACAACATCGATAGTACTGATAAGCATCGATAATTATTCGTCAGATCCCCGGACTCCGGTTACTGAATTTTGCTAATCGCCTTACTACTCATTGTCTCGAGCTTTGCGGGCCGGCTGGAGTGTTCGTGGCCGTTACATCAGATAAGCATTTGATATGGTAATGTTGGTAGTGGTAGCAAATGTTCATGTAATGAGCGTGTGACGACTTAACGCGCATTGCTTTATATATTGTGTACTTATACACAATATAAAGCAATGCGATGGGCCTCGTAATTAATGAGGTACCAACTTGACCGAAGATTCATCCCCTGTGAACCTAATACATATTTTGTTTACGGCAAGTATAGTATTATAGACCGACCATAAATTCCATGACATTATTGTGTCGGGGTGATTTAAAAAGGAGTGACTACGATTACATATTTGCGTAGCTCGCTACGAAACTCTACGGGCTACGTAACTAAAGTTGATTGTATTTTTAACCGACTTCCAAAAAGGAGGAGGTTATCAATTCGGCCGGTATCTTTTTTTTATAGGAATACTATGTGCCTAAGAACTTGTTTTTTTAGTAATAACTGTCGTTCGTTTACAGCGATATTTTTGGTGGATTTCTGTATTTTTGTATTACCTATTACTAATAGCGTGACAACCGCGGCGATTTACTTCCAATAGCCACATATTGTAAAGGCAAGGGCACTGAGTTTCTTATTGGTCATTTTCTGCATGCTAAAATTAGCAGCTCACACCTCACACCAAGTTTGAACAGGTGGTAGTCTTACAAAGCCTTTTTTTTTGGCAAACTTTATTACTGTAACTATTAACAACCTCCCTGTCCCTCAATCAGAAAGCTTCAATAAATCAATACTTAATCCAACGGTAAAAGGTGCGTATTGAAAACTGAAAGATTAATGGTTCAATCCTCACTCGTTGCACTATTGTCGTACCCACTCGTACCTTAGTAAGCACTAAACTATACCCATGCTTATTGGAGGGGAGAGGGTAATATTCGGTTCAGCTTCGGTTCGGTTTGGCTAAAACTTTTTAGAAAAAAAAACCACCACCGATACCACAATACAATACAATGAATACGTGGATGAAATCCCAAGGACGCGGACTAAACGCTTTGCTTCCTCGTTCCTGATACGCACCGCTAAAATTTGGAATGTCTTTCCGGTTCCCGTTTTTCCCTATAACTACAATTTGGGTACCTTCAAATCAAGAGTGAATAGGCATTTTCTAGGCAAGCGCGTTCCATCTTAGGCTGCATCTTCACTTACCATCAGGTGTGATCGCAGCCAAGCGCTAGTCTATATATTTAAAAAAAAGTATTATTAAAAAAGTAGTATTTTCAGATTGAATGGTGTTAACACCCCCAAATCCATCCCCCATTATACGAGTCGGATTAAATGTTATCGCACTTTCGATCATCAGTTTCAGTAGCCGCTAATGTGTCCTAATACCGCTATTGTTCTCGCATTTTCTACACTGCTCTATTGCTAAATAGACCAGGGTAGATCCCTTTAAAAATAATAAAAAGTGAAAAAAAATAGTAGTAGGATGAAACCCATTAGAAAAGGAGGGGAATATTATAAAGATGAAAGGAAAAATAATTTACGGGCGATCTGAGGTCGGGAAGGGGTGGGGGTGAGTTTTTAAGGGGGAAAAACGGTTTTTCTCGATTTCCGGCAAAACTAAAAGTCCTATCGAAAAAAGTCAAATGGCAAAGTTGTAGGTAATAAAAAGATCTAAAACTTTTGTATTTACACTTTTTTCACATAACCTCAAAATTTATGTGAAAAATTCAAAAAACCCTGTTTTTGGTTTTTTATTTTTATCTTTTACAAAAATTATTTTTTTTTAACGAAATTTGGTGAAAACTTACCTTTTTATGTCCCAAATACGCTCTAATTTATTTGATTAAAAATATTTATTTTTTCACCTTATTTTGAATTAATATCGAAAAAACACCCTAATTTTCAATCGAAAAGTCACCCGTCAAAATATCAGCTTTTTTCAAAAAGTTGGTATGTTTTCTGTTCGTTGAAATCTCTACTTTCCGATGGTGAAAAAAAAATATATGTTACTACAGTAAATCTTCTCAGAAAATAATTTCAATCTTTAGGTTATGTTACGTTAAGCATACTATTTTTTAAAGAAAATATTACGATTTTAATGTTTGAGTTGATTGATACAGATAAAAATGTTTGTTTTATTTTTTTAAGTAAACTTGTCACAATTATCTTCAAGAAAATAAACTCAAACATTAAAATCGTAATATTTTCTTTAAAAAATAGTATGCTTAACGTAACATAACCTAAAGATTGAAATTATTTTCTGAGAAGATTTACTGTAGTAACATATATTTTTTTTTTCACCATCGGAAAGTAGAGATTTCAACGAACAGAAAACATACTAACTTTTTGAAAAAAGCTGATATTTTGACGGGTGACTTTTCGATTGAAAATTAGGGTGTTTTTTCGATATTAATTCAAAATAAGGTGAAAAAATAAATATTTTTAATCAAATAAATTACAGCGTATTTGGGACATAAAAAGGTAAGTTTTCACCAAATTTCTTTAAAAAAAAAAAATTTTTGTAAAAGATAAAAATAAAAAACCAAAAACAGGGTTTTTTGAATTTTTCACATAAATTTTGAGGTTATGTGAAAAAAGTGTAAATACAAAAGTTTTAGATCTTTTTATTACCTACAACTTTGCGATTTGACTTTTTTCGATAGGACTTTTAGTTTTGCCGGAAATCGAGAAAAACCGTTTTTCCCCCTTAAAAACTCACCCCCACCCCTTCCCGACCTCAGATCGCCCGTAAATTATTTTTCCTTTCATCTTTATAATATTCCCCTCCTTTTCTAATGGGTTTCATCCTACTACTATTTTTTTTCGTTTTTAAAGGGATCTACCCTGGTCTAAAAACCATTTAGCGATAAACGTGGTAAAAGCGTGGTATGTTTAAAATGATAATCCGTTATAGTGCAATGTGTCACGCAATCTCCAACGGGCTTAGTCCACTGCTGCTGCTCCTGGCGTGAGACCTATTCGCAATGATTATTTTATTTACAACGATAATAATTGATAATAATTAAATAAGACGACTTTGGACAATCATGAGACGGAAAATTTCGGTTTAATGCCCGGCGCCGAAAAATGACGCTACGCCACTGGCCACTTATTTTAGTTTGTTTCTTCTTAAGCAGACACAAATAAAATATAAGTGAGATTTAAGCGATATCAAAGAACTGCTTTGAATTTGATTGAACCGCTTCGACTGTGTATCGATCGCGACTGAATCTCTCCGGCTACTTTTCCACCCCCTCTGCAAAGTAAATCGCATTTACAACGTTTCAACCTCGCTAACATGTTAAAACAGAACTAATGGACATTCGCTTCAGTCTCAGCCCGCAGGAGACGAATAATACAAGTAAAATGGTCCCATCTCCACGCTTCATTAATTTTATTGCCCCGCGAGGCGCTCCGCTCAAGCCGGAGCGCCGCCGGCGAAAACACGACATTATTGTGCTGCCAGTGACTTAAATTAAATAAACACAGCTATTATGCATTCTTGGCTGAAGGATTGTCTAAAAATCTGTCTATAGTGTGACGATCGCAATCATTACTGATTGGCCGACACTCTCTCGCTAAAATTCATTATTGCAAGAAGAAAGCCATAAATTCAGCCAATCACTACACCTTTGACTTAAATTAAATAATCAATACACCATTGACACTATTGACTTAAATTAAATAAACATGGATTATTCGCCGAGAGACTGTCTAAAAATCATTGCTACAGTGTGACGATCGCAATCATTACTGGTTGGCCGTCACCCTCACGCTATTGGCTAAAATACATTATTGCAACAAGAAAGCCATAAATTCACTACAATTAGGATTGTAGCAATGATTGATTTAGCTGCACTTGACGTCAGCTAATTGTGATGGTCAGAGCGCCGTCGGTGAAAACATGACATCATTGAATTGCGATTGATTTTAATTAAATAAACACAACTATTATGCATCTCCGTCGGCGAATGCTATAACGATCGCAATCACTTTTGATTGGCTGACACTCTCCGGCTATTGGCTTAAACACATTGTTGTATCAAAAATGCCATAAATTCAGCCAATCACTACAATTGAGAATGAAAATGTAGCAATGATTGATAAAGCTTTTCCGCAATTGACCAACCGAATATGTACAGTGTACACGTTCTTTGTCTCTTCGACAACTGTCAACATTTGACGCGTAATCCTTTTTCATACAGGAAGAGTAGCGGGCAACAATGAGTGCTATACGCTAATGTAATGGAGATATTAGCGGGACCGTAGCGGAATAATTCTGATATGGTTTCTTTTTGTCTGCGCGTGACACAATAGGATTATTCTCCATTGATCATTGCTTATTATATAAGTAGCTGCGGAGGGTGCGTTACATGAAAACTAAATTTGGTTTATCGGCTATTATGGAAAGTAGGTGTTAATGTTGAAACAGTAATTTATTATAGGATCGTGACTTCCCCGTTTTCGATGAACTTTTACGGTTAAAGTGGAACAGAGTTGTTTTAGGCTAACGTTGTTAGCTTTTGTTCTCAATTCTATCGTAGTTAGAAAAAATATATACTTAAGTAAAAAGTTGTTACATTAATTATTCGTACTCAGTGAAAGTTAATTATTTTTGATAGTCATTAGGTGTTAATGTTGCTTTCTTTAACCACCTGATTCAATATTTTTTTACTTGATGATAGTCGCTGGGAAGCCTATTCGATAAAATAAATCACCTTCATCATCTTCAACCAATAGGTAAATGTCATAGATAAAAAAAAACTTGAGAGGTGTCAAGGGACACCCGGATGGAACGAAGTTCAATGCGAAATAGAAATGAAAATATCTGGCTTGCTTTCTATAAGAGAGAGAGAGACAGACAGAGAAACATGCGACGCCGCACAGCTTACAATAGCTTACTATAGCAAAATGTGTCGTGACAACTTTTCGTAAGAATTTTTTCCGTCTAGCCCCCTTTCACAACGCGCGATAAGGAACTTCGTTCCAATAAAAATGTATATTCTTTGGTAAATGTTCACTGGAAATAAGTCTATTATTATAGGATCGGTCACACTTGTATAAGATTTTCATTTTCATCAAGAGGCTCTTTGCGACTAGTTCTAGTGGGCCGACACTAGGTTTTCCGTTGCGAGGACTTTATTCTAACCACTTTGAATCCCATCGTATATCTATCAGCCAAACGTTAAAATGGCTTACAGCTAAGGCTAATATTTCTGCCATCTGGTTAGCGCCTAACCTTAAATAAATTTCCCAGAGCAAAGAATTTCCACAAAGACAAAAATATATCAAAACAAACAAAAGGTAAGGGCAAGTGGAAGTTATCTGGCCGTAACCTCTTAAGCCGCGGCTCACAAAGGCCCCCAACTACTAATGTTTACTGAAGTCGCGGCGACAAAGGGCTGGAACTATTGTTTGTTGGGAAAGCTTTATTTCGCGTCCCTCGCCTCCACAATAGGTTACCCAACTTAAAAATATATTATCTCACTTGACGTCAGCTAAGTGAGATATTCTACTGTTTTTAATTCCAATAGTTTTATGTAAGTTTCATGTTTTAAGCGGATTATGGTTATTTATTTTTAGAATAGCGTAGAATAGAATAATGTTTATATTTCGTTCGCCCAACTATACTATAGTTGAGAGACAACCTTATGATACGTTTTCACCAACGTTCCCTAATTTTTACGGGTTAGCTAAGTTAGGTGACGTTTTCTTTCAATTTTGTTTTCACGAACAAGTTAGTATGACATTGCGTAAGGGATTGTATCACAGAGTACTTTGTATAAATAAGGATTGTATTTGGGGGGCTACCTACGTAAAGAGACTCCTACTCAGGGATTATTAAGTATGGTTGGTGGAAACGGGCATGAGTACCTATATAATCACTATGGATACATACAGAGGTTAGAACATTTCTGTTATTCTGTCAGTGCCCTAAAGAGGTCGTAAGACCAGCTGCCGTATTTTCTATTTTTGAAATTTTCAGTGACTAATGAAAATAATGGAAAATTGATGACTACGTAGATGAGAATAGACCTACTGATTGAACTAAGTGAAAAATAAATAATCTAGAATTAAAAAATAATTATACCTAGTACTTAATAGAAAATTTATATTTTTGTCTTTCTATTATTAAAATAAATATTCACATACACTACAGCGCTACCAAAAAAAATTTAAATGGTCGTGTTCGCATCCACGTTATGCTAACCTTTGGGCGGGCGGGGGAGCTCGAGAGTTGAAAATTATCCTTTTCACGAACGAGCTTAAGCATAATAGAGAAAGCACTTAAGCCATTTTCTCCGCCTTTAAGTGGCGTAAGCGCGGACGTTCGCCGCGGCTTCGTGAGCTAGAAAATCAGCCATTAGAGTCCAGAAGGCTAATTCGAGAGCTCGCCAGCTTCTGCCGGGCCGGGGGCGGGCGCGTGGGGTGTATTTCAGGCTAATGTGGCCATTGGGCGGCGCTAACAGCAATTATACTACATGCGAGCAAATGGATTGTGCATTACCGACGACACGGATTGATTTATCGGCCTTAGTGAAACATTCATTTAAATCGGCGATCAGCTGCGATATAGCCATTACAGAAATGGATATCGATAGGGCTTTATTATTTAATGCGTTCCGTGCGACCTGGACTCGATTACCTGCCGTTCATGTCGTAGTTTTAAATTGTGCGAAATTATTGATGACCTTTCAAAATGGGCAATTTTTTTCGAACCTACGGACTTTCAACATGTTGATTTAATCAAAATGCTGGAAATGTGAAGCTTTTTATTCACATTTGAGTTTAAATATCGTGACATAGATGAACTTCCGTATATTTTATTGAAAGCTTTCGAACTATTGGTAAAAGTATAATACATAATTTTTGGATCAATTACTTACGAGTATTTTTTTGTACACATCGTCAGCGTTTAGATAAAAAGCTGACCAATGCGCGGTTCTTTAGATGCTTCATTTCAGGCCATCTAAAAGATCGGTAAGTTCTCGTCTATAATAAAATTGCACTTTGTGCAAGTATTATAGGTATAGTCAGCGATCATTTTATGTGAAATACATGTTTTTAACATGTATTTCACATAAAATACATGTTTAAAGTTTTTACCTAGCTCTGCCTCCATCACATGCCAATAGTAAAGTTAAATCTTGGAAGTTAAATTAAAAAAAAAAAAACAAATCGTAACAAATCGTTTCTCTTCGCGTACGACGATATCATATTGATAACATCTTTTTATATTCTTCACGTAAAAGATCACATCTGTTAGTGGCCGGGCGTGTATGTCTCTATGAATAATAAATGCGCCGGGCTGGCCGATTGGGGAAATTGAATTTTATAGTTGGTAACACATTCGAGCACAGATGTCACAAAATGGCCGCGCCCGGAGCGTCATAATATAACTACCCGCGCGGTACAATACGTAATCTAAATGTCAAATAGAAATCAAAATTAGGTCGATTGTAGTGTTAATAATTAAATAATGGACATGAATCGTACGTTTACTTGTGTGCTGTACCTATCTTTTGAAGGGTGTTAGAGCCTTTCACATTATTCGATCAGATATCGGAGTTTTATTTGTAAAGTTATTATATCTGTAGTAATACCATGTTTTTAAGTTAAGACACAAAATGTGTCAAGGCTTTCGTAGAGATTGGAGGCGAGACTAAAAACATGACAATTGAAACTTAGTTTTATTTTATTTGATTAAGACATGCTTATGCATTTGATTATTCAAAAAACACGAGCGGCTTATTAGACTATGTAAAAAAAAAATGTAAGAAAACTGGCAGTCTTCACATACCTTCATAGAGTACCTAATTTTACGCATGCACGTTTCTTCACGATGTTTTTCTTCACTGTATATTATTTATCGTACGGTTGTTATTATATCCGATAGATACATGGTTATTGTACTGTCATACAAACCAAGATAGCCCGCTACCAACTTAGGCTGCATCATCACTTACCATCAGGTGAGATTACAGTCAAGGACTATCCTGTCATCGAATTTAAAAAAAACTGGTTTCAGGTCGTATCGGTATCCGATAACAATATCGTATCGGTGGACTCGGAAGCGCTGTTACCCGTTTCGTGATTAACAGAGTTAGTTCTATTTGGACGGACAATTATCGGTCCATTACGAGGAGCACACAATAAGTAACCCACGTTGTACATTAATTATTGAACACCATTCAAATGTCACCGACGAACTAATATTTGTTATTGGTTCTCAACCACGCGATACTTTTATCGTTACACTTAAATTGAATAAGTTTTTAATGAAATGGAGACTTTAAGTGCTATGCGTTATCAAAACCAAATTAATTAAACGAAAGTTTTTTTCTTAATTCGTGCTTAGTTTTAAATGTTAATGTAAGTAATGTGAGAGATTAATTTTGGGGTCGATAGATATAATAACAAGAAATGAAAACATTACAACACCTTTTATTTGATTTTTCTGTTACCTACTTTCGATTTGTTTACTTTGACCTATAGAAATTAAAATCGTCTTACGTTGACCTGAGTAGTTAAATCGATAAGGGACTTCTGGCCGGCGTAAGTCTATAGGCTAGATATTGTGTAAAATCGTTAGGTTAGTTATATTTTAAGATTTAAAACCAAGATTACTAATAGGTATGAGGTAGAGAGCGGTATTAGAGTCTTGAGTCAAGACTCTTGACTTGTCATAAATTAGTAAACAAATTATTTTGGATTTTGTTTTTTTTTATAGACGTAATTAGAGTTAGGGGTGGTTTTAGTGCTCATTTAAACATAAGATCGAGTTTTCACATAAAAATAGTTTTGCTATAATTTAAAAGATCGAATTCTAATTTTTAAACACCCGATTATACACCGATATAGTCTGATTTTTAATTGCGTGGAATTCTGACGTATCTTAATGTTACCAGAGATTAAAAAATCCCACAAAAAGGATAATAAATTTAAACTTATAAAAATAAAAATCAATTGCCGCACATAGATATTTATGACAAATGCCTGACAGATAGTTTGGGGTAAAATTGAACTACAGGTTACTGTTATACTGTTTTTCATACAAATAAGTCGCTCTATTTATAAAATGAAAAGTGTCAGAATTCCACCGAATTAAAAATCAGACGCGATTGGCATGGAGCGGCGCAGGACAAGCATGAGTGGCAGCTTCTGGTGTCGGAGGCCAGGATCCTCTTTTTTTTTGAGTCACTGAGCCAGCGAAAAAAACATCTTAATTTTTAAAACCTTTTTTAGTAATTTAATATTATTTTTTAAAGAAAAACAATGGATCATATAGGATAGCATTATCTCCAAACTTATCCAATTGAAATCTTTCATTCTGGTGGACATAATTTTATTATAACCCTTCTCCGAAACAGTTGTACATTTACTTGACGATTCGAAAGCACTATGTAAGAGTTTATTTGAATAAAAAAAAATCTATTCTATTCTATTTCAAAGTGGGCGCTCTACGATATCTCGTTACAACAATAATTCAATCTGTGCCGGATATATTGTCGTTAATTGATTTCCCCTCAGCGGCCATCTCCCTGAGCGCTACTAAGTTAGATAAATTCACGCTATCCGTTTACATCATTAAATTTTATTAGCAATACAATGATGCGTTTGGCGAGCCAAGGGAGAGGGACCGTTCCAAATGCGACCCTTAAGAATGTATTCCCTTGTCCGATTTAGGTAGTGTCGGATATTGAAGCGGAGATTGAGATTCTTAGTCAAATCGTATTTTTTAACCGACGAAAGAAAGGAGGTTCTCAATTCGTCGCGTATATATATATATTTTCTTTTTTTATGTATGACCCACAAAAGGCATCTCACAACCATGCTTAAAAATACAGCTCGTAGTTATGCTTTTGAAAAAGTTTGTTGTCGACTCAAAATTAGTTACATTAGTTAAGGAGCTTAATTAGTAAGACTAAAAAGATTTATATTATTTTTCTTTTTTTAATTGCTTCTATCGTCGGTAAGTAATTTTTTTTTGTAAAAAGTAATTATTGAAAATTTTATCATTGTTCTGCGTGTAAGTATTAATATATTATTTTAAAATAATATTAGCAGCATTAAGGTATCTCTATAATTAAAGACTCGGAATTAGTTAGAACCGGTTATAAAAAGCTTCATGTCTTCGATGTTTAGTGTGTAAAAAGTCGTACGCAACGACACGATATCGATGGGGAAACGGCGTAGTTAGCAGGCCGAACCCCTAGATGTAGCATGCCTAAATCTCCAAAGATCGTACACCGTACGCCGTTTCGTAGGCCGTACGAATTATTGCCATGGCTAAACTACTTACGACTAGAATTGTTCAAAAATGCTATGCTATAGCAACTTTAATTAGGAAGCTTGTGGGCGGCCGGCGCGCGCGCTATGTCTTGCAACACGCTAAATCATATAGCATGTTTATTGCCAGTTGCGATAAATCCATCTGCTAACTGCCCGGCCGCCACAGCGCCGCTGCTACGCGCAGTGTGCTACACCGCCTACAGCGCGTGATATTTATAGCATCGTAGCACCACCGCGCCTACGTATGTAGCACTTGCTGTGTACTATGGAAAGATAGCATGCTGTAATATGTTGCTAAGTGCTATATTAACCACCTCTACTTACGACTAGGCATAGGAAGGAAAGTAACGCGTAGCGTAGCGTCGCACTTTCCCGATCCGTATTCGTACAATGAAAAAGCACCCTTAAGCCATTAAGCCGCCTTTGAGACGTATGACGAATTATATGAGCCGGACGTAAAGCAGCGATACAAGTGTGCTAAGTTTTGGCGATTAGGGATGAAATATGCTGTTTCTGACCTCACAACCAGCATAAAGGAACATACAGACCTAGTTATTTTTATCTATTTTATTTGTACCGATAAAAGATATACATTTAGTTTAAGAAGGGTCGTAAGTACAATGTCCCCTGGTTGATCACTGCAGACAAAGTCGTAGGCATAATCAAGTAAGTATGTATATTCAAACTAGCTGAGCCGACTTCGTCCGCGTGGATTCAGTTTTTAAAATCGCATGGGAACTCTTTGATTTTCTGGCATAAAAATTATGTCACTCTTCAGGTCCTCAACTACATCAGTGCAAAAAATCACGTCGATCCGTGGCTCTGTTACAGCGTTATTGAAGGACAAACCAACAAACAAACATACTTTCGTATTAATAATATTAGTAAGGATTTCAGACAGAATGTACAGAATAGTATAGTGCGAAAGGCGTAGAGTCGTATTTGAATCTTCGGCCTCTTGCATTTCAATCCGCTGCCAGACCATTGAGCTATTGAGATTTGAGACTGTAAAAGAATCGATTTCAGAATAGATTCCCAACAATTACTCGATTAATAGAATTCAATCTTAACCGTAACACATAAATTGCTCGCCTAATAGACAAATGGCGTGTGCGACGATTATTAGTCGTCGAGCTATAATCTGTCATAAATGTCAAGTAGAGGCGATGCGACGACGCTATTCTATTATTTTAGTCCCGGATACAGCGGCAGGATTTTCGGGGACCGTTTTTTTTTTAATTTATTGTTAAGTACATTTAGATGCACAAATATAAGCTTTAAATTAATATCTCGCCAAACTGGACAGCTAGTTTGATGACGAGCTGGCGCTCTTATACACAAAATAAAACCTAATGCACCTAATTACAATTTTGGAAAAAGAACAAGAAAAACGGAAAGTAGTGTAAAAAATAACTAAACAGCTAAACTTAACTAAAATGAACAATAATTAACAGTCACTCAGTGAAAGAGTCCTTAATAAAAATTTCCTTTAGTTTTTAGTAAGGTTTTCATAAATTACTTATTATGTAGTCATTAATATTCCACGCGCTCCGCGCTGGGTTTCAAGAAATGTAAAGCGATCTTTGAGCACTAGCACGTCTAATAAATAAACTTAAATGAAATAAAATATTTATTTACAAGAATATGGGTAACATAAATAATTGATTTACTAATATTTAATTTAATCGTTCGCATCGTTTATTTAAAATGTAAAAACTAACGTCTGCCAGAATGCTGAAGCTTCCCTCCAGACAAAACTTGATATTAGTACATTACAATATGTAGGTAATGCAAATCATATATTATGATTTCCACTCTCAGGAAATCTGTCGACTGACTCTTGCTCTATATTTTCCATTGTAAATTGTCATTCCACATTCTATCCTAAATAAGTAGGTAGGTTCTCCTGTATCGGCCGCTGTAACGGTCACGCAATCACAGCTCTTTTCGAATCATAAATTCTTTGAAGATACAATTACCTATTGTATAATAATAATTGACTTATTACACGTGGAAATCTTCATAAGGATTAGAAATTTACCATGATGAATTAATTTAATATGTCACCATTTTGCCAATGATGAGAGATTAAAATAGTCATAATGTCAAATTTTTCATTGGTTACTAGCTTTTGCTCGCGGCTTCGCTCACGTTAAATTCGATTTTTTAAACCCCTATTTTACCCCCTTAGGGGTTGAATTTTCAAAAATCCTTTCTTAGCGGATGCCTACGTCATAATAGCTGCCTGGATGAAAAAATTCAGCCTGATCCGTCCAGTGGTTAGGGCTGTGCGTTGATAGATCAGTCAGTCAGTCAGTCAGTCAGTCAGTCAGTCAGTCAATCAGTCACCTTTGCCTTTTATATATTTAGAAGATTAAAGTTCACTAGGCGATGAAATTGAGCCTTATACCGAGGCGCGCGGTAGAGCGCCAAGGCCTAAGTACGGCCTAGCGCATGCAGTGTCTTTTTACAGGAAAAATTTCATTATAGATTTAGGTGAACACGGACTTCATGATGCTTTCTACTGAAATAGATAATTTCATAGATACTCGGTAAGAACTACCAGCTAGGGAGTTCTCCATATTCTCGAAGCGAGCGTGGTGGTCTATGGTCTCTGAGAGGAGATCTGCCTATCATTATGATCTACAGATAATAGGAAAGTAACTTTAGCAAATTCGACAATATAGATATTTATTCGGCATCTCTAACTATAGGAATACCATCCAGTTTCGTAATTTGGGGCAGGCGATTCGCCGCCTGATTACGCCATGTTTCGACGTCGGGTTGATTTTCGCAAATTGGATTTCCAGTGAAAACTAGATCCCTCAGTGCTGGACATTCCTATAAATTAATATTGTATAAATTAATTTTCATTATACTTAGTAGGTATATAGCGTCATCAGAAGATCCGTAGGAGAATCAAAGTTACCGACTTAGCTCAGTGGCGGGGGACACAGTTCGAAGAGCTGATGATTGTTGGGGTCTCAAAGTGGTGGAGCGGTGAGTTGGCGACCTCGCACCGGGAAGCGCAGTGTTGGCAGATCCCCTATTAGATGAACCGTCACATCAGACGAGTTGCAGGGTGCCGCTGAATACAGGTGGCGTAAGACTAAGGTTTGTAGAAAGGCATAAGAGAGAGAGAGAGACATATTGGACCTAAGAATCTACATAAGAACTCAGTTACACACCTGAAGTCTGTTAAATTCGACCCACTCCTTGATGGTGTTGTTAGACATGTAGAGCACGCGCAGGTTCTTCATCGCTCCAATGCCTTTCATCTTGTCAATTTGGTTGTAGCTTATCCACAATTCTTCCAGTGTTTCAGAAACAGTTTCCTGCGACATAGGTAGGAACATAGTTTTACCTAATTTATGTATGGACTATAACTAGATGCCGGCGACCTCATCCGCGTGAATCCAATACACAGCTGTAAATGAAAATGATCGATTTTTTTTTCGGAACATTAACTATTCCAAAATTTTCGTTATATAGAAACTATTTATTTAGTGTTTGGTAAGTACCAATTTAAAGGTAAGTTTATGAGCTATCAAGCCCACTATGTTGTATAATAAACATAATTAATATCTGCAGATACAATGTTATGGATTCACAGGGCAGGTAGGTACAGGCATCGAATCCATTTTATTATACAATTAGGTATATTAGGTATATTGTACTAAAACTAATATTATTTAGAACTTACAACGCCGGCGAAAGATTTTATGTAATTCCTTCCCAACGACAAAATCTTCAGGTTCCTCATACCAGCGATCCCTACTATTTTGTCGATCATGTTTGAAGATAAACTGAGTTTCCTTAAAAAAAATACGAATTTTAACCTATATTTGTTAAGACATCTTTTAGGATTTTTTTTATTTTTTTTTATTTTTAGCGAGTAAACGAGCAGGCGGGTCACCTGATGTTAAGTGATTACCGCCGCCCATGAACACTTGTAGCACCAAAGGCATCACCAATGCGTTGCCGGCTTTAAAGGATTAGTCAAATCAAAGTTTAGTAGGTAAGTGAATAGGAGAAAGAATTGTATCCGAAGATTTACTATTACACGCGCTCTTAAGTAATCATAGATTCTTACTCGCAATTAACTAGCGTGGAGAGAGCCCCGTCCATCTTCTCTATCGGCGGCCACTGGAACTGCAGCTCCACCACCTTGGCATCTGCTGCGCTCTCCCCCTTCTCCTTCTCCCATCGCGCTATGGCCTCTTTGCACGTTGTTGGTTTTAAAGCCATCGTCTGATCGTAGAGTTACCTCGGTACCCGGAAGACTACCTACTATTTGATCACAATTACCTAAGAGAATATTAATTCAAGAGAATATAATCACTTCGTCATACCTACTATATTTTATTTGATATCCAAGTGTCACACACACACATATCACTTAGGTACAATGTCAGATTGACTGGAATTGAAAAAAATGATGCCTTTTTTTTTAAAATTCAACATTTGAGTATTTAACCAACCTATAAACGAGTAGGTAAAGAGTAGGTATTACTCGCTCTAGTACTCGCTAAATAAATTCCTGAAAATAAATGGCCAAGCTTGAAAGCATAGTATGGTGAAGGGTATGGTAGGTACATATTACACATTGTTTGAAAGATTGTTCGGTATTAGAACTATTACCTATATGTTAGTATTAGAAGTAATCATAACATAATCTAGTGCAAATCTAGTGTGATTAGGATTATGTAAATGTTACTATGTTATATTTAAAAAATTGGTAGGTAGGTACGTTACAATTTTTAGGACCAACAATATCTTAAAAACTTTTGAAAAGAAAATTACTTCCTCGAATTTTTAATAAAACTCAATTTAGGTAAAATTCAAAATTATTTATTTCATGTCTTTTTCATGTAGGCCAACTTGTGGCTCTTATGACAAATCAAGAATATACCACTGGTTCGGATTGCTGATTCTGCTGAGAAGAGCCAGCAAGAAACTCAGCTATAGTTAGGCAGCATAGTAAACAAAAACTCCCAAAATATCTAAGTGTCTATAATAATACTATTTTCATGTATGGTATAAGAGGAAGCGCGGAATCCCTGCACTTGAAATTCCGCGTGCACACATTGGAGGGAGCGGGAGAGAGCGGGAGGGTTCGGAGGTGTGAGGGCGCGACGTGATTACCGCCGGCCAACCGGGACGACCCGACCCGCTCCCGACTGTAGGTAAAGCGCCCAAGCGACACGATTAAGACTGCGCAGAATACCAAAAAAATCAGATTTCACCCACTGGATCGTGGCTAAGCGATGAAATAAAACATGCCCGGAACCTCGTGTGAAGCGCGACAAATGCTAGCGTATTGCGTCGAATAGGAGTGTAGTAAACGCCATCATGTATTCTAATAACAGCTCGTAAGATATTCATTTTTTAAAACGGCTGTATAGTCTCTTAGTAGTATGTATACGAATTTTATATAAAAATTTTGGCACTGTTATATGCAACACATTGAAAATGGTTAAAAATAAATGCAAATTGGTAGGCCTAACTTCGCGTTTTTCTTGTCGAATAAATTTCATTATTTTATGTTTTTGCTAATTTTATCGGAACCCTGTTACTAAGCCTCCGTTGTCCGTCCGTTCGTCCGTCTGTCTGTCAGCGGGCTGTATCTCATGATCCGTACAGCAAATCCGTACATATATTCAGATTCAGAGCAATTATTGAGAGAATATGTATTTCTGTTGCTGCTATCTATATCTACAAATAATAAAAAATAAAAATAAATTAAAAATGGCTAGAAACGTGGTTTTTTGGCGTTTTTTGGTACGGAAGTTCCGTACCTACGGAACCCTCCGTATGCGAGTCCGACTCGCATTTGACTATATTAGAAACAAATATGAAATACGTAGTATATTTTAGTATTTAGGTTTCTATTATACCTATATTATAGACACGAATTAAGGGTAGAAGCACTTTGCGGATGAGAGCGGCAGCGGTCCACGTGCCGGCGCGTGTCCCTAAAGCATTACTTTATGACGCCTATGGGGTGGAATAAATATTTGTAATCCGAAAAGCTATGTTTATATTATAAGTGCCCCTGTTATGTATCAATAGGATCATTTAAGAACCATAGATGTAATTGACCAACGTAATGGAACCGGAAAATGTTAGTACGATCAATTTTCTTTTGATGTTTTTATGGGACAGCTTTACGTTTTTAGTAACTACCTACCTACCCACCGGCAGCAAGCCGGCAGCAGATACATTATGGCATCTAACATAGAGCTGGTATGCATATAAACCTTTTTCTCGTATTATATCGATGAGAATCGAGAATCATGACTTCACTCACCCCACTCCATTAATCAATAATGGTACCTATTATAGAGGTTTTCTTGGGGCAATACGGTGGGTTCCCAGATCCATAGGCATAAAATATTACAACTCAGTTAAGATCACGAGATTTAAGACTCTTAGGATGGCAACTGATATTTCGGTATAAAAAACCACTAAAGTAATCCCAAATAATCTAGTCAGTTGTTGTAGGGCAATCTGCGATAAACCATACATCCGACGAGTGATATGTGTTATAGTGGGTATAATTTGGACATGGCGTGGAAGAAGCTAAATTAATTCATTTCACAATGGTATTATAAAAGTTTATGTAAAAACGTATTCTACTGTTTACTTTACGTAACGAATATTTATAACGAGCTTTCGTTCTTACATCCTAACAGAATAGTTACATGGATAACTGTTTTAGAACGTAACTGTCAGTACAACTGACATTGTCATAAGAAACGAAATGTCATAACATGCCAGTGTCAATATTGGTTAAACGTGAGAAATTATCCTAACCTCAAAGTTCTTGTTTTATGTGGAATAAAATTATTTAAAAATGGATGATTTACAAATGAATATATCAGTTTCCAAGAAGGTAAGTGTAGTACATTGTATTATGTGATTACATTTTCCAACATTTATTTTACGTAAAGGTTGTTTTAGAAACCAAACAAGAAGAATAACGACCCACAATGCCCATCAAATAACGCTTCAGACTACAAGTTTAAGTCCAAACCTGACTTTAGCGGTAAAATTATTGCGAGGAAAAGAGCCCAAAACATAGGTCAAAAGAAGTTTTCCTTAAAAAACTTAGAGGAACCTCAAAACAAAAGACCCAAACTGACTCAGTCTACTTCTACAAAAGAACACAATTTAGCGACGACTTTGCGAGATCTTAGCGAAAATACTGGCAAATTTCATGGTAAAAATTATCAGGAGATTAACGATGAAATACAGATTAATCAGAAACCACGCAGCGGGGCCTGGATATCATCATTGTTCAAAAATAATCCCGAAGTACCTAAAATGGGACAGAAAGCAGTTAAACCATTGGTTGAGAAGGTCTTTGCCGGCAAGACATTTTCAGATTTGAATATTCATCCTCACAGTATTGCCAATTTGAAACAAAATCTTAATTTGACGGAGTTAATGACAGTGCAGCAAAAAGCTGTTCCAATTATTTTAGAAGGAAGAGATGTTTTAATCAGGTATTTAAGAACATTACTACTGCTTTAATTGGTTTTTTAATTACTAATATATTGTAAAATTTAATTATTATGAATACTAAGTGATAAGTATGAGTCAAAGTACAGATATTATAAGAAGAAAGTTCAGTGGGGGAGTTACTCACAAAAATTCTCTGTCATTTTATTATTTAGACATATGTACTGGAAGGCTAGGTAGAATAACATGCAGGTAGCTGTTGGATACAAGCGCCTCAAGACTGCTGAGTTTCACACAAGACACCTATGTCCAGCAAATGATTCCTATTTCCAAGAATGAAAAAAAAAATTCTGACCGAATTGATAACCTCCTCCTTTTTGGAAGTCGGTTAAAAATTGCTTTTCATCACCAATATAAGAAAAAAAGATATCCATTTTTTAATTTTTAATTTTTTCTTTGTTATATTTGAATTGACATGAATTAAGACTTATTATTCTTTATTGAACAATTCCTTATTCATTAGATCACAAACAGGATCTGGGAAAACTTTGGCATATGCACTGCCAGTTATTGAAGGGTTGCAAGCGATAAGGCCAAAAATAAATAGGCATGATGGTGTACGAGCAATTGTTGTGGTCCCTACTCGAGAGCTAGCAGTACAAACATACGAGTTGTTTGTTAAACTTGTGAAGGTAAACATCTCTATTTAAAATACAGTCGATGCTCCTCATTATTCCTAGTAGGGGATATGTAGAAGGTTGAGAAAAGTTTTTGCTGCAAATACAGAAAATGTTCAAAATTTTTTCATCTGCAAATACTGAAACCACATCAGTTACCAATGAAAATACCTCGGATGTTTAAAGGACTGCATCTTACATCTCAGTTTTGAATTCATAAAAATTTAAAATGTATGTATGTATGTACAAAAATAATTTTTTTTAGTAAAACTTGTTACAAAATAAAAACCATTTTACTTTTATACATTTACTATGCTTTTTAGGAACTTAGTAAAATTTTTATTATATGCTATTGCTATTATAATCCACTACTTATAGTGAATTAATATATTAATCTAAAAAGTTTTAATTTAAAGTAAAATAATTCAGTTGAACAATATTTATTGAAATAAATCTATAATGTTTTCTCATAGCCCTTTATCTGGATTGTGCCTGGTTTACTAAGTGGAGGTCAAAAGAGAGATAGTGAGAAAGCAAGGTTACGAAAGGGCTTCAGTGTACTAATCGGCACTCCAGGTCGTATCAATGATCACTTGAGGCATACACATTCATTAAACTTTGCTAAAACTGGGTAAGCTATTTGTTATTTTATTTGCCAAAATTCCATTGTATTGATTTGAATGCACAGCTCAAAACACTAGACAGATCACGCTGAAATTTGGTTTATAGATAGCTATTATGATGTAGGCATGCGCTGAAAGAAAGGATTTTTGAAAATTCAACCTATTAAGGGGTAAAATAGAAGTTTGAAAAATCGAACATACCGTGAGTAAACTTGTGGGAAGAAGCTAGTTATAAATAAAATTAAAAGTAGTAGTACTAATTTATAGAGATAAGTTATTTTATGAACTTATCTTTTACGTGATTTTTGGTCATCCTAGATGTCTTATACTAGATGAAGCAGACAGATTATTAGACATGGGTTATGAAAAAGATGTAGCTGCTATTGTAAAAGCCATTGAAGACCACAAAAAAGCAGCAACTTATGACCCTCTTGCACTTATGAAACAAACCTTTAACAAAAAAATCTTAGAGAGTGATAATATTCAAGATAAGGAAGATGAGATCATTGATGATAAAAATGAATGTGAAATTAAACATCCATTAACTAAAGTATTTATGTCTAAAGAAAGACAAACTATACTTCTCTCTGCTACCCTTACAAAGGTATGTATTAAATTAATAAAGAGTATAACATTGAATTTCAGTATTTTGTTTCCACACACATTCATATCGATAATTATATATTTGATAGTAATTCTAAGTGATCAACGTTACAGATCTTGAACTTAGTTTTTATTATAGATTAGATAGTAAAGAAACTAATAAAAAATTTACCTACCCTTTAGGCTGTCGAAAATTTAGCTGGAATAACCATGCAGGATCCTGTATTTGTAGATACATCTGATGGTAAAACACTTGTCGCTGATTCGTTAAAACCAAACAAATCGGCTCAAAATTTCAAAGTAAATGACCAAACCTCGGAAAATCGAAGTAAAAATGTTATTACTAAGTCAGAGCAAATGATTAGTCACAACAAAGAAATATTAAACGATAATAGAGAAGTAAGCCATTCAGGTAATCTAAGGAACTTGCTTATGTATTATAACAAATTAATATAAATATTTTCTTATATTAGCTATAATGTCATTCAAACGTTTTAGGTCTTAAAGCTTTTAATGGATCTAAACACCCTGAATTGTTCGTTACCAGTAAAAACGAAGAAACAGTTACAAGTAAAATAGTTACCGATGTTAGAAAAGACACAGACAGTGATAGTGATTCTGATTATGAATATTTCAAAGTTCAAAAAGAGATAGAAAATAAAAATGACACTAAAAAAGTGGAAGATAAAACTGAAGAAAACACCGATGATATACCTGAAAGTAAAAATACTTTTGTAGAAGCCATTAAAACAGCTATTGTAGAAGATGAACTTGTATTGCCAGCTACAGTTAATCAGACATTCCTTGTAGTACCAATGAAACTTAGATTAGTAACATTATGCTCCCTTATAGTAGAGCACTGTGTATTAAATAAAAAGGGAGGAAAAATGATTGTTTTTATGGCTACTCTGGAAATGGTAGACTATCACACAGAATTAATAGAGACAGTTTTAACTGGCAAAGATGTTAAGAAGAAAAATGACGCAAAAAATTCAAAGGCTAAGAAAAAAAAGAACAATAAAGGAAAGGGAAATAATGAGGTAAGTTTAACTTACTTCAAGGACTGTTAATAAATACGTAAAGTGCTTAGGAAAAGAAAAATTTTAATTCTAAGTGGGACGTTATTAAAATATTTCGTCGAAAACAACTATTAAATACGATTATTATGATTTTTCTTACATTTTTAACCGACTTCCAAAAAATGAGGAGGTTCTCAATTCGTCTGAATCTTTTTTTTTTTATGTATGTTCCCCGATTACTCGAAGACGCCTGGACCGATTTGAAAAATTCTTTATTTTGTTTGAAAGGGTATACTTCCCAGGTGGTCCCATTGTCATCAGGTCAGGATCAGATGATGGGACCCTGGAGAAATCGATGGAACTCTTCAGATTTTATAAGCACAATTGATATACTTTGTAGTGGCGTTTGAAGTCGGTTTTGTAAAAAGAATTTTTCCGTTTATAATTTTAATAAATAAAAAAATATTTAATAAAAATCAGCCTATAGGTTTTTGTTTTTAGAGATGATTATTTACTATTGCTTTTATTGTTGTGTTATTGTTCATTTATTTTGATGTGAACCCAGAAAAAAAATTTAATAAACTCCACAGCAGTAGTTCTATGCTTTTCGTGTGATTTTCGGCTCATGCACTTGTGATCATTATTTCCTATTCAGTTCAATTCATTGAGTCCTTCCTTCTTAGGATGATTCAGAATCAGAAGAATCGGATTCAGAGTTCGAGATTAATTATGAGGCGCCAGGGGAAGGCGGTCTTGTGCCTCTCGATCTGGACATCTTCAGCTTACACGGTTCCATGGCTCACGAGCGGCGGATAGAAGTGTTTAAGCAGTTCCGAGCTGCCAAGAGAGGATTGCTTATTTGTACTGTAAGTGCTGTGAATTTCCTATGTGATCTTGATTATTTTATTGTTTGTTGGTTACCTGTCTCTATTTAATATTGGTAATTATTTAATCATACTAGATGATTCCCACGACTTCGTTCGCGTGGATTATAGTACATTATGGTACAAGTGTAAAAGTTGGTGATTACCGCTGAGGCGCTATTGAGACCCGAGCCTAGGTGAGGGTCTTAAGGTAGCTGAGGACGGTAATCATCAATATACACGTGTATCATACGACGTTTTTCAACACACTTGTGAAGAAAATAATACTAAAATAGTACATTATGGTACAAAACAGTGAAAACGAGTTGTGAAAATTTTTTCGCAATGGCGGGAAAAATTAATGTTGTTCTTTTGTTCGCCCTCTTGAGATGCTCTTGAGGGCAGGCAAAGATCGATGACCATACAGCCTATTCAGGTGTTTATTTGATTTAATCAGTTTTCCGGAATAAGATAATATAAAGAACAAGATACCTTTAATGGCCATAGATTAAAAGAATGAGGTTTCTTTTTTTTTTGGCTTTTCTCTTATAGCCACGTACAAAATGGGGAATTTTCAGTTTTCTTTATTACAGAAAAAACAAAAGTTATATTTGAGTGACAGTTTTATTTATTAAACACGTACAAGTTGAAATTATCTATTTAAATACAAAGTTGTATGAAATGAGCAAGCAATAGGTATCTTGGCAATAGGTAGGATCTTTTTTGTAATAGAACCTTTTTTAAGAACAAAGCAACTCAACCAATAAAATTAAAAAAAAATTCTATAACTCACATTGTGAATAATGGTAATAAAAAGTCACAGTTTGAGTTAAAGGTGTCATTGTGTGCCTGTGTGGTGAACCGGGAGCCATTTTATGAGCAAGTGTGTTGAAAAGGTTTTTTATTCCCGCGGGAACTCTCTTATTTCCCGGGTTAAAAAGTAGCCTATGTTCCAGACTATAATCTATCTCTGTGCCAAACAGCCAAATCGGTTCAGTCGTTGCGATGTGATTGAGTAACAAGTATTCAAACTTTCCCATTTATAATATTGATAGGATAATAGGATTAATGTATGTTACAATAGTAAAACGCGGAACAATAGTGTGTTTAATATTACATTAAAATATTTTTATATCCAATATGAGAGATTTCACTTCAATACACACTCGTAATAGTATCATATCATGATGATTTAAGAGTTTTCCGAAGAATTATATTATAGGTCCTTTCTAATTCCATGGATTTAACACTGTTTTGAATTTATTGTGATTTCTGAACTAGTTTTTGCTCGCAACTTTGTTCGCGTGGAGTACTTAAGGTTTTTAAAAATCTCGCAGGAACACTTTTTTCGGGATAAAATGTATCCTATAGTCACTCTGCAAGTCCTCAACTATACTACTCCGTTGTTCGTTCGTTGCTCCGTTGCTGCATGATTGAAGGACAAACCAAAAACAAACAAGCATATTAGTAAGGACATAGTAATCAGCTTCAAGTTTATTTTAGGACGTAGCAGCTCGTGGGCTGGACCTGCCTAAGGTGGACTTAGTGCTACAATATTGCGCGCCGGCCTCCGCGACTGACTACGTTCACAGGTATTGCAAAATTAATCCACTAGTTTAGTCCAAAGATTTACAACAGTATTTATATTTTTTCTTAAACTTTTTAAAATGTCAATTTCAATCTCACCACCTGGATGCCTGGAGCACTTCGACCATCCATTGTGCCAGATCTTTTTTTCCACGTACTTTGAAACTGTGGAACCAACTTCCTGCGACGGTGTTCCCGCTGAATTACAACATGGGGTTATTCATGGGGCGGACCAACATATTCCTGAAAAGCCGGCAACGCATTGGTGGTGCCTCAGGTGCTACAAATGTTCATGGGCGGTATGGCGGTAATCACAATCAGGTGACCCACCTGCTTCTCTGCCCGCTAAAATTGTATAAAAAAAAATTATTTGGAATAATCTTTTCAGAGTGCTACTAATATTAGTGAAATCTGTTGAATACATTTTGAGTTACAGGCTTTTACATACATAGATACATCGGAGTGAGTTAACTTTATTTTTTTATACGTGCTCAGGGTAGGTCGGACGGGCCGCGCGGCGCAAGTGGGAGCGGCCGTGTTGTTTCTTCTTCCGAGTGAGGCAGAATTTGTGAGGCATTTAGAACAGAAACGTATAAGGTAGGTACCGTATCTGCAGAAGAATCGAGCTTTATATTCTCATTTTTATAGAAAGCACTAATTAATTTTAACCTCTTAATTTAAAATTAAAATTTATTAGCTTAAGAAAATTGAATATTTATTTTATGTAAAACAAGCGAGTCTCCAATCCGCTGGACACAGACGGCGCAAGACCGAGTTCTTTGTCGATTCTATTTATAACTATTATTAACAACGATGGTGTACGGAAAAACTCGAATGAGTTTGTTTACACCAAGCTGAAGTACCTTGTAAAAATTTTTTTGTTTTGGAATAAATCACACTTCACACTAATATTATAAAGCCGAAAGTTTGTATTTGTATGTGTGTGTGTGTGTGTGGTGTGTGTATGTTTGTTATTCCTTCACACCACAACGAATGAACCGATTTGGCTGAAATTTGAAATGGAGATAGCTCATACCCAGAATTAAAACATAGGCTACTTTTTATCCCGGAAAATTACAGAGTTCCCGCGGGAATCAAAAAACCTTTATCCACGCGTACGAAGTCGCGGGCATCGTCTAGTAAATAAATAAAAATAATAAACAAACTATGTAGATTGCGGCAATCGGATGAGTCGCGAGCGTTGGACGCGTTGCAATCCGTAGTGCCGTCGGCGCCAACGCGCCAACGCGCCGCCATCGCCGTGCAGACCAGGCTCGAACACACCGCGCACAGCTCCAAGGAGTGGCTGGCGAGAGCTAGTAGAGGTGTGTACTAACTTTATGGAATAGTAAGCTCAGAAACATACTCTATAAATTATTATAGATACAAAATTATGAATTATACTGCATAAAATATGAATTAATTTTATATACAAACTAGCTTTTATCCGCGGCTTCGCTCACGTTAGGTTCGATTTTTAAACCCCTATTTTACCTCTTTCGGGGTTGAAATTTTTTAAAATTCTTTCTTAGCGGATGCCTACGTCCTAATAGCTACCTGTATGCCCAGCTCGATCGGTCCAGTGGTTAGAGCTGTGCGTTGATAGATCAGTCAGTCAGTCAGTCAGTCAATCAGTCAGTCAGTCACCTTTGCCTTTTATATATTTAGATATTGCCTTCCTTAAGCTTAAATGTCGTTAACTATCTATTAGTAGTATTGACCACAATACTTTTTTTTATGACATAAGCTCGCGTTTGACGACAATCAATGATGGAAAGCATTGATGAGGTAGACCTCAACCTAGAGGTTGGAGTACGCTAGCCTAGAAAATGCCTATTCACTCTTGTCTTAAAGGTACTCAGATTATCGGAAACACAGAAGTTGGAAGTGCGTTCCATACCTTAGCCGTTCGTTTCAGAAACGTTGAATAAGCGTTTCGTACGAATAGGTTGAATTTTAACCACGTATGTATGTGTGCCATCGCTCATGAGTTCTCGAAGTTCTGTGGTAAACCGGTGAGGTGAGCACATGGTTGTGAATAGCGTTGCCAGACGACCCGTATTTCCCGGGACATCCCGTATTTTAGGCATAGTTTAAAATGTCCCGGCGGGACTGACTCTGTCCCGTATTTGAACCGTGCGTACCGTTTTTCATTATGAAATAGATCTAAGTATTCACACGCAACGTTCGTAAAACGTACTCGTCTCGCATTCGCAGCCCGCATCGACCAATGACAGTGTTAGTGTCAGAATGACAATGTTAAAACGGACTCGATCCTCGGAAAAATATAAAAAACTAGCGGACCCGACAGACGTTGTCCTGTCTTAAGTTTTTTTACATCCTCTTTGACGAAATTGGCAGCACGCATTCTGTCAATGTTATGTCAAACGCCATAAGGTTACATCAAAAAAGTTTGAATTGTAAAAGCGGTTACATTAGAAATAATTTAATATGGTGGTTAATATTTCTTAAATTTTCTAATTTTCCGCGCAATTTTCTTAATTTTTTCTTTCATAAGAACCTTTTCCTAACAATAACAAACACCATAAAAAAAGAATTAGCGAAATCGGTCCAGCCGTTCACGCGTGATGCGATGACCAAGGAAATAGGGATTCATTTTTATATATATAGATGACACTTAATAATTTTGTTTTTCATTTGTCCCGGGGAAAAAACTGAAATCCCGAATTTTTTTGCCCATTTAACCATTTGTCGCTTATAAGCTGAAAAAAAATCTGGCAACTCTAGTTGTGAAGGTAGTAAGGTCGTAACGTTATATCAGCGTTCACATCGTGGGTGCGGTTCTACTCGGGCTACCCGCGCGAGGTGCGCGCGTGGCTGGACGCGCGGCTGCTGCACCTGGGCCACGCCGCCAAGGCCTTCGCGCTGCGCGAGACGCCCGCCGCGCTCGCGCGCCGCGCCCGCGCCGACCCCGCGCTGCAGCGGGACAGGCCCCACAACCGACTGACGCTGCCCGACGACGAACAGCAGAAACGACCCGGGTAAGCTAAACATTCATACTTCGCCTATTTCATATTAAACAGTATATTAAACATTTTTATATCTATACTAATATAATAAAGTGCAAGAGTTTGTGTCTTTGAACGCGCTAATTTCAGGAACTACTGGTTCGAATTGAAAAATTCTTTTTATGTTGGATAGTCCATTCATCGAGGAAGGCTTTAAGCTATATAACATCACGCTGATCATAATAACAGAAATTGACGCGGACAAAGTCGCAGGCAACAGCTAGTAATATAATAAAGTGCAATAGTTTGAACGCGCTAATCTCTGGAACTACCAGTCGGATTTGCAAAATCCTTTTTGTATTTGATAGCCCAATTCTTGAGGAAGGTTATGGGCTATTTAACATCTCGGTACGACTCTTAGAAGCCGAGCAAAAAGAAAAAAAACCGGTCAAGTGCGAGTCATACTCGCGCACTGAGGGTTCCGAAACTGTTGACCATTGTATTAATTAGGTACCTACTAGATGACAGCTTAAGTGTGCAGTGTTATTGAAGTTCCTATAGACGCCTTCCGGTCGCATCATCAGACCCTGCATATCATCTAGGACTAGAGTACTTGTCAAGATGAATCAAACAAGCCCAAACTCAATGGGGTTGTGTAGTTTTCTCACAGTTCCCACTCTCCATGTTTCATCCCATTATTTGTCTCTTTGAGTTACTTCCATAATGCAATGTATAACTTGTAAAACTAAGTCTAAGCTGTCTTTAAAGCATTCGAGATAGTCAATCAAAAGATTCTCTATGTTTGACAGAATTTTCTTTGTGACCCTTTTCATGTCTGAACAAGCAAGTAATAATATCGTATGTTCTTAATAAATGTGGGAATAGCTCAAAGTAAAAACACTAAATATATATTAACTTCTTTTATTTAAACTACTTTTAGCACTCCTTAGCATGTCTTAACTCTGTATGCCATCTTGCCAATCTTTTTTAGCTCCATATCTTCCCACTCTCTCTATCGCATACATCCATCCCTGTCATACACTTACATTCCGTTTCCCTGCGACTCGGTCATCCTGCAACTATGTCTGTCCCCAGACATACCTTCTCCGTTCATACATCTTTACCATATTCATACTTCCTCGCATACTTCATACCTTCTCAACACTAACACACCTTAAGTTAAATAATACAGTTTTCACAATAATACATCTTAAGTTAACCAATATAGAATGACATCTTATAAGGAATCTAAACACTAGTAAGTATACATGGTCACAAATTATTATAATTAATATTTCTTCTACAAAATAAAATAAAATTTGAATGATCTCGAATTTAAAAAACCATAGGTATACTTAAGTTGGTTTTTTTTTTCCTACCATAAAGCACCATGTAACGGTGGCTTTATTTTATACTACCATCTAGCCTGTGGGCTAATAAGTAATATTACTTTAACTTAAACTTATTATTAATTTCTATATTATCTAATTTACCGTCCAATAACTGTCCTTAGTTTATTCTAACGAGTTCACTATAAGTTCACTTTGAGTTCACTGTGTGTTCTTAAGTTGGTAATAACAAAATCATGTACAAACATATTATCAGTGTAACACATAACCTAGTATATATACAATATACTTGGCGGTGCTGTTGACAAAGCTAACTACATACATCTACTTAACTATATTAATACACAAACATTCATTCAACACAGTCACCTTCATTATTACTTCACAGTACTATTTACCTACTATTACTATCTCTATCCACTATTCGACTCTGGTTATTTTTTCATAATAATTGGTCAGCTGAGCCATGCATCTTATACATATTTCCAATTCTTCTTCTTCTTTAAAAAATGTCCATTGCTATGGTTTATTTCTTTTTCCAATTGCTTGGGTATGAACAACGATTGTCCTGGATACTTGCAGAGTACATCTCCATCCAGTGAGTAATTATTCTTGTACGACTGTTCTTTTATCTCCTTACTTGCTCCGATGCTATCTTTCTTTTTAACGAATGTATTGCCTTGCTTCAATAATTTCGGCCGCTGTGCTATGGACACTTCATCTTTTAACAAGCTCTTGAGCTGCTGAGGTGCCGCTTTAACTTGGACTGGATGGTAGTTATCTATGCACTCAGTGTTGCCAACAAGGTGAATCTAAAACTTGCTAAACTGATGTTAAAATTTTGCCAAAATTATGCTAATTGCTTTATAATATTGCCAGAAAATAAGCTAACATTTTTCAATGTCAAATACAACGTCATTTAATTTTAAATGTTTATTAATCAACAAAATTTTGATTTCTTCTACGTTTTAATCGACTATGTTACTAAATAAAATGTTAATATCTTCGTCTTCTTACTACTTTTAAACTTTCTTTCATTTACAGTGACAGTAAATACGTGAATACGCGGTAATCGCGGTATAGTACTTACAATCTATCTCGCTTCTTTCGTAAAGGAAGGAGGGAGTGAAAGAATGCTGTTTGTCTATGGTATATTGAATTAGATTTGTTGGGGAATCCCCGAAACACGCTTGAGAGCGTTTGACGTAAAGGTTACCTTGCCGTTAAGTTGGCACCATCATCAAATATCAGACAGTGATGCCCTATCCAACTATAAAGAAGTACATCAACAATAAAAAACAAATGATAATTACAGTATATTTTATATATATTTTTGAAGTATTTGGACTTAAAAAAGGAAAGTAAACTTGTTATTCATAATTATTTTATATGCCAAAAAATATGCTATTTGCTAAATAACTTATAAAAATGCTAAACAACATAAAAATATGCCAAATCTAGCATAAAATTTGCTAAATTGGCAACACTGATGCACTGGTCAACCTCCTGCTTAATTAATGGCTTTCCGACATGTTCCACCAAAGATTCCACTTCACTCTTGATGTTTCCCTTAGCTAACCACCCCTTCGCATCTTTAAATATGGACGTATCCTTCTCTCATTAACACTGTTACATCTTTCAAAAACTCATTTCCTAATTCCTATCGTTATATGAACATTCGAAATATTTTAACAATTCAATTCAAACATTATTTAATAAGACATGACAGTTTTTGACAACTGGGTTATAAGACTGCGTTGACCTCTATTTTTAATCTATGATTAACACTGGATTGTAAATGCCATAGCATATTCTATTACATATCTACCTATTCTACAAAAAAATGAAGGTAAATTTATTAGGTACTAGACGATGCCCGCGACTTCGGCCGCGTGGATCAAGATTTTTCAATTCCCATGGGAACTCTGTAATTTTTAGGGATAAAATGTTGCCTATGTTTTAATCCTGGGTATTAGCTATCTCCATTCCAAATTTCAGCCAAATCGGTTAATTCGTTGTGGCGTGAAGGAGTAATAAGAGTAATAAACATACACGCACACATACATATACAAACATTCGGCTTTATAATATGAATTAGTGTGATATGTGATATAGTGTGATGTGAATACAAAATATGACGGCATAAATTAATTAAAGAGATAGGTAATAGATAAAAAATGTTTTTCTTATTGTATATGCCATTGCAGATTCTATTACATACCTGGTCTATTCTACAAATCATAGAGTAATTATAGAGGTCAGTCTACAAAAGTTGTGACAGTTCTGTGTTGTGACGCATTAAAAAGTTAGGCTTAGAACAAACTATCCGACGCGTCAACCGCGGCTGGATAGTGAATGTACATTGAATTGTGCACACAATCGGACGTAGTCGCGGACGTAACCTTGGGCAATTCTTGAGTCTTCGGATGTCCGATAGAAATCTGGGCCTGCAGATCTCAAACGACTGTGAAACCTTATCTGTCGCGGCTCTCAGTCGCAGCTTACATCTGCATCTGATAGTGTGTTTTAGCTTCAGATACTTTACTCTATTTAAAAGTCATAGTAAGTGGTAGGTTTTTATTTGGTTTTTAGCTGTTTAAGTTACTCTTACTATGTTTAGAGATATCAATATGTTCGTCATTTGTAAGACTTTAAAGCTGGTGTTTGTAAAATATAACGGCACTTACCTTACTATGAAACTAAGAATTAGGTATGGAAAAAAACGATTTTTGGAAGATGTCCCTTAATTTGTTTTAATAATGAGAAAGCCGTGGTTTTAAAGCTGTAACTTTTCACTGAGTTAAGCTATAAGCTTGATATTCTTAAAACACTACGAGACCATTGAACTTTATATTCAGTATAAATTTCGACTTAGTATCATAAGCCGTTTTCGAGAAAAACGGTGGTGACACACTGACAGACAGACGGACAACGAAGTGATCCTATAAGGGTTCCGAAGTTTTTTTCGGAACCCTAAAAATAGCGCGGGCGAACAATGCGATGCGGTGAGTCGGTGGTCGAGGGCGGTCACCCGAAAAGAACCGAACAAGAACCGAACCGAAGGCTATTTATTATTAATTCGGAAGATCAAACAGTTCCCGCGGGTTTATTAAAAACTAAATCCAAAGTCGCGGGCAACAGCTAGTATTTTATATTCTATTTTGCTCGCGGCTTCGCTCACGTTAAGTTCTATTTTTCGAACCCTTATTTTACCCCCCGACTTCATTCACATGCCACTCTGTAACTCTCCAAGTCCGTAACAATCCCATGCAAAATATCATGTCGATCTGTAGCTTTATTACGCCATGATTGAAAGACAAACCAACAAACAAACACTTTCGCATTTATAATATTAGTGCTATCCTACATTTAAAGATATGCTCCGAATAATATTTTAATTAAACCACATCTCGGGAATTGCGCCCTGAGAGTGTTGATCATCTTACGCTACAGCCATGTTCCAAATGCCAATCAACGTCGAAATAAGTGTCGTTTTTTTACAGGTTCCCGAAAATGAAAGTGGGTGTATTCGCGCACAAAATAGTTAACAAACAAAGCTCTATGCACACAGCAAGTGAATTTGACAGCGGTTTACCACAAGTTGACACTTATACGAAGAAGATCAAAAGCAATAGATAAGTAGAAGTCATAGTCCATATCGAATAGATACTCCATTGTATGCCATTGTAAATAAAAGTTTTACATAAATACTGTCTGTTTTTTATTAAATCTCAATAAATTCCTATAATAATCAGTTTTATTTTGGCAAAAACTAGGAATTTCACTATGAAGGTGTTAAGACTTAAATAATATCTAAAGATTATGAATAGATTGAATATCTATACCAAATAGACGTAAGAGAGTATTTCTGAATCCTTCGTTAGTAAAGCTATGAAGCTCAATTTTATTTTATGTCATATTATGTCGTGAAATGTGACCTAAGATAAAATTGTGTTACATAATATGTCATTATTATTATTATTTATTTTATTTATTTATTCTGTACATAATAAACTTAAAAACTAAACTTAAATATACAAAGGACGTGTACAAGCCCTTACTTATTAACATTTTTTTTCCAGGCAATATCATGCGATTCAGCCATGTGGCTATGAGCAGATGATTGTGTTGACATAGTTAAACTTCTTTTCATCTAGTGACCTTTGTGAAGTGTTCTTTGTGACCTTTTTTGTGTTGTCTGATTTTTAATCTAGGTGTATGATAAGTATTATGGGAGTCGTAGCCAATGAAACATGGACCTTGCCCAAAAATTCGAGTCGTGGTCCGCGAGACGACTTGAGATTAATGGGAGGGCGGCCGATGGCTACCGTTTTCATTTCTGACTCACAAGTGACTCGAATGAAAAATGATTTTAAACCATTACCGAGCCTCGTCCGGCCTTTTGATATTTAAATTTTTTTTCAAGCGGCCGTCATTACGCCGGGATGAGTTGCGAATTTCGCCCCAGCCGCGGTTTTTGTTAGTCCCGACGACTTTTTTGTCGTCCTCATTTACGATGTTTTTATTGCTGCATAATGGAAAATTAAAAGAGTATTGTGGGGCGCTTTCATGCCGTAATCAGTCTTTTCAAGGTTGAGCTTTGCTCCTTAGTCCTTGGTGACAATGTTTTAAATGACTTAATCGTGACGGTGATAAATTCGTTGATTGTTACGTTCACCAAAGAATCTTATCTACATATTTTTAGTAGGTAGGTACACTTATTTAGACGGCATCGTCACTTACTACTAGTTTAGATCGCAGTCAAGGGCCACCTTGTAATAATTAAAAATAACGGAACCCTTAAAAAGAAGTCTACTATATAATTTTTTATTTTAAATGTATATAATTTTTTTTATAATAAATACTTAACAGAATTAAAATTATGAAAAACATTTTTTCAATATTAGGGAAAATAAATTAATAAGAAAAAGTAATCATCAATGAGACTGCATTAAAGTAACACGGAGCCAAAGTTTCCCCGTTGTCGCGCCACTGAGCCAAAATTTCGCCCGTCGTCGCGCCCCTGAGCCAAAGTTTCGCCCGTCGTCGCGCCCCTGAGCCAAAGTTTCGACCGTCGCGTCGTCGTCGCGCCCCTGAGCCAAAGTTTCGACCGTCGCGTCGTCGTCGCGCCCCTGAGCCAAAGTTTCGACCGTCGCGTCGTCGTCGCGTCCCTGAGCCAACGTTTCACCTGTCGTCGCGCCCCTGAGCCAAAGTTTCTGTGGTTCTTTCCAATGCATGTGTCGTACAATGCTATGACAATGCCGTACCGATTTCCTCGTTCTTATGTAGCAATACTAAACTCTCCATTAGCTGGGGATGCTCCATAGGGGATTTTAGTCAAAACTAACAATACTAACATAGCAATAGGGAATTTTGTTTACTAACACACTAACTAACTTAGATGATAATAAAATTAAAATTAATTTGTAATATGGACACCTTGTCTAAAATAAATGATTATTTATTTAGCAAGAAATGGTTAGAATTATTTTGCTATACCTAATCCGCCAACAGAAAAAATCGGTCAAACATGCAGTTACAAGCTACAACGCAACAGTAGCTAAATAATTCTAACCTTTTCTTGCTAATCATTAACTTCCGCAAAGTAACATCTGATTCTCTCCAATGATTATTTATTCATTTATTTTATTAATTAGCGATTCCGTCAACTGAACAGATAAGTTAGTGACAATTTTGGGCATTTGTTGTCTCTCTTACATAGTAATATTTACAGTACGCTATCCGCGGCAGTATAGTTGTACGGGCCGGCTTCGCGCATCATTTAACAACTCATTTGCATGTCGGGCGGCGCCAAAGCTCGTGAAAAGGCCTTTTCATTAGCATCAGCTCTACTGAAAAATTGTTTTGCCAGATATCGCTTATGTAAAGCGAGGCCTATTTTATTTGATTCAAATTATTACTCCCAACTATGACTCATTGCAATCTGGTTTGAGTTTATTTTTTGTTTTTACACGCGTTCTGAGTGCATAATATGTTTTATGTGTGTTTTGATTAATGATATCTCGACGTTCTACTCTATATATTACTTCATTCGGATAGAAATATAAGTTGTTTCATAATCATAGCCGGGAATTTTAAATGATATATCGCACGTTTAAAACAAAAGTGGCGTTTTACAAAAATTGTAATTTTTCAGTATGACCATTTAAAGTTTTGACAGCATTTTTGTTCAATATCTTAGCAAATAACTGGAAGAAAAGAATGCAATTAATTTCATTTATCAATTTGACTATCTAATTTAAGTTGTGTACTGAAAACATGCCAGTAAATTATGGAGTTAATTTAGAAAACATGGTTTTAAAAAAAGTTCCTTATAGTGCCACTTTTGTTTTCAAGGTGCGATATCTATATAGGTATACTAGCTTTTTAGAAGAGAAGGAAAAAATTAGTTATGTAGGTACATGTGATATAGTGCTTATTAGCTGAAATAGGAACTAAGCTATACTTACTTATGAGTTATGTACCTATAACCATAAATGTCAGCTAAATTCAAATAATATGTTATACCTAAGTAAAAAAAGAATAGGTAGGTATGTATGTCTTTTATAATATAGGTAGTCCCGTAACGACTTGACGATTATTTATTATATTCTAAGAAAACTCGAACCGTTATATGAATAACCAGTTGACTAGTTGATGCCAGCGGCTTTGCTCGCGTGGGTTTAGTTTTTAAAATCCCGCGGGAACTCTTTGATTTTCCGGGATAAAAAGTAGCCTATATCACTCTCCCGATACTCAACTATACCCATGCAAAATCACATCAAATCGGTTGCTTTGTTGCGGCGTGATTGAAGGACAAACCAACAAACAAACACACTATAGTAAGGAAATTAGTGAGGATGGAAAGGGGTCTCGACCCTTAGCATTGAGGAATACGATGCAGAGAGAGGCTGACCTAGAACACGGTTTTCACGTTGCGCTGTTTAGGCTAGACAACAGATCCTACAAAGGGATTAACACGATCCATACAATAGGTATGTAGTAAGTATTTTATTGAAGGGTTCGAACAGTTGGTGTATGCGTTGAGCGGTCGACGGTCGGCACTCGGCAGTACAAACGCGCCGCATCACGACTCACGACCTACCGAATTATGAGCACAAAGAGCCGTTGATACCGAATATTCCATATAAATATTGAGCTAATCGCCCTTTCAATAAAGCGGCCCGCTTTTTATTAATAATTGATCGAAGAGCGGCTAGTCATGCGCCGTATTGTGTCGAGGAACATATTTTTTGCTGTACCTCAACTCATTAATGAGCGCCTCAGCTCCGCATATGCCGGGGAGGGCGTGTTCCAGTGAAACTTGTCCGAAACTAATTTTCGATGAGTATGGGATGCATTTTAAATACTGTGGAACCAATTTTGTTTGCTTTCCCAAACGCTTATTAATATTTTTTTAACTGCGTCGTTGGTCTAGTGTTAGCATATTCGACTGTGGATGAGGAGGTCCCGGGTTTGATTCCCAGGTCGAGCTAAAGAATGTCATCATGCTAAAGAATGTCAGAATGTCAGTGGTGTGTCATCCGTGCTCTGTAGAGCACCTAAAGCCATCGGTCCGTCGCCTGATCTCTCGACGGTCGTGGCGGATTTCCGTCCCATCGGGGTATGAGAGTGAGGGAATAGAGAGTGCACCTGTATTTGTACACACACTTGTGCACTATAATATCTCCCGCACATATAATCTTCGTAGAGATTGGCCGCAATGGCCGGGTTCGTCCGGGAGGATATTATCAATATTTTTTTCAAGTATCTACTGAAGATAGCTGTTCGTATTACAGCTTAGGCGATATATAATCGAAATTGAAGTGTTGATTGCTTATTTAACTGAGTGAATAATGTAGCGTGTTTCCAAACAGTCTAATTAGCGGTATTCGACTCTTAATCATATTCATATCGAGTTCAGCCATGATTTTAAATGAGCTACACTTACCTATGCGCCTGCTCACGCTTTTTTTTGCAGAAGCAATAGTGCGTTTATTGGCTAATTATTTTGTTGTTTATTTATGATTGTATAGCTATTTTGAATCGGTAGACGAATATCTACGTTCTACATATACCTACTTACTTTCACATTTTTCGTATAGAGTTTCATCGTTCTAGGGTTCCGTAGTAAAACTTCAAAGAAAGGGCATTATCAGATAATGCCCAACACTGCAAATACAAATAAAAAAAAGACTTGTGGCACTCGGGGACTGCCGCGGTAAAGCTATTGCATAGCATTTTTTATCAACGCCATCTAGCGGCTCACCGCTAGATGGCGTTGATAAAAAATGCGCCATCTAGCGGCTCACCTTAGAGGAGTCCCGTGTCAGGTTATTTTCGTTACGGAATTTCTGGATTCGGTCTCACGCTGGCCCGCGATAGAAGCTATGCAAATTGCAATAGCTTAAAAATTTGCCGAACACTGCATGTCCGGTGCGAGCCGCGAGGCTATATTCTAGCACCAAGGGACCCCAACGAATTACTTAAGAATTTTGAACTTGATAATATTTTAGCATAAAGCAATAAGTAGAACCACTGAAATTAATATTATAATTCAGCCTAGTTTCAATAGCATTATTATTAATTGTTCATTAATATTAATATTTCTCGTTTGCAAATTATCTCAGGCCTGAATGCGATCTTATGCATCATAAAATCAATTGTTGCCAACGTAGATTCCATACTAAGTAAAAGTCAATGAATCAATAATAGGCTAGATTACTAGATAATAAACAATTATTTAATCATAATAAATCCATATTAAAATGTTGTAGGTAATTACCTATAATAAATATTAATAAAAATTAATTAATAATTAATCAAGGTAAAGAATACCTATGTATTTTTCATAATATAATGGAAGTAGGTGTCTTAGAATAGAATATGCTTTGTTTGCTATAAAATGGGTAGGTAATATAATCTATATATATAAAATTCTAAGTCCTGACGTGGTCCTGACTGACTGACTGACTGAGATATCAACGCACAGCCTAAACTACTGAAGTGAGAAACTTGAAATTTTTACAGTTGGTTCCTTTTATGACGTAGGCGCACACTAAGAAAGGATTATTGGAAATTCCACCCCTAAGGGGTTTAAATAGGGGATGGAAGTTTATATGAAACTCCGTCATTTTTCAAGCTGTTTCCATCAAAGTTGGTATTTGAGCTTTCAGTTAAAAATAAAGAAGTACGTGTGTCACAGTTTTTGAAAATTCTACCCCAAATCCTAATTCCACGCGGACGAAGTCGCGGGGGCAAAAGCTAGTATTAATAGATATAGGTTACTTTACTTACTTTATTATTTCGCGTATCTGTTTTTGATACTTATACACTGATGTTCATAAAATGAACCGTATAGATTAATGATTATGCGTATGGTAATACAGAAGTGGTTTTCCAGTGGTAAATAGGTAACCAGCCTTCCATCTATGTAATACCTACCTGAAAAAGGTCTATAGAAGCCGATGAAAAGAGTGGGTCCTTGAGTCCAAGTGAAAAAGTAAAAGTCAAGAAGGATATGAAAATTCTACTACGTCTTATACGGACCAATGACAGTTGGCAGACGCCATTTTCTCTATATCGATCCTCCTACGTAAGTTGTGGTATCTCACAAAATTGGCATTTTAGGACTGTTGCACTATATCATTTGTTTTTGTCTATTTTATGTGTTCGTTTAAAAAAAACAGCATTCTTTAAGATAGTTTCAAGATGTATAAAGTGGTATCGTTATTAAAATGACGGCCTAAACCATTTTATTGACCTTCACCGCAATTAACGCGTCATGAATGCGTTTTGGGGATACAAAAACTTACGTAGGAGGTAACGATATGTTGAAGTATCTAACTACTCGTACCTACTACCTACTCGTGATATGCACCTATGTACTAGATGTCCACGTCAAGTTGGCCGCTAGCGCTACCTTGCCCCGCGCTGTTATGAAAATAAAAATATTGGGCTCACGTAAAACGTTTCTGTTCAAATGCTGTCAAAGGCTTGCAAACGCACAACGTTTATGCTGATTTATTTGAAGCACGTTCCATTAACAGAGGCATTATTGTCTACAACGATAAGTGAAGTGCAATTATTTTTTCACTCTGCCAGTTTATTGTTCCCGTGAAGTTTAATGTTCGTTTGTATCAGAGCTCACCGTTAACTCATGAATAATAAGAAGCAGACGCTCAGACCATTAATAGCGAGTGTTTTTCCTCTGCACTATGATTATTTCTTGCTATAACTTACAGTTTTACAAAGTGAGCGCTCAGACTATAAATTTTTTTCATTGTTAAACATCAAATCGCTTTCCACATCATTAGGTACCATACCAGTCGGTTTATTAACCCGCGATGTGGTGAAATGAAAAAACCATCCATGTTTGCTTAGTTCTGAGCTTATAATTACAACGGTCTGGTTGGGTTTCTCATTGAATTTATAATTTTATTGTTATAGGCATATTGACACAGTGTTCATCTATGTAGATCTTTGATGTAGATGCATTTTTATATCGTGACCAATCAATGCCCATTTACTCAAGGTACATTTTTAGGCGGTGCTCTGAAAACTACGGACCTTGCGCTCTACTTCTACATTATACTGTTACTTACTAGTACTAATAGATTTTTTTAGCCTAGCTGATAGCCAAATAAACGGAAAGCTTGTGCTAGGATGGGCACGACAATGGTGCAACGGGTGGGATTCAAACCTGCGACCATTCAGTTTTCAGTCCGCAACTTTAAAACCGTTGGGCTATTATGCTGCCGATCAAAAAGTGTCTGTGAAAAATAAGTTTTCACCTACTAATGTGAACCTAGGTACTTTCAGTGTGAAAGTTAATATGGATTGTGGACATATATCTAGTTGCCGCGGTGTGTCTACCTATATTTCTAAAAGTTGTAGAAATAGAACGCAAGTGGCATGTGTATTTGTGAATAAAGATTAGAAACAGACAGTAGGGTAAGGATGCCGAATATGAGATAGTTGCCAAATATGAGATAGTTAGGTTTTGGCGAAACTAATCGCCGCAGCTATTTGGCGATACTGTTACCAGAAGCCGCGTGGCAACAGACCGAAACATGTGTTGGTGCTTCCCAGTTCGAGGCGAAGTCAGGTTGTGTACGTGCGGATTTTTACGAAACCACAAAACCCGATTTTTGACACCAAATATTAACGAGGTATGTTACAACTTTATAGTCACACTAAATGATTTAAATTTACAGTCATTGTATCAGTTATATGATTAATTTTACAATGCATTTGCAGTTTAGTTGTATTTTCTTCGTCAAGAAATAATAGGCAGCCTAGTTTTTAAATTTGGGTGTTTTCCTAATATGAGACACGTGGGGGCTCCTTAAATGAGATATCTCATATTAGGATGTATAGAAATACGACTACTTAAAAACCTCTTTTTCTAGATGCCGTCGATCAAAGAAGTCCTAGGACCACGATGCTATAATATGGCCCGTAAGTGCAGTGCGAAGCAAACAAATATGTTACCTAATAGCGTCAAAACTTTCGATGTTCCTAAGAGTATCCTAGAACGTTATGTCAAAAAAGATGCTAATGCAGAAGTATTTGTCAAGGTTCATGGGAAGACCTCCAGCTTTTTCTGACTATTTAGAAGCAAAAATAGAAAAATATTGTAAAGTTGGACTAACGATTTTATGGGTTACATCTACATCTGAAGAACACCAAGCACTTGGCACAAGCACATGATAATATATTTTTAAGTTGTTACTAAAACCTTTTTATTTAGCAGTACGATGTTGTAAATTAATAAATATCGCCAATAAAAAGTTTTTTGAATTGATTTCTTTCCTTTTTCTCTAAATCTATACTATCTCATATTAAAAACCCTTGGTATCTCATAATAGGAGACCATTTCCCTGAGACGTAATTTCTGACTTTTCTAATATTATCTGATATAACAAAAAAACTATTATACCTAGCACTAAACGGTCTTTCAAGGATAAACTTCATTAAATACTTATCGAATATAAGTAATTTTCATAGTCATTAGTGCAATAATTTATTTTTTATGGCCGAATATGTAAATGGTATCTCATATTCGGCATCTTTACCCTATCTATTTATTATTTTTCTAATCCAAATTTCGCAGATTGATTATAAGTAGTTAAAGATATTTGGTAAATGGGTAATGTACGAATGTACGAATTAGAAAAACTGAATGCAATTGCGCTACGTCTTTGAGTAAGAATTTAACCAATTTGATCTTCAATCTGCAGAATTTGGATTATTTAGATAGTTTATTGATACCGGAGCCTTAGAAAAAGAAGGAAAATGTATTTTTATATAAATCTCTCTTAATTTTAATCTTAATTTTATATGAGAAAATCTATTTTTCACAGACGCATTTTCAATTATGTAAGTATTAGATTTTATATATGGGACTGCATATCTTGTAAAAAATTGAACTCAGAGTGTAAGGAAGTCGGTTAATTATAAAAATTGCAACATATTATTATTATTTATTATCTCTTTATCTCCATTAGGAAGTAATAAAGCTAATTAGAAAGAATTAACACAATTTCAATGTTTTGCTAAAACTGTACAATGTCCCATCCACTCTGTTATGATGATTATAATTGATAGCGTTTCTCATTCACTCAATTATATTAAATGGAGTGAACGCTGGCTGTTTCCCGCTTTAGAACAATAATGATAATCAGATGGTGGCCTCTCGTGAACAATGACACTGCGTTTTGCTGGGGTGACCAGGCACACTGAATTAAAAAAATAGAAGTTTTATGGCATACTGACGAGCCTCAATATCCCAGTCATTCGATCCCCGTCAGTCGCAATATTGTCGTACTCACTCCTAGCACAAGCTTTCCGCTTATTTGGGGGGAAGATTATGATATTCTAAAAAGACGTGTGGCATTCGGGGACTGCCGCGGTAAAGCTAATGCATAGCATTTTTTATCAACACCATTTAGCGGCTCACCGTAGAGGAGTCCCGTGTCAGGTTATTTTCGTTACGGAATTTCTGGATTCGGTCTCCACGCTGGCTCGCGATAGAAGCTATGCAATAGCTTAATAAAATAAAAATTTAAGTTAGGTAATATTAATTAATTTGTTGAAACTATCTCGGGTGTATTCAAATCCTAATAAGAAATTAAGGTCCCAACTGTCTCAATCCAGTTGGAATTTATCAATAAATCGAGTATTATATAAGTATATATTATAATCCTTTGAAAAAAATGTAAGTAGCTTTTTCCCACACTTAGTTTTGTGTTTTTTTTGTACACGAACCCTTTGTTTTATTAAGCCTAAATAAGCCTTAAAAATCAGAAAGCCACTTTTCAGGCAAAATATCAAGTCGATCAGTTGTTCCGTCGTTACCTGACGGAAAGACATATACAGGCACGCATAGCACTTTGAAATTCTAGAGATTCCCATATTTTTTTTTATTTGATGACAAGTTAAGCTCTTTACTGCGACCTCGCTGACAGAAAGTGATTATGCAGTCATAGATCGAAACGGGGTTGAAAACTTGGAAGGGGTAGGAACGGCAGTTTAATTGGACCCATACAGTTAATCGGTTTCTCAACGGTCAATATAGGTACATAATATCATGAATACAAAAATGTAGGTACCTATTTGTATTTTTTCCTTTTTGTGGCTTCCTCGCTTAACTGATCTTGACGGTAGGTAGAGAGAAGGTTTTCATTCAAACGATGGATGTGTTTTATGTGAAGATAAAATTAAGGTAGGTAAATCTATATGGCAGTTACAGATTCCATATCTGTAACTGCGTTAGAAATTATTCGTGCGATGGGATGTCCACCTATCAGAAAATAGAGTCCACGTTACGTATTTAAAATCATGGTGCATGTAGGCTTTTAACCGACTTCTCACGGAGCTGTTATACTGTTAACCTAACTACCTGTAAGCGGTGCATGCATAACATTTAAAAATTAAAAGTTATTGTTTCATAAAATGCGTGGGAATGTTTAATTAGATAAGTGGGATGAACGGAAATAAGAATGAAAAAAAATTTCAAATGAAAGTGACACGGACATCTATACCTACCCTAATTTAACTAATTTAAGTTAACATTTATTTTGTTAAAGATCCGCTCTCCACTCAACCGCTGTCATTCCAACTGGAATATATCAATAAAATATCAAGTTAGCTTTTCTGAAACTTGTATTTGAAACAAAAATGAAAAAAATCATTTATTTACCTATACCTAATATAAATTCTCGAGTAAAATAAATTAAAATAAAAGCTATTAATAAATACGTATCTTGTGTCAAAATATTCTAATTTTCTTCTTAATTTAGTAACATTGTGCCACATTCCGTACACGTACTCTGTCCAAAAAATAGCGATCATAATACGCGTACCTACCTGACTCGCAAAAATTCAATCTCAAGTCTCAATGTAATTAAGTCACTTAGAAGCTGTAAGTGAACGGAATTCTATTGCTTACTCTTTCACACGGGAACAAAAAAGTAGCAAATGGATACTCTGAACAATTTTTATCGCTGTCACAAATGATTAAAGAGGACAGTATCGCATATCGATGTCGAAGTGTGAGGTGAGGTAGCCGCGCGCGGGATCGCCTTACCCGACACTGATACATTAACCAATAGTTTAACGAGCACATATCGTTTTACGATTGCCCACTTAATGTACGACTAGTTTTATTTTCCTTATCTTATGAAGAAATATCTTAAGTACCTATATTGCATAGAAGCAAGCGTTACTTTGCGCTATCGATTCGGATAGGTAGGTACCCTACTTAACAGTGCGCAGAATGCCAGAACAAAATCCCCGCGATAGATGAAATAAAACATACCCGAAATCTCGTGTGAAACGCAAGAGACGCGTGAAACGCGTAAGTGCCAAATACATCATGTACCCTGAGCATGTACCTATTCTAATAACTCGAAAGATATCAATAAAAAAAAAGGTCGTATTTGTCAAACTTTATTTATTTTATGTTGCTACTCAGTATCACCCCTTGGAAATCAGATGTACCTAATTTTTGCCAATTTTGTTTTCGAATGGATGAAACTTTATCTACTGCTGTAAAAATCAAATCTGCATCTGAAGATTTACCACTAGATACATCATACAAGCGCTCCTAAAGCACAAGCTGCACGTTGTATCTGGTTTGGTCTATCAGGCGGGCCCATCATTCAAAAGCTACAGATTGGGGTTTGAAATCTAAATAATATTTCTTTCTTTTTTTTTTTTAATTTGTAAAGTATGTCAATGTGTGAAATTAACATTGTTAATTTCATCATCAATCTACCACATACCTACTGAGTTTGCTATCAAGTATTTTACGAATTAATAGGTAAACTTTACAGTCGACTACATAATATTTAGATTTCGACTTCCAATCTGTAGATTTAGTATCGGATGGGGTTATTAATACCGGCCGTTAGTGGCGCGGTTCACCAGTTGAGCAGTGTTTAGTCGACATTACCGTCGTTTACCAGCGGCTGCGCTGACCGCAACCACTCACACATGCATACGGGCTATGTAAAACCAATAAGTGGAAGTTCACTCGGCATTGTATTACATGCATAGCTTATACTCAACTAGCGGCTGTAATATAGGATGGTTTAGGCCAGGGCCGCACTGGCAAGGCGATTGTAATGCGTCTGTTGTTTTTTCTTATCCACCGGCTTTTTTTTTTTTTTTTTTTTTAATTTTTATATAAATATATAGATGAGCTACCTTCTTACTTAGTGAACAAAGTTGACGAATAATCGATAAAAAGTGCTCCCACGGTTGATTCTCGTTCTTCGTTGATGTGTTCGTCAATGGGAGCCGGTTACGCTTGCAAAATGGTAGAGAGTAGAGACATGTCAATAAAATACCTACCTCTGCCGAATAACGCTTTGGCCTGGATTATAACGTCATACTATTCTACGCTTACGTTCTCTAATGTAGCGATCGTTGTCTATTTATCCGTACGCCTACATGCATTTCGAAAGATGAATAAGAAAAGCTTTCAACAAATCAGCTCCGTCCACATAACTGGTCTAATTTGTAACGACAAACCTGATCCCGAACGGAAAACAAACGAATTATAATCTGTGGTCGACATTCCATCTGCATGTTTATCGGTGCCTAATAGGGTATGTGGACACGTCTCCCGATGCAGTAAGCAGGAGTTTTCAGCCCATTGAGCTGACGATGCAGCGGAGATGGCATCATTTGATGCCAATGCGAAGGGACGGGGAGTCGCTCTGTGGTTGACAACCACTGAAGTAGCTAGTTTCAATGTATTTTAAACTTAATTGGAATTTGATTGGTACCTAGTAGCTCTACCCAGCCGTGACTTCAACGCGTGAGCGTATGTTTTCTAAAACTTTCTGGCGGGACCCTTTTTTCCGGAATAAAAAGTACCTACTTGCGACACTCTTTAGGTCCTTTACTGTAAAGTCTACTGTACCTAATTAATAACATACATAACTAATTCTTACTTTTGCATTTGACAAACTGAGCGACTCGGAATCGTGTACTGAATCTCTGGTTTCAGGTTTCATTTGCTTGTTCCTTAGAGAGAGAGGGCACATGGCACCTTTTAGTGGCAACGATCGACGTTTTTGCGTTTGCATCGCGTTTTCGCAACTCAAAAGCTTACGTAGCTGAAAGACGCTAAGGTCAGCATTTTAGCGTCTTCTATACGCGAAAACGCCGATCGCTTCTGCAAAAAGAAGTCAGACAGCCCTCTCCCAAAGATCAATAATAACAGTGTTCCATTCGTAATCAAAGTAGGTAGATAATGAATATGTATTGAAACCAAAATAATGAAAGTTCAACAAAAAAAAAAAATCGCGAAGTTAGGTCTAATTTTTAACCAATTTGCATTTATTTTCAATGTGTCGCATAGTTACAGAATCAAAATTCCAATAAGCATAATTATTAAAAGAGGTATAGCCATTACAAAAAATTAATATCATACGACATATTACAATACATGAGTATTTGGCACTCCTACACGCTAGCAACTGAAATGCTCACACGAGGTTTTGGGTATGTTTTATTTCATCTATCGCGGGGATTTTTTCTGGCATGCTGCGCACTGTTAAAGACTAGCGCTAATAAGTTATCCAGCTTATATTATGAATTGGTGAGCATCCATCGAGTGCACGTAAACTGATAAGTAGGAAGACGGTGTCGTCCGCTCGGCTGGGCGGCGCGGCGGCGTCGCGCGACGCTCTCAGCTGATCGGGTTACCGGCGGCCGCGGCTGTGCGAACTGTCTCTAATAGAAGGCAATGTTGTGAGAAAATCACTAGCTAACATTTAGAAACTCTGCGGTCGCGTTGCGGCCGAACGATTTCGATCTCAAATAGTTTAAACTACAAAAACGTGCGGACGATTTGATCGACGCGTAACAATAATACCTTCGTTCCTTTCAAGAATGTACCTGCTTAGTATTATACTTATACTACCTTTTGCCCGCGACTTCGTATGCGAGGAGTTAGTTTTTTAACAGTGCGCAGAATGCTAGAAAAAAATCCCCGCGATAGATGAAATAAAACATACCCGAAACCTCGTGTGTAACGAAATACATCATTCTAATAACTCGTATGATATTCATTAAAAAATAGCCGTATTTTGTATAGGAATTTTATATAAAAATTTTGGCTCTGTAATATGCAACACAATGAAAATAAACGCAAGTTTCGGTGACGCGGTGTCGGGGCGAAACGTGCGTCGAGAGTAGTATTAAAGTCTTGTGTGGTGGTGCATGTGAGTGGTGGTGGCATTGCTTGCTTGGGAACTTTGCTTTATTGCTTGGTTGGGGAGGTAAGCGATGCTTAGCTTATAACTACATGTTTGACCATACAGATTTTTTTCTGTTGGCGGATTACAGCAAAATAACTCTAACATTTTTTTGTTAAACGCAAGTTTGTTAAAATTAGAGCGTTTTTTGTGTCGAACAAATTTCATTATTTTATGTTTCTACTCAGTATCGTCGCTTGGAAATATGATGTAATTTATGGCTGTTTTTTCTTTCGGATAGTTAAAACTTGAATTTCTGCTGTTAAAATCAAATCTGCATCTGAAGATTTACCACTACACGCGCTCTTAAGAAAAAATAAATTCTTTTCAGTAGTCACGCGGGAACTCCTCTCCAAGTTTTCAACTAGATATATACCCATGCAAAATTCACGTCGATTAGTTGCTCCATGGCTACGTGATTGAAGGACAAACCAACAAATATACACATTTTTGCATTATGACATTAGCGAGGAATTCTTGAAAGCATAATAAACAGATTTGTTTGAAATGGACGTTCAATTTAAAACAGGCTAGAGTCAATAAAGCGAACGCTTTTATTTACATGATTTGTAAACATAAAAGGGTAAATTTACATTCTGATACTCGCAAGTGCTTCGGGGACTAAAGCGGCATTCGCTCCCTAAAATTTTAAAACATCCATTTGCATATGCTTTGAGTAAATAAACGACACTTCTGAAGCACTTTGGGCTGGAGGAGGGTAAAAAGGGGGGCTATTAAAATCTGTTAAGTTGTTATCACTTCGTACTCAGCTTATTCCTGCCACGTTTATGTGTTTGTAGATGTTAGGGTGAAAGCACACAAATGAAAATTAAACACGAAATAAAATAGTATACCTACACCTTAGGGCTAGGGCGGATACGATACTTTTAGCAGCAGTGATCGGAGTTTTTGCAATTTTTAGTCGCTTTTCGGAAGCTCGGCCGAACGCAAAAACTGCTGCTTGTCCTGGCCTTTAGATCGATGCAAGTTACCTATTACTTGAAACGAACAGATTCATATAAAATTACACAGATTTTATTATTTATTAAAGATAGCTTCCTTCCTTCTCCTGTCAAGCTTTTTGATTATTATTTATTAGAGGAAACGGCAAAGTGCAACTAAACAACTTTAAAAACTGCTAATATGTCCTTGTTCACCAAAGGTGCGAGTTATATCGTAGTGTGCACGAGCCTTAAATTCCAAAGCTCACACTACAAAAAATATCTTAATGCTCTGCAAACGTAGGCGGTAATCAGTTCATTGATAAATTTGTTCCACTAAAACTCTAAAAGGCTGATTTGCATACGTTTATGTCACTTTCTGAGGCACGGCTATGCGAGGGAGTTACAGGTTGGGTAGAGAAGGGAGGGGAGGGGGGGAGGGGGAGGTAATCAGCGTAATACCAATCATGCAAATGCCGAGATCCGACTGAAAGCCTCAACCAGCTTGTTTCAGGAGTTAAAATGGAGATCCACTTAGCGGGCTACGCAACTCACATACGCAATTGATGGCGGCGTCATAGATTAAGGAATGTTCATAGATGCTCATGCCTACATAACCGATAGACATCACTGCTAGAGATAGTGCTCTTGTTGAGAATTCCGCAAATCACGGTTGCGCAACCTAGTATTTAGTAAGTTCTATCGATGCGTTTTAGATATGTTTTCTGTGTACCTATATAATGGTGAAATGCCAACACTGAATGCCGAATTTCGGAATGCCGAAATTAGCGATTAGGTATTTAAAATTAATCTAAATTCTATAGAAGAAAATTGTACCTGGTCCTTTTTTTGTCTTTGCTTCTTCACCCTGCAAGATACTGCGTCAGAAAAATTCAGCCGTGTGCCAAAAACCACGTTCGTCAGATGCACAGAACAAATACAATATAATTATTTTGGTTGCCCGGAAAGACGAACCGGGCGACTGAAAAAAAACTGTCTTTGAAATAAAATAACATAGAAAGTGTGTTACTTGAAGTGAAGTCAATTTTAAAGATACTTCTGAGAGTTGGTTATATACCTACTCAAAGTTCTGAGAGTATCCGTTTATTTATTAGAGTTATGAATGAGTCAATGTTCCAAGTAGGTAGGTTCATTTCGCTTCTGTATGGCATGTCTGTCCACAACATATTCAGTGTTGAAACCGCGAACGAATACAACATTACCCGCTCCTAACGAATTTAAACGCCGGCATAAACTGAACTGTATGCTGCTAATTGGGGATTTGTAACACGAACTCGTTGGCTTTGCTTTGAGCGAACTTGTTAGCTACTTACAAGAAAGCGTGAAGTGTAATAAATATTTCATAGCTCGATGTTTTTTTATTGATTTTTATAGCTTAGCGGGTGACAAGACTCTTTTTTCTGCTGAGGGACTATTTAAAAATGACTGCATCAGTGTGACCTCTGATTGACTGATTGGAGAATGCTTCATCAATCAGACCAAAAATCAAGAAAATCAGAGGTGATTGCGATCATCATACTGTGTGCTGATTTTCTTAAAATGATTGCATCAGTGTAAGGATCGCAATGGCCTCTGATTGGCTGTATTTATAGCGTTCTTGCTGCATCAATTCATTGTAACCAATAGCGGGAGGGTACCAGCCAATTAGAGGTAATTGCGATCGTTATACTGATGCAATCATTTTTAGACAATTGACACGTTGACATATGTATTGATGCTTACTGCGTGTTTCAATTATTCAAAAACAAGAGATCATTAATTTAATTTGGTGAAAAAAAAAAAAACTATGAACAGTTATGGCAGCTATTTACTTCTATTGTGAGTACCTACTGACTACGGAGCAGTGAATACCTATTTCAATATTTATAAACGCATCACCTAGTATAAATTCTGCTAATTTCAAAGCTGTGACCTCTTTGTAAAAATACTTTCCATTAAAGGGCGCTAAAAGCAAAATGGCTGCCGTTTCGCGCGCTTCCCGTTTTGATTTCGTATTCAAAACATGAAAACGGAGAAGAGCTGGCTTGGGTTAATGTTGCCACTTTTAAATATTAAAATTAGATTATTGTATCGCGACAGAACTGGCATAAATTGCTCCCTAACAACATGAATTTATAGCAAAATAGTTTTTTTTTTATTAGAAGAGATGACTTCAATGCTCCGTTTTCTACTGAGCTACATTTTTTCTTTTTCAACACACTGTGGGATCGTTTAAAATGATAGCTTACAGAATAAATCCCTTACAAACATACGAATAGATAAGGTGAGCTAGGCTATGAAGATGCACTGTCTTGTTCTATAATAGCTTTTCTTAGTCCCCTTGGATGAAGAAAATTGAAGAAAGAAAACGTATCGTAATATTTTAATCGTAATATTAGCTTTGTTTTGATTTGGTTATTTACTGGCGATACTCTGCCCGGTGTGTCGCCTCTAACATCGCACTCACACATTCGACAGTTCGTTCAATTTTGACACATGCAAGGAAACCTGAAGCTTCGGCCAAAACTCTGGCCCATTTTGACGGAAGGCGAAGTTTTGGCCGAAGGTAGTATTACGGCCGACGGTGGCCGAAGCCAGTCGGACACTATTAAAATGGCTTATCACTGCGCTTCTACTCGTAAGCGGGTGAAAAACAAAATAACGCTAATTAGCATATCAAACGCTCCATCGTTACTTGCTCGCTGCGACACGGCCGACGCTATTAATATCGTCTAATCAGTTTTGAATAACTTAACATGTATATTTATTTAAAATACTTTATCACTAAAATTATATTAATGCATACATTAGGCTTCAGCTGCAATAGGGTTTTTGCAATTCACGAAGGCGCGTGGCTCATGGTTGTGTGTGTATCGTACCTGTATAATGTATGTACACGACGTAACCACAAGTAAAGCTCACGCGCCCTCGTGAATTGCAAGAACTATACAATTAAGTAAGTACCTACATAACAATTTATGTTTATCATCATCATTAGCAACTCATCAACGACTCTCTACTCTCAAAGAAGGGTTATAGGCCATAGTCCTCTACGCTGGCCCAATGTAAGCAGACTCCACACACCTTTGAGAACATTATGGAGAACTCTTTTTTTTATTCGTTGACAAGGTAGTCCTTGACTGCGATCTCACCTGATCGTAAGTGACTATGCAGTCTAAGATGGTAGCGGGCTTACTTGGAACGGGTATGGCAGTGTAGATTAAATCCATACATATCCCCTAATTGGTTTCTACACGCCATCGTGCCGGAACGCTAAATCGCTTGGCGGCACGTCTTTGACGGTAGGGTAGTAACTAGCCACGGCTAAAGTCTCTCACCAGACCAGAGACAATTTAGAAATTATAAATTCCCAAATTGCCCCCGCCGGGAATCGAACCCGGGACCTCCTCCTTATAAGACCACAGCGCTCACCACTGCGCCAGGGAAGTCGTCAAAAACTCTGCAGGTTTTCCACAACGTTTTCCTTCCGCATTGAAGCCTAAGCTCCGAAAAGTTAGAGATGTATGCCCGAGATCGAACCTGCAACCTTCCGAATAGGACCTCAGTCCTAACCTAAAAGTATATAGCTTAGGTGTAAGTTTCCCTACCCATATTAAAAGGCATATGGTGTCAAAAACGTCAAGATGTTTGCAGGTATATAAGAAAGGGAGGAAAATATTATATGAAATTATGAAACGTAGTCTTCGCCCTCGTGGGTGTGTCCTTAAAGCCACCTCCAGGCTGTAGTTAAACGGTCGCTAAACGTTTGGGCGGCCCGCCCTGAGTACTTCAAGGCGACACAAACGTTCTGACACGTGTTTTTAAAGCAAAACAATCTTTAAATCTATGAGTCTAAGGTGCATAATAAGCGCGATATGTGCTTTTGATATAGAACTGTGTCACAGTGCATTTCTCGTAATATCTCTACGTATAGTTTAAACGGTTTGGTTATTAAGGGCGTTACTGTTTTTCCTTGTACTTTCTCCTTTCACTGGATGTAGGTACAACTACACTGGAAAATTGTAAATGTAAGTTTGATATGCAGTATGTCAGCACTGATAGCCCAGTGATTGAGACTTCGGACTTTCAGAGAGTCAGAGATTCGATTCCAGGCAAGCATCTCTAACTTTTTGGAGTTACGTTTTTAACAATCAAATATTACTTGTTTTAACGTTAAAGAAATCGTTAGAAAACCGAGGATGGGTTGAGATGAATGAAATGAATTAATAAATTTATGTTAGAACTAGCTTTTGCCCGCGGATTTACTCACGTTAAGTTAGATTTTTCAAATCCCTATTTTACTTCCTTAGGCGTTGAATTTTCAAACATCTTTTCCTAGCAGATACCTACGTATCGTACCTACGTACGGATCATAATAGCTATCTGGCCGATCCGTCCAGTAGTTTTATAAGCTGTGCGTTGATAGGTCAGTCAGTCACCTCTTCCTTATATATATTTATAGATTAGAATTAGAAACAACTCTTAAAATCTGTCTTAAGTACAAGCAAAGTCGACTGTTGAGAAGGTAAGTGACTAAAGTACCTAAATGAGACTAAAAAGTCGTTACTTGGCGATTCCCGCAGAATGACAATCGATTTGACCATTCAGACGGGGGGAGTGTCGTCCGCTCTCCCCGGAAAGCGTGTTCCGGAAAGCGTTTAATAACCTCTCCGCTAAAGCTGGGTACAGGCGCGGACTCTACAAGTGGAGAGAGAAATAGGGACGTACCTATAGTCTCTACAATAAGTCAGTTGACTTATACATAGGTAACTTTTTTCCATTTATTCCATCTTGCCACGTTAATGTATGCATAGTATATTTTTTAATTAAAATCAGATTTATTTTTATGTAAATTATTAATAGACTCTTTCTTCCTCTTCTTCTTCTTTATCAACTAATGGACGTCCACTGCTGGACATAAGTCTCCTGCATGGACCTCCACAAACCTCGGTCTTGCGCCGCCTGAATCCAGCGGCTCCCTACGACTCGTTTGATGTCGTCTGTCCACCTAGTGGGGGGTCTGCCAACACTGCGCTTCCCGGTGCGAGGTCGCCACTCCAGCACCTTGGGACCCCATCGACCATCAGCTCTTCGAACTATGTGCCCCGCCCATTTCCACTTCAGTTTCGCCACTCGCAGAGCTATGTCGGTGACTTTGGTTCTCCTACGGATCTCCTCATTTCTGATTTGATCTCGTAGGGATACTCCGAGCATAGCTCTCTCCATCGCCCGCTGAGTGATCCTGAGCCTTCTTATGAGGCCCATAGTTAGCGACCATGTTTCGGATCCGTAAGTCATCACTGGCAACACGCACTGTTCGAAGACTTTAGTCTTCAGGCACTGAGGAATTTTGGACGAAAAGACATCTCTGAGCTTCCCGAACGCTGCCCAGCCGAGTTGGATTCGGCGGTTGATCTCTTTCTCGAAATTGGACCTACCTAGCTGGACTGTGTGTCCCAGGTATATATACTCGTCTACAATTTCGAGTGCAGAGTTCTCAACGATTACTGGGTGGAGCGGAGCATGAGCATTAGACATGATTTTCGTCTTGCTCATGTTCATTTTAAGGCCCACCTGTTGAGAAACCCTGCTGAGGTCATTGAGCATTGTATTGAGGTCTCCGAGAGTCTCTGCCATAATAGACTCTTTCGCAATGTCATAATATTCATCATAGTCATCATTCATAGTCATTGTATTTGTTATACACTAAAGGAAACATTCAATGGATAGGTTTATGGTTGCACCGTATGTATTTAAGTCCTAAATTATCACCAAAGTGGGATAGGTTTTAAATGTAACGTAATTTTGAGTGGTTTTAAGCATCACGTCATGCCTGATACATCGTATGTGACGGATGCATCAACCTTAAAATGAGGTACCTTATATTTATACCTGAATGGACTACCTTCCATTTATGGTAGATAAGTGTCGATCTATTCTTTATTGCAGTGCAGACATTCGTCGGGATGTAATTTTATATGCAATAGGTATCTTTTTAACCGACTTCCAAAAAAGGAGGAGATTTTCAATTCGTCGGAATTTTTATTTTTTTTATTTTTTATGTATGTTCCCCGATTACTCGAAGATGCCCGGACCGATTTGGAAAATATTTTTTTTGTTTGAAAGGGTATAGGCTTTCCAGGTGGTCCCATTGTCATCAGGTCAGGATCTGATGATGGGATCCTGGAGAAATCGAGGGAACCCTTCATAGGCAAAATTGAAATACGTAGTGGCGTTTGAAGTCGTTTTTGTAAAAATAACTTTTACGTTTATATTATTATTTGGTTTAATTTCGGAATACGAGTAAACAAAGTTAAGTAGGTACCTACCTAGAATTTAAGTGTATATTTCACAGCTAAGTTAATGTATGGAATCATCAAATGACCAAATCACGTCGGTATGTAAACAGATTTATTCCAACATATATAAAACTTATATAAAATGATAGTATGAAATAGGTATATACGCGACAAGGTGGGACAGTGCATCACATGTAGGGAACGTGGGCAGCCCGATGTGCAACATAATATTATGTCGTGAACATTCCTTATTATCGTGTAGATACCTATAAGAGTTATCTTGATGTTGTGTACAATAATTGTTATTCTAATTTAAGCGCGTCATGCACGTTTATATAACTTTACAGGTAAGTTGGGCGTCTGAAGTACATACTAAAAACGTAGCACCCGGAGATTGTGAAAATCGGTTATTCTCATATTTATTTTTTATTAAAGAGGCACACAAAATATTAAAGTGTATTATGTGTTGAAATAAGTTCCAAAGAGAGATTATACCAACTTAAAAGCTCTAAATAAGTAGAAAGTTCGAATCCAGAATCCGGCCCTGGGAGTTTCATCCTGCAGTACTCTGAGCGGAGTAGCTATATGACTTTTTGCATTAGTCAGGGGTGCTACACATTTTCCGTTATCATTTTATATTTACAGCACTCGTAATATGTCTGCGGCATCTGAATGCGCGACAGCATGTTATATTCAAATGTTTTTATTTTACACCTATATCGTAGCTATTCTGTGTTTCAGCTTCTCGTAACTGGTGTTTTGTTTTTTCTTTTATTAAGTGTAATTATTTCGTGTATTTTGAACAGTTCTCTGTCCTTTTTTTTAAATCTTTTCATGGAACTCTGATGGAAAATGACAAGGCGTGCTTATTTTTCCGTCCCTTTTCAAAGATTTTCAAATCTTAAATATTATATTTCGGTGCATTTTCCGATAATAAGAGCGTCATTGGACCTCTTTTACCTAATATACAAGATAATAATTTTTAACAGTTAATGGTGTGGACTGAAAACTGAAAGGTCGCAGATTCGATCCCCGCCCATTACATTATTGTTGTACCCACTTCTAGCACAAGCTTTTCGCTTATTTAGATGGGAGAGGAAAATAATAGCCAAGTCAAAGACTTGGCTAATATTCTTTAATTAAAAAAAAAAGACGTGTGGCACTCGGAGACTGCCGCGGTAAAGCTATTGCATAGCATTTTTTATCAACGCCATCTAGCGGTGAGAGGAGTCCCGTGTCAGGTTATTTTCGTTACGGAATTTCTGGATTTGGTCTCCACGCTCAAGGCCCGCGATAGAGGCTATGCAATAGCTTAAAAAATCGAGTATGCACTTCCACTTTAACTACACAGTCGCCAATGGTTGGCAGCATCTGTCCGTATTTTTTGCACGCCTAGTTAATAAGCGTCTACTGGCTCGTGAAATATTACAAATTGCGTCTCTCTCCCCCTCCCTTTCCCCCCAGTTTTTACATTACCTTTTTCCATGCCACTTCATCATGGGTATTCGTTCCCCAAAGTGTTAAGTGAACGCTTCTGTTTATTCATACATGCGTTTGATTGAAGTGTTTACCTTGTTAAAATATTATTTTACATAATATTTTTCATATTTTTTGTTAATCTACAACCTAATTTCCTCGGATTCACACAGGTCGTTTCATCTCCCGTACCTTTTTAAATTAACGCTGTCAACGTGAAATATTTACGTCTAACTTCGTCATTTAGATAGGGATGGAAGCATGATGGAAGTAAAATTTTGGGAAAACGTCATTTTTGCAAACGAGTTTAAAAGCCCAGTTAACATTAACTTGGAAAGTTACATTCTAAGCGGCCCTCCGGCTTTTAAATTGTATTAGTTGATGCCCGCGACTTCGTCCGCGTGGATTAAGGTTTTTTTACTTCCGTTTACATGGTGACCGATCAATTCACAAAAAACAAATAACAAAGTGTCATTCCACAAACAAAGTTTAGCAAAATAAATGAATCATTTATTGATCATTATAAAACTTCTGGTTCCACAAATAATTCGCTTGACAAAATAAATTACTAGACAAATTGTGATTTCATAAAATAATATTTGACAAACAATTGATTTCTTAATTGTGTTAATTATACACAATACATTACTCTATACTTACCTACTGAAAACATATTTATACACTAGCTGTTGCGCGCGACTTCGTCCGCGTCAATTTCTGTTATTATGATCACGATTAAGAAGTTTTTAAAAGAATATATTTTAAATATGGATAATTTTCCCCTTTTTTGCAACATTTTTCACTGATGCTTCGCTCCTATTAGTCGCAGCGTGATGTTATATAGCGTAAAGCCTTCCTCGATAAATGGACTAGCCAACACAAAAAGAATTTTTCAATTCGAACCAGTAGTTCTTGAGATTAGCGCGTTCAAACAAACAAACTCTTCAGCTTTATATATTACTAGTAGGGCGCGTGGGTGCGCGGCTCGCTAAAGCGAACCGCGGTTTTTCTGTTCACCAAGTAGATCTTTGGATCTTAATCATCTTTTTCCAAAAACCACTATTCCATCTTGTATACTTTCTAAGATAGACACCGACGAAATTTGTATGGCCGCCATCTTGAATGCGCCATTTTGGAGGTTTTTTTGGCTCTCTGCCAACTGAATAAGGTTTCGAGTGATTTTTGTTCGAGCACCTCCCACCTATCTTCAACACCCTGACCGTGCTCCTCATTCGTCTCTGAAATCCTCAATCATCAGCTGTCTCCATATTTTTCCTCCAAATGAAGTTTGATCCTCTATCGAAACCATCAGAAATTTTGAAAATCCGTATCAAAGTCTTGCTTTTATTTTGTATGAAATAAAAAAAATCCGCCATCTTGAATTTTTTTCTATTCATCAAGTAGACCTCCGGGTCGTGATCACCTTTTTCCAAGAAACCACTCTTCCATCTTTTATACTCTCTGAGATAGATACCGACGAAATTTGTATGGCCGCCATCTTGAATCCGCCATTTTGGTATTTTTTTTCAGCTCACTGCCAGTTGGATGAGGTTTCGAGTGACTTTTGTTCGAACACTCCCCACCTATCTTCGATACCCTGGCCGTGCTCCTCACCAGTCTCCGAAATCATCAACCATCAGCTCTCTCCATATTTTTCCTCCAAATGAATTTTTGTCCTCTATACGAAACCATCAGAAATTTTGAAAAAGAGCCGCATATAGTCTTGCATATATTTTGTATGGAAAAAAATAAATTCCGCCATCTTGAATTTTTTTTCTATTCATCAAGTGGACCTTTAACTCCTGATCATATTTTGTCAAGAAACCACTCTTCCATCTCTTATACTCTCCGAGATAGACACGAACAAAATTTGTATGGCCGCCATCTTGAATCCGCCATTTTGGAGTTTTTTTTCGGCTCTCTGCCAATTGGATGAGGTTTCGAGTGACATTTGGTTGAACATCCCCCATCTATCTTCGATACTCTGGCCGGTGCTCCTCACCCGTCTCCGAAATCCTCAATCATCAGCTCTCTCCATATTTTTGTTCCGAATGAATTTTTGTTCTCTATACGAAACCATGCGTGAAAAAATTTTTTTTCATACAAAATTTTACAGGAGAGGTGATCAATGAGTCAGTCAGTGAGTCAGTGAATCAGCACGAGTAGCTATATATATATTAACTAGTAGGGCGCGTGGGTGCGCGGCTCGCTAAAGCGAACCGCGGTTTTTCTGTTCTTAGACTTTCAGGGCCTGATCATTTTCTACCACAAAACCACTATGCCAACTTGTACAACTCTTTAAGATAGACATCGGCGAAATTTGTGTGGTCGCCATCTTGAATCCACCATTTTGGTGTTTTTTTTTTCAGCTCATTGCCAATTGGATAAGGTTTCGAGTAATTTTTGTTTGGGCATCCTCAACCTATCTTCAATACCCTGACCGTGCTCCTCACTCATCTCCGAAATCCTCAATCATCAGCTCTTTCTATATTTTTCCTCCAAATGAATTTATGTCCCCTATACAAAACCGTCAGAAAATTTGAAAAGGAACCCTATCAAAGTCTTGCATACACTTTATATGAAAAAAAAAATATCCGCCATCTTGAATTTTTTTCTATTCATCACGTAGACCATCGAGTCTTGATCATATTTTCCAAGAAACCACTCTTCCATCTTTCATAGTCTCCGAGATAGACACTGACGAAATTTGTATGGCCACCATCTTGAATGCGCCATTTTGAATTTTTTTTCAGCTCCCTGTTAACTGGATGAGGTTTCGAGCGACTTTTGTTCGAACACTCCTCACCTATCTTCGATACCCTGGCCGTGCTCTTCACCAGTCTCCGAAATCCTCAACCATCAGCTCTCTGCATATTTTTCCTCCAAATGAATTTTTGTCCTCTATACGAAACCATCAGAAATTTTGAAAAAGAGCCGCATATAGTCTTGCATATATTTTGTATGGAAAAAAAAAATTCCGCCATCTTGAATTTTTTTTTAATACATCAAGTAGACTTTCGGGTCCTGATCACCTTTTTCCAAGAAACCACTCTTCCATCTCTTATAGTCTCCGAGATAGACACCGGCGAAATTTGTATGGCCGCCATCTTGAATCCGCCATTTTGGAATTTTTTTTCGGCTCTCTGTCAATTGGATGAGGTTTCGAGTGACATTTGGTTGAACACCCCCCACCTATCTTCGATACCCTGGCCGGTGCTCCTCAGCCATCTCCGAAATCCTCAATCATCAGCTCTCTCCATATTTTTCCTCCGAATGAATTTTTGTCCTCTATACGAAACCATGCGTGAAAAAATTTTTTTCCATACAAAATTTTACAGGAGAGGTGATCAATGAGTCAGTGAGTGAGTGAGTGAGTGAATCAGTGAATCAGCACGAGTAGCTATATATATATTAATATAAATATAAATATATAGATATATATATATAGATTATTTTATACTTACCTAAAACATTAAATACTAGTATTACCTTAACTATTCAATACTTAGTGGTACCTTATAATGAGCATAATATTACTTATGTTCATAACACTAGTGGGTGTTGCGCACTCGTATCTTTATGTGTTATAACTTTACAGTAATTAATATAAATTACTTTAATTGATCTCAATTTATTGTTTACGCTACCTGAACCCTGTCAGTGAAAGTATTTTATTTTCTTAATTAGGTAAGGAATATTACAAAACAGCGGTGAGATTTTAATGGTTAAGACGTTCGGTTTCTTTTTGAGGCATCCGGGGTTCGAAGGCTAGGTATTTCTAACTAACTAATGCCCGCGACTTCATCTACGGGGATTTAGTTTTTAAAATTCCGCGGGAAGTCTTTCATTTTCCGCGATAAAAAGTAGCCTCCCCAGGTCCCCAACTATACCCATGCAAAAAATCACGTCGATCCGTAGATCTGTTGCAGCGTGATTGAAGGACAAACAGACAAACCAACAAACAAACACTTTCGAATTTATATATTAAGTCAGGAAGTGCGGAAGTAAGGAAGGATTTTCAGTGTTATGTTATATCGGTGAAGGAAAATGTAGTGAGGTAACCTGCATACTTAAGAGTTCTCCATGAAGTTATATAAGGTAAAGAATAGCCTAGGTCCTCAACTGCCATATTCAGGTCCAATCAAAAAATGACGCCAGTCCGTTGCTCCGTTGTTACTTGACTGAACCATAAATCATCAAAACAACGCGACAAACAGAAATATGCCTACTTACTATATTCGCTGCGATTTATGGTAGGTAACTGGTGAACGAAGACTTTTATTCGATTAACTACCACTTCGGAATGTAGGCTCCATCCACCGCAGAATCTGTTAATAGAACCAATAAATTTCCTTAAAGGATATAACTTTATAAAAGCGCCTGGGCCTTAGAAATTGGGAAAGTGAATTAAGCGCCCCGCAAACTGGTTATATCAATCATAAACTTATTCGATTAATTACGTTTTGCGGAGTTAATAGCGACATCTAATATCGGTTTTAGTGATGGCGGATGCGAAAGGGTCAATATCGAAAAGTTTAATATTATCATGTATCTTTAAATATATAAAAACTCTAAAGTTATTAAGAGTTCTAGGTAGCAATGGCAAACTTTTTGGTTATTTATTCGTATTAGGATTGAAAGGCTATGTACATGATTGTTAAAATGAAATCATATTTAAACTTAACAGTTAAACGTGTGGACTGGAAATTGAAAGAACGTCGTATTTGGATGGAATAGTGTGGAGGATGACTACGAGTATTAGTTAAATTCAGCATGGCTAATATTCTTTTAAAAAAAATCCAAAAAATATAAAAAAAATATTTCTTAACAAAAGATTTTATAAAACTGTAGTAGGTATGGTAAGTAGGTAGGTACCTAATTAACGTTATAAAAACCTTTAATGGAAGGTAAGTGAATACGCGTTAACGTCAACCACTTACTCGTAACTATCGAATTCCGACGGATATTGTAAATGTCGGCACGTATCGTATTATAAGTTTGGCATTCAGCGTTTTTATTTTATTTTGTCTGACACTTTAACTCTCTTAAGAGCGATAGACGCGTCGGAAACGGTAGCCAATTACCAGTCTCACCTGTAGGTGTCAAATAACATAGCGGCGAATGGTGATTACAATGAAATCATTCTAAAGACGGCCGCTATATTTCCTATGGACCAAATAGCTCGTAACATAATTCGATATTTCGTGTATGAAAACCAATAGGCATAGAGAACTTTGGTCTTTTCCTGCCACAAAAAGTTTTGTAACATGGTAATTGAGTTAGGTACGCAATAATAAAATTAAATCATTGTTATTGCGTACTTAGAATCGAATTGTCGAATTGTGTACTCTAATTCTTTATGTTACTAGTACTAACTATACTTACGACTATCTAGCAAAGGAATGTTTATGGTAGAGATTTGATTTGGTTTTTTTAAAAGAATAGCAGCCACGTTAAACATTACTATTAATTCTCTCTTTCCTTGAAATAAGCGGAAAGCTTGTGTTAGATACTTGCCGTAGTGCAACGGGTAGGGATTTAACCGTCGATCTGTCAGTTTAAAGTACCTTTAACGTAACAACAAAGTTATTTCTAAAAACTTAACTACTTTAACTTTTAACGCGAATCTATAAAAATTACGAAAACAGCAACAGGTAACCTATTCGATGTATAGGATTTATTGGACATGTCACATCTGCCTCTCACTCTAGAACCATCGATAATAATCGTTGCATCACTATGCCCATTTCGGCGGTGTCATTAGGCAGGCTGCGTTAATGATTAATGCGGCGCCGTTCCAGGGCTCACACGTCCCCTCTGTCCCCCCCTCCCCTCCATCCCGCGGCAAATAAAACTCAAACCGACACTTAATCGAGCTACCCCTTTTGATGGAGCGGCCTGCCCTCGGATTACTTTTATTTGCTAGTGTAGCCGGGAATAGCCATCGCTACGTGAGCGCACATTTTTGTACACGACTGCTGTAGATACATTTTATTTAGGATGTTCTTCGATGCACAACTGCTTATGTCGCTCGGAGACGATGTCTGATTGTCTTGATATGATAATGCATTTAATTAGAAGTCGTTAAATTTTGATATCATTGTTTTTCAGTTTATAACAAAAGTCAGCCAGTTAGTTCCAATTTTCCAAGTCTAAAAGTTGTCCAATCTATCTCACGGATCTCCTTTCCGTATGAGAAGGTTTTGGCCATGGTCTACCGCGCTGGACAAGTGCGGATTGGAAGACTTCACACACTATTGAGAACTCTCAGGTATGCAACCCTTACGATAGTTTCTTTCACGTTTCTGAATGAGAAGGTTTTAGGCTATAGTCACCACGCTGGCCACTGGCCAGACCAATGGGCAGACTTCTCACTTCGTATGCCATTAAGAACGTTACATTACAAATTGCTTAAAAGTTAAAACGGATATGTCTTTCTCTCTTGTCCTTCCCTTCTCCAGTTATTAGGGGTCGAGACTCCTCACTTACCTGGGACAAGGCGCTCCATCTTGGGGTTCTCGGTTCAGGCAATTCGGCTTGCTTATGGTCTCTCTTAATGTTAGACCACCAGATCGATGGCGGGCGGCTTCTACCTCTCTTTTCTTCGGTAGGTTTAGGGCAATCTGTACTACGTGTTCGTACCGTTTGAGGCTTTTTTCGGTGATTTTCTCGGTAACTGGTGCGACTTTGTAACTTCCTCATAACGAATTTTATTTAATTTATTAAAAGTTAAAACGCATACAACTTCGTTTAAAATATTTCCTTAATCGCGTAGATATTTTATAATTATAGAGGAAAATAAAACGTCCAATTGGCAATCAACGGCAACACTCGCAAGCAATTACATCGCGTCAGAGGTCGAGGAGGACGTATGTAATGGATAAGAGGCGCAGGCGATGGCGAACGCGAAGCAAGGTAGCAGGCAATCAGTCCGCCGGATGATGGATGATGCCCTTCGATATGTGACGGACACAAAACGAGCAGCGCGCCGCTCGTATAGCTCATTATACGCCGTTGATAACGCGCTATGAAGTTGTACTTAGATACGGGGCTTCTTGATTGCCGCGAGCTTTTGAGATTATTATATTTTCGGAATGGTTTTTTTTTTAAATTTAAATGTTACAAATCTGCCGCCCTAAAGCTAAAGTGTCGTCTAATTCCAAACCATATTTCGAGCTATGATTCAAAAAACCGTTTATAAAGAAATGACGCCATTTGATAGCTACTAAACGACGTTTTTCCAATCATACCAGTGTGGAAAAGTGGTAAAAATACCGACAGCATTTCATCACTCACACTCACATCACAGCCAGGCTGATCTTTTGTGCTTTTGTGAATTTTCCAGCGAGTCGATGTCATAACTCCCACAATCTCTTCAGTATACGAGACATATACCTATTATGTATATATTATGTATAATGTAGGTACCTAACTCTCGATCAGACTTCAGAGTGGCATGCATACCTTAATATACTTTTTTCCTGTTAAATATTAAAAGAGTGTAGGTACCTCGTATTTTTAATATGAGGTTAGTACGCTGCCCTAGCTACATGTTGGCTTTATTTGTACCGACCACGATTTTACGGTTCCATCCACGTTAGTACTTAACTATTTTTCGTAACTTATCCTGTGAATCTGTGATCCAGTGAATCCTTCGAGATTTCAGAAAATAAACAGAAATAGAAATGAATAAAAGGTATATATACAGAAAACAAGAAAGCGTAAGGCGCCAATGAGCTGCATTGGTCACGGCATTAGAGTAAGACAGAGGGCATTAGAGAGCATTAAGGCGCGGGACGCAGGTGTCGCGTTGGTCACGCTACTGGATGGTAGGCGGTTAGCTGCCCTTTGATGGCTGCTTAATGTTGCTGAAGAAATGAAGGTTACGTAGGTGTCATACCTATAAAACGCTGTTATATGTGTTTAAAAATGAAAATATGAATGCAAATGCAAGCATATGTTAGTATAAAAGGCGACTATATAAAGTTAACGATACGAGTAATACAACATAATTGTACTAGATTTTACCTGTGACTTTGTACTGGACTTAGGTTTTTTAAATAAGGCGGGAACTTAAGTCACTCTACAGGTCCTCAACTATACCCATGAGAAATGTTGATCTGTTGACTGTTCTCCGATACAGCATGATTGAAACACAAATTTTAAGTGACAGGTTTAATCTCATGCTAGCTTTTTCATAATCCTCCTGAGTAAAAGAATAGTTAGATTTAGACCTGTCAATTTGTTTTAGTTTAGAAATTATGAATGACAGAATTAGCCATTTATGGTCTTGTCAAGTTGTGACTCGCAATCGCAAAATTTTATTTTTAATTTTATTGGATAACAAGGTAGTCAATGACTGCGATCCTACCTGATGGTAAATGACAATGCAGTCTAAGATGGTAGCAGGCTAACTTGGAAGGGGAATGGCAGTGTACATTCAACCCATACCCTTGATACATGCCATCGTATCGGAAAGCTAAATCGCTTTTCGGCACGTCTTTATCGGTAGGATGGTAATTAACTACGGCCAAAGTCTCCCACCAGGCAAATTCTGGATAATGTTCCCTTAATTCTACGCGTGGGTAAGTACATTTATTAGGTAACATGTCAGGTTAAAGAATTTTATTTTCTCAAAGAATTACAAATTCACTTACAGAGAAAACAATAAAAGTATTTACATTTACATATTTCAGCAGTCAGATGTGTATACAATAGTAATAATTTTACGAGTATTGTACGTTTAATTCTAAGTTTACCCTCACTTTATCATAACTCCGCTCCGGTTGAAGAATGCGAATTCGTTGCCACAGTGTAGTCTATAACAGTAAGTTAGTTTATGATTATTAAATAAGATTATTTGAGTAAGTTTATGTACATGTACCTAATATTTGCTTCGTTACGCTTCCTGGCCGGTAGTCCAAGAGTGGTAGTTAAGCGGAGGACACAAGTTAACATTACTTAGGTGGAAATGATGCATGAAGAAATGATTTGCAACGACTCAGCGCCGGTTATGCGCTCAGAAACACTATTTACGAGGCCCATGCACGTTGCAATGAGTTTAACTTGGACCAAACTATGGTTAACAATAATAGTATGCAAATTGCTAAAGGCTAGGTATACTTACGTGATTTTAACATTGACAAGTAAAATCTAGGATCTTAAAAAATTTAAAACGATTAAACTAAAACTTAAAAGAAGTTTAAAAGACCATATAGTTAAGATGGTTATGTGTAGAAAATAATTTCTATCTATATTTTTTATTCAAAATCCTTCTCCTACTTCTCATCAACCGTTATAGGACAAAAGTTCAGCAATGGAAGTCTATATCAATGGATAAAGGATAAGAAGAATGAAGAAGAAGACAAAGAAGAATTAGGTATAGTGATACCTACTTATAACAAAATTTGTACCAATCTTTACTAACACCTATTTTAACAAATAAATGATTTTCAATTTTGAAGAGAATCCGCCAGATTTTGGGTCTTAACTGGGTCTCAAGAACAGGTGACATCGCGTAAAAGAAATGCCTATGACAAGGATGCCTATTCGAGGAGTGTCTATTACGGAATTAATAATGGGATTAAAATTGAAAAAAGAGAGGCATAGTAACAATTTTTTTTTATTCAATAACAATATCTTGTTCACCTGATGATAAGTGATGATGCAGTCTAAGATGATAGCGGGCTAACTTGGAACTGGTATGGTAGTGTAATTCAACCCATACCCTTAATCGGTTTCTGCACGCCATCGTGCCGGAACGCTAAACGGCTTGACGACTTTGACGGTAGGGTAACTAGCCACGACCAAAGCCTCCCACCAGAAAAATATCTTATGTAATATTTATTTACCGTTCAGTTCAAAGTTAACGTAATGAATCCAGTGACATGCAAATTACAACGGTTCACAATTTGTCTTATTATAGGCGGCGAGCGGCGCGGCGGCGGCAGCAGCACAAGATGGAAGCCATTTGTCATGTGTGCGCCTATTTACGTCACACTTTCACCCAATTTGCGGTGGTTTGCGAGGCGACATTTTGATTGCTCCCTCTTCTAAATTGCCTACAACATTTCATTATTTAGTATTTTCTACATTAACCAAAAGAACTAACACGATAATATCCACAACAGTAAAACAGTTAGGTTAGGTTAGGCTACCCACTTTTAAATCAAAAGTGAATAAGGATCTTCTAGGCAAGCGCGCTTTATCTTAGAGTGCATCTTCACTTACGCAGGTGCGATCGCAATCAAGCGCTACTCTATTATTAAAAAAAGTCAACAAACGTCAGTCAACAATTTTTAATCTATTGCATAGCATTTATCGCGGGCCAGCGTGGAGACCGAATCCAGAAATTCCGTAACGAAAATAACCTGACACGGGACTCCTCTACCGTGAGCCGCTAGATGGCGCATTTTTTATCAACATCATCTAGCGGTGAGCCGCTAGATGGCGTTGATAAAAAATGATATGCAATAGCTTTACCGCGGCAGTCCCCGAGTGCCACACGTCTTTTGTCTTTTTAATGTAACAATTTTCTATTGGTGTAACTGCTGAGTGCTGACTGCTCAATTGCTCATACTATTTTTACCCAACTGCAGCACGCAACGGAGGGTAATTGTGTTTATCTCTAAAGTAAACAAGAAAAGAGTTTAAAAACGGTGAAATGACTACAACTAGTGGTTCGCCCCGAACTGAGACCTCGCGATATCCCATAATTCCCAAAAGTTTTAATTATATATTGTAATAATTAACTTTTAACATTAGACGCAATAAAAAATATAATAGTTGACATAAAACTGTTTTACTGACACAGCGCCATCTATTAGCATTATAGTGAAGCTATTAGCTTCACAATAATGCTAATAGATGGCGCATTAAAATTAAATAATTTCGTTTCTTTATAACATTTATCTAATTTTAGTATTTGTTGTTCAAGTACAGGATATAACTGAATTTTCAACCAAGTTTCACGTTCTAATATTCAGTAATTCAGAAGTTATAGGGCTCTGACAGACATTTAGACGGACACACTTCTCTGTCTAGTAGGCAAGCGCCCTAGTTGACTCAGAGAACTCGCTTCGCTCGTTCAAAAAATTGGCTATAGATACGTCATATTCATTTTGTTCGTATATAAAAAAAAGATACCGGCCGAATCGATAACCTCCTCCTTTTTCGAAGTCGGTTAAAAATACCCGGGCCATAATAATGAATCGATTGACACCTTATTCATCAAAATCGGTTCAGCACTTCAGGCGCTACGGTGGGAAATACGTAAATACAAACACACATAGACTGCTAAATACAGAACTCTCCCTTTTGCCTGTGCCGTGGTCGGGTAAAAAGTAAGATAAATTTCAAAAGATAACCGAACACGCAGGTCGTGAAAGTGGTAAGTACACGGAGCCGATAACAATCTCAACCTTTAAACGCTCCAAAGAAAATGGCGAGCGATTTGAATTTAATCAGTACCAAACGCTGCAGATGTGAAGTAAATTGATAAAAGAGAAAAACTGTCTGGATTTAACATTATTCACACGTGTTATCTGAGTGCACACGGCGGGAGATAGGGTGTACGGGCTACACGGCGCGCGGTCTACAGTCTGCACGTATTGGCGTATAGCTAGGGTTGCCAGGTCGCCAAACCTAATAGCCGGACAGACCAGCCAGTTTGGCCGGACATTTGGGTAAAAAAGCCGGACACCCTATATTATTGAGGATTTTGTATCAGGTACGACAAAAAAATTGTATGTAAAATCAAGTTTCAATCAAGTCGCCTGCGCAGGCTGCGCTAGGCCACGCTCGGCGCTCGCTTGTTTGCGAAATGTGAAAAGCCTAACAAAAGCCGGACAAGACGGACACCGTTCATTTTGGCCGGACACGCAATCAAAAAGCCCACCTATGTCCGGCTTTATCCGGACGCCTGGCAACGCTACGTATAGCCATACCATACTCTATCTCACAGATTGTGTTTTGCGGTAAAGCGATAATTCAGCTCAATCTATGTCGTGAGCGCTCACGCTTTGTTTTATCCGTTGGCTTCTGTGCGCCTTTATTTAGAAAATTGATGAGAAATGGTTTCCATTACGTACCGCCTTATAAAAGATATTACTCGGATCCGCTATAAGTACCACCGAGAGAAAGGAAATGAACGCAAATTTGTTTTCGTGATTGCGAGCTTTGGAACGTATATTGACTTGAATAAAATTGATATCGATATCGATTTTGCTCAACAGTACCTTCTATTACCTGCGTGTGTGACCCCGTGAGAGCCTTTGGCTTCTTGTCCACTATTATTGATTGCGATATCTTTACCCACTTTGGATACATTGTAACATGATCTACGACCACCGCGAAAAAGTTGTGCCTATTTAATTCATCCACGTGTATAGTTAATTTTGTCACCTTTGTGGATTTGTATCAATGTCAACCATAAATTATTTATATTTTGTGATTTTTTTCGGTTATAGTGTCAACATATCAAGAAAAAATGGTACCAGCGATTGCCGACTCTTCTCAGCAGAATCTGACGATCTCCCTGGCGCAGTGGTGAGCGCTGTGATCTTATAACTGGGAGGTCTCGGGTTCGATTCCCGGCGGGGGCAATTAAGAAATTTATAATTTCTAAATTGTCTCTGGTCTGGTCTGGTGGGAGGCTTTGGCCGTAGCTAGTTACCACCCTACCGTCAAAGACGTGCCGCCAAGCGATTTAACGTTCCGGCACGATGGCGTGTAGAAACCGATTAGGGGTATGGGTTTAATTTACACTGCTATACCCCTTCCAAGTTAGCCTGCTACCATCTTAGACTGCATCGTCACTTACCATCAGGTGAGATCGCAGTCAAGGGCTATCTTGTCATCGAATTAAAAAAAAAAGAATCTACTTTCCGAACCGATGGTAGAGTCTTAATTTGTCATAAGAGCCACAGGTTGGCCTACACGAAATAAATAATTTCGAATTTTTGAATGTACTCAAAGGTGTCTGAATAATGATCAGCAATTGTTCCTGTTCCACCAAAATCTCTGAAGATACCCGAGAACATTCAGTAAAGTGTAGAACATTTCGGCCGTAAGCTTAACCAGGAACCGCTCAGTCGTTATAGGGTCCAAATAGGTCTGTTTGAAGGCGAATAGTAAATAGTTCCCGTCCAATTTGCGTGCTCGCGTCTCGCCACGGACAATCGCTCGCAAATTGCCCGGCCACTGATTGCCCACTGACGTTTATCGATATTCTAGCTCAGTACCCGTTCGGTACCGCATGAATTTACACTGTTACGTATGGCTACGTACGGATACCTGTTTATAGGCTTGATAACTTAACAGCCATCCTTCAGGTGTAATTCAAACGTAATTATTGTTCCTGGAGCATCGAGCTGAGATGAGGGAGGGTTTTTATACCATTTGGAAAACAACCCCAATGGAGTCGGGCAGACCTTACCATGAGTATTGTCTTCCTCTCTGGAAAAAAGTCTTGATGATCTTTAAAGCCTCAATAGCCCAACGGTTAAAGGTGTGGACTTAAAACTGACAGGTTGCAGGTTCGAGCCCCACCCGTTGCACTATCGTCGTACCCACTCCTAGCACAAGCTTTTCGCTTATTTGGAGGGGAGAGAAGAATATAAGTCAACTTCAGCTTGGCTTCTTTAAAAAAAAACTTAAACATCGGAATATGTATTTTAGTATGTAGATGAATCAAAGAGGCGTTTCCTTTCCATTTCTTCAGCCTGTATTCACAGCTAAGCTAAGGCCTTTTTGAGGCTCCGTCACCAAACACAGTTCTCCGCCTTCCTTCATCCACCCACTTTCCATCAACTTCTTGAGGTCAATAGTCCACACGCTTAAGGTTGTTCTACACTGCACTTACCGGTACGTGTTCTCCATTCCAGTAGTGCAATGGTCTAAAAGTTATTGCTAGAACCCTCTCGCTATTGGTTAAAATGTATTAATGTGGCAAGGATACTACAAATTCAGTCAATCAGAGGTGATTGCGATCGTTACACTGTAGCAATCATTTTAAGACACTTCCCACTTCAGAACACGCGTGGTCCATAGGTTGTCCGTTCTGCGACAGGCTACCCTCAGTTTGTTCATGTTCAACCTTTGAGCTATGTCAAGTCACTTTAATTTTCCTACGAATTTCATGACCGAGAAAGACACCTAAGATAGGTATCTTGTTCAATAGAGCGCTGAGCAAAAAACGTTTACTCTTATATCGACGAAAACTCGATGGTGATGAGATCATAGCTTGCTACGCGGTAGCTTTGAGTTCGTAGCTGCAACTAATTTGTGTAATAATCCAACGAAATTACCTATCGATTATCGAAATCCACTCCGAAACGGTATCATACCGTGACCATTATAATCAATAATTAGGAAACGATATCACACATACGCGGAACGAATCGAGTTCCTATTTTCGAGTAACGTGTTGCGACGGGAGTCAATGGTGCCCAGCAGGCCGCCGCGCCGACAATGGCGGGGTCATCCCACACAATACCGTCACGTTTACTGAATACTGGCGCGTTCAAATCGAGCATTCATACCCGATACCGAAAAAAATATCGATTTCCGTAAATAAGTGAGTGTGGCACATTTATAATAATGATGAATGGATGTATCGAGTGTTGTACGCGTCGATATTGCGTATCGAATCGTGAAACCGCTCGAACGCAACGACTAAGATATTCATTGAGTGCTAATTGAAAAGGAATTATTATTATCGTCCTGCCATAAATCTAATGTAAACTGGGGCGTATTCGATACAAATCTATTTAAGGTTGTTTTCGTTTTTGTCCTTAAGAAGTGTGCACTCGTAAATCTTGCATGGTGCTAATTTAAATTATATCTATCGATATAAAAACATAAATTATGATTTATTTCCATTCTACAGCAGTTTTGATTTCCTAGTTTTTTCATGCGTTTGACTTTATTGAATAAAGAAATTCGAAAATGTAGGCATGCCACGGCGGTCTTCAGCCGGTAGATAGCTAAAGATGCTGCAGTAGATATATTATATATATTTTTTTAAGAATATGTGCTATACTGAACCGGACTAATACCCTCCCTTTTCCTCCAAATAAGCGTAAATCTTGTATTAGTAGTAGATATGATTACAATGGCTGGGGATTGACCCGACCTTTTAATTTTCAGTCTGGCTTTTGCGGGCTTTTGTTGTAGGTACCAGGACCTATCAAATTCAAAATTATTTATTTCATGTAGAGCTACAGTTAGTAGCTCTTATGACTCGTCAAGACTTATGCTGAAATCTTTAGAGCGTGCTGTGATTCAGCTCAGACTCAATATAGAGGTTAAAACGAGACACAAATATGTTCTGACATAAATCTGTCTCGTTTTAACTCTGTCTTGAGTCTGAGCTGAGCGAGAGTTTTTGACGACCTCCCTGGCGCAGTGGTGAGCGCTGTGGTCTTATAACTGGGAAGTCTCGGGCTCGATTCCCGGCGGGGGCAATTTAGGAATTTATTATTTCTAAATTGTCTCTGGTCTGGTCTGGTGGGAGGCTTTGGCCGTGGCTAGTTACCACCCTACCGTCAAAAACGTGCCGCCAAGCGATTTAGCGTTCCGGCACGATGGCGTGTAGAAACCGATTAGGGGTATGGGATGAATTTACACTGCTATACCCCTTCCAAGTTAGCCCGCTACCATCTTAGACTGCATCATCACTTACCATCAGGTGAGATCACAGTCAAGGGCTATCTTGTCATCGAATAAAAAAAAAAAAAAGTGCGGTCTATAGATTTCATCCTTAGACCACGGATCTACTGTCCGGTAAGGTTAAGTTCTGCTTAATTAATAAGTTCATCATCATACTATTTTGTTATGCTTGAAATAATTTTACCTATTGTACGGAGTTATCATGAGCTCTATGAGCTAACCATGGGCCGAAATGCGGCCAGTCAACCCTCAAAATCATCCCTAAATAATAAAAATGACGGGATATTTCCGATAGTAAGTAATCAATTAGGTTTGAGCGGGACAAAGTTGCGTGTGACCGCAGCCCAACCTCGCAACGCCAAATGTCGATACTTAACTAACCCTTCACAACAGCGTGGCGAATAGGTTTGAACAACATAGTTACGTTATATGGCAATAGCAAAGGATTGTAAGGACTTATTAGCTTAAGCATGTAGCAGTCAACGCGCTGTCATATTCGCATTCCATAGGTAGGTAAAATGGAAAATTTGGACGCCCAAAATCCTTATATTACTTACTAATTCTCACTATCCTCACTTATGGGTATTATAAATGCAAAAGTGTGTTTATTTGTAGTTTTGTTGGTTTGTCTTTCAATAACGCTGCAACAGAGCTACGGATTGATGTGATTTTTTGCATGGATATAGTTGAAGACCTGGCGAGTGAAATAGACTATTTTTATCCCGGGAAATCAAAGAGTTTCCGCGGGATATTAAAAGCTAAATCCAGGCAGACGAAGTCGTGGGCTGCAGCTAGTTGTATTATATAAATGCTAAAGAGTGTTTGTCTGTTTGTTTGTCCTTTAATCACCCCGCGACAGAGCAACGGATAGACGTATTTTTTTTGCATGGGTTTAGTTGAGGACCGGGAGAGTGACATACCTAGGCTACTTTTTATCTTGGAAAATCACAGAGTTCTCGCGAGGTTTTTAAAAAGTAATTATGTGCGTAAACAAAACCAAGAAAATAAATTAAAAAGTTAACTTGTTAATTTGTGTTCACAATGTCACACAAACTCATTTTTCATAACATAAATATTTATTATACACAATTTTGAATAAGTACTTATATCTACCTACCTACATAATGCAAAAGCGTAAATGCTATATCAAAAAAAAAAAAAAACATCGCAAGCCTAATTCATAATTAACGACACGAAAAAAGAAAGTCTTACGCACGTCAAAAGTTGCAAAAATTAACCCGGGAACAGCTGTTGTGAGCAAAACAAAAAGCGACGCGCGCGCAAGCCGAGCGCGGACAAAAGGACCCACAACACAAAATGCGCTTCAATACATCGGCACTAATTACGTAATTATGGGGGAGAATAAAATGGCGCGCATTCTCGGCGCCCCGGCCGCGCCGCCTCGACACATTAGTTCATGACATTTCTTGATCGTAGGTAACTTTTTCTGTAAATTGAAAGTCATGGCTTTCTAACACGCAACTGTAGATACTCCTTGTTTCAAATAAACGTTAACACGATGAACAATTATTTGTCGTCCCACGTGCAACGTGGTTATACGTAGATTGCGAAAACAATGTGACACTCGAAATTGCTTGGTAAAACAAAATTGTTTTTGCTATCACACCACGTTCACAATAAGTATAGACAGAGCAATAGACAAGTTTTAATATTTACCTATTTGAAAATCCGTTTAACTGTCGTACCCACTAGTAGCACAAGCTTTTCGTTTATTTGGAGTGGAGAGAAGAATATTGGTCAAGTTCTGCTTGGCTAATATATATTTTTTTTAATTAAGCAAAGTAAGTAGGTTTAGTTTACACATTATAAGATAGGTATAAAGCTTCCAAATGGAATTTAGCGATTTCATCTTAAAAAAATCCTTTGCTTTTTCAACTTAGCGTAAAGCTTCCTAGGAGCTAAGAATTGACATTAATTATGTGGTATTAGAAGCTACAGCTATGCTATTAAAAGAATGTATGGTATTAGAAGAAGATATGGTATTAGAAGAAGATATGGTATTAGAAGAAGATATGGTATTAGAAGAAGGTAAGGTATTAGAAGAAGATATGGTATTACAAGAATGTAGGGTATTAGAAGAAGATATGGTATTAGAAGAAGGTAAGGTATTAGAAGAAGATATGGTATTAGAAGAAGGTATATGGTATTGGAAGACTGTCCAGTTGGCCACTTTGTGTTCATTTAGCACTGATAGCATTAACATCCCCATTTTAACCAACACCTAATAATCAACACAAGTATATCAAGAATCATCAAGTGGCTATATGTAAAGAAAAAGTTCACTGCTTAATCTCCTTCGTGCCTTCTTTAACATGACACTGGAGAAACAATCTGTTCCCAATTTTCCGCCTGAAAAGTGAAAGCCACTACTTGGGAATTGAATTGAAAAGGTTCCAAAGAAAATTATAACAGCCATGTTACAGGACCCATCATCTCTTTATTAATATTTAATGTTGAAGACAGAAACACGATCCGACCCAAGATGATCTTTGCAAAGCTTAAACGAATACCTATTTGTAATGTAATTGTTTGTTATTGTGTTTGCCTATGATTAGTCTGTGAGAAAACTATGTTTGCGGTCAAGTGTTATTTACTGCAATTATTGCGACTACGGCTTAGGTAGATACTCTAACTATATCTACAAGAGTACCTATGTACATATGTTACATGTAAAGTTGCAGAACCTGCACTGTGCACTGCTTGCAGTGTGCTTCAAGCACACTGCAAGCAATAGTGTGAGTTGTGTTGTGCATATTTTTAACCGACTTCCAAAAAAGGAGGAGGTTCTCAATTCGTCGGAATCTTTTTTTATTTTTTATGTACGTGTTGTTACTTTGGTCGGTTTTGTGAAAATAATTTTTACGTTTATATTATTAAATTTCACTGCAGTCTGGTAACTTTTTACTTTGCACACCCATCTGTTATTGCCCGCAGCATATTGGTCACTGAATCTGATATGCTCGTTCTAGTGTGTTAATGATTGTACAATATGAACTGCCACAAGGCATTGATTTGAAATCATATTACCTACTAATGTTGTTATTTTAATGATACAGACTATTATTTGAGATAGGAATATTTTAGGTAAATAAGCTAAATGATTTCGCAATGCAACTGGCGTTCTTTCTGTACTTTAAAATAAGAAGTTATCTACTAATCTTTACAAAATACCTATTATATTCTAAAACAAGTTTACGTGTATGGCTACACACACAAACAGAAAATTTTCAAAGAATGTGTATTTCTGTTACCGCTATAAAAATAAATAATGAAAAAAATTAATTAAAGATTAAAGGGGCTCCCACACTAGAAACGTGTTTTTTCGGCCTTTTTTTTGTTACGGAACCCTTCGTATGTGAGACTCTTATTTGACATTCAAATTTCAATCAGATTTTAGCAGATAGGTAACACAATAATTGAAAAAAAAATATATATATCAATTTTTGGGTCTATCTCGACACTTTAGTAAGCTGCGAGCGTGATCATTCATTTTAATTGAAGAAAGCTCACTAATTAGCATGAGCACATGGCCAGTTCTCATGTCGGCGACGCGCACACACGCACACACACACAGGTGGCCCGACACCTGACGCCTCGGAACCGGCCACTTCCGCCGGACGCGCCAATTAGTGACGCACACACGCACGCCAGTGACAATCACAAAGTTAATGTCGCTATTGTTCTCTATTTGAAATACCAATTGTATCTGACATAATCTGTAACAGAGTTAGGTTATCCTAACTTGTACACAAAATTTTCTCGTGTCGCGCATCTTAGCCCTACAGATCAGCGAGGATTTCAGGGAATGTTGCTGGAGAGCCAATGTATTATTTGCGTTGAATATATAGCCCTGGATTAAGCAGTAGAGACGTATTCCGATGTTCTTATTTGCTCTACATAGAGGGCTGTCGATTATAACTAACCTATTATTACTGTTTTTTTTAAATATATCAAATCAAATCAAACTTTATTTATTTCATTAAGGCCAACCAGTAGCTCTTATGACACGTCATAAATCTACCACCATCTATAAGTAATACCTACCATCTATAAGTATAGATTATTAGTGCTTGACTGCGATCCCAAGTGATGATAGGTGAAGATGCAGCCTAAGATGGTGCGCGCTTGCTTAGAAGATGCCTTTTCAAATGAAAAAGGAAGCCGAAAAGAAATGTCAAATTTTTGCAAAGCGCTTAGTGATCGTGTTTCGATTACGTATAGCGGTGCAGATTTATGCGATCCCTTGAAGTCGGTGGAACTAAATCTTCACACTTCTTCGGATTATGTTCTTGAGCACACTCTCTGAAATATATCTTGTTCTCTCTCGTTCTCTCTGTTCAGTTTCGCTGTGTGGCCAAAAAATCTCTATCATTCTATGCAATTAAGCCTCAATAGCCCAACGGTTAAAGGTGCGGAATGCGGACAGAAAGGTCGCAGGTTCGAGTCCCACCCGTTACACTAATGTCGTACCCGTTCCTAGCAATAGCTTTTCCCTTTTTTGGAGGGGAGAGGAGATTATAAGTCAAGTTCAGCTTGGCTAATATTCTTTAAAAAAAAAGACGTGTGGCACTCGGGGACTGCCGCGGTAAAGCTATTGCATAACATTTTTTATCAACGCCATCTAGCGGCTCACCGCTAGATGTCGTTGTTAAAAAATGCGCCATCTAGCGGCTCACCGTAGAGGAGTCCCGTGTCAGGTTATTTTCGTTACGGAATTTCTGGATTCGGTCTCCACGCTGGCCCGCGATAGAAGCTATGCAATAGCTTAAAAATCTACCTACCTATAAAACTACTTCGTCTCATTTACAAATCAGTTATATTATGCTATCTAGGTAATAGAAATCAACCCAAATAAAAAGCCATCCCACGCCTGACTCTATTGTTAATTAGCTATTCAACAAAGTCTGTAATTATTATCATCAGTTTATACAAACGTTTTTTTACTAAAGCTCACTTAACTGACAACATGTAACGAAGCTTAAAATTCAACCTCATTATTCATAAGAATTTTGATGTGTTCCGACTTAAAACAGAACCAGTTTATATGATAATTAAGCATGCCGTTAAAATTAGTGGGGAGGCGATATTTTTTAATATTAATAATGTTTCAAATGACAATGTTCCAAAATGATACTTACTAGACCAGTGAAATGTTATTATTCAAACAAAAGTCACCACGGATTTTTTTTATTTTTTTTTATTCGATTACAAGATAGCCCTTGACTGCGATTTCACCTGATGGTAAGTGACGATGCAGTCTAAGATGGTAGCGGGCTAACTTGGAAGGGGTATAGCAGTGTAAATTCAACCCATACCCCTAATCGGTTTCTACATGCCATCGTGCCGGAACGCTAAATCGCTTGGCGGCACGTCTTTGACGTAGGGTGGTAACTAGCCACGGCCAAAGCCTCCCACCAGACCAGACCAGAGACAATTTAGAAATTATAAATTCCTAAATTGCCCCCGCCGGGAATCGAACCCGAGACCTCCCAGTTATAAGACCACAGTGCTCACCACTGCGCCAGGGAGGTCGTCAACCATACATAACCATAACGGATAAACCATTTTGAACCGTTTATAGTTATTCTGCAAAATCCCTATAGGTTTGTTAAATGATCTAAATGTACCTACCTACGTATCGATCCGAGTAGGTACCTACCGCTATTATGAGTTTTTGCGAAAAACTTGTACCATTTTAGCTTTCACCCCTTCCAAGTTAGCCCGCTAACATCTTAGACTGCATCGTCACATACAATCAGGGGCCCAAGTCTGCTATTGCAATTGTAGTTCATGTGTCTATCAATGACATCCCAATTGCTACTTTTAGCAATTTGACTTGGGGCCCAGGGGTTCAATTGTCTATCAATGACATGACAATTGCTAAAAATAACTATTGTCATGTCATTGATAGACAATTGAACTACAATTGCAATAGCAGACTTGGGCCCCTGGTGTGGTCGCAGTCAAGGACTATCTTGACAACGGATAAAAAAAAACATCTAAAGTAAATCTCTAAAATAAACCTCTCGTTCGATCCTACAGTCACACCCTACCTACACCCTAGGTGCCTACAGGAGGCTGTAGGTAGTACCGATTAATCGTGCTTAGTTACTCCGATAAAATCCTAAATGGAAAACACTAATATTGGACAGATTGAAGCAGTAATAACTTAGTGGTTAGGACTAGAGTCGGGGGTCACAAGTTTGAGTTCACACAGATTTTTCTGGCTTGTTGGATTATAGTAAAAGAATTTAGTTTTTCCCTGAAACTGATCACATTGTCTTCCTTCAGGTGATCTTAAATTATGTACTTAATTTTGTACAAAATAAGAACGATTATACAGCGGCATCAAAAAAATAACGTTACTTTTTTAATTCTTCTACCAAAAAGGTTTGCTTGAGTTAATGTTTACAAGATAATAGTAATTAAAATTTATAATAGGAGTTCGTTAATTTTTAGGGTTCCTCAAGTTGTGGAGAAAATAGCACCAGAAATATACCTATTACAGTTCCTGAAAATCATACCAAAAATATTATTTATTAACCAAATAGGAGCAGACACATCATTGTGGAGTTGTGGTATGTCATAACGTATCAAAAAATGATCGGAATCACACAAAATGGAGTCACACGAAAAATCTGCCGCCGTAGGGCGGCATGGCTTGTTTTTAACCGACTTCCAAAAAGGAGGAGGTTCTCAATCTGTCGAAATCTTTGTTTTATATTTGGTGAGCGCTGTCTTATAACTCGGAGGTCTCGGGTTCGATTCCCGGCGGGGTCAATTCGGGAATTTATAATTTCTGGATTGTCTCTGGTCTGGTGGCAGGCTTTGGCCTTTGGATATGGCTATTTGCCACCCTTCGGTTAAAGATGTGTCTCCAAGCGATATCTATTGCGTTCCGGCATGATGGCGTGTAGAAATCGATTAGCGGTATGGATGACTTTCTATACCCCTTTCAAGTTAGCCCGCTACCATCTTAGACGGCATCGTCACTACTCACTTACCTACAATTAGGTGAGATTGCAGCCAAGGACTATTTTGTCTTCGAATAAAAAAAATGTCACGGATTTGTAATGAGACCACGCTGTAGAGGTGTTCTCTTCACACTTGACCTGTAGGTTTAGTATAAGATTTAGTTCGATTGATCGTATCCGTATTCGATGACATTAGCGTCAAAGTAAAATGAACAATAATAGCATTGAATTAGAGCTCAATTTCGTGTATGAATTCTTATACTTCTACGTATACGGATACGCTCCAAATTAAAATCGGTTGTACTGAATTTGTGACTTTAAATCAATACTGTTAAGGTTAATTTTTCTTTAACGCTAATGTCATCGAATACAAATACGATCAATCGAATTAAATCTTATACTAACCCCACTGTATTTTTACTATTTACTCAATTAGTAGTTTGGAGAATCGGTGCGAAAGTCCGGCGGACACGGTCGGGTGGCGCGAGGTGCGGCGCGCGGCGCGGGGCGGGGGGTGGCGGGTGATAAGATCGCGATTATGCGGTACAAAACGACCGATATCGTGGGCTCATTACAGACTTACCCGCATAATGGATGTTTATGAACTTGCCGGGCTCATGTTCGCCGTGCGGTGGTTAAGTGATTTTTATCGTGGCGCCTTGGTACAAAAGTTACAAGATCAAAGGTCTTGGCTTACATTTTTCAGGTATACCTATAGATAATATCAATAGCCACAACGGCACGAACTTTAAAGATGGTATTATAATATTTTGCGTTAAGCATAAAAAAGGACAAATAAACAAAACAATAAACAATCATTGCTCTAGGATCATTAACCAGAGAGAAAACAGGCGAAAGCGTTTGTATGGAGAAAAGACCACCCGAAAAAATATGTAAAGTTATTTGTAGCAAAAGTACCTATAGTTCTTTCGTTTCACGAGGACTCGTGGCCTGTGGTTGTGTGTGTGTCGTATCTGTATAAGTGTGAGCGAGAGCTTGCTCGCGCCCGACCGCTCCCACCTAGGTTCCTGACAGGCACGCACACTTCCGCAATGTGCATTTACACGACGTAACCACAAGTAAAGCGCCCGTAACTTCGTGAGATAAACGTAGTATACATATCGCCAATTTATTCAAAATTATGGTAAAATCACAATTATGTTGCTCAACTAGTCAAAAATAATATATCAGCTTAATTTTGGAACAATGAAACTACAAAATGGCGTCACGCAATGCGAGGTAGCTAACCGCGAAACGTCCATTACATATGCATAATTCCACAAAATGGTGGATTAAAATTGAAAAGAGCTGACAAACGGGCGACTCTGGCAGAACAATGTGCTCCGTTTCCCGCATTATTCAATTTGCTTGTCAAATATGATGCGCCTGCGCCGCGCAAGCCTGCTAACCTCATTGCAGCTATGATACAATGGTTTGGAAAATTCTAGAGACTTGATAACGTCTAGTTATTAATATCAATTTAGTAAGTTTTTCTTTTGACGGTAGTATAACAGACGTCCTACAAGTTATCACCAAGTCCTGTATCCAAGGTTTAACAGATAAGCCGGTCGCAATCATTTCTGATTGGTACAAAAATAGAAACCTACTGATGCTGTTACTGTAAACTAAAATACACTATAGCAGTCAGAATGACATAAATTGTGTCAGTTAATAATGTAAACGTAAAAATTATTTTTACAAAACCGACTTCAAACGCCACAACAAAGTAGGTACCTATATCAATTGTGCCTAAATGAAATTTGAAGAGTTCCCTCGATTTCTACAGTATCCCATCATCAGATCCTTGATCCTTGAGACTTGATGACAATGAAACCACCTTCCAAAAAAGGAGAAAGTTTTCAATTCATCGGAAACTTTTTTGTTTTTTTTTTTTTTTATTTTTTTGTTTGAAAGGGTATACCTTCCCCTTTCAAACAAAAAAATAATTTCCAAAATCGGTCTAGGCGTCTTCGAATAATCGGGTAACATTAAACTTACATAAAAAAAAGTTTCCGATGAATTGAAAACCTCATCCTTTTTTGGAAGTCGGTTAAAAATATACTATAGCAGTCAGAATGTCATAAATTGAGTCAGTTAAAATTGCGCTCATCGCTAATGTGATAATCATACCTTTCATAATATATTAGCCCCTGTGCTTAAATGTACACTGTAGAGTCTGAAAGTTACGAGCTTTTAGATTTAAGCAAGAGATTTACCGTGAATCACTTTGCGAAAAATTTACATATTTATTTGTATAATTCTTTCAATTCACGAGGGCGTGTGGCTTATGGTTGTGTGCGTGTCGTATCTGTATATGTGTGAGCGAGAGCTTGCTCGCGCCTGACCGCTCCCACCTAGGCTCCTGACAGGCTTACACAATGTGCATGTACATGGCGTAACTACAACTAAAGCTCATGCGCCCTCGTGAAATGCTAGAACTATAAAAATAAATCCTTACTAATCCTTATTAGTTCCTTATCTTCCTTACTAGTATTAGGTATAAATGCGAGTGTGTTTGTTTGTTGGTTTATTGGTTTGTCCTTCAATCATGCTGCAATAGAGCTACGGATCGACGTGATTTTTGCATGTGTACAATTGAGGACCTGGAGACTTAGGCTACATTTATCCCGGAAAATCAAAAAGCTCCCGCGGGATTTTAAAATCTACGCAGACGAAGTCGCGTGCATCTGCTAGTAATTTTATAAAATACGATATGCGTTTTACAATTATAATGATGATGTACGAATAACTAAGTAGGTAACATAAATACCTAAAAAACCTTAGTACCAACAGTCTGTTTATGGGAAAAAGCAATAAAACGTTTTAAGCGCACGCAACCGGGGTGACCATTAAAACGAATCAATCGATACAAAGGAATTAATTATAAAAAAGTGCATACAAAGCGTGCAGCGTTATCGCGGCCCAGTAAAATGAAACGACTAATTACCAGTCGGGGGACGATACGATCTGCCGTGTAGGCGCGGAGCTGGCGGTTAAATAAAATCAAAAAATCAAAATCAAAATTTATTTATTTCGTGTAGGCCAACTTGTAGCTCTTATGACACGTCATAAATCTACCACCGGTTCGGAATGCAGATTCTGCTGAGAAGATCCGGTAAGAAACTCAGCAGTTGCTTTTTAAAAAAAAAAGAATTTTTTTTTACAATACGTAACAAAACTAGCTATGTACACAGTGTTTCTACAATGAAGTTTCAAAAATGCAAAACAATCCAATACATGTTAAGACAGGCAGGCACCATCGAACTATACTCCTCAATAGGTCAACTGTTAAAGGCGGGCTGAAAACTGAGAGGTTGCAGGTTCGAACCCCAGCCGTTGCACTATTGTCGTACCCATTCCTAGCACAAGCTTTTCGCTTATTTGGAGGGGAGAGAGAATATAAGTCAATTTCAGCTTGGCTAACATTCTTTTTAAAAGGAAAAAGAAAAAAGATACTGTCGTCATAAGGAAAAAAGACGTATTTGTCATTTTTTCGAAATTGAGTTAGACACATATTCGGCATCAGAACAAAAACAGGCATCTACCAGTACTTACCAGTATTTTTAAGCCAAACAAACTTTTAAAATACTGTTTAAATAAGTTTAAACAAAATTTAAAAATACTGGTAGACGCGTCTTTTTGTTCTGATGCCGAATATGTGTCTAACTCAATTTCGAAAAAAATTACAGATACGTCTTTTTTCTTTATGGCGACAGTACAACACGCGCGATAGTCGATGCGTTGACAAGGCATTTTCGCGGTATCATCACTTTAGTACAAAATTATTAAATAACCGGTCAAATGCGAGTTGGACACGCGTAAGAAGGGTTCCGTATCAATAAACGGCGAAAACACACGTTTAAAGTTGGGGAACCCACTTTACATTTTACACGAGATTTTGGATATGCTTTATTTCATCTATCGCGGGGATCTTTTTCTGGCATTCTGCGCACTGTTAAATGCTCTTTCTGCTCTACAGTCAATAATGGACTATTCTAGAAATGTTAAACAAATCATAGGTACACCAGCTCTTATGAGTAGAAAGCCCAGTAGGTACGCTGAAAATGGAGTACTGTTTGTTACCATTACGGCACCTGATGGTTTTGATTGAAATAATAGAGACAACGCTTTTGTAATTTACTTCATTCAAATAAGAAGAAAGTTGGACAGATACCTTTTTTATACGGATATGATAAATTGTTACTCTCACGATGTCAATTATGCTAAATGTAAAACGAAAGTGTAAGGAAATGTTAATAACTTATAAGTACCTATGTAATGTACTTAACGGAAAGAAATTCAATCTAATGATATTAATATGTTCTATGCTTACATAATTTAAACAAAGACAGGTCAAAAACGTTCAGTGCAAAAAAAAAGTTTACTATCTTCATTTAATTAAAGTTTAATTATTTTATATTAAGTATGTATTTTTAAATTATCTTATTAAAAATTGTTTTGTTCAAAAATAGTAGCGATGGGAATCAGATTGACACATAAATATGAAATTCCAAACTAATTAAGCAATATGGTATGTAATTATGCGTAGCAAGTGATGTTCGTTCGCTTTATTTTCTATGTCAAACTAATTAGTTCCGATTTATTATAGCGATAATATGCCTTGGTAAATATTGATCATCACTACATAGTATATAAAACAAAGTCGCTTTCTCTGTCCCTATGTATGCTTAAATCTTTAAAACTACGCAACGGATTTTGATGCGGTTTTTTTTAATAGATAGAGTGATTGAAGAGGAAAGTTTATATGTATAATAACATCCATTAACAGTGAATGACATATGCTATATATTTTATACCCGTGCGAAGCCGGAGCGGGCCGCTACTAAATAATAGGTAGGTATATCCCAAATTAAAACTAATATAAACCTAAATCCTCATCGATATCACAGCAGCGCGGCATAGTACCCAAGATGCTGGCAGCATTGCCCCTTTGAATGGCCAAACCTGTGGGCCAAACTAATTCTTTGGCCAAGGTAGCTGCCAGCTCTTGGATTTATATCAGTTTTTAATTTTAGAAATAATAATAATTATTAAAAGTTTTAATTTTTTTACGATTTTAACGCAGTGAAAACACTTAATTCTATTCTATTTTAATACTTATTTATTATTTTAATTAATAGAATCAAATTAACTACTTACTTATTAATAAGCTTGGCTAATATTCTTTTTAACAAAAAACTAATTAACTTAAATGTCGAAATAGGCTTATTCTTATGTATTTACTAGCTTTTGCCCGCAGCTTCGCTCACGTAAAGTTCGACTCCTATTTTATCTCCTTAGGGTTTAATTTTCAGAATCCTTTCTTAGCGGATGCCTACGTCATAATAGCTTTCTCTATGCCAAATTTCAGCCCGATCACTTCAGCGGTTAGAGCTGCGCGTTGATAGATCAGTCAGTCAATCAGTCAGTCAGTCACCTTTTCCTTTTATATATTTAGATAAACAGCAGTATACCTGTATAGTATTACGTGTAGAAAAACTAATTTCAATAGTGTACCTGAAGTTTTCATGAGTCAGGAAAAGTGTTTTCATTGAATTCGATCGAATTCAATGAGACTTTTCCATTATTATTCGTGGTTAGTTACATAAAGTTAGTTCAGTAGGTAAATATGCTTTCAAATGGATGCTATGAAAAAAGTAAATCAAATCTGTGTCTACATGAACGAGCAAATAGACGATATCTCCATCAGACATGTAATTGCTCACTTTATTGCACTGCCCGATACTGATCTCGCTCAATTCATGGGCCTATAATGTCAATTGCAAGGGTTGTGATATCTGTTCTAGTTGCGATGCTGATGAGGTATGGAACGCTGCTGTGGTAGGTACTTTTTTAATGATATTTATGTGAAATTATTTTGATGCACAATACCTAAACCTTACTAAAAGTTTTACCAACTCATATTTTCATTGTATTGTATCGTCCTAACGTGTAGCGCTGAGGTCGCGCATCATGAAATGGTAAGGTTAGGGATAGTACTTTTATCTCAAGAAGTTACGGACGCTTTACTTCGTGTACATGCACATTGCGTAAGTGTGCGTGCCTGTCAGGAGCCTAGGTGGGAGCGGTCAGACGCGAGTAAGCTCTCGCTCACACTTATACAGATACGACACACACACACAACCATGAGCCACGAGCCCTCGTGAAATGAAAGAACTATATATGAATTCACAATGCGACGCAATAGGTAATAAATATTGCAAATGCGAAAGCGAGTTTGTTTGCTTATTGGTTAGTCCTTCAATCACGTGTACCACGAAGCAAGTAACGTGCCGATGTGATTTTTTGCATAGTATCGTTGAGGACTTAGAGAGAGATAATTATGTCTCTCTACGCTACCTAGGAAAAACATGCTCCGCGAGATTTTAAAACCTAACTCCACGCGGATCAAATCGCAGGAAAAGCAAGTCAGCAATAATGCTTCTGAATGAAAAGGATTGATTTTTTGCGGTTAAATATTCAAACAGCTAATTTATTTATAGATCCTTTATCAAGACTTACGGAACCCGTGGTGCGCGACACTAATTCGCACTTGGCCGGTTTATCTATTTTCTAGGTATCGCTTTAAAAGTGAACATTCAAAAGGATTAGATCATAAAAAAGCACTGAAACCTTTTATGGCGTTAACTAAACGGCACTGTTAATTACGCGATAGCATCGGGTTCGTGTAAAATAAAAATTGCTCCGCTTTGCTATTCAAATCGGTCGGTTTAATTACAATCATGGCGAGACTAACGGCCTAAACAATTGCGATTTATATGTATGTATTGTATACCATACCACTTTTTATTTAGAGGAAGTTAAAACTTGAAAAAATGTACGGTGTATCACATTTATTACCTTCTCTTTTTTTTTTTTTTGTTTTTATGAAAGATTATTATATTAGGGGGAAGTCCCGTAACGCCGGACGGCACCTAGTACCGGACACTCGTACTATCTCGCGACTAAGCAAGCGAGCGATTCAAAAACGAGTTAGAGGGGCGCGGGGGGATGCAGCAAAACTGAGTCACGGGATCCGGTTTGCCCGTGACGCGCGCGACAACAGTGGGAGTAGTTGATTACTGTTTTTGGCCGGACGACACTGCGTCACGTAAGATTTAGGTGAGTGTTACAGGTGTAACTTATAAAAGTTGTTTACTATATTTATTTTTAATAAAGTATTGTTAGTAAGTAATCAATAAAAGTTTTTTAGAATTTTGAAAATTGGTTTATGGGACAAACAAGTTTACAGGGGTTTGCTAGGGGTTCGAAGTGAAGTCTGTCCGATACTAGGTGCCACTTCCAGCGACTGCGTTTTTTTGCACCAATGTTTAATTTATGTTTTTGAATATATTTATGCAGAAGTTGCATTTTTGATAATTGATATTGATTTTAAGTTTTGTTGACTAATATAAGACGTAAATAAAGTAATGTTTTTCTAAACAGATTTTTTTATTTTTCATAAAAACCTTAAGTGTCCGCCACTAGGGGACTTCCCCCTACATATTAATAATTTACCTTCGTAGTTCTTTTTAGAGTTTCGAAAAAAACGGATCCCTTATAGGCTCGCTCGGTTGTTCGTCTGTCTGTCCATGTGTTAAGACTCTTTTTCTCGGAAACGGCTTGAAGTTGAAATTAATAAAGAATAAAAAAGTCAATAGTCTCTTAATTCTCTGAAAATTTTAAGTTTCTAGTTTAACTTAGTGAAAAGTTATGGATTTCAAAGCGTATTTTGTAGTGTAGCGCCATCTAGTGTGTGTAAGTTCGAAGCCTAATTTTTAGTTATTTTCGTTCTGAGCCCTTTTTTTTTTAGTGCGCAAATAGGTAGTTATTTTTTGATCAACCAATTAGGTAAGCCAAACAAAGTTAACCCAAAATTCATTTTAGTACTGAGGTAAGAGCAGACACAGCACTGGCCACTGTGGTCTTCTGTTTCGGGAGTACCTACCTTTTTTTATTCCATTACAAGATAACCCTTGACTGCGATCTTACCTGATGGTAAGTGACGGTGCAGTCTAACATAGTAGCGGGCAAACTTGAAAGGGGTTGAGCAGAGGGTAGAGCAGTGTAAATTTAATCCATACCCCTAATCGGTTTCTACACGCCATCGTTCCGGAACGCTAAATCGCTAGGCGGCACGTCTCTGACGGTAGGGTGGTAACTAGCCACGGCCAAAGCCTCCCACGGCCCACCAGACAGACCTCTGACATGAAACAACGAATTGTTTCTAGGCAGCTGCTAAGCGAAGGCTGTCATTTAATTGTTAGTAGAATCGTGAATATTTTTGTTCGGACGACCTTTTCTCTAGAAAAGGTCGTCCGTTGAAATAAATAGCTCTAGCTATTTATTTCAACGGGTACAGTACTTTGTACCGAAGAGTCATGGCATTAAAAAATCATAACGTTTTATTTGTTATTTTTCCCCGCGTCTCTGCGCTCGGTGCCCAGTAGCCAGTGGACAAAAAGGCTAAAATGGCTGGTAATGAGTAATTACAAGGCGCGCGGCGGCGGCCGGAAGCCGATACGCATCTACACCGGCGAGGGGGGTCGGCCATTGATTTAGTGCTAAACACCCGTTAAATAACTTTGTATTATATTTTATTCAGTTTAAAAAAATACGCTACGTACGTATTTACCTTTGTCCTTTGGTGAATAGTAAAAATAATGTCCTGATGACCGAATTTCGGCCACGACGGTCAATCTCAACGTGGACTTACCTAGTGTGCTTTAAGTCTTTAACATTTAAAATTGCGCTTTCTTGGGTGAGTTGCATGACATGTGGTTACATTCAGGGTGGGTTGCAAGCCAGGTGGTTGCTCGGGTTGGTTGAATACAGAGTAGTTGGTAGAATACAGAGTTGAGTCTGAGCCGAGTGAGAGTGTGTAGATTTCAGCTTTAGTGTGGGTTGCATATCAAACGATTACTCTAAAGGTGAGTTCCATGTCAGGAAGTTACTCTAAGGTTGGGTTGCATGTCAGGCGGTTATTCTAAGAGTGGGTTGCATGTCAAACGGTTACGATGACGGTTAAATTGCACCTAACCCCGAAAAGTTCTAATTTTAGGTTGAGAAAGTCAGGGTTCTTTAATTTTTTAACAAAAGTTTGAAACTCAACCTCTATGGAGGTACAGATGACTACTGACTTCTGCTGTCCTTAATCTATACCGTCGTCCGTCGTTAACCAATATTTGGCCAAATACGATTTTTTAATGTTATCTTCCCTATAGTTAATTCTCTACCGATCCATCGAAGCGTTATTCTTCTTAATGCTGTAGTTTGCGATATAGCAATATAAAAAAATCTTTTTTTAGTTATCAAATGGAGTCATTTTTCTTTATAAATTGCCGCTGTTTGGATCATAGTTCGATATAATATTATGGTCTTGGTAATTAACGACTCTATAGCTTTATGACGGCAGACTTATGCAACACACATTGCTTGCTTTTGGCGGTTAAAGTTAACAGTAATTTAACTTTAACTGCCTGACTAAATATTTTGAGTTTTCACTGCTCTGGCCGTGGCTAAATTAACCTAGTTATATTTTTAGTTGTTTTAGTAGTTTTTACGTTCTTGACGAAAAGCGGTTTGAGATTTGCGTTGGTAGATAAGGGAAGCCTTTTATGTGTATAGAAACGTGATAATTGAGGAAACGAGTTATTATAAACGGTTCATAATAGTCATGAATGTGTTTCAGCAGCATTAATTGTTTCGATAAATAGTCTACTTACATAAAATACCGGAAGCCGCACTTAACGCAAGCAGTAAAATTGATTACGAAACTGAAAACAATACCAATAACTCTATTGAAAAAACCGCATTTTTACATACCTACTTAATAATAATAATAATATCGCTACGAAGTGGATTAATATATCGGTTGATATTCTGTATATCGGTGCATTCAGCTGTTGTCAATAGAAAAAAATACTGTGAGGTGTGACATCATAGGTATTTGAAGACTTGATTATTTAGATTTGTTATTATAATATAGAATTGATTTGATGCCACTCAAAAATGCCTAAATTAAGTAAAGATATTAAAATTGTTATAGATTGAATTTGTAGATTTGATTTATCAAAGGAATTTGGTGAAAAATGGAATTGCAAAATTCCTAGAAATTAAGTTTTTCTATAGGTTCTCACCTGATGGCAGCGGGCTAATTTGGAAGGAGTATGGCAGTGTAGATTCAACCCATAACCCTAATCGGCTTCTACACGCCATCGTGTCGGGACGCTGAACCGCTTGGCAGCACGTTTTTGACCGTAGTGTGGTAACAAGCCACGGCCAAAGCCTCCCACCAGGGGCCCAAGTCTGCTATTTTACATGTCATTGTCATTGAACCGCAATACAATTACAATTCAATTATCATTGGTCCAAAATTTCGTAGTCTACTAAATTCACAATGGTCGTTCGATTTCTTATAATTGGATTGTAATTCAATGATACCTCGGTATTGCCATTAGCTTAAAAAGCGTTTGCCGAAATGAGTTTCAAAAAAAAATTACATATTAAAAACGTTTATTTAAGCTAGATTCAAAGCTAGATGTGTCAGTGGCAAACCATCGGAAAACAATTGTGACGCCATTGAATTAGTAGACTACCAAAATTGCTAAAAGTAGCAATTGTGATGTCATTGATAGACAATTGAACTACAATTGCAATAGCAGACTTGGACCCCTGATCAGACCAGAGACAATTTAGAAATTGTAAATTCCCCGCCCCCGCCGGGATGTAAGCATTCACCACCGCACAAGGGAGGTCGTATCTTATAATTTCTCCATAATATTCCTTTAAAGTGGTAGAGCGTTCCATTCAAATCACATATCAGCTCTAGCGAAACATAAACGAAACACAAACTCTATTAAAAAAGCAACCTAGAAGATTTTAATTAAAGAATAATAGATATATTAAACGGCTATTGCTTACAGACACGAATTCTTCGCTAATAAAGGCACCGATGCTCGTGATTAAGGAACGTTTAAACCGCATAAATATTAATGCGAAGTGAGTATCTAGCGTGTTAACTCCTTGTTCAACTTTTTATGCCGTATCTTACTCTAGAATAATAAGACGACCATAAATTTGTAGTTTTATTTAGAATGGGAAGTAAATTAACTTTTTTCGCTAAATGATTTACGAAAGTACCTAGGTAAGTTTTAATTTAGCCGTAAGTAAATTTATTTAAAAAAATTATTTATTTGGAGAGGATAGGAGGATATTAGTCAACTTCAGCTTGGCTAATGTTCTTTATAAAAAAAAATGTAAGTATGGCAATTATACATGTAGTTTCTGGTATTGTTGTCTGAAAAGCAAATATAAAAATATTTATTTTCCTTGCTCTGTAACCTTCGACCATTCAGACGGGACGAGCCTTTACGCAGATTTAGTACTGAATATATTCTGCCACTTTCTGCGGGAGGTGAGGTAATCACGTACAGCCTACGTACGGCCATTTACTCACTTCCGCACACTCTTGTAAAAAACTTTATGTCTCTATGAACGCACACTACCTCAAAAGCTGTCACACTTACAAGCTGACACGTACGTTTGTACATGTACTTCGGCAGAGGGGAATGCGTGCGCTTGCCAAGTCCTGGCTAAATGGCTGAATTCGTTGATGCAACCGGCCCTTAAATTATTATCTAACCCCTTGAGGGCTTTACAAACAACAAATTTCTGAAAAGCCGGCAACGCATTGGTGGTGCCTCTGATGCTGAAATCTATAGACCGCACTCTCACTCAGCTCTGACTCTAGACAGAATTAACGAGTATGTCTCGTTTTATCCTTATCTTGAGTCTAAACTGAGTCAGAGCATACTCTATAGATCTCAGCATAAGTGTTCATGGGTGGCGGTAATCACTTAAAATAAGGTGAAAGTGGAATGTGTTAGTGTCATGAAAATATATCAACCGTAAGTTTAAAATAACACTATGGCCGATTTCACCAACGTAAAATAAGTTTTATCGGTGCGTAAATAGGTACATTTTGATAGTTTTTGTATTGATAACTAGCTGATAGCCACGACATCGTTCGCGTGGATTGAGGTTTTTTATTCCCGCGGGAAGTCTCTTATTTCCCGGAATAGAAAGGAAAGGAGCCTATGTCCTATTCCAGACTATATAATCTATCTCTGTGCCAAATTTCAGCCAAATCGGCACAGTAGTTTTTGAGTTTATTCATTACAAACATACAAATCTTTCCTCTTTATAATAGTAGTGTAGAAATGTAGATAATAATCTGCCAAATTATCTCTACGCTCGACGCTATAAGACTTAGATATTTTACATTGGTGAAATCGTATCGGCCCTAACACTGACACTATAAAAATAAAGATACATTAAAATACACGTTTCAGTTCGGCCGTAAGTCACCCCCACGTTCTTTTTCACAGAACCGTGGCACGCAAGGTCAACTTTAGTTGGTTGTATAATTATACTTTTATATAAAAATAAAGTTATCAACAGTTACCCTAAACGGCTGCTTAGGTCTTTTCTGTTAAGTAACTACGATACGGATACTTATTGTAGGTAGCTTTATGAAATGAAATGAAAAGCTACATATTGTAACATTTTTTGTTTCGCATAGAGCAACTGCTGAGTTTCTTGCCGGCTTTTCTCAACAGAATCAGCATTCCGAACCGGTGGTAGATTTTGACTTGTCATAAGAGCCATAAGTTGGCCTACATGAAATAAATAATTTTGAATTTTGTCTGAATGTTCATTCACACAGTCACCACATAAATACCTACATCTGAGTGCATTGACATAATAATGCTGGACTTAGAGTCAGCGCTAAAAATTGTCCGAACCGAAAGAGATCCAAAACGCGAAAAAGGTTTCCAATCGACCGTCAGTTGAAGCAAATTATTGCAAGCAAAATTAGGCTATATAATAATGGTCTAAGACATAAATTACAATGTATGAGTTTGTTTATAAAAATACACATGTACACTCGTATATGTAGGTATACAACGTGTAATGAAACTACGAAATAATACTGAAGGAGGTGAATGTGTTCATGAAACTGAACAACTTTCCCGAAGGAACGTAGGTTGAAATATGAAAAACAAATTTTTACCTCCCATGGTAAATCAATCAGCTGATCGTCAATTTTGTATGGGAAGTCCACATTTTTTTTTTTTTCAAATTTCGACCTATGTTCCTTGGGGGAACTTGTTCAGTTTTATGAGCACATTCACCTCCTTCAGGGTTATTTCACACTTTTGTTACACGTTGTATAGGTTTTCTCGGGACACGTTTTTCGTGAATTTTGCATTACACCCAAGGTCCAAGTATTACTATGTCAATGTCTGAGTGTAAACACGGAATAGTTGAATAAATATCGTTAAAAAAGCCTTCAGTAGTCCAAACATAATTCCTCCTTGTCGGCGAAGCTTGACCACGCCGCCCCCGCGATAAAACACGCAATAGTTTGTAGAGGCGATTCCAGAAAACGGTCGTTTTATGATTAGATCGGCACGGCAGCGAGAGGGGTCCGCCAAGGGGTTGTTAATTGCTCCGTTTTGTGAACACGGCCAGTGGCGTGCCGCGCGGGCAATCAGCGGCCGCTGACTGATTGCTTTTTAAATAGGTTTTATGCCCACTAAAAATGTTAGCAGTGAAACCAAAGGAAAGCTCGAACACGGCTTCGTGCGATAAGTGGCAGAACTCATTTCATAATGTTGACGACCGTGGCGTATTTAGAAATGGTCGCTCGTGAAATAAAATCGGTTCACGCACATTCTATAGGCACGAGTGCTTAAAAATATCGAACGAGCTACTAACAAAAGACCTATAGCTCTATATTAAATTAAATTTCTATCACACTAATATTATAAAAGCGAAAGCTTGTATGTGTGTATATTGAAACGATTTGGATGATATTTGGAATGGATATAGCTCGTACCCAGGATGCTACGACACAAAATAAACTGCTTCATCTTCACCAATGGACTGGTTTCCACAAATAAACATTGAAAAAGTGTCGATTGCTTGAAGCATAGAGCTACAGATTTAAGAAAATGAGGTGTCTCTGAAAATTAGTTTAGATGGCTCATATTGTTCCTATTTCCCTTTTATGAACAAGCTCTAATGCTACAGCCACACTGCCATGACGCGCGATGCGTCGGCGACGCGATATTAGCGATAAAAGTGTAAATTGAAAAACATTTATTTTTAATGTGGACAATAAATAGGCCCTAAATTTAGGGCCTATTTCACCATTGCCAAGAAAATTTTAAACGACGAATTTTGATAGTTTTTGTATTAGCAATCTGCCAGAACGTCAAACTTATCCGTCGGTTAAATAGATAAGTATATTCCATAGGTACTGGAGGATGGTGAAAGGTCCATAGTAAAATTCAACATAGCGAGTGATAAAAACAAATAACCTTACGTCGCTTAGGTAATGCGACCATCATCGCCATATGTTTATAGGAGTTATTTTTAAGTTGGCGTGCATACAGGGTAGGTATTAAGCGGGCAGATTGGGGCAGATGATATAAAATGGAGAAAATCTCCAGTACGAGTTATAAAAACTTAAGGGTAGGCTTTTTATAATTTGTACTGGAGATTTTTTCCGTTTTATATCATCTGCCTACCCTGTTATACATCCTGTGTACGCCGCTGCTTTAAACCATTAGTAAGGAATACTGTGATTAAGGTTTTAAGGGAAACCAACGGGAATGAGTCCGCTTTGGCTGCCCATCTTGACATGCGTTGGATTGGTGTACCTACGTAGGCATTTTTGCATTTTTGAAGCTTTATTGTGGAAGCACTGTATACATAGCATAGCTTTGTAAAAAAAAAATGTTTTTGAAAAGAGCAACTGCTGAGTTTCTTACCACTCAGCAGAATCTGCATTCCAAACCGGTGGTAGATTTATGACGTGTCATAAGAGCTACAAGTTAGCCTACATGAAATAAATTAATTTTGAATTTTGAATTTGAATTTGAAACGCTATCGCTTCGTTTTCGCTTTGCCAGTGCCTCCACGGCCTAAATTAAAATGAGTTGGATGAGTATCGCTTTGTTGGCAACCTCGTTTACTAAGTAATGCCACTCGTAATTATTCACTCGTTCCCGTTTACTTTTCAACAATTAAAACCATGCAATCGTTCGTATGTAATAACATGATTACTAAAACGGCCGCTATTAGTCTGCATTTTATGTGGCGTAAGAAAGACACCAACGTTTTACAAGTGTTGAAACTGACCGTTCAAGACTATTATGTTATTATCTCTGTCCTCTAGATATTGTTATTAATTCATAGCTTATTATCCTACCTAAATAAATAAAGTTTAATATTATACTTACCTACCTCTACCTAGTAGGTTATGTATGCGTAACAAGTATAAACGTAAAAATTCTTCAAACACCACTACAAAGTATATCAATTGTGCCTATAAAATTTGCAGTGTTCCCTTGATTTCTCCAGGATCCCATCATCAGATCCTGACCTGATAACAATGGGATTACCTACTTGAGAAACAAAAAAATAATTTCAAACAAAAAAATAATTTTTCAAATCGGTCCAGGCATCTTCGAGTAATCGGGGACCATACATAAAAAAAATCCGATGAATTGAGAACCTCCTCCATTTTTGTTAAGAAAAAAGGATGAATTACTATAATATAGCTAATTACAATAATATAGCGCGTATCTACTCAGCTGTTTAGCATTCGGTCTATTTATATTGATAAAAGCTTGGGCTATTGCACTGTATAGTTGATATTAATGCATTTATAAAAGCACAAAAACCGTCAAAGGTGGGCTCGAAGTAATAATTACTGACATTTTTGCAACTAAGTAAGTTACTCGCATGGTTGATTGATTCCCTGGCGCCAACGGTTTTCATGGCGGCACTGATGTACTCGTGGGTACAGAGTACAGACGTACCAACAATCCACCTACCCAAAAATACCCATAATGGGGATGGGGGGTCTGCCAACACAGCGCTTGGGGTGCGGGGTCGGCACTTAGGACCCCAACGACGATCTTCGAACTATGTTACTCGCCCACTTCCAAATGCTCATTTGCTCTCTATTCATCCTATTAATCCTATTATCCTATTTATAATTTATTTATCCTAATAGGATATAAATGCGAAAGTTTGTATGTTTGTTACTCAATCACGCCGCAACGACTGATTTGGCTGAAAATAGAGATAGATTACAGTTTGGAATAACACATGGGCTACTTTTTATCCCGGAAAATGAGAGAGTTCCACCGGGAATCTAAAAAACCCTGAATCCACGTGAACGAAGTCGCGGGCATCATCTAGTATATAATGAGAAAGATTTTAATCTAAACGAAGGAAAAGCTAAATAAAACAGTTTAAAAACACTAGCCTATTCAATTGATAGCGTGACCTGTGTGAGTTAGTCCACTACGGGATTTTGTTACGAATGCTAACTGCCAAATTGGTGTAACGTTTTTAAATAATAATTCCTCTATAAAAAATCGTAATTTGTTTATTTTTGTTCCATAATTTCTGTTCTATTTTGGAGTGCCCTCCTTCGTATTCATATTATCGCAATTTGATCTATTTAATACAATCCGATGAGTAGCAAATGAAATGATAAACCAATTATTGGATAGGTACTGGCTTTTTCCCGCGGCTTCGTTCACGTTAATTTTAATTTTTCAAATACCTATTTTACCCCCTAAGGGGTCATAAATTTCTTAGCGGGTGCCTACATCATAATAGCTATGTGTATTCCAAACAGCCCGAGTCGTCCAGTGGTTAGAGCCGTGCGCTGATCTAGGTCAGTCAGTCATTAAACTTTTCCTTTTGTATACTCAGAGGAGCATTTGTCACTGTAGAATTCCATGTTACCCAAGAAACAACAAACTTCTTTTGCTATAATCCGCCAAACCAAAAAAATGTACCTATGGTATAAGGTGCCGCTCGCGACAAAACAACACAACACCAACACGCAACACCACACAAACTTTTTGGTGTTGCGCAGTTCTGTATTTCTAGTACTATGAAAGCCAGTAGTATACAGCGCGAGCGACAGTTGTATATGGATTTTGGTTTATGGTATGTTACTATGTGAACTATCTTTTCATATAGGTGCCTTGAATAGTGAAAAAAACCTCGAAGTTAATTGACAACATTTTAATTACAAAACACCACAAATCTATTTGGACATAAAATGCCACATTTCAGATTGCTTAAGTACATTGCCGTATCTATAACTATTATAGCTTTAGGTACGTTACATACCTAATCCTAGATTATTTACTTGTGTATTTTATACTAACAATATAATAAAATTATACACTTTTTTATTATACACGATCTTTTGCACATTGTATCAATTGGGTAAAAGAAATAATGTTACGAGATATAATTTTTTTCAACATGTTTTTTTAAGTTAATACTGTTCTCCTATATTATTTACAATATCTTTTGTAATATTATTATGATTTTGAGTATGAAAGTGTGGTTAAAAAAATTAAAATTACAAATTGTTTCTATATGTTTTTATAAAGATGAATGCACACCAGATTAGCGTCGTCGAGTTTGTCTTTAGAGGTTCATTAGACGATAGGTTTTGCTGTCAGTTTTTCTATTCACTGCTGTGACGTATGATCCACCGCATGATGACTGATGTTTTGCATGACAAATAAGTTCTTACACCATCAGTCATTAATTAACTATCAATTCATCACATCATCATTAACGGGATTGACAGATTCAGAGCCTATCATCTATTGGACCCCTAAAGACTAAATATCACTGGGGTGAAAATAAATAGGTAGTGAACTCGTTCGAAGCTATAATTATGTCAAGACGCTCTTGATGAAGTAGGCTAACACTAAGCGTTTATTACCTACTTATTAAATTCTTTGTAGTTTGTAAGGAACTTAAGAAATTAGACCACACTTACAGCATCTTACTGCAGCTGGTGTGCACAAACCTTTATGAAATCACCACAATAATAAAGATAAATAGTAAGTGTAAAAATAAACCAGATATAAAAAAATCAGATACCTATGAGTTTAGAAAAATATGTTCAAAACATCGAACTATAATTCTTAGAAGCGAAATAGTTGACACGGTAATAAGCCATTTTTAGAAAGCCTTTAAAGGCCGACTATGCATTATGTCACGTTAGTATCGCAAGTTAGTATGAAGAGTCTGTGCCGTGAAAGTGTGTCATAATTTATCACAATAACCATCAAAAATGTGATTATCAGTACCAGTACAGAAAATAAAATTACATGGCACTCACACATTCATTGCTTCATGGTTGTTTTGAGTCTACGTTTGAAGCGGAGCTTTGTTAGAAACTACTGTTCTAACCGTTATAGTTCGATGGTTGAAAAAGTTGCATTTGAGAAGGTAAAAGAAATTACTGATATAATCAAGACCAGCTTGTCTGTTTTTTGAGTCTTCAAAGCATTAAGTTTTCTAACTATAGTAGGTATATTTATTAGTTGTACGACATCAAATTTATTTATATACCTACTCGTATTATACATACATAAGTTTCTACTACTATAATTTAATCCGAGCTTATAATATCACATAATTATATGGACAAGCGTTGCCCATTCATAGAAACGATTTCCCTCAACAGCACGTGACCTTTGCGCAAAGTTCTTTACAAATATTTAATGCAACAAAATAAATAAGTACCGTCCTTAGAGCCAACGTGAGGTAATCGAACCTTATACCTGATTTTCACTTCACAGAAAGTATAACTTTAACTGCACTTACAAGTCTTCGCGTACGTGATTCACTTGTATGTCTTGCAACCGCAGAGGTTTTTTGGTCCAAACGTGAAAAAATTTTTTTGCGTCTCTGTTAAGTGACAGTTCACTGGGTCTACACGTGTATGGGCTCGTCGTCATCTTCGTCGTCGCTACGCCGCTCTATGGAGGGCTCCCGAGGGGACCGGTGAGGCGGCGCGGGGCTGCCCGGGTCTAGGTCCGGCGAAGGCGTACGTCTCGCCTGGGCATAGTATCCCAGGGCCCCCAGAGCCGGGGCCCCGAGGGAACCGAGGTGCGCTGAAGGCCCGGGCAGCCCCAGGCCCAGAGGTGGAACACCTCCTAGGGGCGCGCCTGGGTATAACCTGTAAATATTTTTGAATATGAAGTGGTGATCGAAATGGAGGCTGCAAGCTTTAGAGTCAACGTCGTCAAGTAGTGAGGGGTCATTCAGCACTGCGGTTTTGATCGTGGTTGCCATTCGAGCCGCTTGAAACTCCAACGCCTTCGCAACGTTTCTTCGAGTGTGTCCCGGGGACTACCACTTCAGCTTCACGAATCAACGAGCTATAACAATGACTATGGCTCTCCTACGAGTCACATCATATCTAATTTATCCCGCAGAGTTACTCTGAGCATATCTCTCGCCTGCTGAGTGACATTTGACTTAAGCCCAATAAAAATACAATAATATCTATGATCTCAACAAGCATCGGATTTCACTTGGCAACTTAATCAGCTCAGCAACTTGCGTCCGAGCGTTACGAAAGAAAATCTCATCATCAACTGAACCAATACACATAGATCTCTTGAAACGATCGCCACAGAAAAAGATCCTGAGCCACCTGCATCGAATAACTGCCAGCGACCCGCCTAAGATCGTCCGTCCAACTAGGAGTTCTTTTTTTCTAGAACCATCTCCTAGGACCTTGAGCTGACGTAGAACCACTAGCGAAAGGTTTTTAAGCCAGGGAAAAGAATCTATGATAAGTGAACTCACCGATAGGGCAAGGGCTTCTGCAAGGTGTTGGCGGAGGCCGAGGCGGCGGCGGCCGCGGTGGCGGCGGCCTGCCGGTAGTACAGGTCGGCGGCGGGCGCGGGCTGCGCGGGGTAGGCCGGCACGCCCGCCCAGTAGCCGCCGTACAGCCGCTGCAGCGCCGCGTAGTTGCCCGCCTCCGCCAGCAGCTCCAGCCCGACTGCTGTCTGACGTTTCCATTTCGTCCTAAGTGGAAGAGATTATATTTAGTTTTTCCTATTATAATATCATAAATGCGAAAGTTTGTTATTTGTTACCTACTCAATTACGTCGCAATGACTCAATCGATTTGGCTGTAATTTGGCACAGAGATAGATTAAAGTCTTGAATAGCACATAGGCTAATTTATATAGGCTTTTTATCCCGGGAAATAAGAGAGTTCCCGCGGGAATAGAACACCTTAATCAACGCGAACGAAGTCACGGGAATCATCTAGTAGAATATAAATCAATGGCAAGCGTTAAGGGATCATCTTTCAACCATGAACAATGTAGAACCAGAAAAGCCAATAAGTTGCCGGTATTCCGGAATTTTGTTAATAAGCCTCTTGATTATTCCTATAATATAAAAGAAGAGGACAAAGTATAAATCAATGGTTAAGCTAGTTTCTACTATAGAATCCGAGTTAAGTCAAACTCAGAAAAGAACAATTTTCCTTTAAAAAGGATATGGAGTGGGCTAAGTAGGTGTAAGTGATGAATTCCTAATCATTAAAAGAAATTGCAATAGAAATAATATATTGCTTATAGGACTAACATGCGGGTCACGAGAAAATTTGGCTATCTATTTACTCGTGAAATTTTATACAAATTCACGAGTAAATGGGTAGACAAAATTTTCTCGCGGCGCGCATGCTTGCACTACTGGTCATTATTTTAATGCGTAGTTAGCTCTTGGAAGAAGAATTCACAATTCAAATGCGCTGACGTTTACCTATAGGTAATAATAAATGGTTCTTTCCAGTTTATTATCCTTATTACTTCAATCAAGCAGAAAATGATTATAATAGGTTCTAATTAAAAAATTCCACGTTACCAATACACTACATTTTTATGTTTGACGTTTACAAGGACTCGTAATTGCAGAGCGTTCCAGATCTCTTCCACTGTTAATGGATCATTGAATCGTCTAATAGATCGCTCGCAATCATGCGAATATCACATGAAACCATCTGCACCAGAACCATTTATGTCGTATTAAAAAACTTAAATCGACTCTAAAATGTTGGAAACTGTCGTTTATGGACCCCAAAATCATAGATCACTAACCCTAATCCGCATTGTGACCCCAATCGTCATCAAATTTGTCACAGACCACTCGAAAGTACAAAGAGTTTACCACAATAGGATAAGTAATAAAAAAATATATAAATAAAATAATAAATTTGACAAAACGTCTTGGGCACTCGCATGTTCACCGGAGCGTGATCCACTGTGCTTTAATTTGATTTATTTGATTCTCTCGGAAAGGGTGAGCCGGTATAAATTACAAGATATTGCAATGGGGATCCGACAGATTTTTAAAACGCTCTATTTCGTATTTCCCAAGTAGCGATTTAGGAAGAGTTAAGAGATAAGTTGACAAATTGGAATGACATTAGGAATTGAGTTATGTGATTTTTTATTCATATCCGCAATCGCTAAACTAATGATGCGGTTATTTTATAAAAATGCTCAGGAAGGTAATAAAACTTCTAGGTCGTTTTTAAGCTGTCAAGTATTCAATTTCAAACTTTTCATAGTAATAAAATGATACCAAATGTTTCCAAATAAAGTAGCAATAAAAAGTACCTATACCTGGCTGAGTTTGTTATGAATTCTTCTCAAACCAGGGTGCAATTGAAAACCTCGTAGCTTTAGTTTTAAGTTTTCGTTAATAATAATTAGGTGACTATCATCATTTTTTTTTTATCACTCACTTGCGTAATCTACTTGTCCAATAATCAATCATTATTTTATTTACATTCTTTATTTCATGTAGACCAACCTCTAGCTCAAACAAGTCAAGACTCTACCATCGGTTAGATTCTGCTACGAAAAGTCGGTAAGAAACTCAGCAGTTGCTCTATGTAAAACAAAATGTTACAAATACCTTCTGCATATTATGTAGCTATTAAAACTTATTATATAAAGCTATTAATTAATTATACTATGTATGTTGTGGTCAGCTGGAAGCCAAGCCGATTGTTCCCATGCAATTTTGTAAAATTATTACTATCTATCTATCTATCTATCTATCTATCTATCTATCTATCTATCTATCTATCTATCTAATATTGTGATACCTATATAATCTACATATTACACACCTATTTTCTATTTTACTACATTAATACCTTATGACCCACATAATATGTTACAAAAATTGAATAAAAAATGTAGCATAAACAAAAAAAAATACACGCAAAACGCCATAAAAATGCGAATAGTAAATATTTCATAATAAAACTCGAAGTAATTAATACATATAACTCAAGCGAAAGAATACCCAAATTAACAGAATACGTTCCCCTGATAGTAAAATTTAATTTCGCTCAGTTCACGATTAGTTCAAGAGCGGTTATTGTCATTGAGTGAGGTTTTTATTAATTCGAAGGGAGCTATTGCAGTGCATCATCATTGTTATTATTAATTCAGTTTATTTTGGTGGGGAAGACGTCATTGTGTGAGCCGGGGCCGTGGTTGTTAGACGTCGCTTCACTGGTTAGCTCGTTAATTAATTTCTCTAAATGGATCATTTAATTTTATTAAATGTAAATGAGGGGGAGTTCACGATGTTTTGTTGGTCGTCTTCCAGATTATTTATGATATGCCATTAACTATGTTATGAAAGTACACTTGGGTGGTAGTAAGGTACAGTAGGAATGAGAATTTTACGTGGATTCAAGATTAATAAAATTGATATCCAACTTGTGCACGAGTTGGAATCTAAGTTTGGTAGGTGGACTCTTTAAGAAAATATTTTTTATTGGAAAAGCTAACCTACTATTTCATAGAATTATTATATTATTTAATCAATATATACTTATTCATAGTTTTAGGTAGGTACTTCTTAAACTCGTAGGTACATATTTAATGTGTACCTACGAGTATGAAACGCATTTAGTTTACTATGGAAAGTTAACTTTAATTTGGTGTAGATACATTAAATTATATATAGTTAATTCATAATTAATAATACCTACATAAGTAATTAGGCAGGTACTATAATTTTAGTAGGTAATTATAAATAATTAAATAAATGGTAGTACCTAATACCTATGTATATAAAAAATCAATTGCTTCGCTGTAATACAGGAGTACTTTAAAAAGAAAAAAAAAATAGGGAAACCCCAAAAGAAAATCGAAAAAATCAAAATTGGCAATTTTGTATAGGTAAGCATAAATCACCATCAGATTAAATAAATGGCGGGAGCGAAGCCACTGGTAAAAGCTAGTTTAAAATTAAAAATATAAATCGCCTCCACAAAATACCAACTAATTGACACCGGAGGTAACATAAGCTGAAGGAAGCGTTGTTTTGTTTTTAATACCACTCCGTAATTATCAGTAGCCGACATTTGATCGATAGAAAGCGACTCCGTGCACATTAATCACGCCTTATGACGGGTTATTCTCCAGAGTGAACATTCAAGAGCACTTATTTAATTGTCAAGTGCTGAATGAGGCAATCTGCCCAGTGACACTATTCTTTTTATTATTGCCGCGGGCGACGAACAAAAAGCTCCGAGAGCGCACTTAAATTCGGCCCGCCATCTCAAGACCTCACAACAGACGATACTTTTTCTCTTTCGCACATCTACGAAACGTCGTAAGAACGAGTTTTCTTTATCTCTGTCCCCCGCATCCCCCGGCGGAGTCTGACTACGCTCCGCCCAGTGGTTTAGTGATTTGATGCTGCGTGAACTGATTCAATTGTTGTCCGTGAACGTTCGTTCTGAAATGGTCTCTAAATGGTTTGGTTAAAGACGAAAATCGTCCGGTAAAACGGCCTCGCTTACGACCTCTCCGCGGAGGACTTTGTTTATCTCGATTTAAGTTTTTGGAAGACGTGATGCGAATTCCGCTTGTATAGTCGACAGACATTCATCGATCTGAAATGTTTGCGTTTACACTTGGTGCTTAAGCTTCTTAGGTTATGGGGCGTTGGGCTCAATTCGAGTGTCGTTCGTACGTTACTTATACGCTGTTTAGAAACTTCGAAACGTTTGAAGTGGAATTCTTATGGGAATTTCAGCGACTTTGTCGAGATGAAGGGAGTATCTAATAGGAAGATGGATTTAAACAATGATGCTTTTTTTGTAATGTACCTATAATGCAGGGGTAGCTAGGTACCTAGGTATCTACGTACGAGGTGAAAATTTTTGGATTAGAACGTACATAGGTATAGGTACGTACAAAGAATCAGTGAATTTATGAAAGTAAGTAGGTACGTAGGTAGGTACTGACACACACACAAGTTGACTTATGAATTTAAATATTTTTAAATTTTTGTGTATTTATATATTGTAGAAAGTTATTTGTCAAATGCCTACCTTAAGACAAATAAGAGCTTATTTCGCAATCGCCAAATAAAGTACTTAGTATCGACTTCATCAACCGAGGAATAACTTACTCGTTCTGACAGTTTTTGTATTGATAATCTGCCAAAATAACGAAATACCACGGTTAAACGTTACTTACTCAACGTTATTGAAATTGGCACTTAGTGTGACTAGTACGATTAAACGAATAAAATTGATGTTTTGACAGTTTTGGTATTGGCAATCTGTCCAAACATACTATCGTTGTATTCGTCGGTTAAAGTTCACATACTTGACGATAGTGAAATAGGCGCTAGTGAAGGAGGACATAACTCAAAGCATAATATAGACAATAGGTAGAACAAACGCAACTATATCAATACACACACCGAAATAAAGTGATTGCAGAACAGACAGGTTTACATATTCTCCGGGGCACGGGGTGACATATCCCCTACTTCCTAGGAATTTCTAGTCAAAAAACCGAAGTTAAGTTAGTTAGGTACATTTTTGGCCCAACCTGGGAATCAAACCCATAGAGCCCCGTCATCCGCAGTTGAATATGCTGACTTCTAAATAGACGAGGCAATATGTAGGTAGTACCCAATAGGTACCCTCGTTAAAAACCAGCAAGAAAAACACTAGGTCAGAGATGACTTTAGTTTCTTTGTTGACTTCGCAAAAAATGACATTTTGACCGTCTACTTACTTAAAAGGACTTAAAAACCCGACGGAACAAGTCATTCAAATAAATACACAAATTACTGCTAATTCATGACTTCATTGACAGACAGACCGTATTCGGTCACAAATTATTGTCTATCTACCCAAATGTCTATACTAAATTGACGTTTTGGCCCCATACCAAAATTGGAACGATAAATTATATACTGCGAATTAAGAGGACGCTAAATCCTCTATTAAAATCCGAAGCTGAAATGGCATCTGCGGTGTGATTAGTTTAAAGGCTTGGATATACTAAAGTATGGCGGTTCCCAAAAAGTTACTACTCAAGTTTTAGCTGATGAGTGAATTATCGCTGGCTTGATGCGATTGGATGCATTTTTGGAGAAAGGTGTTGTGGCTAATTCTGTTGAACATAATCTCTAAACTAAACTAAATTGACAGGTCTGCAACAAGTGCTATTCTTTTCATATATAACATTACATTTAGATCTGTCAACTTAATTTAGTTTACTGATAAGCGTACAATCATACGTAAAATCAACGACAACTGAATTCTGTTGATGGATAACCGGTCTTAGTCAAAAGCGGTCATCTGTGTTAGGTCTAAGAAGAGGCGAAATTCTCTATTAAAATCCGAATTTGATATGGCATCAGCTCCATAGTGATGAGATTCTAAATGATAAAGCCGGCAGCCTGCGCGTCCTTGGATAGGTGCCTGTGTCGATTTTGCTTCAGTCGTCCTTATGATAGACAAAACAAAAGTTTCTGCTGAGTTTCTTGCCGGCTCCTCGAAGCAAAATCTGCTTCCTGAATCAGTTGTAGAAATATTGTATTGTCATAAGAGCCACAGGTTGGCCTATATATTTTTTTTTTTATTATTTTAAATTAATAATTTTGAATTTTGAGTCTACGTGAATAACATTCTCTATTTTATTTTATAATAATTGTCTTCTAATAAAGCGCTATAGCTTAACTATTTCGTATTTATTTATCGATACAATGTATCGACATTTTTTGTGTTTAATTCCTACCCTAACGCAGTGGGATTACGGGGAAATACGAATGCTCCGTAGACCTATTTACTGGTAGGAGATGCCGGAACAAATACGCGCCGATACCGCTTCTTGCTGAATTCGATTTTTGATCATTGACTTTAATATAATTTAATTGTGACTTTTGATGAATTAAATCGGTCTTATTTTAAACGAGGTCGTCTGAATTAGGTCTAACAAATCCTCTATTAAAATCCGAAGTTGAAATGGCATCAGCGGCATAATTATTAGCTTCTAAATGATAAAGCCGGCGACCTGCGCGTCCTTGGTCGGGTTGCCGTGTCTCTGGAGGTGTAATTTGGTGGTTCGCTATAAACGATTAGGCTTCTTGGTAGCTCCCGCGGAGCCCTGATATTATGTCATTAGGGACGTGCAGTCACACGTATGCCATTTTCAAATTCAAAATTTATTTCATGTAGGAAACACTACGCAAACAACTTTTTTGACCGAATAGGTCACCCATACCTATTTCAAATGTGGAACCTCCTCATGTAGAAGTCTTTATATGTTTTTCTGAAAGAGCAAGATATTCCCTATCGAATAGGTAAACTGTTAATAAATATCCGCCATGACAGTAAAACATTTTTTGCATTTTTAACTTTTTTTTCTTACATTTTTCGGCTTTTTAAATGAAAATGTAGATATGATTTTTGACTGTCAATTCAAATAAAAAATTCATCACGCATGACAGGACTTTCAATGTTATCGGCTCCCGGACCATGATAAGTCAAGACTACCACCGTTGCGGAAAGCAAATGTGGGATGTGGGATGTGGGAAATGATTGTATTAGTGTGACGGTTATAATAACCATCAGGTTATTATAACCGTCACACTAATACAATCATGCCAATCATGTTATCAGCCAATCAATAACCATCAGGTTATAATAACCTGACGTACCTGTAACCTGTAACAATTAGGTCACACTAATACAATCATGCCAATCATGTTATCAGCCAATCATGGCTGATTGGTGGCTGATTTTATTTATGGCTGCAGCAGTGTATTTTAAACAATAGCCAGTGAGTACAAGCCAATCAGATGTTATTAGGTTCGTCTCATTTTAAACAAGCCCACAGCAGATTCTACTGAAAAAAGTCAGCAAGGAACTCAGCTGTTGCTCTTTTTAACCGACTTTAAAAAAAAGGCGGAGGTTTTCAATTTGATACATACATACGTGTATAAACTATAATTATTTTATATAGTGTAGTGGCGTTTGAAGTTAGTTTAAAAAAAAACTATTATCAAAATACACTATCATCATGTAGTTGTTACAATGTAATAAGTTATTGCACTATCTAGCGGGCAGCAGGATGCAACGCCGTTGTTCCCATGCAACTTTGTCATTAAGAAATTCATTAACTGTGTAATAACCCCGTCTTAATAATGGTTTTTTTTTGGTTTATGAATGTGCTTTATTTGAATTTCTTGATTTTTTTCTTACCCTTAAAAGTACGATTTTTTATAGAATACGGTAAATTTTTCAACAATTTTCACCCTGTGTGTTTAGGTTTCTGCAGTCACATTTCAACGGTAGAAATAAATTATTGTACTGCTAAATATTGACTTATGTTCTATAAGGAACTGTTTTAACCAACTTCGCAAGAAATGTTTTGTTATAACTTATTATTTCTCGGTTGGTTTTCCTACTTGGCTATGGGATAGTTATAATTTGATTTAGTTTAATTAAGAAATTGTACCTATACCTAAAATCGAACTAGCACCATGAATAGAATAGAATCATCAATCATGAAAACTGAAAAGTCGCAGGTTCGAACCACACCCATTGCACTATTGTCGTACCCACTCCTAGCACAAGCTTTCCGCTTATTTGGAGGGGATGGAGGATATGAGTCAACTTCAGCTTGGCTAATATCCTTTCAATCAAAAAAAAAAAAGAAATCTTCACTCAGTTTGTACGTATGATATTTTAATGAAATACATAGGTACATCTAATTCTTAGGTATTACACTTTGTTAACAAAACGGATGAATCGCGTTAAACCAATTTGAATACGAAAAATCCTTAGAAACCATATAAAAGACAATGCCCAGAGGTGTTATGTTTGCGACTGTACACTGATCCGTGTGTCCTTACTCATTATGCTTCATTGAATAATCAGCGCAGATTACACATGGCCGACACTAAATAACTTATAACACTAAACGGTTCCGCTAACAGCCAGCCTATTGTTTTACCATAGATAAAATTTTTTGAAGTGAATACTTCATTAATACCTTCAGCGATTTTTAGTAAATTACGTTTATCTCACGAAGTTACGGGCGCTTTACTTGTGGTTACGTCATGTACATGCATATCGCGTAAGTGTGCGTGCCTGTCAGGAGCATAGGTGGGAGCGGTCAGGCGCGAGCGAGCTCTCGCTCACACTTATACAGATACGACACACACACAACCACGAGCCATGAGCCCTCGTGAAATGATAGAACTAGAGACGAAAATCTTTGGGAAATCAAGGGGAGAAATATTGAACTATTGATTTAAAAAAAAAATTAAACATGGCTATCAGTTAAAACAATAACGCCGACATACATTATTTTAAGGGAATAAAAAAGACATTTGCTTTACTTTTTATTTGAAAAGAGAGATTTAGGTAGCACATAAACCACCATTACAGGATCCATTTGAAATCAGGATTAATTTGAAATTTATAAGTTCCAAGTTCTAACGGTATCTAACCGTAACTCAGTATTTAGGTGCAAGAAGTTACACTCTCCGGTTATTTACGTTTATGATCATAGAGCCTATAGCTGCGAGTTACTTGCATAATGAGGTTTGTACCTTGCGATTATACAGTGATCCGTGGATCATTACACAATACGTCATTAGATAAATAATCGACGTGGATTACACACCACCGACAGGTACTAAACGACGATAAACGATGTTCGCTGCAGCCCCCGGGCTTATTATGCATTTACAACTGGACAATCGTACGACCATTTTGAATTTAATACATCTGTTATACGTTTTCCATTGATTGTGGGTTATTTGGTTTGAAGCCTCGATAGCACAACGGATTGTTTTGTATTTTTGAAACTTCATTGTGGAAACACTGAATACATAGCATAGTTTTGTTACCTATTGTAAATTTTTTTTTTTTGAAAAGAGTATCCGCCGAGTTTGTAGCTGGCTCTTCTCGACAGGAAGACCAAAACCAGTTCCAAACTAGTGGTAGATTCATCACCGATTCAAAAGTACTTGTAAAAGTTTATTTGAATAAAAAATATTTCTATTCTATTCTATTGTTAAAGGTTCAAAACTATCAAAACTGAAAGGTCGCAGGTTCGAATCCCACCCGTTGCACTATTGTCGTGTCCACTCCTAGAACAAGCTTTCCGCTTATTTGGAGAGGATAGAAGGATTTTAGTCAACTTCATTTTGGGTAATATTCTTTTTTAAATATAAATAGTTCAAATTTTCAACCGCCAGATGATTTTGCATTTAAGTACTTAAATGAAATTAAAATATTAATATTAATGGTCTAGTTACTTAGAGAGTGATAAAGGCAAACTTTTATCCCGGAAAAACTAAGGATTTCAGCGGGTTTTTTAAAACCTAACGTAATCGCGGAGGACAAAATCTAGTGACTTTATTAGTTACTAGCTTTAACCCGCGGCTTCGCTCACGTTAGGTTCGATTTTTTAACCCCCTATTTAGCCCTCTTGGGGTTGAAATTTTCCAAAATCCTTTCTTAGCGGATGTCTTCGTCCTAACAGCTACCTGTATACCAAATTTCAGCTCGATCGGTCCAGTGGTTAGAGCTGTGCGTTGATAGATCAGTCAGTCAGTCAGTCAGTCAGTCAGTCAGTCAGTCAGTTAGTCAGTTAGTCAGTCAACTTTGCCTTTTATATATTTAGAAGACTAGCTGATTCCCGCGACTTCGTTCGCATTGATTTAGTTTTTAAAATACCGCGGGAACTCTTTGTTTTTCCGGAATAAAAAGTAGCCTATGTCACTCTCCAGGCCCTCAACTATACCCATGCAAAAAATCCGTAGCTCATTTGCAGTGTTATTGAAGGACAAATCAACAAACAAACACACTTTCGCATTTATAATATTAGTGATAATGATAATAGTGATAATAACCCGACAGACATAATATTATAACATACCGGTATCTAATTTATAAAAAAAACAATAGCAACTACCTACTGGTACTGAGCGAGCAGGTCAGGTCTAGGCTCAAAAAAAACCATTAGAAACTTCAATGGCATTCGTTTAACAAAAGTAGCAGATGAATTATCACTTCAATATCACCACACAATGAATCATTTTAAAACAATTAAGTAAATAAACTATCGAATGATATAAAAAAGTATCAATTTGGTCGGCGGTAGCTTTATAATAAACGGTCCGGCGCGGCGCCGTCGAGGCCATGACTTGCAGGCGCTTTGGTCAAGTGCCGCCGTTGATTCACACGTAACAACAATCTGTTATCTAAATCCGAATAAAGGCTTTGCTCCAAGGATTATTCGTATTGTTGTAATACAAGTATCTTCTATGTATCTACATAGAAAATTTTGGCAGCGATTGTACCCACTTATAAACTAACTTCAATTTTTCTTCTCAAAGTTGCTTCACTGTAAAATTTTGAAAATCAACAACTTTTAATCACATCACATCACACTATATCACACCACATCACACTATCACAATATATATCACACTAATCACACTATACATATATCACACTAATTTTAATATTATAAAAGCGAAAGGTGTGAGTGTGTGTGTATGTTTGTTACTCCTTCATGCCACAACGAATGAACCGATTTGGCTGAAATTTGGAATGGAGATAGCTCATACCCAGGATTAAAACATAGGCTATATTTTATCCCGGAAAATTACAGAGTTCCCATGGGAATTGAAACACCTTGATCCACACGCGAAGTCGCGGGCATCGTCTAGTATACACATATGTCTTTAAGCTCGGTAGGGAAATTAACTACGTAATGGTAATAGGAAGTCGACAACTATTCAAACCATCACCTCTGTACTAGGCCTCTGTATCACGCAATGACTTCTCCAGTCAAAAAACCTCAAAAAATGACTCAACCTCTGGAAAATTGCGAAAGTTTTGAAACTTTGCACATCGAATTATGGATACCTAGGGATGAATATACCAAAAGTCCTCATGCGTACGAGGCGAGCTCTAGCGGCAATTAGCGGAAACAGGACCCTTTTTTTGGTTTTTTGTTAATATCTCGAGAACCTTTGGTCGAAGGTCAAAGTTTACTACTACATAATTAAAGCTTATTAAATTTGCAACAATAATGATTATATACATTTTCTCGAATTCCTAATAATTACCGAGTTTTAGACCACTAAAAGATAGCTTTTTCGAAAAATCACGCTAGGGGCGCCCGGTACAATATGGCATTTGTAATAATATTTGACAACGATGTTTTATCATTTTTTTTGGGTACCAAGGGTGAATAAGAAAATAAACTTCACAATTATGTACAGAAAAAGACATATTGTTTATTAAACAACTAGCTTTTGCCCGCTGCTTCGCTCACGTAAAGTTAAATTTTTCAAACCCCTATTTTACCCTTTGTATCCCTTTAGGGGTCGAATTTCCAAAAATCCTTTCTTAGAGGATGTCTACGGCCTAATAGCTACCTGTATGCCAAATTTGAACCTGATCGGTCCAGTGGTTTAAGCTGTGCGTTGATAGATCAGTCAGTAAGTCTGTTACGTTTGCGTTTTAAATATTTAGATGAAATACAGTAACAATAAAAAATTCTATCAACGCACAGCTTAAACCACTGAACCGATCAGCTTGAAATTTGGCATACAGGTAGTTATTAGGCCGTAGGCATCCTCTACGAAAGGATTTTTGAAAATTCGACCCTTAAGGGGGTACAACGGGTAAAATAGGGGTTTGAAAAATTTAATTTAACGTGAGCAAAGCATTGGGCAAAAGCTAGTTATTTAATAAATAATATGTCTTTTTTTGTACATAACTGTGAAGTTTATTTTCTCATTCACCCTTGGTACCCAAAAAAAAATGATAAAACATGGTTGTCAAATATTATTTACAAATGCCATATTGTACCGGGCGCCCCTAGCGTGATTTTTCGAAAAAGCTATCTTTTAGTGGCCTAAAACTCGGTAATTATTAGGAATTCGAGAAAAATGTATATAATCATTATTGTTGCAAATTTAATAAGCTTTAATTATGTAGTAGTAAACTTTGACCTCTGACCAAAGGTTCTTGAGATATTAACAAAAAACCAAAAAAAGGGTCCTGTTTCCGCTAATTGCCGTTAGAGCTCGCCTCGTACGCATGAGGACTTTTGGTATATTCATCCCTAGGTACCCATAATTCGATGTGCAAAGTTTCAAAACTTTCGCAATTTTCCAGAGGTTAAACCTTGTTTTGACTGGACTATCTATGGTATCACACGTCAAAACGCTCGCACGTAAATATTTGACGTACGTTTAGTAAGTACCTACTAAAACTTAAAACTAACAGTGGAGTGTATTTTAATTACTTTGGTAAACTCTTATACTTAAAATTATTTATTTATTTTCAAATAAGTAGATACCTAGACTCAATTCTACAAAGAAAAATCTTGTAGAATATTCTAAAAGCTGTTGTCTCGACGCTTTTCTTTTTTAAGAATATTGTATTTTATATAATAAAAATATTGGAAATAATATCATGTAGGTACATCAACGCAGTTGAGACCAAAAACGAATATCCACAGAAATCACATTAAATTCACGCTTGACAAAATTTTGTTTACGTATGAATAATACATATTAATAGCAATAACATCCGTTTAATTTAAGTTACGTACCTACTTATTTATATAACTAATAACTTCGAGAAACCTTATCGCGATGTTAGTTTTTATGAGGCAATTACGTTAAATAATCTTTGCTTAATTTTAGAACAATTAAAAAGACTTGTTGAATTTAAGAAAATTAATTATAACCAAAAATTTTACATAAAACCAAATGCATAATTTAAATAATAAATATACTAGGTACTTTGAATTGAATGAACGAATATGCTTTTGGTGAAGACCAATTTTATATAATTATATTAGTTTTTAATTTATAAAACTTTTTTAACTGGCGGAATTATCGATTAGAAGCGATTTGAGAGAAGCTAGCAACTTCTAAGTTCTTGTGACTTCATCAAATTTTAATGTAGAAAGGAATACACAACGCCCATAAGAGATTACTTTATAATATTATGTACCTTTACCTACTTTTTAGAAAGGAGACAGCGCAAAGAGATTTGCTGCGGAAAAGGTCATAAACCTATCATTGAGATTAATTTTGAGATTTGTATATAAATGAATTAGCAGTAGGTATGTATTTGTGTTTAAAACATTCTTAAAAATGCTAACCCTGTTCATGTTCAAGTATTATAATTTTGAAGTATTCATTAAGAAAAATATCAAACACAAAGTACCTACTGCCTAAGTAGGTATAGCAAGCTTCTTATATGTGCTCAACAACAGAGGAAAATTACCGCACACAAAACATTACAAAAGCTATTAAATCCCCCAATTAACTCCGATTTCACACTCTTTCACGAACCGAAAAATCGAAGCCCAAACATTAGTTTAACCGAAATTATAGAAAACCAACAAAAACCGTAGCAAAAAATATTACAGAAAAAGCTCAGACGGGGCGGGCGACATCTTGTGAGGCGCCTGCGCATCTCGCACTGTCTATTATTTTCTTAACGCTGGTTCCCGATATTTAATCACGTTTTGCTAATTGACTTTTTATACAAATTCAGCCAAAACAATTTGTAGTATGAGCTAAGAATTTTGTATTGTACTTATTAATTGAATTTTTTCTAATATGAACTTCATACTTGTACATTGGCAACTGTTATAGATTACTGGCTTTTGCCTGTAATCTAACCTATTTTAACCCCTTAGGTATTGTATTTTCAAAAACCCTTTCTTAGCGGACGCCCACAATCTTTATGCCTTTCAAACCAATCCGTCCAGTGATTTGAGCTGTGCGTCAGTCAGTCAGTCACCTTTTCCTTCTTTATATTTAAGTTGACGATTTTAGAACTGACTTTAATGAATGTTGGAGTTATTTTTACAACTGGAAGAAACAGCTTCTGTCTCCTTTATTAAGCATGGTAAGTAGGGACTTATTATTACGAGGAGGAACTGTAGTTATTGCAGATTTTTGTCTGTCGGTTACAACTTATAATTTGCTGAGTTCTCTTATTTAGCAGCATACATTTACTCTACTTTCCTCTACTCGTTGGTAGTCACAGTCTATCCTATTAGTTTAAGGAAATAATATACAAAAAGTAGTGAATAAATTTACTCATGGGTAGTTCACGCTTTCGCATCTAACTTACACCACCACCAAAAATAAATAGCAAGTTTAAGAAATACTGTTTCTTAAAATTGCTATTTATTTTTATTTAACTCTGGTTATTTATTTGTGCTCATCGACTTTCACTGATATTGTTAATAGACAATGAGACAACAAAGGAGATGATACACAGAACAGACAATACAGCAGTTAATAGATTTTTTCGAACCGTTTAAATACGAAAATAGCAAAAACTGTAATACTGTAATGAATGGATTTTGATATTACTAGGAGGTAAGTGGGTATTTTTCCGTCACGTAACTTAGCGGTACTTACATAGTGATTCCATACTAATATAAATGCAAAATAACTCTGTCTGACTGTTTGTTTGTTACCTTTTAACGACTCTACCATCGAACAGATACAATTTTATTTATTACTAGCTTTTTCCCGCGGCTTCGTTCACGTTAAGTTCGATTTTTCAAACCCTTATTTTTCCCCCTTAGGGATTTAATTTTCAAACATTCATTCTTAGCTGTTAGAGTTGTGCGTTGATAGATCAGTCAGTCAGTCAGTCAGTCACTTTTGCATTTTATATATTTAGATTAGATTTACTAATGAGCTTTTGCCCGAGTATGACTTTTGCAAAAGCTTCAAAGAATTCAAAATTAATTTGCATCACCCACTCAACGTTAAATCGAATGCACCAGCTTTTTGAAGGATAACTCATAGTCATTATAAATCACTGAACAAGATTCGTCATCGACTTGTCTGTGCCCAAAGCGGTTATTTCAAAAACAAACCTCAATAATTAGACCTTTGGTGCCGCCGACTCCGCTACCATATAGGAGTTCCATAAAAACTAACTGACTAAAAAACCCCGACTACCTCGCTATTCCTTTTGACGATGTGTATTATTAAATTATATTTACAGATGCATTTAGTTTTTACGGACACTAAGTTAAATTAAATACTCTAAACGCAAATGTAATAAAACCTTCTTGTACACATAATCTTCAGAATGAAAATGTTCCTTCCATTTTTATAATTGTATTTTTTTATATTAAGTAGATAATGTTCGTGTCTAATTTTAGAGACTTTAAAACGAATATAAAAATAAGTGTATACGTATTATATTTATATTTTTTGTTTTAAAGATGGTTACTGTACTACTCTGGTACTAAACTGTAATAAAATACTTACAAACAAAATTGCTAATTATGATTCCTTTGAGACTAAAATCATTAGTAAATCCTTACTAATATTATAAAAGTGTGTTTTTTATTGATTTGTCCTTCAATTACGCAGCAACAGCGCAAGAGATCGACGTGATTTTTTATCCCGAAAAATCAGAAAATTCCCGAGGGATTTAAAAAAATAAACCCACGCGGACCAAGTCGCAGGTATTAACTAGTAACGCGATAAATTCAGCCAATCACAACAATTAAGACTGTAGCAATGCTTGATGCAACCTTTACAGTTTACACAATCGGCCTGCTGCTCTATCGGCATATCGATTGAAACGAAGACGACTACCATTCTGGTGCTGTCTATTGAATTATAATCCGGTTGCAAACACAGACGCCATATTACGGCTAACCGAGACGCGCAGTAGCTGTATTACTAGAGATGCTGACTCAGCAGTCAGCACCCCCTGTGAGACTGCCGACTATCTCACGAACTACGTCACGAATAGGCGCTACCGTAATTCATTGACTAGGGCGTTAATATGGACAAGCAATAATCTTGTTATAACGTAAATATTTTAATCGCCATTTACCGATTTTACGCACAGTGCAACAAGGATCTTTTGGTACGCGACCAGAACCGGAAATAACGCCGCTTTCTTAGCGACTTGAGTGTTCTTATAGCTGTGTTTGATGAAAATCGGTGCAAGATGGCCGCCACCACAAAATGGCGGATTACATATTTTTTCAGAACTCTCTCAACATGGGTATCAAGTGAAAGGGCTTGACTAGTAGAAGATATGTAGGTAGTTGAAGATATACTATGATAAATTTCAAATCAAAGATGGCCACCACCACATAATGGCGAATTACATTTTTTTTTGATTTCACATATCGGGGGTTTTGAATTTTCAATTTACACTTGTTAGACTTTTTGATTTGCGGCCCTATAGTATTTAATGGCAACACGCACTGTTCGAACACTTTAGTCTTAAGCCACTGTTTATTTCAATGTTATTTAATACAAACTTTGACTTAAATTATTTATTCATACGCTAACGCCTGTGTCTTAAGTTGCAGTAGAGTAGCATTCGATAATTGCTTTCTTCGTTCGAACCGTCTTACACGTATTCAGTCTTATAAACCCATTACGGTGTGGGAGGTAGAATACTTAATAGCATTTCTACACAATTTTCATGTAAACTAAAGGGAATTTAATATCATACAGAGATAGTTTTTCTACGAATCGCACTTATGAGATTTAAATAGTACAAGTGGCATAGGTGAACGACATAGAAATCTCGCTTTCAGAATTTATACACCTAATACTAGCTTTTGCCGACGACTTTGTCCGCGTGGATAAATCCACGACCTAAACCTAAAGGTTTTAAATAAAAATTCCCGCGATAACCCTCCTTTTTTCGGGATAAGAGCCATACCCCTTACGGTCATAACTGCCATACCCGTTCCAAATTAGTCCGCTACCATCTTAGACTGCATAGACTGCATCGTCACTTACCATCAGGTAAGATAATTTGTGATCAAATAAACAAAAAATCAATAAGAAAGAAGAAATATGGATAGCGGCTTCCGTTTTTCCAACTAACTATAATGTGGGTGTCTTTAAATCAAGAGTGAATAGGCATCTTCTAGGCAAGCGCGTACCATCTTAGGCTGCATCTTCACTTACTATCAGGTGAGATCGCAGTCAAGCGCTAGTCTATATATTTTAAAAAAAAAAAAGCTTTTGATAAAAAAAAAAGGTGTCTCACCGTCTATTTTGATACCAAGTCTTGACTTGTGTGTCGGTAAGGCCGAGTTTGGCAGCGAGCTCCATGCGGTCCTGCACGCTGAGGTACTTCTGTCTCTCGAAAGACTTCTCGAGGGTCTGCAGCTGGTGATCCGTGAAGGCCGTTCTCGCCTTCCGCTGCTTCTTTGCGAGCGACGACGCGTCGCCGCCGCAGGATTTGCTTGAAACGTCGTCTGAGTCATCTTTTACACCTGTGACAAGAAACAGTATTTAAATCATCTTGTAAGGAAAAGGTGACTGACTGACTGACTGATCTATCAACGCACAGCTTAAACCACTGGATGGATCTGGTTGAAATTTGGCATACAGATAGCTATTATAACGTAGGGATCCGCTAAGAAAGAATTTTTGAAAATTCAACCCCTAAGGGGCTAAAATAGGCGTTTAAAATATGAGCGAAGACGCGGGCATAAGTTCGTCGAACTATGAAGCTGAAAACATACCATCGGATGCATCCGTAAGCCGCGGCTGTTATGTTGTATATTACAGAGCCAAAATTTGTATGTATATAAAATTCCTATACATACATGCAGAGACGGACCAGCCATTTTTTTTAAATATATAGACTAGCGTTTGACTGCGATCTCACCTGATGGTAAGTGAAGATGCAGCCTAAGATGGTGCGCGCTTGCCTAGAAGATGCCTGTCACTCTTGATTTAAAGACACCCACATTATAATTAGTTGGAAAAAAGGGCATTCCAAATTTTTGCGGAGCGTATTTTTTTTTTAATTACGAGTTATTCGAATACACGATGTATTTGGCGCTTACTACAATCCTACACGCTAGCATCTGTCGCGTTTCATACGAGGTTTTGTGTATATTTTATTTCATCTATCGCGGGATTTCTTTCTGGCATTCTGGGCACTGTTAATGGTTCATCATTATTGTAAGTAAATTAAAGGTACAAAATGAATTTTTAGTAGGTAGGTACTATTCTGTAGTACTAATTAGTCGTCGACTAAGTCACGTTCAACATTTTGATAAAATCAACGCTGTATAAGTGTAAGCAATCAAGTGCGTAGCGTGAGGAAGCGCCGACCGCAGAAGCCCCGCAACAAGGCTTCGCTCTTACCGGTCGGTCGCCGCTCGCGACAACTTGCTTTAGACTTGAGTTACAAAGCTCTTTTACACAGCTTACGTAGCGAGTATCGCCACCTTCTTAGGTTTATTGATCTATTTGTAAACGAGATCTATTAGATAGGCAAATCGACGAGATATAATTACATTGGCATACGAGTCCCCTTCTAATTACATCTGTGCCCAATAGTAAGCCAGCGGATGGAGTGGGAAGAATTGCCTATATAAGATTAACTTTTTTATTCAGCCCTTGACTACAATTTCACCTGATGGAGTGACGATGCTGTCTCAGATGGTAGCCGGCTAACTTACAAAAGGGTATTGCTGTTTCGTGCCGGAACGCTAAATGACTAGTCGTTACGTCTTTGACAGTAGAGTGGTAACTGGTAACTAACCTCGGCCTAAAGCCTCTCACCAGGCAAACTAATTCTTATTAAAATTGTAGGTAAAACAATGCGAACGTGTGTTTATTCCTTGTTTGTTGGTTTTGAGGTGTATTTGGTTTGTTCAAACATGTAGAATTGAGGACCTGAAGAGAGATACAGGCATTTTTTAATTTCAGAACAATAAGGGGTTTTCCCGGGAAAATTCTAACTCCACGCGGACGTGACGCGAAGTCACCGACAGAAGATAAATAGATATGTAGGAAAGATTTTGCTTTAAAAATATACGTTCAAAGTTCACACTCTATGGTCAGGTACGGAATCTGTGGTTTCTTCAATGAACGAGTAAATTATGGAAGTAATACAGACATGCCATTTCTGCATGGGTAAGACACCTAAGAGAATTTTCCCTAAATCGGTACGTACCTACAAATTATATATGCGTGTGTACGTACCGGTACGGTATAGCATAACAATATGATACGCAGATTCTGTGCGCAGATTGTAGAGTCTTTACGATGGTTTTGAGATTATAAAAAAATTGTAAAGTTTCAAATCATACCGAGTAGATAGGTATCGCAAAATTAACAAATTAGAATCCTAGTAACTTTAATGATGTTTTTTTTTTAAATTTGGTTTAGTATAAAATGTAAATTAATATAAGATTTAATTCGTTTCATAAAACTAATACTTAACTAATTAAAGTTAAACACTGCTCTAGTGGTAAAATAAATCTGTCACTATGATATCTACATAGGTACATATTTTTTATTAAAATAAAGTAGGTAATACAATTATCCAAGGACATGTAAGGAAAAAATCCTGTCAAGTCAAACGTATTAACATGATTATCAAAATATGAGTTCATTAAAGTGCTTTTTTATATCCATCCAGATAATTTAGCAAGAGCTAAAAGCAAAATTTACGTATGCGATAAAGTATAAAAAATATCACTTATCACCGAGACTGTCATACGTTAACCCCTAATTATATTAATGACTAGCTTTTATCTTCGACTTCGAATCCAAATCGGTAAATATGATTCTTATGACGCCACTTGATCAATAAAACATGGAGCAAAAAAGTTGGCTACAAACGATTCACCTATACCTACCTATACATTAGGTACTCATGTCGTGATACACAATAAAGGCAATTCTTATCACATCGCGATCGGTACGAATGATCATGGAATGGTCCAAAATTCAATTTCTTGCCTAAAATATAACAACGTAGGTTTTTTAAAATTACCATAAATAAATAGCCTTTTCGAGGATCTCGAGATTGAATCCCCAGGCTTCTTCTTTTCTAAGAAATCAAATATTTGCTTTTATGGTTAAACAAAACATCTGCAATACAGAGAATCTAAATATTTAAAAGGGAAAGGTAACTGACTGACTGATCTATCAACGCACAGCTTCAATTACTAGACAGATCGGGGTGAACTTTGGAATATAGATTACAGTTAGCTATAAATTGTGACCTAGACATCCAATAAGAAACTATTTTTCAACCCCGCTGTAAACAATCTATCGGACGCGTCCGTAAGCCATAGTAAGTAATAGGCATCTGGATAGTAAATGTACATTGAACTGTGCACACTAACAGACGTAAGTCGCGGACTTATCTAACCTAGTGCCGTCCTTGAGTGTTCGGACGTCCGATAGAAATCTGGGCTTGCTGGTCTCAAACGACTGTGTACATTTATCAGTCGCAGTTTGCGGACGCATCCGATAGTTTGTTTACTTAAGGGGGTAAAATAGGAGTTTGAAAAATCAAAAATAACGTGAGCGAAGCCGTTAGAGCTCCGTTAAGTTTGAGAACTATCTCCATAGTGTTCTCAAAGTCTGCCAATTTGCACTTGGTCAGTATACCGACTGTAGCCTTGAGTCTCATTAAGGCTACAGTCGGTAGGCTCGATGGGTAGATACGATTAAGCATTGATTGAAGCCTGCGATTGAGGGCTGGCTATAGCCTATATAGGTATGTTAGCTAGAGAGAATTAGCACAGCACATATTAACATTAGGTAAATGTGTGTAAATTATTTACGTTATAAGGTGTTTAAAAAGTTGGCACCGATATCGCTGTTCACATAAGTAGGTAAACACTACACGGGATTATAGGTATAATGCGAAGGGAATTAGCGCAGCCGAGTGTACGCGTTGCGGTTTACCACCCACGCCGAGCGGCCCTAGCGCTCACTGGCGAGAGCAGCGCCGCGCCGCACCGTGCCGTGCCGTGCCGTGCCGTGCTGCAGCGTGCTGTTCATAAAGCCACCAGCTAAGCCTCAGTAGCCAAACGGTTAAAGGTGCGGACTGAAAACTGAAAGGTCGCAGGTTCGAATCCCACCCGTTGCACTCCTAGCACAAGCTTTCCGCTTATTTGAAAGGGATAGGAAGATATTAGGCAACTTGAGCTTGGCTTGGCTTGAGATTCTTTTTAAAAAAAAAACTTAACTGTTCAGCCTGCTGATTCTGTAACTCAGTGCCTATCAAAAAATGAAAGCCACTGACATATTATATTTTTTATGTATAATAATATTTATATTATTATATAAATCTATATATATATAAAATTCAAAGTCCTGACTGACTGATTGACTGACTGAGATATCAACGCACAGCCTAAACTACTGAAGTTAGAAACTTGAAATTTTTACAGTTGGTTCCTTTTATGACGTAGGCGCACACTAAGAAAGGATTATTGGAAATTCCACCCCTAAGGGGTTTAAATAGGGGATGGAAGTTTATATGAAACTCCGTCATTTTTCAAGCTGTTTCCATCAAAGTTGGTATTTGAGCTTTCAGTTAAAAATAAAAAAGTACGTGTGTCACAGTTTTTGAAAATTCCACCCCAAAATCTAATTCCTCGCGGACGAAGTCGCGGGGGCAAAAGCTAGTATATTATAATTCTAAAAATAAAAGTTTAACTCCAAAAAAGAAGCCTTTTCCTTTCACGATAGAGTACCTAGGTAACATTTTCGCACATACCTAACTCTTACATTACAGCGGTTTATTTTCCAGCATAATAATTATGGGGAACTAGATGATGCTCGCGACTTCGTCCACGTGGATTAAGATTTTTGATTTCCGCGGGAACTCTTTAATTTTCCTGAATAAAATAATTATAGAATAGCCTATGTGTGTACCACACACACACACACATACACACACACACACACACACACACACACACACACACACACACACACACACACACACACACACACACACACACACACACACACACACACACACACACACACACACACACACACACACGCCTTTATAATATTACTGTGACGACTGTGACTGTGTGACTGGCTGGCGTAACAAGTTTACCTCGTTTTTTTGGAAATTGGCGCATTGGAAATAGAATAGTTGCCACTGTTATTTAAGTTTGAACAAACTATTGTTTAGTTAGCAGTTTAGATCAAAAGCCGTATTGATAAGGTTAATGGCAGCTTGACGTTTTACAGTAACATTATTGCCCACTAATGATAATAATTTTCACGGTCGAACAAATGCAGTTGGCAGTTGGACCTTATTATAATAAACTAGCGGACGCCCGCGACTTCGTCCGCGTCAATTTCTATTATTATGATCGCGATTAAGAAGTTTTTAAAAGATTTTAAATATGGATAATTTTCCCCGTTTTTGCGACATTTTTCACCGATGCTTCGCTTTTTGTTTGACTGATGTAATGACGTGGAAACTGATGCATTTTATCTCGCGTGCCGAAACTAATACAAAAGAAACGCGAGTTTCGGAACGCGACATTAAACTCCTCCAACTATGTAGGTATTCTGTGCTCCAACGCACACACGCACATTGTTTTGATAGATATGATCTTTGACGTTAGGAACACACCTACATTGCTTAGACAACAGTGAGTGCTTGTAATTTAATATGAACTTTATACCATAGCAATAAAGCTCAAATTGACTACGTTTTAGTTTCAAATCATTTGTATGGGAAAAAGAAAAGGGCTATTTTTAGGGTTTTTCAAGCAATAATTCTAATTTTTCTCGCCGTAAAAACCATCCTTGAACTTCAACGAACATTTTAAAAAAAGATTTGGCCAAATTGGTCCAGGCGTTGTTGAGTTATGCGCTTACCAACACATTTTGCGATTCATTTTTATATTATAGATTAATGGCGGCGGACCCTAATGGGCCCGGTCGGTCATAATTACACTCGATATTACAAACTGGAGGGGTGTTGAAAAAATCGCCACCTCGTACCTTGTAGCGCTCGCGTTCCGACAATTTGTAGTCAAGGTTGTGTTTATTAGGAAATTTACAATACCTACCAATACAAGTATACTGTACGGGTTTATTTCACTACGCATCGTCAAGTAGGTAACCTATAACTTTTCCTATAAGAGGAATTTCGACTTCATTAATATATTTTACTGAACTTTTGGAATAAATAAAGAGGTAAGATTATTTCTCAAAAAAAAAAAAACACAAAAAGTAGTAACACTTGAATGAATCTTCAATTGAAAAGTTCTTTTAACAGGAAAAAATGGAGATTAGAGGGAAACGCGTTCTACATAATAAACTCTATGCGTAAACTGTATCTTACTATCAGTAAAATATTACACTCCCACACTTTCGCATTTAGGTATATTAAATAGTACCTACCTACTAATATTATAAATACAAAAGCGTGTCTGTTTGTTTGTTGTTCTTCTATCACAATGAAGCAACAAATCGATAGTAGAGGACCTGGAGAGTGACATATAGGTTCCTTTTTAGCATTGAAAAGAAAGGGTTCCTGCAGGGTTTTTAAAAACCAACTCCAAGCGGACGAAGTTGGAGCTAAAAGCTATAGTTCCACCCGTAGGTACATAGTCTAAAGATTTCTGAAAAAAAAAAATACAACTCTAATCTATACGTCAGTAGAAAAATTATAGGAATTATAGGGAAGCTACTGTGCTAAGCGAGCTCTATAATAGTTTTTACGACCCACAAATTGGCTGTTTAAGTTTTTTTATCCTGACCAAGGATTAAAAACTATATCTAATGAATACCTACTTACAATACACATGTTAGATTGTCTAATGTATTTATAATGATACAAGTGCAAGGAGCTAGTAGCTATTTTTTTTAAAAGTTGAAAAACTGTTACCCGATTTAGCCCGCGCGAAGTCGCAAGCAAAAGCTTGTTTTCTATTAAAATGACGCTATGGCCTCTCCATTTCTGAAGGTCTGAGTTTTTTTTAACTTCTCCATGTCTATGTCTAATTAGAATAGTTCTGCGACTGTAATACCAGTCCACCACCCTTATTTTTCTTCTCATAGATGTTGGAAGGCGAAATAGTCATGACTTTCGCGTTCCAACGCTTTTTTTCGCCACCAAGATAGTTTGTAGCAGGCGGAATCCATCGTTAAAATTCAAAATTCAAAATTATTTATTTCGTGTAGGCCAATCTGTGGATCTTCATTGAGACTCTACATGTTCAGAATGCAGATTCTATTGAGAAGAGTCGGCAAAAAACTCAGCAGTTGCTCTTTTCAACACAAAATAATACAATAACATAATAATAGTAATATGTTACTTGTCGTTAGCTGGATGCCAGTCCGATTTTTTCCATGCAATCATATCAGTAAGAAATTCACTAACTTTGTAATAACCTCGACTTTACAAATGTGTTATAGGCACAATGTAGGAGTTAGGCACGAGAATTAATAAGCTAGCAGTTAGCTTAGCTACAAAACTCTACCACCAGCTCTGTACACTAGTTATCAGGCGTGAGTGGCCTCGTCCGTTGTCACCGCATAATAGGTACCTCGCAAAGGACATCCCACGTATCTATTAGATATGTTAAGCCGTTAATTGAATATTAAGTTACTTATGAGCGGTTGATTGATTCAGAGAATATTTAATTGATTAATAAACACTCGAATCGGTACAAGTATAAATCTGTACGATTAAGGTCACCGCTTGGTTATATACGTACACAGTACATTGTAGGCAACGTAATTATTATCTATTTAATTATAATTTATATCTGTGCATATTTTACTTATATAATTATACTACAACTAACTCTAGCCCGCGGCTTCTCTCACGTTAAATTCGATTTTTTAAATCCCTATTTTACCCACTTGGAGGTTGAATTTTCAAAAATCCTTTAATAGCAGATACTTACGTCATAATAGCTAGGTATCTGTAGGTAGGTATATTAAGTTTCAGTCTGATCCGTCCAGTGGTTTGAGCTGTGCGTTGATAAATAAGTCAGTCAGTCAGTCAGTCGCCTTTTCCTTTTAAACATAAAAGATTTAATTATACCTACTTAATTCATTCTAGGTACTTTCTCTGCACTTTTTTAATTGTATATTTGGTGAGTTTATAGGTAGTCAGAAAATGTATATAATATGTAGTAGTTTTATATTTATACAGAAGGTTTTGTGAAATTTCGCCTAGGAACATAAAAATAACAAATCATTTTATAATCAGACTAAAACGTGTGATTACTGTAATATTTATAACAAGGAACCGGTAGCAAGGCAAACTAAATGATACAAAATTGCGGTGCACCGTTATAAGGTTTCACACTGTGGTAACTTTTTTGTAACTGAGACGTTGGAAATATGAAGAACATTATTTTAACGATACTTAATAGTGATATATCAATTTAATATACTAACTAATTAAATATTGCAATTCATAGGCAATACCTATACTTATATTCAATATTCATATTGCCTATACTAACTTATATTTATTTATTCATCTCAGCTTACCTCCAGCTCATTGGAATTTATTATGATTTTAGCTAAAATATTAAACTATCCTATCACATCACATATTATAAAGGCGAAAGTTTATATGTGTGTGAGCGTCAATGTGTGTTACTCGCAACAACTAATGAACCGATTTGGCTGAAATTTGGAATGGACATAGATTGTACCTACCCTGGTAGGCTATTTTTATCCCACAGAAACCCATAGTTCGCACGGGATTTTGAAAAACCGAAATTCACGTGGACGAAGTCGCGAGCATCATCATTCATCTAGTACATATATTATTATGTGTGATTAATTATTCTATAGTATATCGGTCTTAATTAAATTTTAAAAACATACTTGAATGGCTTATACGAGTATATGCGTTGAATATAGGTATGACTGTAAATAATAACTGTAAAGTGTATACTCGTACACCGTGTATATAAGCAGGTGGTAACTTTTATTAATCGCACTGAATATATTATTATAACATGTTTATTGTTTATAGATCTTCAATTTATACATAATTTTTAATTCCATTAATGTAACTATATAAGAATGGCAGACATACACACATACAATATTTCGCCTTTATAATATTACTAGATGATGCCCGCGACTTCGTCCGCGTGAATTAAGGTTTTTGATTTCCGCGGGAATTCTTTAATTTTCCGGGATAAAATGTAGCCTACCTAATATACCTATGTTAAACAGTCAAATCGGTTCATTCATTGTGGCGTGAAGGAGTAACAAATATACACACACACATAGGTACAAATTTTCGCCTTCATAATATTATAGTGTGATAGTGTGATGAAAATATGTCAACCGTATGTTTAAAATGACACTATGCCCGATTTCACCAACGTAAAAAAAGTTTTATCGGAGCGTAAATTTTACATTTTTACAGTTTTTGTATAGTCCAAGAATCACACTAATCATAGTATGATTTTGATAGTGTGATTCTTGGACTTTCAAAAACTTGTATAGAAACAAATCACAGCAATACTAAACTTTCATCACGCTCCAATAGCTTTTGTAATTAGGCGCACGGATGGCCTTCGCATAGGTGCCGAATAGATTTAATAGACCTGCTCGCAAGGCGACCTCATGAATAGATATCAATTTATTGAATTTAAATCCATTCATAACTTCGTTGTCTTAGAGCCGTGAAGGTTATTACAAACAAAATCAATCAAATTCATCTTAATGAGGCTCAAACGTGTTCAATTTTTTCACGTTCCCTACTTCAACTTTCATATTATCTTTTTTTTAGTTTGTTCTCTATTAATCGATTAATTTTATTTTCGTTATTAATTCTATTGTTTACTTCATGATGCCCTCGACTTCGTCCGCGTGGATTAGGTAAGGGTTTCTTAATTCCAGCGGGAATTCTTAAATCTTCCGGGATAAAATGTAGCCTACATGTTACTATTGTTATGTTACTATTTCCATTTCAAATGGCCTAATCGGTTCATTCGTCCATGCAATGATTAATTGATGTAGCTTTTCCACTATCAACGAGCTGATACATTCTCTGGTCCATCAGTCATTCGTCAATCCTCACTCATGATTGGAGAATTTATCATCTCATAGACCCAGAGGATTAGTATTTTATTAACAAACTAATAAAACCAATTTTTTTTTTATTTTTGTTCAACAACTAGCTTTAACCCGCGGCTTCGCTCACGTTAGGTTCGATTTTTTTAACTCCCTATTTAACCCTCTTGGGGTTCAAATTTTCCAAAATCCTTTCTTAGCAGATGTCTACGTCCTCACAGCTACCTGTATACCAAATTTCAGCTCGATCGGTCCAGTGGTTAGAGCTGTGCGTTGATAGATCAGTCAGTCAGTCAGTCAGTCAGTCAGTCAGTCAGTCAGTCAGTCAGTCAGTCAGTCAGTCAGTCAGTCAGTCAGTCACCTTTGCCTTTTATATATTTAGACAAGATAGTACCTACTTGACTGCGATCTCACCTGATGGTAAGTGACGATGCACTCTAAGATGGTAGCGGACTAACTTTGAACGGGTATGGCAGTGTACTTCAACCCATAACCCTAATCGGTTTCTACACACCAGATCGTGCCGGAACGCTAAATCGCTTGGCGGCACGTCTTTGACGTTAGGGTGGTAACTAGCCACGGCCAAAGCATCCCACCAGACAAACAGACATTTTTCAAATCTCTTGTATTTTCTTATTTTACAGCTATTTATTGCTCGCCAGAAGGCCTCATCGTCTTCATACCGACCATTTATCAAGGTTTTGGTGCTTAAATATTCTGCATTGTTCATTTATACAAAGTAGGTCAAATATTAAGTCAAATAAGCGGAGAAAGTTTGCTTTGTCTCCGCTTATTACATTACGAATATAATCGTAATTTAATATTGTGGGGCAGATAAGATCTCGCACACATTCCGACCACTTTAAGGTACGGGAAATGGGAAAAATAAATGGTCTTAAACTACAAAAAAGCTAAAGAAGCGTGAAACAAGTGTTTCTTTTAAATCGTACTACATACTTTGTGACTTTCCAACACAAAAACTTGCCGAAAACCTAGTTAGGTGTCTAACTGAGAATGTCTTTTTTTTAATCTAACTGAGAGACTTATCCGGTGGAGATACATCTATATATATAAAATTCAAAGTCCTGACTGACTGACTGAGATATCAACGCACAGCCTAAACTACTGAAGTTAGAAACTTGAAATTTTTACAGTTGGTTCCTTTTATGACGCACACTACGAAAGGATTATTGGAAATTCCACCCCTAAGGGGTTTAAATAGGGGATGGAAGTTTATATGAAACTCCGTCATTTTTCAAGCTGTTTCCATCAAAGTTGGTATTAGAGCTTTCAGTTAAAAATAAAGAAGTACGTGTGTCACAGTTTTTGAAAATTCCACCCCAAAATCTAATTCCACGCGGACGAAGTCGCGGGGGCAAAAGCTAGTTTATAATATTATTATCTAGTAATAAACAGTAAAATAAAATTCTTATGACAAAATCTTGATTTGCTTGGTACAATATAGAAAACTCAAAAATTACACGGAGCTGATTTTAATATAATTATGTAATCTAATAATTAAAAACTTATAATTTCATTACACTAACAACATTCAACAAAATCTTGATAAAAACTCAATATGCTACAAAATTATAATTTTAATTTTATTCGTTCTACTAAAAGCTGATTATTATCATTGCAGTGAGTGCGTCATAGCAAATATAAATTAACAATAATAATTAATAACAATTATCTCGTCATATAAATTAACTTTTATTTATATAACACTAGTTTCGATGCAGTAATAATAGCGATAGGTACCGCAATCTTCTTATCAACTGCTATCTGTTGATAAGAAGATTGCGGTACGTCCAGTGCTGGCCATAGGCCTCTTGCATGGACCTCCACAGGTCTCGGTCTTGCGCCGCCTGAATCCAGCGGCTCCGCAGCAGGTACCGTAATGAAATAAAAAAATTATTCACATTTTGGATATACTGAAGACTCTTTACTCACTCAGAACTATGTATTACGCTAAGAATAGAAGTTTCGTCCGCCTGGAGTTAGATTTTTAAAAATCTCGAGGAAGCCTCGAGGGATAAAAGGTACCTACCTATGTCTGTTGCTCTATCGCTACGTGATTGAAGGACACAAACAGACTTTCGCATATATAATATTAGTAGATAAGTTATTCGTATACCTAATTAAAAATAACAGATTTAAATATGCATGCTAATTGTTAAATTTTCTTCACTAACCGGTTCAAGCAATGGACTAATTTAATTAATTAACGTGTTACGTGTAACTTGTGTGTGTTTACGAAGGTGCGCGAGCGCAGACAATAGGTGCGCCGCGCTGTCGGCGCGACAACGTTATGTCATAAATGTTTCGTAACAGACTACAAATCCTAATCTATATATATAAAATTCAAAGTCCTGACTGACTGACTGACTGAGATATCAAAGCACAGCCTAAACTACTGAAGTTAGAAACTTGAAATTTTTACAGTTGGTTCCTTTTATGACGTAGGCGCACACTAAGAAAGGATTATTGGAAATTCCACCCCTTAAGGGGTTTAAATAGGGGATGAAAGTTTATATGAAACTCCGTCATTTTTCAAGCTGTTTCCATCAAAGTTGGTATTAGAGCTTTCAGTTAAAAATAAAGAAGTACGTATGTCACAGTTTTTGAAAATTCTACCCCAAAATCTAATTCCACGCGGACGAAGTCGCGGGGGCAAAAGCTAGTAATATTATAAATCCGAAAGTTTGGATGTATGGATTGATGGATTGATGGATGGATGGATGGATGGAGGGATGTTTGTTACTCAATCACACCGCAACAACTGAACCGATTTGACTGTTTGGCACAGAAATAAATTAGGTATAGTCGGGAATAACATATCGCGTGGATTAAGGTTTTTTAATTCCCGCGGAAACTCTCTTATTTCCGGGATTATATACTTATAAGCCTATGTATTAATCCATTATATATATATATATATCATTTATCTCCATTCCAAATTTCACGGAAATCCGTCCAGTAGTTTTTGTGTGAAAGTATCAAACATACACAAACACACATTTTCGATTTCATAATATTACTGTGATTTTTGTATATTTATTTGTTATTAAAGCTTTAAATAACATAATTATTGATTACTTTTATTGGATCTTACCCGTTAGGTACATCTTTACAAATACATAATATAATAGTTTCAGAATTTTTCCGCAATTAGTGATTGCATCCACTTAATAATTGTAAAACAATACCTGAACACGGTGCACGATTTTTACCACGATAGTAATTAGAAAATCTGCGTAATTATGTGTTTACGTAAACAGATTACAATACGATTTCTTTAACTCTGTTAATGACTATCACTTAGGGTGACTATAAATGAAGATTCTGTACCTATTTTATTTTATTTTTAGAAAGCATTAAATAAAGTTACATCTTATTGATTGAAGTAAAAATCTAAGTTATTTTAACTGACTTCGAAAGAAGGAGTTTCTATAATATATTTACTCCGATTTCTAGATTTCATCACAGAGCTCCAGGTCTGAACTCACCAATTCTGATGCCATACATGTTAGCGATATATTGAAATAGTAAAGATTAATGTAGGTATTGAAGGTGGTTTGATAAAATTAGTAGTAGGTAGATTGACTTTGTTGACGACGTAGGCGCCGGTCTGGTGCCGCGCCGTTAGTATAAATACAGCGCTTTAGATGTTATTAATTCAGTCTCTTCCAGAGACTCATACGGCTATTGGATGCTCCCGCGTCTAGGTCGTTGTATTTGATTGACGGGTGGTGATAGCAATCACGCCCTAGTCGAATATATATTACCCGTAGGTTTAGATGAGTGTATTTGATTAAATACCTACTTAGATATGTTTGATAGTTACCCTCACGTACAGATGGTGGTTTGTCTGACGTGTTGTGGTTAAATAGGTTAGATGTGAGGACAGGGGCCGTTATAGGGGCGGTTGGAGACGGCTTTAGGTAGGGTTTCAACGTTTTTTTTTTTAAGTTTATATTAGAGATGGGTAACTCAGGAGTGATAGATAAAAAAGATATGTATCTTTCCGTTCTGATCACTCACTCTTTGTATCAGTTCAAATCCGAATGTATCAGTGTATCTTTAACAACTCATTCAATCGTCGTCGTTTTGTATCTGTGTCGCACTCGCACACACAGCGTTGAGCGGCTGGCGTCACGGTGTCTTATCGGAAAGTCCAGACATCTCTTTCGCACCTCCCTACTTAGAATGTTCTAAAATGTTCTAGTGCAATAAATCAGAACAGAAAGATAGGTAAGGTAAAGAGCAAGCAGATATGGGCACAGCACGTGCATCTTGCTCTTACTGATTCGTTGGATTGAATTGAGCGAAGCGAACCACGCTGAGCAACGCATCAGTGCAACGCGTCGCTTCGTGTCGTGCGCGGATACAAAAGGATATAAAGATACAAATGAGTGATACATATCCCAGTGATCGAAAGATACATATCAATCTTTTCTTTTCAGTGATACATTTTGCCCATCTCTAGTTTATATACAGCTTAAGTATTTATTTATTTATTTAAGCTGAACTGTCAATATACTACTAACTATAACTAGGTACATTAACGGCCGATTTCAATAATATAAAATAAATCCGAGCGTGACAATTTGGCAGATTTTCAATACAAAAACTGTTAGAATGCCCAATTTATTCCTCGGTTAAACGTCACTCCATATTGGTGAAATCGGCACTAATTAGCTTCAGAATAAAACCGACTTCAAACGGCACTACCTACTATAAAATAATTTTGGTCATTTTTAATACCTTCATACCTTTTTTTTATTCGATGAGAAGGTAGTCTGCAATCTCACCTGATGGTAAGTGACGATGCAGTCTAAGATAGTAGCGAGCTAACTTGGAAGGGGTATGGCAGTGTACTCATACCCCTAATCGGTTTCTACACGCCATCGTGCCGGAACGCTAAATCGCTTGGCGGCACGTCTTTGACGGTCCTCATAATATGCATAACCGCAACTAATAGTACCTAATTCCCTTAGAAAAAAGTAAATAATATCAAAACCATATTCCTAATGTATCGTATAAAATAGGACACTCCAACTTGGATCCCAACTTTGCGCATTCCTATTGAGATGAAATAGCACGGAAAATTATGAATTTTCCGTTACTTTTAGAGGACTCGTTCAAGTGGATATTTAGATTTCAGAGATATTACACGGTATCTTCACTCCTATTTACATTTACATGATGCAGGGACATAGTTTAACTCGTATTTACCCACAAAGGTACAACGGTTCCATATCCAAATCAGCCCGCTTAAATATGCAATTTATATTTAAAAAAAAAAAACTACCTACATAATATGTAACCTGTGTCACTCTCCAAGACCTCAAGTATACAGAAATCTAGTCGATCCTTTACTCCGTTTCAACATTACTGAAGAACAAACCAACAAACAAACACACTCTCGCAATTTTTAGTATTAGCTTTTTCTTTGTGGGTACATAGGTAGTTTGAACTTTACTTAGGTCCAATACTTATTTAAAAAGTACAAGTGAGGTTCCCATTCTTAAATTAAAATTGAGATTATAAGAACAACGATATTTTAATACTTTATTTATATTTCGTCCAGTGAACAAACCAGTGGCTCGTCACTTTCAACATTAGTACAACAAAATCAAACTGTAAATAATCCCCATCGAAAAAAAAACTCATCACAAAGGTCTTAAGACGAACCTTTATATTTTTAATCGAACTCAATTTCACAGCTCACATCGCCTGTCAAAAACGACACAAAGCCGCGAAAAGGAGCCGTATTATGGGAGAATTCAAACGGGGCCTATTTATTTCATTAATCTATTTATTGTCACAACTAAAAAGTTTTGATTTTATCACTTGGTGCGATGAAAGAATTGTCACTTCTCGCTTATCGAGATGCCAAAAGTCACGAAGTTACCTTTAGATCCAATTCAATCTTTACTGCTTTATGAATAAAGTTTATTTCGTCTTGAACTGAATATGTGGTAGGTAAACAAGGCATGCTAAGCAGCTTAGCGATGGTGCACGCTTGAGGTTGCGTTTGACGTTTCAAGTAACGAACCAGTGGCTTCGTAACAGTACAGTCCAGGACAAAAATGTTTTGAACTGCAAAATACTCTAATCTTTTCATTATTCGGGACAAGGTAGCCGCTGACTACGATATCACCTGATGTTAGGTGATACAATTTAAGGTGGTAGCTAAATTATTATCATGCCCCCTTCTCAGTTAATCCAACTGGGAAGGAGGTATGACAATTTTAATTAAATTAATACTACGGGTATTAGTTTAATTAAAATTGTCGGTTCCCAAATTATGTTATTGTGCCGGAACGCTAAATCGCTTCGCGGCACGTCTATGATGGTAGGGCGGTTACTAAAAGCCCTAATAGACCAACGGTTAAAAGTGCGAACTGAAAACTGAAAGACTACGGTTCAATCCCTTGTCGTTGCAGGTTGCATTTTCCTAGGCACTCTATTGAATAACCTACCTACTACGAGTATATAAATGACGGATAATATGCATCCGATAACATATTATACTCGTCATAGAAATACGATGTTATTACAATTATGGCGGTAAAATTCAAAGTACCTAATTGCTTGTTTTAAATAGGTTTTACTTAGTAATCGATTTAATTGTGAGACCGCGACTCCGCTATTAACCATAGATTAATTACTTTTATAAACTGTCAGTAGGGTTTTATATTATGATCACTAATTGCTATAAACACTGTATTTTTCACATTCTGGGTAAATGGGTTTTTTTAATTACAATGCGAGAAGCTTTGTAGTATTTAACAGTTGCACGTAGACATTTTAATTGCAGCGAACGGAGGTTGACTACGGTAATTGGCAGGTTGAAATCATTTGTAAAGGTACACAACCAGAAATAAAAAAATTATTAACAATATCGCATTACCAAAATAAATTTTGTCTGTTTAGATACCTACTCTATTTTCTCATATTTTACACATAGACAAGCGGACGCCCGCGACTTTGTCCGCTTCTTCAATTCACAATCAACATTTCCTAAATCCCCACAGTTTAGGTGGGCACAACCTCTGCAGCATTAGGATTGAGGAGTTGAGTCCTAGAATTCAATGTAGTATTTACTTGGTACCTACAATAACTAATTGATAATCGACAGTTCTTAAATCCCCACAGTTTAGGGGGTAGTAGGTACCCCTGCAGCATCAGGATTGAGGAACCCGAAGTTTTTATGAGAGCATCTCGCAAAAGAAAAATTTACGCAAATCGATTTAGAAATCACGGAGATAACGATATACATAGGTAGAAAAACACAATTCCTTCTCCTCCTTTTTCGGAAGTTGGTTGAAAAAGTAGCCTATGTTACTCCCGATAACATCAGCTATCTTCGAACTTAGGTGGGATCCGAACTCTATTGTTTCTTTGGTCCATATATCCAGCCTATTGCCACTTTAGCTTTTCAGCCCGTTCCGCTATGAATATCGGTAACTCTGGTTCTCCTACGAATATTGTGAACTTATAAGGCCCATAGTTAAAGGCCATGCTTGAGAGCCGTATTTCATTACTAGTAACACGCACTGTTCGACGATTGTGGTTTGGAGGTATTTTGGATTAATATTGTATTTACATACATATTTTAATACTAAACTTTAGTTCGCAACGATACTGCGAGCTGCGCGTTCAACATTCACAAATTAGGTGAGCTATTTAAACTTTAAAAAGCGAACTTAACTTGACATTTGACAAAAAGCTGATTATGACGTCATTTTTTCCCCGCTCAACGAAGAGCCCTTTCAGGCAGGATTAATTTGGCCCGTTTTATAAGGGCTTACTTATCTCGGAACCGAGTGTTCGAACGGGTTTATTTATCGTGCCCATTATGAGTTTTATTATTTAATTTATTTAACGCTTCGAGTTTATCGGCTTGTCTATTAAATCGTCGACGGGATAATGTGATTGAAACTTAAACATTCACTCAAGATATTTTGAGAGTTACTATAGCTTTTATGCTTTGAGTATATAACCAACCTTTTACGCCTGGATGGCGTTATAATTATTATTTGTCGTTTATAGATGAATTCTATTCCTAACCGAAATAATTGAACTAAGTAAAATTCAAAGTAAATCTTTATTATCTTAATTCTTGCTATATTAATTAGTAATAGTTAAAAGAATTGATTAGATTGACTCTAAAGTCAATTCTTTTAACCGTGAAACTTCACACTTTAGGGAATCGATGTATATTGTATACTGATTAAAAATATCATAAGACCTAATAAAATTTATCTGATCGTCATCGCTCAGTGATGTCTAACCGACGAATAATTTGTAGAATTTTGATGTTTTGACAGATTTTCAAAATAAAGACTGTTAGAATGTCCTTTACCTGCCGAAATATATTAAAGAACGTACATACTACATATGTAGTTTTATTTTTCAAGCAATTCGACTAAGTAAGTATATCTTTTTCGCTATACATTAGGAGCATTATTAGCACTAGAACTTTTTTTTTGTAAAACGCACTTACCTACCTGTATCTATTTATAAAACAAAAAAAAAATAATAGATGCTAAACATGAGACTTGTAAATTAATTTTAGATAAAGATCTTTTGTCTTATACACCATAATTAGTACGCAGACCGGTAAAATTAAAAATTAATGAGATATTATAACTCCGTGAAGATTGCACTTATACCTACTTTTTATATTTTTTATTAATGAACGTTATGTTCGCTTTAGATACAACTATAATTATAAGTAAAAGACAATAAATAGAGCTCCATTAAGAGCTCCATTGTAATATGGTGTCTTGGAAAAAAGTAGATTGACAACTGTAATGTGTTGCTACTAGATGTCGCTAACAGTTGCTATAAAACTGATTGAAAAAGTAGATACATATCACTAATTTCGTGACTGACGTGTGGTTCGGCCGTGGTGTAACGGTTAACACACTCGGGCGCGATTCCCAAAGAGATGTGGGTTCGAATCCCGCCGGCCTCGGAATTTTTGATATGTATTTATAAACCTATTAGGTTATTTCCTTTAAGTGTAGGTTAATACTTCAATAAAAAATTAAACATAAATAGATTTTTTAATTTGAACAATAATAATGATTATGGAAATTGTTAGTGTTAACAAAACACTAACAATTTCCACCATCTAGTTTTAATTACTTTAATGTTTGAACGAAAATAAAACTAACTAATATTAGTAACAATAAATGTCTTCCTACCTCCAAAGAATGCAACGCAAGAAAAACTGGGCTATGGAGTCTAAGTGCAAAAAAAATTTTCGAGACATTTAATGAATTAATTTAAAATGCGCGGTTTATTGCCTCATCTGGTGATAGAAGGGCTGGCTGATGTTTTACGCAAAGGGTCAGATAGGCTGTCCAGCGCAGAAATGCAGCCAGTATTCTTGGCACCTGATTTATACAGTAATAGATTAGTTTAGCTATAAGTTTAATTGTAACATTTTAATTCATGAACGGATGTTACCAACAGGAATGGGTCTGCTTTCTGTCTACTCGTCTTAACATGCATTGGATTGTATTTATTTGTATTTGTATTGTATTGGACTTAGGAAACTTCATTGTGGAAGCACTGTATACATAGCATTGTTTCATTACCTATTGTAAATTTTTTTTTTTTTTTTGAAAAGAGCAACCGCCAAGTTTATTGCTGGCTCTTCTCGGCAGGAAAGGCATTCCGAACCAGTGGTATATTCAAAAGCGCTTGTAAAAGTTTATTTGAATAAAAAATATTTCTATTCTATTCTATTCTATATATTCTAAATTATTTACCTAAATAATTTCTAAATAAACTTTTTCCTTGTACAAGAAAAAAAGGAAAACTTTAATTTTAATTTAGGAATTTATAACGCTTTTTTCTGTGATCGAAGCGCGCAGCGAATTACATACAAGTTATTTTTATAGCTGAGCTTAAAGTGAGATAGAATTCTAAACTAGTCAAGGTAAACATTACCTATTAAAAATTCAGTAGAGGGATTTTTTATGTCAAATTAATCAATTTGTTTACCGTTCACTTTAATGGACAGCTATTTAATGAACATTAACATTTTCTGGCGGCGTTAATTTTAAATTAACGTTTTATAATTTATTATTTAAAAAGAACTATGAAGAAAGGGCACGTACGAGACCAGAATTACTAAAGCTTCGCTGTCCGTCCGTATGTCAGCGGGATGTATCGCATGAAGTCATGAACCGTAAAAGGAAGATTGACCTGAAATTTTCACAGAATGTATATTTTTATTGTTACAACAAATAATTCGCTGCTCCAGATCTTTTTATTCACGTACTACCAAATTTAAGAACGGTGAACGGTGTTCCTACTTAATTACAAAATGTGTTTATTCAACGGGCGGACCAACAAATTCCTGAAAAGCCGGCAACGCAATGATGGTGCCTCTAGTACTACAAGTGCTCATGGGCACAATCACTTAACATCAGGTGACTCGCCAGCTCGTTTGCTCGCTATTCATATAAAACCTTATGTTTTCCCGTGACAAAAAGCACTCAAGTCACTCTATAGGTCAAATATCACGTCGAATCTTGTTGCTGTGTGATTAAAGGACAAACTAATCAACAAAGACACTTTCGCATTTATATAAGTAAGTAGTTTTTACTTGCGGCTTCGCTCTCGTTAAGTTTTAACCCCTATTTTACCCCCTTAGGGGTTGAATTAACAACAATCCTTTCTTAGTGGATGCCTATGTCACATTAGCTATCTGTATGCCAAAATTCAGCCCGATCCGTCTAGTGGTTTGAGCTGTGCGTCAGTCAGTCAGTCAGTCATCTTTTCCTTTTATAAATATACTAGCTTTTGCCCCCGCGACTTCATCCGCGTGCAATTAGGTTTTGGGGTGGAATTTTCAAAAACTGTGACACACGTACTTCTTTATTTTGAACTGAAAGCTCAAATATCAACTTTGATGGAGACAGCTTGAAAAATGACGGAGTTTCATATAAACTTCCATCCCCTATTTAAACCCCTTAGGGGTGGAATTTCCAATAATCCTTTCTTAGTTTGCGCCTACGTCATAAAAGGAACCAACTGTAAAAATTTCGAGTTTCTAACTTCAGTAGTTTAGGCTGTGCGTTGATATCTCAGTCAGTCAATCAGTCAGTCAGGACTTTGAATTTTATATATATAGATTTAAGGATAAGTGTTTTCCGACCTTCGGAAGGTCAAGCGACACCGGCTGCGGACGTAACGTGATCCGGAACGTTTTTATAACAACGGTCAGAGAATCAGCGGGTGTAACAAATTTTGTGTGACTTTTATTCACGGGTATTAGGTCTAATGCGATTGATACCTACGTAGTTCGATGATCGATTGCACAACTTTTTTTCTGTTTAATAAGGTTCCGTGCGGTACGTTAAGTTTCGCCTACCTGTTAAATAAATTAATGTTATTCCTTTTAACTCTTTGGAAATGCAGCTATATAGTACATTTTTACTAAGCTGTTTTAAAAGGTAAACAAATCAAAGAAAACGTACGAAGTTCTTACGATTGCTTTTTCCCTTGTAGCCTAGTTTCATTGTCAAGGCTTTGACGTGTGTATCTGAGTGTCTATCTGTTTTCTTATAACTATACGTCTGTACGTTTAAATAATACGAGCGATAGGCTTTCAAAATTTAAAAAAATATTTATTAATAAATCACTTTTTGTCTCTGCATAATTCCGCTTCTTAGTATAAGTATTATTGTTAATAATTAATTGTTTGATTTTAGTATAAATATACTACATAGTTGTTTAACTGTTTCTTCAAGTAGCGTTAAGCATGTTATGGTAACCTGTAAGTGGGTCTACATTACTGCATGCTTTTGTAGTTTTTAATTTTAATTTTCGTAGCCTGTTGGATGTCCTTAGTAAAAAAAATATAGGTATAGCAATAAAAAAAGATACTAATTTTGAAAAAACTAAAATCAAATTCAAGATGCTTGACAATTATTTCATGTAGGCCAATTTATAGCTCTTGACTCTTATGAAATGTCAAGACTCTATCACCTCTACCTACCTATTATTTTCAGGTTTCTCATTAATAAAAACGTTGTTTAAGTTAAAAATTAAGTAACTTTCACTGCGGGTAGGTCTGATCCTAAAGGAATAAGCAGGTTTATTGACTTAGTTCAATAACACCAACTTATAATAACGTCCTTCCGACCGAATCCGGCCACAGCGGCCAATCTTCACAGAGTTAGCCATCAGCGCGGTTGACATTATAGTACACAAGGGCGTACGCAAATACAGATGCACTCTCTATTCCCTTAGTCTCATAGTCCGATGGGACAGAAATCCGACACGACCGGAGAGAGTTCAGGCGCAGGACCGACGGCTTTAAGTGCTCTTCGAGGCACGTCAGGTAACCAGTCCATGTTTTATTTTCATATATAAATGCTTAAATAATTTCCTTTATTCATTAAAATGTTACAATAAAACTTATTGCTAAACTACTCTAATAAATAATTTCCTTTTAATTAATTTCTCCCAACCGCACCTAAAGAAATTTTCTTCATGAATCGATTTCCATTCAATGTAAATTTCATTTTTTATTAGACACTTACAACAAATGATAACTCGCTTATAAATAATTTATATAATAGCCGTATTAAAACGAGAGTAAATCTGTTTAGAGGCTGTTCCCTTTAAGCATTACGTGATAAATGTCGTTCAATACTTTAATAGCTGCTCGGAAAAGCGCTATTGTTCTACTAATTAGTGAAACAATAGCCATTTTTCTGTCACCCAGTAAATCTCAAATCGCGTGACCGATCGGCCTGATCGGTGACGCCGTTCCCACTATTTATCAGCGATCGTACCAGTTTTTAATATCAAATAATTAGAATATTCCACCATTAGTGTTGTATGAATAACTAATAAATGTGTCTAGGCCGTTTTCTTATTTGAAGGCTAGGCAGATAATGCTTTTAGATTCTTTTGTAATTGCTCTCAATTGACCTACTCACCTAGACTATTTTAGAAGTAGTAATTATTATGGTTTACTTGAATCCTATTATATTAAGTTATCTAGTAGGTATTATAAATGCGAAAGTTTGGATGTATGGTTGTTACTCAATCACGCTGCAACGATAGAACCGATTTGGTTGAAATTTAGCACAGAGATAGATTATAGTCTGGAATAACACATACTTTTTATTCCGCAAAATAAGAGAGTTCCCGCGGGAATCCAAAAATCCTCAATCCACGGGAACGAAGTCGCGGGCATCATCTAGCAATATTATAATAGCGAAAGTTTTGATGTATGTTTGTTACTCAATCACGTCACAACGACTGAACCGATTTGGCTGAAATTCTGGCACAGAAATAGATTTTAGTCTGGAATAACACATAGGCTACTTTTGATCCTGTAAAATACGAGAGTTCCCGCGGAAATTAAAAACCTGTATCCATGCGTACGGAGTAGCATCATCTAGTTTTAATATAATTCTGTGTTGTTATTTTGTCGTATTGAATAGTGTGCCATGGATCGTCCGTCGTCTGTGCAGAGCCTTAGTCAATATAATAGTCAATATATATGTACCAAAGCCAACCCGTTAAACCCGTGGCGATTAACCTATAGATATAAAATATCCTTAGTAATATTATAAATGGGAAAGTGTTTTTGTTTATTGGTTTGTCCTTTAATCACGCGGCAACGTAGAGCCTTAGTCAATATAATAGCTATTTACCTACCTTCTCAAAACATAACTTTATTTCGGGAATAATTCCTACATTACCTACCTACGGGGCAAAACAATAATTGGTACCTACTAAATATGTGTACCTAACTATCTATATAATTTAAAAAGGTACCTACCTACCTTCCCATTGCCAGATTTATATTATTGTGCTTAAAATATTCCTATTATGTAGAGTGTATACATCATTGTAAGTTTAAACTATCTTCTTTTATAAATACAATAATTCCTGTTGTCCCTACCGACTTCCTTACGTATGCATGTATAAAATAGCACTTTTAATTTAATTCAGTAGATTTATAAAAAACAATGGAACTTGACTTTAAATTAAATTAATATTTAATTAATTAAATTATCTGGTTCAATCTCTTTAAGGACTCAATACTGACAACTCGAGGCTCGTTGAAGTCTTTTCTTAGACGGAAACTTAAACATTACTTCATTATTTTTAACCGACTTCTTTAATAATATAAAAAGTAAAATAGCGATAATATGTACGTTTTTATTAATTGAAGTAATTTATAAATTATATTATATACTTTTAATTTAAATCTATAAACTAAGTTAGTTTGAATTACTTATTTCAAAGTTTTCATATCGAGACAGACATCAGAGGGATGCTCATATCAAAACTTAATTTACATAACTAGCACCTTCAGATATATTACCTATTTGATTATGAGATTTTTTAAATAGTTCCTACAGGTAGGTACTATATTCCTGTCCCCCATCTCACCAAGCGCGACTCTCAAGAGTGTACGCGTTCATAGATGGATATTTATCACTGTAGGAACATAGGCCTGTCTATACATACAAAAAGTTAAATCACATAGAGATCACAGCAATAATCGATTTCGCCCTACTGCTATAATAAGACGGTAGCGGGTGTCCGGTTCACTGACCTGGTGAGTCCGTAGCCGATCTGTCGGAGTCGGAGTCCCTGTGCGCGCTGAGGTCCCTCGGCGCCGCGTCGAGGATGTCCGTGATCATGAAGCGCGTCCGCGGCGCGCGCGCGTCGCGCTCGTCGCGCTGCACCGTCATCGCCACGGCGCCGGGGCCCGCGCCCGCCGCCGCCGCTCCTGCCGCATCCAGCGCCCGCGCGCGCCACCCGCCGCCCACCGCCACCTGCACCTCGCTCGCCCCCAGCGCGCCGCTCGACCGCAGCCCGTCACCGCAACAGACACATCACACAGAACCTCCGCCGCGCTTCAGCTGCGGGGCCCGGCTGCGCAGTCTGTCATCGCCGCTCGCGCCCGATCACAGAAAGTTACCAGAATCACCACCGGACGTTCCGAATGTTTTACAGCTCGGACACTCGTAAACTATGAGCCGCTTGTAACATCCCACCTTTTAGCTGTCAAATTGTTCACTTTGTGTCAGAATTAACGTCAAATTATCACACCGAACTCGAATCCATTAAAGTATCGTAGTTGGAGTTCACAGATGTTTCCCGGCGCGACTGAGCGAGCGCGTGGTTGTCGGAGCCCAGAGAGAGGAGAGCGACCGCGCAAGCGTTCAGGCCGAGGTGTCGGCGGCGACTGAGCGGCGGGCGGCGCGGCGGGCGCGAGGGCGGCGCCGGCGGTGGGCGCGGGCCCGGCGGCCAACGGCGCGGCGCGGCCGGCGGGGCGTGCCGAGGCCATGTTGCCGAGAGCGGGCCTGCCCGCGGTAATGCTCTTTTTGCCGCGGGAGAAAGCTCCGCGCGGATTTAAGCTTTTATACGTGGATAAAACGCTTTTATAGGAAAATAAAGCGTTCTCGCTGCGGGATATCGCGCTTTACGACGCGTTTTACTGAAAGTTGGCGACACTATATGCTCGTAATTGGTTCGCTTCGGCCAAATTGAGGCTAGCGTATCGTAGACGGGGATTTCAGTTACTGAAATAAGGATGGAGTTTACCTAACTCATTTGTATGATGTATTGGTGTGTTAACATTAAGACGTGTCATTATTGTGTGTCAGTAGGTACCTACTTATTAAAATTGACTCCTTTCAAACTTATATTTTTTATCCTTGCAGTTTTCCTCATAGGACCTTTACTTATGGGAAATTTTCTACAACTTAATTTCAACCCATCGCAAGTACATTATGGGGCACTAGTTCCCTATCAGAATAAGAAGAAATCACCTTTGCGAATATTATGGTTAACACTCAGGTAAGTAGGTGGTAGATACTATGCAAGTGATTTCGTGTTACCTCACGATGATTTCCTTCACGATGATTAAAACGCAAATAACTCCGAATGGTTAGAGGGTCCCTCGAAAAGCAGGCTAATCACTGAGCTATCATCGCTGCCGCTGCGGCAAGCCCCTCTGTCCACTGGGCACTCTGGGCAAGCGTGATCTGCCCTGCCTGCCCTCAAAAACATAATTCTTTCCAGCCACTGTCCATGCTACGCATTTTTTGCAGATTCAGTGACAAAACAATTTCTACTAATTACCTAAGTCAAATGCTAATATTTACTACTCTATTCTCATTTGCACACCCTCGTGATCCTTATTTGCCCAGCGCCTCTAATATCCTAGGTTAAACACGGACCTGCTGCTCCTCTAATATAGGTTAACCACGGAAAAGGTTAGCAAATTGAATGGGTTTTGAAAGGTGAAATGGGTAATGATACCTAAGGATGGGTACCTAATGGATATCTAGAGGAGAGGGTTATTACAGCGGCAGACCAACAAATTCCTAAAAAGCCGGCAGCGCCTCCGATGGTGCCTCAGGTGGCCTCCGCCTCTGGTGGTGCCTCAGGTGCTACTAATGTTTAGGTACGGGTGGCGGTAATCACTTAACATCAGGTGACCCGCCTGCTCGTTTGCTCGCTAAAAATATTAAAAAAAAAAATACTTACCTTCTTTATAGCTCTAAGTCGAGAGTAGATATAGAGGCATCCATTCGGGACTTTTGCCCTCTTCTACCCACTTAGATAGTTTATGACCTAGACAGGTCCCCGAATTAGTTCAATAAAAACCCATTTTTAACTGACTTCAAAAGCAAAAAGAAGAAGGAGGTTCGCAATTCGACGGAATCTTTTTTTTTATGTAGGTATGTTCCCCGATTAGGTTCGAAGATGCCTGGACCGATTTGAAAATATTTTTTTTTTGTATGAAAGGGTATACTTCCCATGTGGTCCCCTGACCTGAAGAAATCGATGGAGCTCTTCAAATTTTATAGGTACAATTGATATCTATACTTTGTAGTGGCGTTTGAAGTCGGTTTTGTAAAAAGAATTTTTACATTTATATTATACTCTCTGCCTGCATATCTATAGAGAACTACTTAGTTGTCCTGAAAAGTTGAGTTGTTTCTGCGGTACGAGATAAATAGCGCTGTGTGGAATTCCGCAGCGTTAACAAACCGCCAGTGACTACATTAAATCAAATAATAGTTTATTGTTTACTCTCATGCAAGAACGTTATACCTACTCAATTACCAGTTGTTGCCAGCGACTATGTTCACGTGGATTAAGCTTTTTTCTCTTATTTTCCGGCATAAAAAGTAGCCTATGTGTTATTCCAGACTACAAATTTCAGCCAAATCGGTTCAGTCGTTACGGCTTGATTGAGTAACAAACATCCATCCATCCATACATCCAAACTTTCGCATTTATAATTTTAATAGGATTCAGTTATGAAAATAAAATTAAATCCTTAATGTCACGATTGACTCACGCCTTTTTTATTTGTTTAATATTTATCTATTTAATATCAAAGTATACCTAAAATAAGTATAGATATGATAAGATTATCTGAAAAATATTTCCACTATCCGTAAACTCGAGGTTCCATAGGAACGTCGAATTTCTTTTTAGAAATTATATTTCAGACTTATGTACCTATATCAAAAATTGCAAATATAAAGAATGGAAACAAACCTATTACTAGTAGGTACTATTAGGTATTCTGTGTCACTGGCTAAATTTATTTTTGGTATGATAAAATAAAACAAAAATTGGACGGGTTCCAGTGGATCGAATGACAAAAAATCAATTTTAAACCTGTTTAATTACGTCACACCTATTTAGAGTAGGTAATACTAATACCTACTTATTCACAAGTTCACAAAGTTTGATATCAATTTAACATGCACCTATGTAGATAGGTGCATGTTAAATTGTGATTCTTGATCACAGCGAAACTACGTTTGAAAACTCTATCTTCTATAAGACTGAAATCTGAAAGCATAAGACAGACTTAAAACGGGGCACTAGGGCTGAAATCTCTAGACCACTCACTCAGCTCAGACTCAAGATAGAGTTAAAACGAGACAGATTTATGTAAGAGCATATTTGTGTCTCGTTTTAACCTCTATCTTAAATCTGAGCTGAGTCAGAGCACGCTCTATAGATCTCAGCATGGGTATGTGCTGAAATGAATCTATCTCGTTTTAGCTCTACCTATATTGAGACTAAGCAATTTTAAGCACGCTCTATAGATTCCAGCTTTGGTGCTCAAAATAGAAAAAAATAATTGTTGTTCTTTTATGGGACTAATAAGAATTTTTCATTTCACGCTCGCGTAGGCCTTTAATCGTGGGTATATTTAATTGCGAAACCATATTTCTTGATCAACAATACGCCTAAGTGTATTATTATACGTAGACACATATAAGGATAGGTATAGTAATACGCAGAATTTAATAGTTGTTAATAAAAACGCGAACACTTACTTCTGCGTCGGCGGTAATTTCACGGTCGCCGGCGACGCTGATCGCTGAAAAACTCTAATCATGCCCGTTTAATGGCGACTCTTTGCAATTTATATTACAAATATGATAATTTTTAATCATAATAAAATGATTACTCGCCGTGCAGTCGGCAAACTGGAGCGTTTATCGTGAGTTTCCGTTCACGATATCGGTCTAATGTTTTTTTTTAACATCGGTTTCTAGGGAATGCAGAGTATAATTAGTTGTGAACTTGCAACGTCTCCTCGCTTTCCGGCGGTGTCGGTCTTTTAATTTATATAGCGATTGTCAAACGCTGTACGAAATTCTCGGAAGCTTTATCTGGGTTTTTATTATTGTAACATTATTTTTTAAATATTTTAATGATGTCGACATTATAACTATTACGTATCCATTATATTATTTATCGTTGCAAGCACGCTGAGCGATTTGAAACCCGCAGTTTGTTGATTCAAGCTGCTCAGGAGTGTTGATCAAATAAACTAAAACTGATAATCAACTTATACCTACTTGTAATAAAACTGTAACGGGACAAATTTTGTACATTAGGAAATATATTTTGAAAATTTTAATCGGAGGATGCTTTATTATCCATACTGAGCCCAAAACAATTTTTTAATTTTTTGCCTGTCTGTCTGTGTGTGAAATATTTCGTCCAATTTTGGTGAAGATCTACTAAATATTATCGGAAATAGAGGACATAATTTCTCGCGGATAGTAACAATAAGTCACTCTACACTTTTTCCACGCGGACGAAGTCGCGGGAATGAGCTATTTCCAAATAAATTTAAAAAGTATTTATACATGCCTTATCTACCGCGTTTAACGTTGATTAGCACGTCGGAAACTGTATATTACTAACACAGATATATAAGTGTACATACTTACTTGTTTCCTACTTAGTTACATTCATTGAACGGACTGAGTAAAGTAAATATTTATACCCCGACCAGAAAAAAAAATTCAAAATTAATTTATTTCATGTAGGCTAACTTGTAGCTCTTATGACAAGTCATAAATCTACCACCGGTTCGGAATGCAGATTCTGCTGAGAAGAGCTGGTAAGAAACTCAGCAGTTGCTCTTTTCAAAATTTTTTTTTTTTACAAAGCTATGCTATGTAGGTATACATTGCTTCGACAATAAAGCTTCAAAAATGCAAAAATGCATACGTAGGTACACCAATCCAACGCATGTCAAGATGGGCAGTCAAAGCAGACCCATTCCCGTTGGTGGCACCCGTTCACGAGCATGACGCATGATCCAGCCATTGCTTCGCTCAACTATATTTGAGGGAACGTAACCAGAGTTTCTATATTGACTGTTTAAGGTAAAACAAGACCGTAAGTGAAGCCATTTTGTCAAAATTAATTGTATACCAAAGGATAGATTTACTTACAGACATTCAACGTTAACTTACACTAAATAAAAATATATTTTACAAAGTTAAATTACACTCATGGAATTAGAGTCAGGTTTGTAGATTTTTCGCGCTTAGTTGTAGGTCAATAGGTACCTCTATTCTTCTATGGATTGAAATCTCATTGCAGTAGAGATATACTCGTAATTATTGAGTATTAACAGTTTTCTTAACGTACAATCGATATCATTCCCATGATAAATATAATCATTTGGATGACATAATGCGCCCCACTAACTTTTCTCTTAACAAGGTACCTAGATACAGTTGTTTTGTACCGACAGCATGTTAATGCAATTATTATTTTTATTAATGCGTAATATGAAACTAAAGATTTTAGGAATCATAGTTTTCTTACTTATATTTATGAATAAGTAAAAACATGCAAGATACGACATTTAAACCTGAAGCAAGCAATACCTGAAGTACATAATTAGATATTTATAATTCCCGGAAAGCTGTATTTTCGTTGATTGGTCTATTGTTGCTCTAGAGTCTAGATGAAAGGACAAAACTCAAAAAAAGTTATCTATCCACCTATATTTCTTAGCAAGTACATCTTCAGGCAAGAATTTGTACCTAATATAATATTGTGGCTTACAAACTCCATTATTTTACCGGGACAAAAATAAGTAGCCATCCGTGGTTTTGTTGCGGCGTGATTGAACAATAAGTCAATAAACAAACACATTTTCGCATTTATACATTTAATAGTAGGTAATAGTTAGCTATTCGTGTATCTACACAATTAATTTTATCAAACTTATTTCGTTATCACAGTTTCCTCAGACTTCAGAAAATAATATGTTATAGTATAACACTTACATAAACTCAAACATTAATAAAACATAATTATAAGGCGGGTAATTATTTAGTTAAATTAATGATTAAAATGAGCTTACTAGAATATACCCACTTGGTGCGGACCGTACTCTAATTGCAATAATTACTCATTATCAGGAAGCACGGCGTACATTAATTTCGTGCCGTTTTTACTCGCGCTTAACAAATACTTATTTAATTGCTCCGCTCTTTGTTCCACCTAGATTGTTATGTGGATGATGCAACCGTGGGTACAGACATAGATCAAACAGTTTTGATCGTTGCGCAAGCGCAGCTAGGGCTGCCCGCTGAAAACATTCTGTGGTAAGTTGGTACCCTATAATATCACAAGTGCCCCCTACAACTGCCTCGTCAGTCTAGTGGTTAGCGAGTTCGGTTGCAGATGACGAGGTCCCGGGTTCCATTCCCGGGTCGAGCCAAAAAATACATTGGATTTTTCGGTCAAGAATTACTCAGTACAAACCTGGAGTTAGGAAGTTGGCGGGGAGTCCCTCCCGTTCCTCGAAGAGCACGTAAAGCTATCGGTCCTGCATCTCTATCTGGTCGTGTCGGATTCCCATCCCATGGGATCATGAGAGTGAGGGAATAGAGAACACGCAAGTGTGTGCGCAAAAACAGGTGCACACGGTCGAGAAAACATTATTGTTACAAGTGCCCCAGTAGAGACAATTTGCCAATCAAGCCATCTTAAAGGGTCGTCTCAGTCACACACTAACTCCGTATGATCTTGTTGAAAGTCTAGATCTCATGAATGAGTGTTTCTCGCATGGCCAGTTGTACCTATGCTCCAAAGGAAATTCACCAAATAGTTTAGTACCTTTACCTTTACCAAAAGAAAAACATCATCTATTGTTTACAGGGAAGTTTTGAAAAAATAGAACCATAAACTCTTTTTGTCTGAATAATAAAAATAAAATAATATAATGCACCTACGTCACCGTGGTTCTTATTAGACTTTTGACGATAAGCCTCTTACAGCGGGAAAATTTAATAATCTCGGGAAATCAGAAAACACGCGGACGAAGTCGCGGGCAACCACTGTAGTATAAGTGGTCCTTTATTTGAAGTATGTAGGTACTTAGATGAGTTTCAGGAAAGTTGAGAAAATCTAGATTCTGATCATTTTCCTAAAATCTAGAACGCAAGAGTATCTTATCTATAAGTAACTGAACAAACGGCAGCCCTAATCATATCTCAAGCGAATAAAAAGTAGTCTTTACAACTAGTACGAGTTAGCGTGCCTAACGTTTAATCAGATTTTTCTCGTGATTAGAGCAACAACGAACGCTATCAGTGGTGCGGCGTAGGAAACGGTGATGTTACCGAACCGGCAATTTGTGTAACTAGCTGCATTATTTGAGATCTGATGCACTTTTCTGATCATCCCATACTACTGCCGAACTGGAAGGCCGCAAGTTTTACACGATCCGCAATTTAGTCTGGTTTACAAAAGGAAAATGTCTATGTATAAAATGAACTAACAGAGCGTGATGGTCACTTAGTGATGAAGCTCTTAAATAAAGAAAAAAAAAAGACGTGTGGCACTCGGGGACTGCCGCGGTAAAGCTATTGCATAGCATTTTTTATCAACGCCATCTAGCGGTGGGAGGAGTCCCGTGTCAGGTTATTTTCGTTACGGAATTTCTGGATTCGGTCTCCACGCTCAAGGCCTGCGATAGAAGCTATGCAATAGCTTAAAAGGAAACGTCACCAATTCTTATATTACACGAAAAAATAATTAATTGACTAAGTAGAAACCGTCATATTATATACGTAAAACTTAGTTACACCCTTGTTACACCATTATATTGTCGTCTACTTAAAGTGCAGATATCCTTTGTGAGTTTTTTTTATCTTAATTGTTCTGCTTGTTTGTAAACCGGTAGACGACCAGCGCCAGACACATGGATTTCCACAGGGCTCGGTCTTGAGCCGCATGTACGTAGTATCTCCCTGCGAATCCTGATGTCGCCGTTCAACCTAGGAGGTAGGTGGGTGCTAGAGGGGCTGCCAACACTGCACCTTCCAGGGTTCGCCACTCTAGTACCTTGGGACCTCAACGACCATCAGTTTTTCGAACTATGGGCCTTGCTCATTTCCATTTATGCTTCACCACTCACTATGTCGGTAACTTTGGTTCTTCTACGGATCTCCTTATTTCTGAACATCATCATCATCATCATCATCATCAATTGAAATTTAGCGGTGATCACGCGAAAAGCTTCTTTATTGTGAAATTCTGATATTTATACAAACGAGGCGATGATAACTGATGATACTAAAAACTGTTTTTTACACTCAATTGCTATGCATACAGACAACTAAAATCCAATATGTTTCTTATTAGACTTATTACTTCGGATAAATTGGTATTTGTTCAAGTGAGTCTCATTGCATGCAATTTTAATTCAAAGCGGCAAAAAGTTAATGATAAGTCATTTCTCTGCTTGGCCAATTTGCTAATAAAACGCGTTAAAGAACTGATTAATTTCTTTCCATTAAAAGTGACGTTGTGTGGTATATCATTTACTGATAAAATTATCATCAAAAGAAAGCATAGATATACAACTTCCGTAGAGTAAATAGTTGCTAATAATGTGGTAGGTTAGTGGTATAGTTCTTGCAATTCACGAGGGCGCGTGAGCTTTACTTGTGGTTACTTCATGTACATGCACATTGCGTAAGTGTGCGTGCCTGTCAGGAGCCTAGGTTGCAGCGGACAGGCACGAGCAAGCTCTCGCTCACACTTATACAAATAGGTACGAGGCACACAGCCATGAGACGCGCACCCTCGTGAATTGCAAAAACTGGTTGCGTCGCCAATAAATACATGTTTTATACACGGTGAAATTTCATTTCAAAATTTCAACCGGTATAACTAAGCATTGTGTGAAAAATGAAGACTCATCTAAATACATATATGAAAGGAAAAGGTGACTGTCTGATCTATTAATGCACAGTTAAAAACACTAGACGGATTGGGCTGTAAACACAGATAGCTATTAGGTATGAGTAGGCATCCGCTAAGAAAGGATTTTTCAAAATTCATCCCCAAAGGGGGGTTTGAAAAATCGAACTGAACGTGAGTGAAGCCTTGGGCAAAAGCTAGTTAAAATGCGTTAGCTTGGATCGGAACTAACGAGCGAGTTTTTTGAAACAAAGGCAATTGACAAACTTATACCTACCTACCTCCACTCGAGGGCTAATAATTCAGTCACTCAATGTTACTCGGTACAAATTACACAACTGAGATTTATCACCACGTACATGAATTCGAGTGGCGTTGGGCAATCGCACGTCTTCGAGCGTGAAAATATAATGGTAGCAGACGTATGTGCATACCGATTCCGTAGACCGTATACGCGTAATTGCTTTCATTTAGTCTGCTCACTGTGTTATAGACTAGCTGAATTTAGGTAGATTATTAAGATGATAGGGTCTTCGTCATCATCATCATCAGCCCACATGCATCCACTGTTGGACATAGGCCTCTGTTAAGTAGCGCCAACGTTGCCCATCTTCGGCCTTTCGCATCCAATCGATGCCTGCCACTTTTCGGATGTCATCGCTCCATCTAGCCGGGGGGCGCCTTGTACAATCCGGTTGCCGAGACGCGGTCTCCACTCGAGGACCTTACGACCCCAGCGGCCATCGGTTCTCCGACAAATGTGACCAGCCCACTGCCACTTCAACGTGCTAGCCCTGAAAGCTACGTCGGTCACCTGATAGGGTCTTCTTCTTCTTCTTCTTTATCAACTAATGGACGTCCACTGCTGGACATAAGTCTCCTGCATGGACCTCCACAAGCCTCGGTCTTGCGCCGCCTGAATCCAGCGGCGCCCTGCGACTCGTTTGATGTCGTCTGTCCACCTAGTGGGGGGTCTGCCAACACTGCGCTTCCCGGTGTGGGGTCGCCACTCCAGCACGTTGGGACCCCATCGACCATCAGCTCTTCGAACTATGTGCCCCGCCCATTTCCACTTCAGTTTCGCCACTCGCAGAGCTATGTCGGTGACTTTGGTTCTCCTACGGATCTCCTCATTTCTGATTTGATCTCGCAGGGATACTCCGAGCATGGCTCTCTCCATCGCCCGCTGAGTCATAGGGTCTTACTTCTTACAAATTAAAATAAATCTTTATCCCCAGTATGGATTTGATACCATCGGGTTTTAAACGACTGCAATTTCCGGCTACCCGATGACAATTAGTAAAGCCAGGGCCAAACGTTTTATTTACTTATTTTATTAATTTTTATTCATTCAATTAGCACGGACATTGTCCAACAACACTAAGTAAATATAAGTATACCTACTTAAAAATTAAAATTATTAAATTATTGCACGGAGATAGACACAATACAAATAAAACTAAGTACATAACAAAAAAAGATAATAAAACAAAAATAACAATAAATTAAATATGACTAACTTAAATTAAACGTTACAAAAAGTAATAAAATATTAAATTTATAAAGTCAAAAACCGGACTGCGTTAATGAAAACTGAAAAGGAGAAAACGATTAGTCCAGTAATCTAGAATTCTGTTAAAGAATATTGACTTAAACAGTCCGGACCCATTGAAAATCTAGATCGGCGCAAGTCTTCCCAATAATGGTAACCTACTTCATTTCAATTCATAATACGAATAACTACCTACTTAATAAATAACTAAACAAAAACAAGGTGAAAAGTAACGATATACCATTCCATTTATGTTAGCTAGTTGTATCGAGCATAATAAATTCTAAGTTAAATTTCAAAAAGCGCTCACATGAGTTGAAACAATCGCATAACCATAAAATTACGGTTTGAATCCAGCGGGACCGGAAACTTAACAGACACGTAGTCGCAACAAAATAATGAAGCAAAGTCATTATAAGCGAGATGGGCACGATAAGTCGGCTGTTAGAGTAAACGCGCTTTTTTACGTTAATTAAACTTACTTTTGTAAACGATGATGGTCTCATTATCTGCATTAGGCAGCGCCCGCCGCTCGCCGTAGTTCTTTTTACGCAACGCTGCGCGCGCCTGACGCGCTTAGTGTGAGTTTGGAGATCTTGGAAACGTTAATATATTTCGAACGATCAAATCAAATCATTTACTTGCTTGATTGCAGGTACATAAAAGGTGTTACATTAGGGTACAAAAAAAAGCATTCCGCAATCCGCCAAACAAAGGGCATGCAACATTACATTGATGCAAAATTTACATAATTAATTTCATTGAATGTCATAATAGTGTCTTATTATTCATAAATGTTAAAATAAGTTGTCAACATAAAAAACGCTACCTAAGTTTTGAAATTAAAGTATTTTAATGAATAAAAACATTTATCCAGAAGCCACTTAAACTATTCTCTTTGATGTAGCATCCGAGAGTGGACAGGAATCACGAGTGCAGCTGAACTCTCTACGCTTCACGCAGCACAAACAGGAGTAGGTACCTACACACAGCTGACCTTTGCTATTCGAAGAGGCAGGCGAAGAAGAAGAAATCGAAGTTCAATGTCATCAGAGTAAAATGAACCTAAATTCTCTTGTTTTGTGTTACAGATTCAATTGATTTCTAATTCCCAAAGTTGCCGGTTGGGGTGCTGGATTGGGAGAACTTTAACCTTAAAACGAGTTTAGATGAGCGCAAGCTGTTAAATCTACGTATATACTTTTTTCGTTATAGTGACTCGATACTCGAAACCTAAAAATGTTTTCGAGATATAAACTCATACTATCCTTACAGTGTACGGAATAGTGTCATAGATGACATTATATTTTCCTAGAGGCGCCATATTTCTAAAGGCTCTACAATTACTTAAGCAACTAAGTAAAATCGTGAACTAAAGTAGGTAATATTTCCTTCTAGTTACCTGAGAACAATATGAATTATTGCACCCATGGCTTCTCTAGTCGGGTGAATATCTATACATCTACTCTCTGTTCATCTGTACTCTATACATCTATACATCTATACCTCTATATTTACTAATATTATAGTAAATGCGAAAGTGTGCTGGTTTGTTCTTCAATAACAGAGCTACGCATCGACGTTATTTTTTGCATGGGTATAGTTGAGGACTTGGAGAGTGACATAGACTACTTTTTATCCCGAAAAATCAAAGAGTTCCCTAGGATTTTAAAAACTAAATCCACGCGGATGAAGTCGCGGGCATCAGCTACTCAGCTGGTTATTAATAAAAGAATAATATCTTTAATCATCACTTGGACGTAACTTGCACGCACGTTAAATTGCATATTATGACATTTTTCTTATTTTTGTCTATTAGAATATATAATACTAGAAGCCCGCGCCGACTTCGTCCGGGTTGAAAATTAAATATTTGTTCTTGTGAGCTTCTTATAGGAGACGATTGTCAATAAGATCACCACAGGAACCACACGAATATCCCGCACCAATACCCGCCACCGTGCCCCGTCGCGCCAGCCGGCACCATTTTATTATTTTGTCGCGCGGAAAAATTAATTTTCCGATAACTCCTAAGATATTTATTTAAATTGTATAGTGTAATGGGCAAATATGTTCTAAATTAAATACTTACGATAATAAACATATTTATTTAGATATAGATTGACATCACATCGGTTAAAGAAGCTTCGAAAATAATTTATTATTTTTAATCAAAATTTGAAAGATAGAAATGGTTACTGTAAGTTATCCTTAGAATACTCATTAATAAATAAATATTTATATATACATAATGAAATTGTTAACCATATTAATTTTGTACGCAACCTATAATCTTTTTTCTTTAATTAAAATCTATTTGTAATTTATGTTTGTAATGGTCCGGAGGAAGGTAACGACACTCGTAACACAAGTTTACTTAGTACGAGTGTCTAAGTACTCCTTTGTACTAAAATATTATAAAGTGAATTTTTTTGTAGTAATAATTAAGGAGTAAATCTGTAAAAAAAATCTATTGAAATGAATAAATAAATCTATAAATCAATCTATAAATCAAATATAGACATATGCTATCGCGGACTTTTTTTTAGAACTCTTTAAGAGGAACAATTCACCCATACATCATTTTCATCCAATAACAGTATATGACCCAGCGCACGCCTTGAAAACGTTTAAGAGTCAAAAAAATTTCCGACTTCTTTAACAAATTTGCACATAATATCTAGCCATAATACATTTACTAACATAATTATAGCCTATAACCATCTGGAATAATGTACCTTTGAAATGGTAAAAGAATTATTGTAATAGGTGCGGTGGTTCCAAAGTTTGCTCCGGACATACATACAAACTCACAAAATTCGCGCTCTCTCTTTATTATAATATATATAATATAATAATATGGTTGGAATGTTAGGTATTTGTCTTTATAATTATTTATTTGTATCTATAACAATATAATATTATTATGATTTGAATACCGTTTGCCTTTGTTTCAGCTTCAACTTCAACCAAAAGCACTACTGCATCTTTACTTTATTCTTTGGAAATGTCGTGATAAGGAGTAATAAATTTTGTATTAATTAAATAAAGTATTACTTATCGGCAATTACTAAATGCATTATATGGTTACACGCTGCAATTGTATGAAAAATGTTCATGCAAAGTTACTTTTTTTTCTTAAGTAGTTAGGTATATTATTAAAAATAGACCTAAAAGTTCTTGAATCCTTACCTAATCCTAAAAATTAAACCTATCTCTGATGATACTTATTCCGGTAAGTAATAATACGTTTATGTACCTAATTATACTAATTTTATTTGTTATTATCTAAGTCCAATTTTATTACACAGTATCACACACACGGTCTTACGCCGCCTGAATCCAGCGGCTCCCTGCGACTCGTTTGATGTCGTCTGTCCACCTCACCTAGTGGGGGGTCTGCCAACACTGCACTTCCCGATGCGAAATCGCCACTCCAGCACTCCTTGGGACCTCATCGACCATCAGCTCTTCGAACTATGTGCCCCGCCCATTTCCACTTCAGTTTCGCGACTCGCTGAAAATGCACATAAATTCAAAATATTTGTCTGGTGGGAGGCTTTAGCCGTCGCTAGTTACCACCCTACCGTCGAAGACGTGACGTTTAGCGTTTTGGCACGATGGCGTATAGAATCCGATTAAAGGGTATGGGTTGAATCTACACTGCCATACCTCTTCCAAGTTAGCCCGCTACAATCTTAGACAGCATCGTCACTTATCATCAGGGGAGATTGCAGTCAGGGACTATCTTGTCAACAAATAAAAATTAAAAATATATATCAAGGGATCAAACCCGTTAATAGGAGAACGCATTCCTAATCACTGTGCTATCGGTTTATTTGATTACACTTCCTAACTAGGCGCAATAAATAACTTAACAACAGCAAAGGACAGATGACAAAAACTGCCCATCATTCATGACAATGTTATGTGCATTTATAATACCATCAATAAAATAATAGCCCGTTAGTACATTGAATATAATTAAGAACTAAATGAACATTGAATGTTATTTTGTTATTAGCAAAAAATTTCTCCATAATATGATCATTTGGTATTTTTTGTAATAGGTAGTAATACTTTTTACATTATCCATTAGTATACGATAAACACCAACGACCAGCGAGTTCATTTGCAAAATAGCAAGTATATAAATTAAGCAGACCATAAACGTGTCATACGTATCGAAATACATTTCTGTTATTTTTATACGTTACGCAGACGATTCTGCTAATTATTTTTGAATATAGTTTGAGATAGTTACATACACTATCAAAGTACGTAAAATTTTCGGTTTGTCTATGTTGAAAATAAATTATTATGCACCTATTTATACATTGAATAGGCATATCCTTCAAGGGAAGCGTTCTGCATCAAACTTTATCGATACTAATCCTCAAGGTTCATGCGCTAGTCTGTACCTACCTATTTATTATGTAGATATGTTTAAAAAAACCTTTGCACTAAAACCGACCGAACTTGATCGAAGTATGGGACCCATACTAATTACATAGAAGGTCCTAGATAGCCATGGATATAATGATCTAATCTCATTTCCTAAGAGTGCGATCTAAATAGTTTGAACTAATGATCACTTGTTCGTTTCAGTAATTACTAATTAGTAAGTCATAAAAATAAAGATCCTTTTGGTTGCGCCATTAAGATTATTATTCGAGATAAGTTTTTCTGTTGTATTTTTGGCGTTACGAGATAATTCATGGACTCATAGAATTTCAAATAAAGTTTGAAATGTAGCACGGTTGTAAGAGTGTGCATTTTTATTGGTTTGTGGTTTGTTCCTTAATCACGGAGCAACGGATTGAAGTGATTTTTTCATTGGTTTCATTAAGAACTTGGAGAGTTACATGGGCTACCTTTTATATCGGAAAAACAGTGTTCTCGTGGGATTATTAAAAAAACTCGGCCCGCAGACATCAGTTAAAATTATAAATCTGAAAGAGTGTTTGTATGTCCGTCAATCACGCCGCAACTACAGTAGTAAGTACCTAATAGCTACTATATTTATGGCCGCAACAGAGATATTGACGTAATTTTTTGACAATTACTTTTTATTCCGAAAAAAAAACGGAGATTTTGAAAACCTAACTCCATCCAAATACTTTTAGGATAGAGTTCTTCGGCCTTGCATATTTCAGTAGGTACACTAAATTTTTATTATTATTTAAGAGTGTCCACAGACTTACAATTTCAAATTGGACTACTAAATCGCAAAGTATACCTACTTACCTACTATAGGCAATGGGCATAATAACTTGGTTAAAATGTGCGGGCTACCATAATTCACTATGCCTATTAGTATTCTGAGATTTAGCTGGTCAACTTGAAATCGTAAGTCTGCGGGTATCTACTCTAAAGCTGAAATGTATAGACCGTGTATAGACCGTACTCTCACTCAGCTCAGACTCAAGACAGAGTTAAAACGAGACAGATTTATGTCAAAGCATATATATATTTTGTGTCTCGTTTTAACTCTATCTTAAGTACGTGCTAAGTCAAAGCACGCTCTATAGACCTCACCAGTTATTTCTCACCATAACAGTTATTTTTAATTTACCTACTGCCTGCAGTACGTTTTATTTTCAGAGCGTCGAAGCTATGAATAATTCTAGCACATAAAGGAAAATCAGTCGCTTTACAATTCCAAATATGATTCAAATCGAGATTGCATTCTGGATTCGCAATTTGTAAGCCGAAGCGTCGTTTATGTATAGCTCATAATGCAGAGCCCTCGGTGTCCCAGCCCATGCATACTAACACGCCTCGTAATACGATGGTCCCTACTTGCAGACGACCGGGTATAGAGCCACTCGATAATAACTGTATCGTGTAATTTACCTTTTTAACTTCAGCGCTGAAAATATATTCATTTGTGTTTCTAAATCTGTTTTCGTCTTCTTCTACTCTTTTTAGGGTTCCGTAGTAAAACTACAAGGAACCTTTATAGTTTCGCCAATTCCGTCCGGATCACGGTTATAAGTAGACTTTACTTGTTAACCACAGATGAGTAATTTATTCATATACTATATCATAGTTGTTAACGAGTAGGTAACAGTCGCCTAACTTTTAAAAGTAAAAATTTCATGCAGAGTTATTTTGCGAACTTCTTTGATAAAGATCAAGAACAAACTACATTTGTTATACTTACTACTGGAAACAATTACAGTCTATGGCAAATTGTCTCTTGAGTGTTTGTTATTAATTTATAACTAAGTGCATTATTGTTTTGTGATGTTATCTTAGATTTATAAATATTCTAAGGATGTTATTTTAAATTCGCATCCTTCTAAGTACGCATTATATTGTGAAATGCAATTACGGAACCCTACACTGCGCGTGGCCAAACACGCGCTTAGCTATTTATTTACACGTAAAAACAATAATATTATTAATAAAAATAACAATCATGAAATCCTAATTCTATTTAGGTTTTATATTATATTATTTATTAATAATCGCCATTTTTCTAAATGTAAAAAATAAATAAATATTATTTCTCCATATTTTATAAAGGTCCTTCCCCTTATGTATTTTGGTTTAGGTCTTATTTTTATATACTCGTAAGTACAGTAGGAAACATCTGTGAATTGAAAATATCCAATAATACCCGTACATACTAAAGAAATTAACTAAAAAAATTGAAAGTAGGTACATAATATTTGAAATTATTAAATGACCGTAATTGCCCTGTCTGACATCACAAAAACGTTCAAAGACGAAATTACAAATTACAAAACGAGACATTTTTTCGTCAGACAAAAAAACTACAAAATAGAATGACATTCCAACGTTTTCTCAGGGACATTTTCCCAAATTAGCCTATTATTAGTTGCCGATCACGTCGTAGGATGCTTTTAATATTGAATTAGAGAACCCTGTGGTTAGTGCGCCCTTAATCGGCCCTGGGGCCGCGGTCCTTGTATTAACATCATATCCACAGACGTGTAATGGCATAAGTAATATTAAAGTTCCAAATGACACAAAATATTGTCAAATTATAGGCTCTGAAAGCATGGGTAACCACTTACAGGGTCTGCCGTTGATCCCTGCGGTACCGTCCGCATAAACGTGAAGTTCTTCTAATGGGGAAGAAAATGCAAAGCTATACAGGGTGTCCCACGGCTATGCCACATGGAGGGGAAGTACCTTAAATATTGTAGATGGAACATTTTACTGAAAGAAGACTTCATTTTGATTTAAAAAACAATTTAAACTGCATTCATAGATTTTTTAATAATTGCGTGATTGAACCGGGACTCGAACCCGCTATACGAGAAAAAAAAATAACCTGTATCTTTATCATACCGATCGGAAGGCTTCATCATAAGGATTATTTTTTGTTAAATAACATAGCATGAGAAATAAAAGGAAGATCATGAATTTTAGCCTTTGATGTAAAATTTTGTTCAGAAAAATGAAAAGCTGACATTGGCGTATCGACATACAACTGAGATGAACTATTACTAATGAGAAGTCTTCTTTCAGTAAAATGTTCCATCTACAATATTTAAGGTACTTCCCCTCCATGTGGCATAGCCGTGGGACGCCCTGTATAATAAACAGATGGCGCTACGTTCGCTTTGATCCATCACACATCACACTTATATTGTAAAGACGAATGTTGGTGTGTGTTTGTTTGTGTGTGTGTGTGTGTGTGAGGGGGGCGGGGGGGGGGGGGGGGCTGAAATCGTATCTTCGCATGCACTAATCTAGCATCACAAAACACTAAAACAATTTTAGAGCAATTTTAACAATAAATTTTGAAATTTTAAAAAGCGCGCGTAAAAATTAGCCTAGGGCGGTCGGAACTCTTGATCAGTCGCTGAATGTGGAATAGAAAAGAGTCCCGCGGGCATTAAAAAACCTTAATCCAAGTTTGTTCAAGCAAATAAATATCACGGTGAAGGAAAATATCATGAGGTAATCTGTTAGTAAATACTTCGATTAGTATTTTGCTGCGAACGTTACAGGATAATTATGACTATATCAACAGTACCCTCGCAGGCTTTGGAAACGGCTGTGTCATATTATTTTAGTGGATGACGCCGATCGCATATCTAACAGCTGCAACGAGTCCTCGATTGTAGTGTTTATCCTCGATTCGAATCGATTACGTACGATTTATTCCGAATGATCCAATCGTAAGCTAATAGGAGCGATCTCGATATCTTTTCGGCTGACCACTGATTTAGATGCTACGTGACGTGCTTACGTGGAAAATTAATCGTTTGATTCGCATTATGCCCATTCGAATTATTAAATGCTCGATACTGTGAGAATTTCTGATGAACTGAACGTGATGGAATGTGAAATTTGGAATAATAAATTTGGATTTGTAAGCTGTAATTTCTAGTTTTGGTTTGATAGTTGGAATTTTTTTCTTATATTTATAACTTGCTGTAGCCCACGACTTTGTTTTTTTTTTATTCGATGACAAGATAGTCCTTGACTGCGATCTCACCTGATGGTAAGTGATGATGCAGTCTAAGGGTAATGGGCTAACTTGGAAGGGGTATGGCAGTGTATATTCAACCTATACCCCTAATCGGTTTCTACACACCATCTAGGTGGAATACTAAATCGTTTGGCGGCACGACTTTGACGGTAAGGTGGTAACTAGCCACGGCAAAGCCTCCCACCAGAAAACCGTCTGTCCACACAGACGGTTTTCTGGTGGTCTGGGTTAGGATTTTCCACTTTGTTTTTCCGAGATTTTTTCCATGGAGAGTGTATAGAACTACTCTCTTGTGACGTCATAAGTGAGTAGCGCTCTCTTTGTCTAACAGGAAATTTTAAAACTCTACTACCTATATTTTTGAGACTAGTTAATATATTTAAAAAAAATGCATTGTTTTATAAACCTTCATTTTAGGTACTTATATATTTTATTATTATAAAAAATATTAGTCAAAAAAATACCCAACTCATTTACTTACCTATTTAGTTTCTTCTTTCTTTTTCTTCATCGGTCACTCTTATCAGTGGTTGTGACCGCTATGATGATGCGACGTTAGCCTTCGTAGATTTCAAAAAACAAAGAAATCGAGATTTTTCAACAATTAGCGACCCTTGAAGTTTCTAAAATTGTGGGTACGACAATATTTACTACCCCATTATATGTATCAAAATGAACAGTTTGCCTCCACATTTTACAAACGGGTGCCAAATATCAAGAAATGGCGTCCAACTGAACTTATCTAATATTTATTTAAACGTTTACTTAAGGGATTAAATGCAAACCTTGCCGGTTTATCGTCAGCAACTAAAACTCCATACCTATTTGTTTTAGTGCCGACAGAAAATAATATCCCATGTCAATATGGAATCCAAAAAAATTAACATTTATCAGAAGGCAAAGATAAACGTAAGATAGTTGAGTTTTATATTTAGTTTTTATTTTTAATATTAAGGTTTTAGTTTTAATTTAGATAGTTAAGTTTGTTATTAAACATTCGAATTTTCATATTCTTCATCTATTCCCATCGCCTGTCCACTTTTGAATAGGTAGTTAAATACCTCGATTCTCTAAAATTGATTGCATCAGTGTAGTGATCGCAATGACCTCTGATTGGCTGGTACCCTCTCGTCATTGGTTAAAATGCATTGATGCAGCAAGAACGCCATAAATTCAGCCAATCAGAGGCCATTGCGATCGTACTGATGCAATCATTTTTAGAGTAGTTCTTTTTGTCGCTTCGTAATTTTTATGACGTCATATAGATACTGTATAAATAGATAGTTGCAGCAGTAGTAGTGGGTCAATGACCGACGATATATTTGTAGTAAGAACATTTATGATGGTCTACACATCAAGGTCGAAATAATATAACTATCCTCGTTTTTCATACCTATTCCAAGAATAACGAAACTAAATGTTTCACATCATATCCCATTTGATAAAAAAAAAACTTCAAACTAGATAAGTAATTTAAAAAAAAATCTGAATGACCACATCTTTTAACACCGGAAATGATTCGCTAAATAAATCAAAATTGCACTATTAGACAACGCCCATCAAAACTATAAAGGGACCGACACTGGTTTGCTATTCATTAGGATAACGAATTGATGGGCCAAAGACAAACCATAATTTCTGACCAATTTCCTACACTACGCTGTGGAATCCTGCTACGATAATTTGCGGAAGCGCCCAAGGATATTTAAACTGTTTCATTCAGATTATATCTAGTAGGTATCTACCTGGTACAGTCGACAACATTAAGAAACTCAAATCTATCTGATTTGAGTTTCTTAATGTTGTCCATTTGTTGCAAAGAAAAGACGTAGGTATAATCTAAAATATAAAACTGTATTGACCTATCAGACCATTCAATGAAAAGGTCATAATGATTTTCTGTGTGATCGCAACTCAGTAACAAAATAAGTAACATAAAAATAATACCTACTTATGTATTTAGATTTACTTTTTGAATATTAGGTACAGGTCTGCTGAGTTTGTTGTCGACTGTTCTCCGCAGAATCAGCTTTCCGAACCGGTGGTAAATTCTGGACTTGTCATAAGTGCCACAAGTTGGCAACATGAAATGTAAATGATTTTGAATTTAAATAAGTTGGTCTACATGAACTAAATAATTTTGAATTTGAGTCATTTCAATAGGAGATGAAAAGAGTTGTGCTCAGATTATCTCTACTTTTTCAGATCAGAAATGAAATGTTACAGAAATAGGTCTTTGTGTCGCGAAGCTGGTGTGCAGATGCCCATACCGTTCGGAGAACCGATAGCCGCAGATCGCGCAGGACCATGGCCGATCGATGATATCAGTCGCAGGAAGCCGGTGGATACAGGCATCACAAGACCGAGGCCTGTAAATCTTCCTAATTGAGACTTGGACTTATTATGTATGTCCAATAGTCGTAGACTTCTCTTGGTTGACGACGACGATGAAGACGATATTTATTACCCAAACATATTGTAAATCTGACGCTGACAGTACAACCTGACAAAGTACACAGGTCAACAGCCCAAAAGCAATATTTAGCCAGAATGAAATCGACACAAGGTGTACCTTTTATCTGAATTCGTTTACCGACATTTAAACACGACTTAGCATTTTATTAGCAGGAAAGCAATAAATAAGAAAGCGTCTGCGAAGGTTCATTCCATTTCACGAACCGGTGATATTGCACCTCAATGTCAACTTGACATTTGGTGACGGACCTTTCAAACGTTCGTTTTATTAAGCTATTCATAAAATAACCGGATTTGTTTATGCTAAATTTATAGCTAGCGGCCTATGATCACTGACAAGCGAAGATCGCGGCATTTTATTAACACTAATTAGTATAGATCTACTTGACAAAAAATTCAAACACAACCAGAAATATAATTAAATGCACGAAACAGAGAACAAGTGAAATATAATTTTAAATCAGAATTCTATTAGTAAGTATACCTACGAATAGATTTTATCTGATTAGGTGCTAATGGAGGTATCGAATGGTAAACCATTATCTTTTAAGGGCTCATCAATCCATCGAGCCTACGAAACTTAAGGAACATTGTGAAATGAAAACGGACATTTAAAATCGGTACAATAAAACGCTTAGGGCCAATAGGTTTATCGGGCTCACTTCCTATGGGCGCGCTAATAACCAAAACAAACAATCACGATGGACACAAAGCGGGGCAAATAAGCCTAAAAAGCGCTAATATAAAAAAGTGTGCCCGTTTTTATAACGCCACAAGCAAGTGTGAGGTCGAGGCGAGGAATGTTGGCGCCTGTCTGAGTACGTATACCTGTCCGTTTATCAATGGACCGTGGACAATAAGACGAAAAGGAAACGAGAAAAAATATCCAAAAAGCGCTTCATCAATCCATTGCGTCCGGCAAGGGTTGTCCCCTTCACTTACTACGGCGATAGCCTATCTCGCTTCGTTTGCACATTACAGTCTTATCACGCCTTTCCATTTACAAATTATGCTTTATGTTCGCGGTTAGCGAACGTTTATCTGAGACAATAAACCTCGTTCTATACCAGCCGATCACTATTCACGTCACCCGCGATATTTCCTTTGGCACGGACACTTTCTTATCCCATATTAAAACAGCATTGAAGGAGGCATTCTGCAGTCTGCGCGTATAGGCAATAAGTTTCCAACATTGTCACATATAGGCTCGCCACCCTGGGTGGAGCGACGTAAATATCCCGAGTAAAGCCTAACAACTCAAGATGAACACGACAAAACTGATAAGACCCGCCGAGCCGAGCCCGAGACATCCCAATTTAGTGCCGGCCCACAGATAACGCTATTATACAGCTTTTAACTATACTGGCGATACGCTAAATGTGTTTAAAATCACCTTATTGTGGGGTTTTTACGATAAAAGAATGTGTTAGTGGGTTTGGGTATCGGTCGATTACTCATTTTATTCGAAATATAGAGAGATGCATTGCATTTGGCTGTACCAAATAATAGATAAGTATATATGTAGTTTTGCGCGATTTCGTAGGCGTGTGTTTTTTGATAGTGGAAGCCGTTGCATTGAAGAAAATTATAAATTTACCTGCGCTCGCTGTCAATGCAATCCGATCGCCTACACGCCGCATTTTACAACGTCCGAAACAACGTCTGCGGAGCACGCAGTTATGATATTTATGTGAATATAATGTAAAATCTGTGCGAAGTTGCTTTTGATAGAATACAATCATTTCGTCTTGCACTCAGATATTCTGAACTAACTTCACCTACATGTGAATTATTGACAAAAATATACTTACAGATCTTCATGCATGAGGTATAATAGTTTATTATAAATAAAAATATAACAAACACCACACAAGTAACATCTTCTCTCTTTATCTAATCTAGCTCTTTTCACGGCACGAAGTCACCCAATGATCGACTCTCTGGTGCAGTGGTAAGAGCTTTAGTCTTGTATGTGGGAGGTCTCGGGTTTGACTCCCAACGGGGGCCAATTTCTTAATTGTCTTGGTCTGGTCTAGTGGAAGGCTCTAGCCCATCGCACTGATTACTTTGTACTAACCATAGTAATATTACGTTTATGGTAGTAACCGATGAGGGATAAGGTTAGCCCGCTATCTACCATCTTAGACTGCATCGTCACTTACCATGAGGTGAGATAGCAGTCAAGGGCTATCGCTGGGTGATGATGATGAGGCATGAGACCTGCGAACCCTGGGATGAACTGATTGAAGTCATGAGGAACACGACAGCTTCTAGAGTCGTAGGCAAAGATCACTTTCAAATCCAATCAATTTATTGCAGAGTAGATGTATTATAGTAGAGATCTAGTACTTTTAGATCATTAAGCCAATAAGTATAGGTAAGTAGATAGGTAAGAGTTATTGTTGCACCAACTTTTTCTAATTCTTAAGTATTCACCGCTAAGATAGAATCCATTTAATGCCCTTGTTCCCCGTTGCTTGTAATATTAATCTTGATAATCTTACGATGGAGTAAGCTTTTAGGTATCTAATCGCTTTCTATTTTTTTTAATTGAATAAAGTAAAATCATACAGATAAATTGTAATTGTACACACACACACGCGCACACGCACACACACACACACGCGCGGCTTTATAATATTAGTGTGATGTGATGTGATGGGTCACGCGTTAAAAGTATGTAGTGAAAACTTGTCAGTTTTCTTCTCCATCATTGATTGTTTTACTACATATTTACTGAAAATGACTGAACTTTCCCTTCGTAATAGGTAGACACTTGAAATTTTCACAGAATGTGTATATCTATTGCTGCTATAACAACAAATAATAAAAATAAAATAAAAAAACAAAGGAAGATCCCCATACAAGAAACGTGATTTTTTTCGGCGTTTTTTGCTCGACCGATGGTACGGAACCCTTCGTGTGGAAGTCCAACTCGCACTTGGCCGGATTTAAGATTTTGAATCACATAGGTTATTGAAACGGGCCGTAAGACGCCGTGTGCGACCGACCCGGCCCGATTTCCGTTTAACTAATTGAGCGAAAACGACACAACACGCCATTCAGCGTCGAACTAATGAATGACCGTCGAAAAAGCCAATTTGTAGTTTTTTTAACGCTTCAATTTGTGCCGTAAACCCAAAAAGTCCGGCCCGAAACCACAATCGAATTAGTGTCCCTTGTTCCGGAGATTACAGGACTGTCCGTCTGTTATCTCGGTCGTTCGTTATTTTATTGGCTTGTAGAGTATAAGACGATAAACACGGCGCATAATGGCCCATAATGAATCGTCCCCGCTAGAGATTTGACTAATCATAAAGGTTTTATGGGTGACGTTTCCGAATACTCGGCCCGTGACGTTATTAACTGCTTTTTAATATCTGAGCTTAGAGGCCAATGTATGGGTAGGTACAACATTTTTATACTACGTATAAAAATACGTTACACTGCTCACAAACAGAATTCGTCATTTATACTTTTCTACTGAGAACACTATACGACAGTACATATACGTACAGTGATACCTATAGTCAAAATTATACCGTCAACAATAAAAAGCTTCGCGTGATTTATTTAATGTAAAAGCATTAAAATAAATCAATATTTTGACAATGACAAGATAAAGATAAGACTGTCAATAAATAAATAATTAGGAAAAGTATAAAAGCAAAAGTCTATAAAAATAGAGTTATTTTTTAATAAGAAAATTGCGTGAGATTTGAATGTCAAACCATTTGTTTATAATAAACCCAATCAGCAATTCCAGATCGTAAGCGCCCGTGATTCGCTACGTCATTCATCGGTTACGCATTTCTCCTAAAGTTTTCTGGGATTTGGTAACCTTTTAAGTCAGCAAAATCATAAACTAGACGTGCCTATTCGTTCCCCGATAACTGCATACCCGATTAAACGTGTTATTCCAATAGATTTGTTAAGCCAAACACTCGTGGGCAATACAACTCAAATGAGATACGCTCCAAAAATTTTTTATTCCAAATTGCTTCTAACTTGTGTCTGTCCCAAATTTCATTATATCAACAGCGAAATAACAGTAACGGTCTCTCCATCTACCCACATATAACAAGCCTTATAAAAGTTATATTGATGAACAAAATGATACAAACAGCGTAAAAGTCCATTCATAAGGCGAATTAAAAGTAAATTAAATTGTCTAAAATGTCAAATTGCGAGGACAAATGGCTTATTAGCGGCAGCCATTTGCGGCTGTCTATTACAACGTTTTGTAACACATAGGTGAGTTTTTTAGTTCCTGTAACAATAAATTGTGTATCTAAGTATAATGCACATATAATACACGCTACACCCACCACCCAAGTGAATATTATTTATTCTTAGAAGTTTTCCAGTTATTATCTATATATATAAAATTCAAAGTCCTGACTGACTGACTGAGATATCAACGCACAGCCTAAACTACTGAAGTTAGAAACTTAAAATTTTTACAGTTGGTTCCTTTTATGACGTAGGCGCACACTAAGAAAGGATTATTGGAAATTCCACCCCTAAGGGGTTTAAATAGGGAATGGAAGTTTATATGAAACTCCGTCATTTTTCAAGCTGTTTCCATCAAAGTTGGTATTTGAGCTTTCAGTTAAAAATAAAAAAGTACGTGTGTCACAGTTTTTGAAAATTCCACCCCAAAATCTAATTCCACGCGGACGAAGTCGCGGGGGCAAAAGCTAGTACAATATAAATTTAAAATTTAAAACATCTCCGAAAAATAAATCTATGAATCAATGACGTGTAATATTGGCGCCTCTCCACACCGTTACCTGCACCTAAGGTCTATTAAAAATTAGCATTGTAAGTAAATTCTTGTTAGTTACTTTTCAGGTTAGTATAGATAATTAAAAAAAGGAAAAAGAGAATTCATAAAAAAAATACCTATAAAAGTTCAGAACAGAAATTTTGTTTTTATTGAACTGTTAATATGTAACAAAACAGCATTTTTTTGACGCGAAGATTTTATATATACCTATCTTGTATTGACAACGCGAACGTTAAAAAATGCGTTTCAGCGTAATTGTATTACAAGCGACAAAATGTTAACGGTGTAAGAGACGGACGCAGCCATGAAAACATCCCACTGTTGTGAAATAGATACTGGTCGCTTTGCCACTAATGACTTCCCGTGTTTTTCTATACGCCAATTATTCCCCGTCGGTGAACATAATATAAGACATAAATAAGTACCTAAAATTTTTAAGTTGGTTTAAATTACTAAAATAATACGGCTTTTTTAAACAAGTGCTTATATGAGATTGCCCATTCAAAAGGGCAATCTTGCTTCATCCTTTTTAAACGTGACAAGTTAGCACATAGACTGCCAATTTTGTCTCATGAATCTCTGTATAGATTCACATAGAGATTACGAGTAAACGTGTAGAAAAAAATTTCTCGTGGCGCGCATGTTACCCCTACTGGAATATATATAAATCTGTAGTGTGAGTAGACCGAATAAAGGTTCCCGCAGAAACCGAAGCTTCCAAGTTGCTTTAAAATGTAAGTTTAAAAGTCGATCAAAGTTGGAGTTACCTAAAAGAATCCGAATACATCTACGCAGAGATGTTGCGGACGTCTATTAGTTATTTCATAATATATAGGAACTCTTTTATCTTTTGGCATCGTTCTTTAACTTATAGAGTGAGCGCGCGTCGCGGCGTGGGCGGCGACACGTCCAGCCCATTTGTTCCGATGACGTCTCGCGTTTTATTATAATTCATTTACCATGTTCACGGGACGTTGCATAAACTCATAAGCAGTAAGGTGTAATAACAGTACCCGTATTGCATAGCGATTAATTCACCCGGGTGGCATTTACTGACTTTTAGAGACCTTCCCGTAAGATATGGATTATTGGGTATTTGGCTGTTGTCAAAATGTGGACATTTGTAAAAACCTTGGTAAAAACAGAAAATAAATCGTTGAAAAATCAAATAAGTTACAAGATGTTTTAGTGCGATTGTATCTATCTCTTTCTAAAACGAAATTTTCCACGGAGAGTGTATGGAGCTACTCGCTCGTGACGTCATGATTAAGTAGCGCTCTCTTGGTCCAACAAGAAACTTGAGCTCTATATTTTCGAGACTAGTTAAGATATTAAAAAAATAAAAATGGCATTGTGTTATAATATTAAAAACCTTTATTTTAAGTATAAAATATAATATACTTAAAATATAATTTTTATGTTATTTAAAAAAATTATATTATAAACAATTTTTAGTAACATACAAAGAACGCAATAAATTAAGCCAGTCACCATGATTGAGATTATAGCAATGATTGATGCTGCTTTTACAGAATTGACACACTGGATAGTGTCCACTGTCCAGTCCTACTTATACTCTACTCTATGTCTCATTGGGCTCCTTCCGCGCGCCCCGCACTACCATAGGGAGTGAGTACACATATCAACTCGGAAAGAGATCGTCACCGTATCGCCTTTCGCCTCGCCGTGAACCAGGCGTCAACCTAATGTAAAGCGCATCAGCAGCTCCGGTACGTCGACTCGGCTACGGCTAGGCGACGCCGCGCTTGCAGCTCGCGGCCATGGACTTGGTGAGAAGGGCAAGCGTGGACTAAGAGACGTGCTAGGGTATGGAGAGACGTAAGCGCGGGGACGACGAGCCGTAGGCGCGGGAACTGCAAGTTGACCACGCACCGCACCGCGGTTCGTGAGCTTGTCCCGAGAAGAGGCGATTACGATACGATTCCAATTAGTGTGCGTTGCAATAATGAGTTTCATACTGGACGGCTCGAGTTGATACGGTGACGATTCCTTTCCGAGTTGATATGTGTGCTGTGTCCTTTACACAGATGTTGTTCGCATTGTGTGTCTTAGTACGTAAGTATCTAACTATTCAATAAATGGATAATGGATGAATAAATGGATGGATGGAATTTAGTAAATGGATTTTCAAATTTCATTGACAAAACGTACTAACAATAATCATTACAGCCAAGTATAAACACAACACAAGCTGACGTAATTATGAAAATTAACCAATTAACTACTTACCTTTGTCCAAAACGGCCCCGGGCCGCGGAAGATGAATTCAAGGAAACATAAAATTATTAAATGACACATATGACCTGGCTGCTGGTAACAATAATTGTCTACACATATTACGTAGTAAAGAGTTGAACGATCATGACTGTATTATTTATTCTGTTTAAATGAATTTAAAAAATTTGGCGGTCATGGGGACTGCCGGCAGAAGTCAAAATATATAAGCCATACGCATATCTAGAAAATCATAACATAAGTATTACGAGTATTATGTCGGTGTGAACCCATAAGATTTTCCCCAACAAAAATCGCTCAGCGCGCCCAAAGTTGGAAGTCGTTGAAGTTTTCACTTCAAGCAAAGTCATTCGCTGTGTCGATTTTCTAAAAAGTATTGCATCAGTGTAACGATCGTAATGACCTTTGATTGGCTGGTACCCTCGCGCTATTGGTTAAAAATTAAAATGCATTGATGCAGCAATAACGCCATAAATTCAGCCAATCAGAGGCCATTGTGATCGTTACACTGATGCAATCATTTTTAGAGAATCGATGCGCTGATTAATTTTACTGGATATATAACCAATGAAAATTCGAGTTTAGGTACCCTGATTTTCAATGTTCTTAACTTTTCCCTTTAAAAAGGTGAAGCCGCGGATATCTCCTAGTTTATTAAACATAATTGGGTCCTTTCTAGAATTACTGATGATGCGCAGTGCCCAAATAACTGTGCGCCTTGTGCTTGCCATTTAAGGGCGGAAAAAACCGCAAACAATTACGTTTTATTGTTGAATAATACGAAAATAATCGTATGCGGTTAATTTGAACTGCTGTGCCAAATGGTTCGAAACGAATTCTAATATCAGCCTATAAAATAAATCGACACGCTGACTTTATTCTTTAGATCTTTCATTTACAGCAGAAAATATTATGCTAAAATCCTTCTTCTAAACATGCAGAAAATTATTCGAAAGTGCCTCAGAAATAAAGTACCTATCTAGTCACTAAAAATGCAAAATTCACGTATATGTATTTAGAATTTAGAATGATAATGGTGAAAATACAAGGTGAACATTGGAGCTTAAGTACTCGCCAGTACAGGCTATTGTCCAGGAGTAAATATTTATGGAGAGTACGAAAATTCGAGAATAAGAAAGTTTGATATAAGTAATCGGGTCTTACTGGCAGTTTAATTATTGGTCTGATTAAACAAAATACTTTAGTGAATTTAATTACTTTCAGAAAAGCATATAGCCTCAAGGTACTAAGTGTGCACCTCAATATGCACTTTCGCTTGTGACATTTGGCGCAACAGTTCTGAACCACTTCCACACAATTTAGACTAACCGCAATAATGCAAGCAATTATTTAAATATCCTATAATGACTGCCTAAGTAAACTTATTCAAAAATTTAACTGCTCTAATGACAGGATCTGCCAAATCCTATTACTATATATTTGAGTACTTGGAGAGTACGTTACGTATTATGTAGGCTACTTTAAAGCCCGGAAAAGCAGTGGGACCTCTTTTTTTATATTTTTAGCGAGCAAACGAGCAGGCGGGTCACCTGATGTTAAGTGATTACCGCCGTCCATGAACATTCGTAGCACTTGAGGCGCCACCAATGCGTTGCCGGCTTTTAGGAATTTATTTATTCGCCCCTTGAATAACCCCATGTTGTAATTTAGTGGGAACACCGTCGCAGGATTTTTAAAAACCGAACTCTATGAGGACGAAATCTCAGAAAAAATAATACATATTATAAAAATATATTTTAATATTATCTAGGAAATTCAATGGTGCTCAACCTTACTTAACCTTAAACAGTAATTTATACGAGTACATAGCTATTATGTACATTGAAATAATGAGCGTTCGCACACATCGCGCGTTTAATGCCCACCAAGTACTGGCTCCGAAGGATACATGGAGGCACGTACAAGTAAATGAATAAAATCGAGCCACACTGACGATTGGTGCTACGTGACCGCGTGTACCCGTAATCTAGGGATAATAGTCCGGCACTAGCTTCGACGCGGATGTTCGCGTGACACATCGGATGCATTTATACCCTTCGACCATTTAGCCGGGACGAGCCTTTACGCAGATTTAGTACTGAATATATTCTGCCACTTTCTGCGGGAGGTGAGGTAATCACGTACAGCCCACGTACGCACACATTTACTCACTTCCGCACACTCTTGTGTCAAAAACTTAATGTCTCTATGAACGCACACTAACTCAAAAGCTGTCAGACTTACAAGCTGACACGTACGTTTGTACATGTACTTCAGCAGAGGGGAATGCGTGCGCTTGCCAAGTCCTGGCTAAATGGTCGAATATTTATACCTCAAGAAAACTACGAACTTTGACGACCTTCACTGTGCAGCTGTCGAGGTCGTAAAATTGGAAGGACCTGGGTTCGATTACTGGCGGAGGCAATTCGAAAGTTTTTCATTTCTGGTCACATAGCGCGTTTAATACTGATCAAGTTGTAGGTACCTTCTGACTGAAAGATACTACATGGAGGCACGCACGAGTAAATGAATGAAATCGAGCTATACTGACGATTGGTGCTGTGACCGCGTGTACGCATAGGTAGGTACCTAATCTAGAGATCACAGACTAAAGGATGCATCTTAAGAAGACTGCGAACTAAGAGACGTCCTTGTTTGTAGTCCAATAGGCGGAGGAAATTCGGGTTTTTAGTTTCTGGTCTATTCTGGTCTTCAGCCTTGGCTAGCTGTACGTACCGCCAAGCGATTTAGCATTTCAGTAGATGCCGCGTAGCGGTATGGGTCCACCAAATAGTGGTATGGATTTAACAAAAACTACCATATTCCTTCCAGGCTTGCTGCTATAAAATAAAATTTACTACGAATTTTTTTAAGAGAGTTAGAACATAACTAATATTCCGCTCCCTCATATATAAAAGCCCCAAATAAGCCTTAAACTCGTGGTAGGAGTGTGTAGAAGAATATTAGTGGCTATGATATTTTTTAATTATTTATTTTCGTTCTGAAATCTACCTATAAAAGGTGCTCTGACGTGAGACAAAGTTAAAACATGACACTTAATATGTGAGGTCCAGTGAGTCTGAAAATGTGCAATCTATAGATTTCACCCTTAGATAACTACCTAACGTTAACAGCTTTAGTAGAAACGGAAAGATAATTATCCTTTAAATATAAATAAAGGGAAATAAAACGCTCCCCACGGTTATTTCGTTGATGTAGGTAGGTATTTTTGGGAATTAAAACCCTAACTTTATGCCCATATCACGTTTCCTCGGTGGTCGGTTGAACAATTATTACGTATAATCTATCATAAGATATTTCGATTGAGGAATGGCCACGCCTTCCGAATCGAGGTATAATAACAACCGTGAACTTTTCGAATGGGTAACGGTTTAAGCGACTTTCAAAGCTTAACATCTGAAAAATAGAGGATTACAGTAGAATAGCAATCAACGTTTGCCGTTGAAGTATAATTAGCTTATCGTCTGCGGATCGTGCGCGCGCGCATTGGTGATCGCTGCGCCAATCGCGCTGCGCCGATCGACGATCGTTAGACCATCGATTCTTTTTGGTTATTACAATAATTCCAACACGATTGCGTCTAATTGCGCTGGTTTCCGACGATCGTGGAAGACAAAGCAGATCTGATACCTAACGTGAATACCTAGGTACCCGATTGAAGTTTATAATACTTCGCAATTATTGAGAAATCGATCCTTGTTGTGGAGATTATATCACGTCTGTTATAATCTTATTGTATGTTAGATATTATTTTGCTGAACGTGTTTTCCGTGCATCATTTGTTATAGGTGTTTAAATGACTAGCTACTAGGAGCGCATGAGAAGCTGGTACGGCGGACTCGGTAATTGCTATTGATGTAAAGCTCCGAGATTATCCAGCGTCAAAGGAGCCAAGGGCGTCCTCGCTAATTAAGTATGTGCCGGGAGTCCGCAAACTGCCAAAGTGCTCAGACTACAACTCGAGTAAACCGCTTGCATAACAAACTTTTATGATGCAGTTATTAAAATATGATGAAAATTCTACACACTAATGATCCCTTATTTACATACTACCTACCTTATACCTATCGTACCTAATTGAGAAAGAACGCATCATCTTAATCTGTAGTTCGCATCAAAAGTACCGACACGCGCAACCAGCTACCTAAATTGTAACAATACCTCTTAATATCAACGTCAATTTAGCAACGGAAGCTCAAAAACTACCATCCACAAAGGTTATAGTAATGTTTTTACCGGCGTTTTATAGCCTCACCGCTAGATGGAATGGAACCGTCGTACATAATCAAACCACATGCGGGGCAGTAATTGCCTCCTCATTCAAAGACCCGCTCACATCACGCCGTATAATGACAAAAATAGTCCAAAAAATGCCTCCGCATATGAGATATTTTTTTCATGAGTTCGCGCGCTCGCACGGAGCTAAATTACGAAATAAAAGATTAACTTAAAAGATCAATAAACTTAATAAATGATCTCAATAATTGTTGTATTACGGACACAATGGAGCGGCGTCGTGAAACGTCATTAAGGCGCGAACATCATTAATTTTATTCGCGGCTCTCCGACGTAAAGGCAATGGCGTCTGTCAGATTTGAAAAGCGGCATCGCTGCCACCTGTTGGTAGCGCGGTGAATTAGACGTCGAACCCCGCTGAGTTCCACTTGATACTGCCACTGGAATGACTCGCCTAAAACGTACCTTTTGAATTGCACTAATAAATGCGCCTTTTATATATCACACTAATTAAAGAACCCGATACATTGTAATGCCTAATGTATTAATAAATTTTGCACCTGAATTTATTTTCAACTTACCTTAAAGCTTAATTAAGTTCTAATTAAATTTAACAGTTTAGTCGTAAAAAAAATTACTGAAATGTTTGTTTGTTTCACTTTGGTAACAAGTAGGTAGAGACAACATTGACTAACGTACGATTCACATTTGGCGAAGCGCGTTAGGGGGCACGCAATGTAATAAAGAAAATTGTAATATGCAATAAGTAAAATTGATTGTCAATGTATTTTCATATACCTAATAGATGGATATTGGATACGATCGATAAGCAAAATATAGATAACTAGTAGCCCGTCCCGGCTTCGCACGGGTGGACATAAGATTAAATATAGCTTATGTTACTCAGGGTGAATGTAGCTTTCCAATGGTGAAAGAATTTTTGAAATCGGCACTGTAGTTTTTGAGTTTATTCATTACAAACATACACACAAAAATACAAATCTTCTGCAGATAGTGTAGATATCATTCAAACCACTGAATATAGGAAATGTTGGAAGTACAGAACACTGGCTGCGTTACCAAACTGAGTTACCTAAGTAGAATATACCTACCTAATCGTCGCTAAATCTTCATATTTCGATTATTTTATTTCATAGTGTACCGCATTCAGCAGAATGCGCAGTAGCTGCGAGGATTTCTAGATTTGAACTTTAATTGACAAATACATTTTTACGTCACATCTTCGATGCGCTGCTTCCAATGTGAATCGTACTTTTAAATAAATCGTCAATGTTCTGTCTAACACACGACGAAGGTTTTATGTAATCTTTGTACCAAATTTCCATCATATTAACCGTCAAAGTGGAACGCATTCCAAAATATGGAGCTGCCAAAAAAATTTAGCCGCCTCTTGAGATTAGATTTCTTTTTGGTAGCTAATTGCGTTTTATCAAATTAAGGCAAATCCGCCCGCGGCGCTGCCCGAATGATTGATAATGTTTGATGTGGAAGCGTTCCCACTAGTTTTACAGAATAAACTGTTTCAATTTATACTAATACTCCTCATTTGTCCAGACATTATGATATACTTCTTTATTTGGATTTCTAAATTGAGAAATATGAAAAATATCTACACAAATTATTTACCTACAGATATCTATTAAGTAGGTACTCACTTAGGAATTATTTTGAAATCATTGGTCAAGTCACTTGTGTGGGTCATGCCTAGTATTTAGTATAGAAATCTGATAAGGTTGGTGATTGAGAGAGACGATGGTGGGTAAAGGTTATCGGGTTACTTAGGCCGGCAATAGTTTCCACAATATCTGTATGCCAAATTTTGGCCCGATCCGTCCAGTGGTTTGAGCTGTGCGTTGATAGATCAGTCAGTCAGTCAGTCAGTCAGTCACCTTTTCCTTTCATTTATTTAGATTAGATATCCTACAGTATGTAGGTTTTTCCATTTTCCATTTTCTCTTCTGATGGGAGGCTCAGCCGTGGCTAGTTACCACCTTACCGTCAAAGTCATGCCACCAAGCGATTTAGCGTACCGACACGATGGCGTGTAGAAACCGATAAGGGTTATGGCTTCCAAGTTAGCCCGCTACCATCTTAGACTGCAGCGTCACTTACCATCAGGTGAGATCGCAGTCAAGGACTATCCTGTCATGAAATTTAAAAAAATCCGATCCAGGATTCTATTGCACAGTCTGTTTGTAGATAGAATTCAAACATCATTTCCTCATAGAAAAGAAAAGATTGCGTAGCACTGTGTTCAATTAGATGTCTCAATGGTAACGATAAGTTGCGTTAAAGGGGTTAAAGTGTTCTCGCGCCTTGCTCCGCGGCGCACGTATCTGTGGAGCCGTCATTTCAATCATTAAGAATCGGCGGCGGGCTCAAAGCGGTGATTGATGCGTCGTTTACCGGTCGCAGTGGCACTGAGTAAAAAAGGAACGCTTAATTAACTCGTTTGGCACCGCCGCTCATTAGAATTATTAATCAAACCGAGGCGGGGCGATAGCGAGTATGATGTATTGAGCTTTGATTACATTAATGTGTTCGGCGGAGTAATTAAAAGCACGCCGGGACGTCTGCGCCCGGACAGAACAAAAGCTAGGTGCGTCTAACTCGCTGCGAGCAACGCTAATGACAGACACTTAATGAAATATTGTTTCGCTAATTTCAACGCAGGTGCTGTCAAGGCAAAAAATGAAATTGATAAAATGAGGTTACAATTGGTAGTAGATTAGTAGGTCGATTTGGCGAACAAAACAAATGCACTATATTCGTATCTTCTGCTATAACCTTATTCTTACTAATATTTACAAAATATGCAAAAGTGCGTTTGTTCTTCAATCAAGTAATGGAACAATAGATCTTGTGAAGTTTTACGTGAGTTTAAGGATCTGGAAAATTACCTTTAGGTACTACTTTTTACATCCCGGTAAAAAAAGGTTTCCCGCGGCATATTTATTACCTTATTAGTAATGTCGCTTTCTAGATCCTCAATAATACCCAAGCAAAAATTTAAGTCGATTTGCTGCTACATTGCTACTTGATTGGAGGACAAACCAACAAACAAACAAACAAACAAACAAACACTATAAAAACACCTTTTTCCTTTTCAACTATCCATTCTGTTAAATAAATATATTCAAAAAAACGGTCAGCGCGGATCGTTGCACTCTGGTTTATGCGAGCGGGTTATCTGGCGAGATTAGGCCGCGCCGTATCTCAGCCGTGGACGCCCACCGCTGGTGAACATGCCCCGAGCCTATAATATAAACGTCGTCTGTTTGTTTATTGCACGTGTTAGCAACTGCGGTGCAGTTTCGCGCAGGGCTTTATTCACCTCCTGCACTGACCTATGATTAAGGGCGCGTGTAATCTTCAGATGTAGATTTGATTTTTACAGCAGTTGATCAAGTTTTGATTATCCGAAAAAAAAGCAGTCAAAGTTACATCATGTTTACTGAGAAAACATAAAATAATGAAAGCTCGACAAAATAAAATCGCGAAGTTAGGTCAAATTTTCAACCAATTTGCATTTATTTTCAATGTGGTGCATATTACAGAGCCAAAATTTTTATGTACAATTCCTATAATTACATATATCTAAGAGATGATATAGCCATTTAAAAAAAATAATATCTTATGAGTTATTAGAATACATGATGTATTTGGCGCTTATTGCACTCCTATTCCGCGCAATACGATAGCATCTGTCGCGTTTCGCATGATGTTTCGGGCATGTTTTGTTTCATCGCTTAGTCACGATCGCGTGGGTAAAATCTGTTTTTTTTTTTCTTGCATTTGCGCAGTCTTAACACTGGACTTGCTGTCCCTATACAAATGAGAGCATAATTATGGATCAATTTGAAGCGCCATATTTGACGTACGAGTGTCTCTGGAACTAATAATATTGCAAATACCCCAACAACCTCTACAATTAATCTATGATTTCATATGGAGTCATAAATTAAATAAAAAGCTTTATTTAACTGATAGGATATTGTTTTACTTATATTGATTAGTGATTACCTACTATCCGCAGATGTCCTAGAACCTTTACTATTTAATGAAGGTTATGACCATCAGGTGGTTTAAGTCACCTTGATAGAATTGAACATAAAGAATGATCATCATTTACATTTATTTAAATGAAATCACAAAAACGAATTAATAATTAGGTGCACTTTTTTCATTGTCCTTGCAAGTAGGCTTAAACATAATTGTTTATTGAGGAAAGGCTTTGTAAATCAGAGGGACGACAGGTGCGACTAAATTGAATCCTGTAATAAAAGATCTCGAACAAGCAATACGAGGGGCGCGTGCGTTGCAAAACCACAACGCCAAGCTTTCGTTTAGGCCTTTACACACGAACGACAGCTTTTATCTTACAACGTCAATTGGTTAACTGCTGTCAATCGCCAAAGTAAAATATAGTCAAGCAATGACGGTTTTGGTTACTCAATGTGCAATAGACACGTAGTAACTAGTGGTTCGCCCCGAACTGAGACCTCGCGATATCCCATAATTCCCAAAAGTTTTAATTATATATTGTAATAATTAACTTTTAACATTAGACGCAATAAAAAAAAAATAGTTGACATAAAACTGTTTTACTGACACAGCGCCATCTATTAGCATTATAGTGAAGCTATTAGCTTCACAATAATGCTAATAGATGGCGCATTAAAATTAAATAATTTCGTTTCTTTATAACATTTATCTAATTTTAGTATTTGTTGTTCAAGTACAGGATATAACTGAATTTTCAACCAAGTTTCACGTTCTAATATTCAGTAATTCAGAAGTTATAGGGCTCTGACAGACATTTAGACGGACACACTTCTCTGTCTAGTAGGCAAGCGCCCTAGTTGACTCAGAGAACTCGCTTCGCTCGTTCAAATAGTAGGTACTATATAAGACACCAGCTACTCCACATCAAACAAGCGAAATCAACAAAGAAATTGCTTGTAGATGGCTACGAGTAGGTAAGCGGTATGTCATATGATAACCTCACCACAATAGGCGACTCTACATTGCGATAGCGAAATAATAATCCCTGATGACTCCTTACCAATAATTTTTTGTATTATAAATGCGAAAGTGTGTTGGTTTGTCATTCAATCACGCTGTAACTGAGCTATGGATCGACGTGATTTTTTGCACGGGCATAGTTAAGGACCTGGAGAGTGACATAGGCATCCGGGTTTTTGTCCGTAAAATCAAAGAGTTCCCACGGGATTTTTAATAACTAAAATCACGCGGACATAGTCGCGGGTATCTGCTAGTCTTTACATACATACATATACATAGGTATACATACATACAAATAAATTATTTGCTTGAAAGTTCTTCAATATTTATTAGAAAACTAAGAGTAAAAATGTAGTTTTTGCTCAAGAAAAACATCCAATTAGTTTTTACTTCATCAATTAAAATATATTAACTCCTAGCGATAAAGATGTTGTATTAGCTTAAGAGATACTGTACATTATGAGATTCACTGATGCGGGAAAATGGAAAATTGAACAAGTGCGTGTAGCGCGATAAGAATGTTTTTATATGATAACTATTTACAATCCACAAGGAACTACGTCCGGTTCCATCAAAGCTCAGAGGGCCTAGACAAAGTTACATTCCATTAGCGATATCGCTAATAGAAATGTCGAAAAATGTATGGGATTGACATTAGCTATCGAAATGTCACGTGGTCTAATAAAAACGAATCGACAAGTGCTAGACAAGTGGCATTTTTCACAAGCGTTATCGATAGTTGTCGATTTTATTGATGGAAACCGTAGCGAACGCCAAGACCCTGTAGAAAACGAAAGAAATAGCATTGTTTTGTTAATTTTAGTTGTTTTTTGAATTATTTAGAGATTGTTATTGGCTTCTTGCATTATTATTGAACAATAATAATGATAATTGAATTGATAAATATTGGTAAGAAATGAAATCATTTAATTTTTAATGCTAATAGCTTCACAATAATGCTTATAGATGGCGCTGTATCAATAAAAGTTTTGCGTCAACTATTATTATTTTTTATTGCGTCTAATGTTAAAAGTTAATTATTACAATATATAATTAAAACTATCTTTAGGGAATTATGGGATACTGCTAGGTCTCAGTTCGGGGCGAACCACTAGTATTTAATATAAACACAAATTAGCTTGGACTAAGCCGAAATAGTCACAAAGGTCCTATATACAACGATTAATATAAACAATCTTTGGCTATGCGCGACATGAACAAAGGCCCGTTGATAGTACCTATTAACTACTCAAGGTATCAATAACAAACATCCAGGGTATTAATGAGGCTCAGCAATAAGCACTACGAAAGAATTCTCTAACATTTTATTTGTCTAGCTGAAATCATAGGTACCTACTTACATATTTGTTTTTTAGTACACACAAAAGCACTTTGTTATTTACCAAGAAATATAATTAGTCTGAATATTACGAATCAATAGTTTTTAAGTAAATTAAACTCTACTTTTACACTTAAGAAAAACCACTCAAACCAACATTCAAAATTAATGCACGAATTTGACGTTTCATTACGAAAGATCATAGACAAAAGTTACTATTTATCGAAAAGACGAATGGAATAGGCGATCGCTAATCACATGTAACTTTGTCTAGCAGTCGAACTTCGCTTTCGTTAAAGCGATTGCGAATTAGGAAATCGAATCGCTTCGAATCGAATGCCACTTGTCTAGCCCCTCAGCAGCCGTTCAATAAAAGATGCAGATGTACTGAGGAACTTACTATATTTTCGTAATTTGCCCATGACTTCGTCCTTGTGGAGTTAGGTTTTTAAAAGTCACACGGGAAATTGTTTTTCCGGAATAAAAAATGGCCGTCACTCTCCACTCCTTACCTTTATCTGTGGTTTTGTGCTGAGTGGGGTGCCTTATTTTTCCATGGCCAGTGGCCACTTATAGGGCCTATTTTGAATTTTTAGATTTACTTACTTGGTAAGCGAATTTTCGTAAAGGTTTCGTGGAAAAATAAAAGAAATTATGTATCTATCTACCCATGGTAAAAATCACGTCAAACTTTTGTTCCGTGGCTGGGGTTTACAATGGTCTTAAATATTCATTAAATACAAATTTTAATTTTATATTGACCCAAATTTTTATTGAAAGAGTAACAAACAAACAAACAAACACACACACACACACACACACACACACACACACACACACACAAACTTTCGCCGTTATAATATTAGTGTAATAAGCCGAAAATAAACAAAATATCGTAATATCGTAAGTCGCTGGTTTGCTGAAGCCCTATGATGATATTCTAGACGCAAAAAACCACCTCGTCCTTTAACTTAAGACACAGTTTCGTTTAAAATTTGTTTGTAATTAAAATTAAAAACATTTAGAGTTCTTGAGACGACAAAGACAAAGGGGCTCGGCTAACCGCACAGGACGTTGAAAAAGTGTTGCGGTTATACCTACTTACCTATATTTTGTAATATGAGACACGTACATACCTACATTTACCTAGGGTGTCTCATACATAGCTACTTACATTAATAACCGAGTGTACCTTGTTTCAATTATTTCGTTTTTTTGTTATAGCAGCAACAGAAATACACATACTTTAAATATTTTAATTCTCTTCATATTACGAATTATGAGATACAGCTTGCTGACAGACCGACGGACAGACGGACGAACGTACGGTCGGAGAGCGGAGGCTTAATAATAGTTTTGTTTAGTGGGAGGTTTCGGCCGTGGCTAGTTACCACCCTACCGTCAAAGACGTCCTTCCAAGCAATTTCGCGTTCTGGCACTGCGATGGCGTGTAGAAACCGATAAGGTGTATGGGTTGAAGTACACTGCCATGCCCGTCCCAAGTTAGCCCGCTACCATCTTAGACTGCATCGTCACTTACCATCAGGTGAGATCGCTGTTGTACTAATCGCAAGTCCATTTCTGCAGTCTATGTAAAGGATCCTAGAGATCCTTTACTTCTAACCTTTCATATAGGTACGTCGTGTACGACCTTTTCCTAAATCCTAATATCGGTAATTATTTCATTAAGGGTATGCGCAATTGTTATTTTCGCGAATCGCAGAAGCCATTGGGCAGGATGTAGCAGATTATCCATTTTACCGTGTGCTCGGCGTCTAAAGTACTTCGAGCGCACGATTAAAGAAAACTTAGAGTAGATGGAAATCCGAGATCTAATTCAAAATTTCAACGTAAATATTTTTTTTATTAATGAGCTCACCCTTATACGTATACTTATAAGATGGAGCTAATTAATAACAATAATTGCTACTACCAAGTCTTTACTTGAAAGTTGAAGTCGTCTTTACTTGAAAGTTGAAGTCGAAGTGAAGTAGAAAATAAAGACCTGTATGCCTGAAATTCGAATCCTAGAGCATCCGAAAGTCTTCTTGCTGGGCTGGTCTCCACAAGTAAAATCTGAAGTCGCTATCAATCATCGCTGTCTAATTAACGATAAGTAGAATTAATTACAATTTTAACGGCAACGACATCAACTTTTATTGCCTGTTTAGTTATTTGATAGATAATATGATAACTTCCACATTAACGGCATTTCGAAACAGTTGACGATTCAAAAGCACTTCGTAAAAGTTTATCTTTTTTTTAGTTGGATAACAAGTTAGTTCTTGACTGCGTTCTCATCTGATGGTAAGTGATGATGCAGTCTAAGATAGTAGAGGGCTAGCTTGGAAGGGTTATGGCATTGTGCATTCAACCCAAACCCCTAATCTGTTTCTACACGCCATCGTACCGGAACACTAAATCGCTTGGCGGCACGTCTTTGACTTTAGAACCACCAGATCAGACCAGAGTCAATTTAGAAATTATAAATTACCAAATTTCCTCCGCCGGGAATCGAACCCGAGACCTCCCAATTAGAAGACTACAGCGCTCACCACTGCACCAGGAATATAGTCAAAATCGTCGTTATCTGAATAAAGTTTTCTATGTCTACAGTTTTTTTTACCAAATTCGGTAACCACATCCGAGGTAACAGAGCTCCAAGACACTCCGATAATCCTTTGGACACAGTTAATCAAGTCATTCAGTTCATTACAACTCGTGTTGTCTCTCGAGTCTCAACATGTTTAAAGTGTCGCCGGTTATACTTTATCTGGCTCTCGGTGAGAACATTTTTCTTGCATTTAAAACTACCTAATTTTTATAGGTATTGTTAGACTTAGGGCCTATTTCACCATCTTCAAGTAAACTTTAACTGACGAATTTTTTTTGGATTTTTTGACACATTGTCCATACGAAAACTGTCAAAACGTCAACTTTATTGGTCGGTTAGAGTTTACTTGGTGGTGGTGAAAGAGGTACTTACAAATTAAATTCTTTTTTGAAGCTATTGCATACTGTACAATCTTTTTCATACATATTTTGTCACATTTACAGCAAATCAAAACTAAATTGACATTTTACACGCAAATAGAAACTGGAAAAATCCTTATGTAATAAATAAATTATAATCTTGATACATACGAGTATAAGGTTGTTCATCATAGACTCATACTTTACAGCATTACTGCATCCTGCAGTAATCGCCAAATCGCACGACAAATCCAGTGGTCCAAACTGCCAGACCTTCTCCCAAGGGGTCACGTTCAATGACACCGAAGCGATAGGCACCTGGCACCTCCTTCATTTCAGGACAGAGAAAACTAAAGGCTCTGGTGACCCTCACTGCGTGGAGTTCACTCCTGTCAGCGAAGAGGTAAACATAACCACATTCACCCTAAAGCCTCAATAGTCCAACGGTTAAAGGCCCAGATTGAAAACTGAAGGTGTGCAGGTTCGAACCCCACCTGTTGCACTATTGTCGTACCCACTACTAACACAAGCTTTGCGCTTATTTGCTTATTTGGAGGGGATAGAAGGATATTAGCAACTTCAGCTTGGCTAATATGCTTTTTTTTATGACTAGATAGTACTTGACTGCGATCTCACCTGATGCTAAGTGACGATGCAGTCTAAGATGGTAGGTACCGGGTTTTTGTTATTGATGCTTCTTGCAGTTTACTAATTTCTGGCGTGTATTTTTTTTTTTAAATCAATACATTTTCGTTCCAAACGTTTCCAAATTTTAGGAAAGGAAGAGCATAGAAGAACTCATCGGCAAATACATAGAGAACATGAAATGGGAGACACTCTCCTTGAAAATGCAGATCCCCTGTAAAAATAGCGGTCCTAATAAAACGAGGGACTATTACCTGGAGAAGCTGGAAGGAAACGGCTCGTACAGAACTCTACAAATGCCTCCACCCACAGGTAATCCTATTTTAATATTATAAATGTGAAAGTTTGGATGGATTGATGGATGTTTGTTACTAAATCACGCCGCAACGACTGAACCGATTTGGCTGAAATTTGGCACAGATATAGATTATAGTCTGTAATAATACATAGACATCAGGCATTTTTATCCCGGAAAATAAGAGAGTTCCCGCGGGAATTAAAAACCTTAACGAAGTCGCGGGCAACACCTAGTTAATAATAAATAATTATTTGTTTCTACTGTTATTCGATGACAAGATTTAATAGCGTGATTAGGTGGTAGGAATATTGACGATGCAGTGAACGTGAAAGTGGGTTTTGAATTATAAAACCCAAATCTACCCCTAGTTCGTTTCTGCGTGCTTTTCAGCATCTCTAATGGCAATACAAGTTTGCCTCCCATAAAATGTTCCAGAAGAGTTCCATTTTTTTTTTAAGGGATAGGGCAAACTGGCTACTTTTAGCGGCAGTGATAGGAGTTTGGTTGAACGCTGATTTCTCCGATTTTCGATCGCTGATTTTTGCATTTTTTGGGTGACCATGTTAGCGTTAAAAGTCATAAAAACGCCGATCGCTGCCGCTAATTATAGCCAGTCTGCCCTCTCCCTAAGTTAAGAAATTCTAAAAAAGTGTCGGTATCAATGTTGAGTTTCGCAGCAAAACTTGACATAACGGGGTTCAACCGCTACCCAATGCGCCTGAAGATCATCGAGGGCCAATACCTAGCGATGATGGACTGCCACGAGAAGTTCGTCTTCATCCTCGGCAAGCAGCCGCCTGAAGGGAAGGAAGCCGACGATCGCTTCACGAAGATGATCGAGATTTACTGGCCGGAAGATTAAAAGTTAATACCTACGTTAATTGTAACAAAATAGATAGGGTATCAGCTAATGTATATATACTATTATATTTTTTCATTTAATCATTATATTGGACTTCATTGGAATTATAATTTTTTTTTCTACTTATGCAATAATAATCAAAAATAATCAAGAAACTAACTTGAACTCTAAAACTACACTTGAACACTTGAAATCTAAAAGATACAAAATTGTAGATTTTGATCAAAATCCGGAATATTAATCATGAAAACCTGCAAAATTTGAGTAGATTCAGAAACTTAATCAAAAATACGTAGTTACATACAGGATCTCCCTTTCGGCCTTTCTCATCCTTCACACAATTTACTTAGCTTGCAAAAGAAGCTCAATTTAATTCTTAATTTTCTTCTTAAAAGCAAGTTACTGAAAAAATGTACTTTTACATGAGTCTTTTAATCTTACCGAGATAAAGGGTTGGATATTCATATTTGGTAATAATTATTGGTATATATTACATGCCTATTTTTTTAGTGCCACTGACAGGCATATTCCATCAAGGGCCATAGTAACTCATAGCATTCCAACTTTTCAAGACAACACAGCTTTGGGTCTCTTCAATAAACATTGTTTATCATGGAACCTACCTACATGTTGAAAAAGCACATTGACTTATTTAAACTTTGATTTAAACATTAGATTTGCGCGTAACTTAGCAACGAACTTGAAACAAACAAAAAGCATTCAAAAGTCGTCATTATTTGGATTGTTACATATTCCACAAAGTTAAATGACGCAAATGAGCAATTAAAGTGTAATTTTCCCTCTATACAATACAGCTGAGGGTGCCGCCCCCGCGCGCCGAGGGCTCACAGCTGTAATTTGTGTTACACAATACAGATAATGTATTTTGAAGCTAACCGACATTTTCGAAAACAAATCTGCAAACTGTTTTAATTCCTACTTCACTGACGTAAAGATTAAAACCGGTAAGTCCTACTTCCTATCTACTAACCTACTAATTCTACTAATCCTATTATCCTATTCTACTAATTAATATCATAAATGCAGAAGTTTGGATGTAGGTATGGATGTTTGTTACTCAATCACCGATTTTGTCGAAGAAGGAATAGTTACATTCATATAAGTAGTATTATGACTTTGGCCTTTGACTTTATTCATTCACTAGACGATGCCAGCGACTTCGTCTTCATGGATTGATTCTTTAATTTTTCTAGATTAAAATGTAGCCTATGTGCTATTCTGATGATTAAGCTACTACATTGTGAAGTTTCATCATAATAAATGTCTCCAGTAGTTTTTGCGTGAAAGAGTAACATTGTCCATCCATCCATCCATCTATCCACACAATCTTTCGCATTTATAATATTATAGTAGGATGTAGAATAGGATCAATGAAATAAAGACTCTATTTATGTACTAAATAAAATATTTCGCTATATACCTATGTTGAGATAGTCAATTAAACCAAAAAAGACCTGCAGGCTGCAGCTGCTTAAACAAAAAGTCAACACTAATTATAGAAATATTACATTACAATTATAAAGCTTCCGGTACAAGACACGTACAAATATCAAATAATCGTAAAATCAAGTGAACCATTACTTTCCACCCCATCGCAACCCCTAACCACTCAAATTAAGTGTGGCTCGATCAACAGTCATTTTCGGTTACAATTAACCACACATTTGAGTGAAAAGTCAACCACCCACTCCAATTGATTTATTGTGTCTACGAGTTCCGCCATTGTACGGAACTTTTATTGTATTTCACACGAATTAATACGCCGCTGGAAGGGAATAGGAACAGAATCGGTTTTTTTTTTCTAATAAAATTTTAGAAAATGCTTTAGAATCGTCATATTGTATGTCTACCATTGCTGGTAAGGAATGCTGTTCCAACCGAGAAGAACCAGGGGGGCGATTCAGACCTGTTCGATAACATACCGTGTCGATACGGTTAGATATCGATCTCGTATAAAAAAAAATTGTCGTGTGATTCAGAGCGTTTGGTTTGAGGATACGATTCGGTATCGACTACGTTATCGACATCGACAAGATACATTCGATTACAAGAGCATTTACGAATTGAAAATACATGTTATCGTACGGTAACAAACCGAATCGATCGATAAATAAGTTATCGGAAGGGTCTGAATCGGGGGGCTGGTGCGGGATTTTCTGATTTAGTGTAAGGATCACAATCACCACTGATTGGACGAGTCTCCCATGCAAGAGAGAGTGACTCTCGTAGAGTTTGTAACATGCGTTACAACTGAGCGAATCCAGTCACGACGGCCAATCTGCTCAGAGATTAGCCTGCATCTGTGCGGGGGACATTTTAGTACAAAAGTGTGTGCGTAAACACAGGTGCATTCTCTCTTATAGTCCGATGAGACGGAAAATCCGACACGACCGGAGACAGATCAGGCAACCGGGCTAGAACTGAGAATTTCTTGCCAGAAAAACCCAATTCGTGTTTTGGCGCGACCTGGGAATCGAATCCTGGGAACATGCTAACCATTTCATAATCCAACTATAGCCGTCGTGTATGAACGTTAAAGGATAACACCGTTAAATAACCAATTTTCACTTCAACAAGCACTATATCCGTGTGGCATGGCGTGTGCCATCAAGGGTGCAACGCTGTTCATTTGTCTAAACGCAGTAGCGTTTTGAAGGGCTCTCCACGTCGCTCCGCCGGCAGTGCGCACCCCACAGTCCCCACACTGGGAAAGTGTTGCACTTTACAAAAAGTTAAAACGATTCAAGTATCCGACTCTTCAGTACCTAGGTAGTCATTTCGTTAACCGCCGCGCTTGCCCTTCCCTTGTTTAAAGCTTTTATAATTGATGATTTTACGATCCACAGAGTAGGTAGGCACTTATTGACATAATTAATGATTAGTTATACGAACTTACCTGTAAGCTAAGCCTGTAAGTAAAATTCGATCATAATTGTACGAGGATTCGTCCGATCTCGGTGTGTATCCGCGAACGGTTAAAGGTGCGGATTGAAACCTGAAAGGTCGCAGGTTCAAGCCTCACCCGTTGCACTATTGTCGTACCCACTCCTAGCACAAGCTTTTCGCTTACTTGTAGGGGAGAGGAGAATATAAGTCAAGTTCAGCTTGGCTAATATTCTTTAAAACAAAATTGTCATGCAGCAATAATTTTTTTATTTGCCAATAAACAACGAAAGTATTCGGTGGTTTATTTAAGTATCTATAGAATACCATTGTAAATCATAATATAGCTACCCGTACAATGTTACATATTGTAACTTTTCAAATTATGGATTCGAGTGTCATTAAATCAGGAACTCTATACAATTACAAAAACTTCATGGCGGACTGAGTATTAAAAGTTCGAATTATACTTAACTGCTTAAAGTGATATGAATCTGGACGAAGAAATCACAAAAATCTACCTATACGATATAGACATACCCAATTTACGTCCGGTGATAAAAAGTTTTTCAATTAGATTCATATTAGAGTCGCACAGTATAAGAAAATATGAGCTTTTAGCTTTATCAAATTTGTACTTGAAGGACATTAGGGTCCATTAACCTATACTTAAGTACTTATTAAAGAGAAGGTAGATTAACAGGACCAAGACCAACAGGCAACAATCTAGGTTAAAAATCTACTCATTTCCAGATTTCAGCTGAGTTAATTATTTCGGAAATAATCAATATAATCGGGTCATTTACCTAGGAAGGTACTTTTCGTTTGCGTATATATAGGTATAGTTCTTGCAATTCAAGAGGGCGCGTGGCTCATGGTTGTGTGCGTGTCGTATCTGTATAAGTGTGAGCGAGAGCTTGCCCGCGCCTGACCGCTCCCACCTATAGGCTCCTGCAGGCGCGCACACTTACGCAATATGCACGTACACGACGTAACCACAAGTAAAGCTCACGTACCCTCGCAAATTGCAAGAACTCACTATACCATAATTAGGTAGGTATACTTACTTAGTTAGTACGTCATTCTGGGAGATACGGATGCGCGAGAAATTACGTTTCATTATACGAACGTTCTTTAACTCTACAGTCAACGGAAATCGAACCCAAGAGCCACCGTCCAATGACAAAGTGTGCAAAAGACAAGAGCAAAAAGGTCACTCGAAAAACAAAAAAAAAACGTTTTATTAAACAGCTGTCCACGGCGGACGTGATTGAAGTAATAAACCGACGTTTAATGTTGCACACCTGTAATTAGGTGCCATAACGTGTACCTTATGTAACCTCACGTTAATTGTTGGGAGAATTCGGAGGCGACGCAACAAGCGAGGGTGACTTTCCGACTTGTGGGAACTCGCCGATTGCTAATTAAATTAGACAACTGTTTAATTGTCATATCGATATTGTTTAGTAGCGTAGGTAAGTGAACATCGTCAGATAGGTAGATATGTTGTAGATATATTTAGGAAATGCATGCAGGTTTATTAAGCATTAAATGCATGCTTACAGACTTATTTGTTCACAATTTGTAATAATTAAGTAAAACTCTACTATAAAGCAGATCTAAGTTCTATACGAGTGTTGTTGTTGTATAATTTCATAGATTAATTATATACTGACAGAGACACTCGTATGTCAAATGTGGCTCTTGAAACTGATCCATAAATTAAGCTGTCATTTGTTTAGGGTCAGCAAATCATTGTTAATCATAGATTAACTATAGAAGTAAGTGATTTTCAACCTTCTCTCCATAACGCGCAATCCGCCTGGTATCATTACCAGCTAAGCCTGAAATCATTTGGATTTGCATATGTAAGTTAGAGCAGTTATGCACCGCGATAAGGGCAACGGGCTACCTATGACGGCCAATGATTTATACACATTAAATTGCGCCTATTATCTTTATTAGCCCTGCCAGGAAGTGTACCGTTTGCTAGGAACTAAATTACGCTGATTACCAAGTGGTTAGGTTAGACTTTGACCTCCTTTTCGGAGGGAACGGGGTTCGAATCTCAAACTTTTAAAGGTTTGAGCATCACACTTGCTTTAACTGTGGAGGAAAATTTCGTGAAGAAACCTACATGCCTGAGAATTCGCCATGTTCTAAAAGGTGTGCGAGGTCTGACCAAACGCACTCGGCCAGCCTGGTGGACTTATGGTATAAACCCTTCTCTTTCTGAGACGAGACACGTGCCCAAACGCTTAAGATGACGAAACTATAGCAGTTTATTTACTAAGCAATACCTAAGCATTTGCTCAAGTGAAACAATAATATTACTTAAGTATCTAAGATTGTTGTTTGAAATTCCATCTCTATTATCACAATTATAATATTACGTCTTTTACAATAACCCTGCTAATTTCAGCGCTGACGGTTCGACGTAGATGTAGTGCCTAATGTAAAATTGTCAACACAATCAGGACGCGATTTAATAAAATATGTGGGTGTGTATATAAATGGTGGTTATAGGTTCATTACTTCATTTTAGATATAACATTTCCAGTCCCTATTGTATCACGTGTGCTACGAATATTACGATCTATAGAATAGGTACGAGTAACTAACCGAAACTAAGTGCATACGAATAGATTCCTCTCGTTGTCTGCGGCCATTACGGAGAGATACGGAGGCGATAGAATTACGGGCCACTGAATAATTTAATACGAGAAATGATTGATACAACAATCACACGTAATTAGGGCCACCACACGCCTTAGTTTCCTCGGACCTGGGGGCCCTACCACCAACGCTTTGTTCCTGTTACAAAAAAAGGTTTTATATCACAGGAATTGGGTAAATATAGGTAGGTGTTAAAGATATAACGAAAAAAAACTTGAAAAGTGCAAGTTTTCATAAAAAGTCGGTAAGACTAGAAAAAGAATATTAGCTTTAGAAAAGGTTAAAGGTGGTTAAATTCAAAACTGAAAGGTCGCAGGTTCAAATCCCACCCGTTGCACTATTGTCGTACCCACACCTAGCACAAGCTTTCCGCTTATTTGGAGGGTATAGGAGGATATTAGTCAACTTCAGCTTGGCTGATATTCTTTTTAAAAAAAGAAAAAAAAGTTAATATTTCTCATGACAATTATTCAAATAATAAAATAACACATACTTGATGGTTACCCCAATGGTAATCACAATCGTGGCAGTGCGATTAGACCCCGAGACAGCCGCCACAGGACCCAACAATTGCTCATCGAGCGACGATTTAATCAAGACTTCCTAATAGCCTTTCTTCATTAAATCGTAATAATGGATAATGGACACTTTTTGTCTGCGGCTTGCGGGGCGTGTCGGTGGATGAATTTTGTAATTTTTGTACTATCTAGGAGCTTTAAAGTTTTATATTTTATCACATCACACTAATATTATAAAGGCGAAAGTTTGTATGTGTGTGTGCGTGTTTGTTACTTCTTCACGCCACAATGAATTAACCAATTTGGCTGAAATTTGGAATGGAGGCAGGCAGGCTACATTTTATCCCGGAAAATTAAAGAGTACAGAACACCCCCCTAGCCCCTTCCAACAGCATTGGGATTCTTGGTGTCTGCATTTCGAACGACGTCCAGTTCCGGGATCACTTAGAAGGAAAAGCTAAATTAGCTTCGAAAAAGCTTGGGGTGCTCAACAGAGCAAAGCGGTACTTTGCGCCCGAGCATAGGCTCCTACTCTATAAAGCGCAAGTCCGCCCGCATATGGAGTACTGCTCTCACCTTTGGGCTGGAGCACCCCAATACCAACTCCTTCCATTTGACCGGATTCAAAAGCGGGCAGTTCGGCTTGTGGGCAATCCCAAATTAACCAACCCGCTGGAAAGCCTGGAGCACCGCAGAGATGTTAGCTCTCTCTGCGTATTCTATCGGCTATATAATGGGGAGTGTTCTGAAGAACTATTTGACCTTATTCCACCGTCTCTCTTCTACAACCGCACCGCTCGCCACCAAAAACAATTTCACCCTCACCACCTGGGTGCCTGGAGCACTTCGACCATCCGATGTTCCAGATCCTTTTTTCCACGTACTTTGAAACTGTGGAACCAACTTCCTGCGACGGTGTTTCCACTGAATTACAACATGGGGTTATTCAAGGGGCGGACCAACAAATTCCTGAAAGGCCGGCAACGCATTGGTGGTGCCTCTGGTGCTACAAGTGTTCATGGGCGGCGGTAATCACTTAACATCAGGTGACCCGCCAGCTCGTTTGCTCGCTAAAAATATAAAAAAAAAAAAAAGTCTCTACGGGAATGAAAAAACTTTAATCCACGCGGACGAAGTCGCGGGCATCATCTAGTTTTAATATAGTTCTTTCAATGCACGAGGGCGCGTGGCTCATGGTTGTGTGGGTGTCGTATCTGTATAAGTGTGAGCGAGAGTTTGCTGGCGCCTGACCGCTCCCACCTAGACTCCTGACAGGCACACACACTTACGCAATGTGCATGTACACGACGTAACTACAAGTAAAGCTCACACGCCCTCATGCAATGCAAGAACTATACTTAGATGATGCCCGCCACTTCGTTCGCGTGGATTAAGATTTTTCGAGTCCCACGGGAACTCTTTCATTTTCCGGAATAAAATATAGCCTATGTTAATCTTTAGGTATGAGCTACCTCAATTCGAAATTTCAGCCAAATCGGTTCGTGCGTTGTGGCGTGAAGGAGTAACAAACATACACACACAAACTTTCGCCTTTATAATATTAGTGTGATGCTAATAAATAATCCATTAGAGCTTTCAAACAAACACACAAAATTTTACAGGCGTAATTATGTATGTATGTATGTATGTTTGTCCTCGCATTGCTCCGGAACTATTTATCGGATTGTGATCATTCTTTATTCGTTTGCTTACATTTACTTCAACTTAAAGATTTAGTCACAATCGGTTCAGTAGTATTTGACATTTTCCTTTTTTCATTCGAGTTTATTAAAGTTGGTTTAATTTTTCTTCAACTACAAACTTAAACTATAAAGTTTTTGGTGAAGTCATGGATGTATAGAATGTTCATCGCTAAAGTAAGGAGAATATTTTAACTCGTGAGGAAAACTGAGTATCTTGAAATTCAGAGATATTTCATAATACTGCCGTCATAAGGAAAAAAGACGCATCTGTCATTTTTTTCGAAATTGAGTTAGGCACATATTCGGCATCAAAACAAAAAAACGCAGCTACCAGTACTTACCAGAATTTTAAATTTTGTTTAAACATATCACAGTGATAACTTTAAACAAAATTTAAAAATACTGGTAGCTGCGTTTTTTTGTTTTGATGCCAAATATGTGTCTAACTCTATTTCGAAAAAAATGACAGATGCGTCTTTTTTCCTTATGACGGCAGAATAGTAGTATGTAGTACCATATAGGTATCAGGTGCCAGCCCGTGCTCAAGCAATGTAGTGGTTCGCCAATCACCATAACCACAGTCCACACTTCAAATCTTCCCCTAACAATGAATAGCCGATTAAGTCTTGTACGGTACGGAGCCCTTCGCGTGTACGGGACTGACTTGACTGTGGTTTTTTTTCAAGTTAATCGTGTTATAGTTAATGAATGAACAATTCTGTGCAGCTGTAACAGCTCTCTCTCTATAATTAAATGAAAGTCAAATATAATTTTTAATTATATACAAATTTATTACAGTTCGTATACACAAGTACACAACAAATAAACAGGTTTACAGTATTTTTACATTTATATACAAATATCATAAAGGTAGGTACATAAGATCTGCCGCGCCAACTTTGCAGTTAAAGGAATGTGTGGGTAGAAATCAAAAGCTTTTTTATAACGAATCCAGACTAGACTGTAAACTATATACTACAAATTAATATTTATTGGTACATTAGCTACCAAAACGATTTAATGGCAAAAAACTTATTATTGGTTTAATCTATTGCCTATTATCAAAGAACAGAAAAATAAAAATGAAGAAGTTCAATTTAGACAAATTCATTTTAAGGTGCCTACAAAGGCACTTCTAGTGTTTAGCGGCAGGATAATTAAATGCCATAATATTACCTATAACAAGTACGTTATTTTTATATAATGCAATCTCACTAAGGCGATAGAAATAATAAAATCACCTCATACATATCACAAACATCTAATTTCGAATAATAAAAGTAAAGACTGTTCAATAAGTCGCTTGACTTACTTCCATGAGTTACCTATAATTTCCCCATTTTTTCCAAGTTTCCACATTAATGTGTGCGTAGTTTATTTTTAGTTAATATCAGATTTATTTTTAAATTAACAAACTGTTTGATTCATCAATGACTCTTTCACAATATATTACATATTTTTCTATTCAATTGACTTATTGAACAGACTCTATCCATTAAGAATTTCAATATTTTGTATTACAAACCTAATTTAAACATCGACATTTCAATCAGCTTTAATATCTATTTTTAGTTTGTCTAATACAATTTTACATTATTATATACAGATTTATTAAAGTATAATATTGTCGATATTGTCATTTAAATCTATCATTTTATTTATACAGTTTTAAAATCAAATCCAAATTAAGTTATTAAATTAAATATAAATATTACTTATAACTTATAGTCCATTTAAGCATATTTTTAACTTCATATTATTTTTTAATGGGTGGGTTATTAAATAGTCCACAAAATAAATATTCGGCTGATAAGATTTATTCAGCTTCTTGCCTCCTAGAGGTTGCTGACCAAATACATACATAGCTATACTGGCAGACAGAAAACGTTATAAAGCTTACCAAACCTCAATATTTTGATAACCGTTGAAATAATACCCTTTTAAAATATCATAATATCGCACAGAACAACGGTTTGCATCGCATTGTGTTGCAAGTTATTGCAAAGTAACAAGTAAGAGTAGAAGTTGTATGTACAGAGCAGCATATCACAAAATGGCGGCAAAGGGCTCGTTCAAAATGGCCGTCCGTTCTGCGGTCGCTCAGGCAGCTTTGGCGGCATATTAGGCATCGGGCGGCTATTAACATAACAAAATATATTAATTAAAATAATTACACACAAAATAAAATTATTTTATATTTACATGTACCTAAATATTGTAATAATGGTGCAAAATGTGCAATATTAAGAAGCCCGTAATAATAATAAAATATGTAAACGAACGTGATATAAACTCAACCACTGCTAAGGTACATACTTTGAACGGCACAACATGCAATACCACGCAAGAAGCAAAAAAAAAAAATTACAATACAAGCCATGTATCTAATAATAATATAATATGGGGAAACATAAGACCGACAATTTAAACCACTAGACAGCAGTATTCATAGCTTTTTAAAAAACGTACAACCATGCTACCAACAAACTTACTATGAAAACTCATGTACGCATACTTTTCCTTCTAATAATAGCAATGTAACTTAAATATATGTACATTTAATTTTCATGCACAATAATCGATCATTAGTCATGCTTTTATGTACTTAAAAGAACTAGGTATATATTTCAATAAGATTACACAAAAAAGAATGTTCGTTCCTAGTAACTTTGCCTAAAAAAAACAAATTATATTACGCAAAATTTAATACATAAATCAAAAATATGTTTAATATATATAACACAATAATATAAATCATATTTTCACAACAAGACAAGATTAAATATTATAACAATTTTTTTTATTAGGTTATAATGACCTAAAAAAGAAAACAAAATAATATAATGTGATCAAAATAAACACAGGAATATTTCACCGCCATTTTCTATTTCTTATTCCTCAGTAAGACAAACGTAAAAGCAACACTGAGGCAAAAATGAAATGAAAATGACGAGTTAAAATTACTTTTTCTTGTTTTGATTGCAAAGTGTATACAAATTAAAAGATACCGCATCATGTATACTCTGATTTTTAATTCGGTGGAATTCTGACACTTGTCATTTTATAAATTGAGCGAATTATTTGTATGAAAAACAGTATTACCACCTGTAGTTCGATTTTACCCCAAACTATCTGTCAAGCATTTGTCATAAATATCTATGTGCGGAAATTGATATTTATTTTTCTAAGTTTAAATTTGATATCTTTTTTGTGGGACTTTTTAAGTCTCTGGTAACATTAAGATACGTCAGAATTCCACGCAATTAAAAATCAGACTATAGTCAAATGAATGCTAATACTCTTGTCTACTATTTAATAGAAAGACTAGACACTTTAAAAATAAATGGTAAAAACCAGAAGTTGTGTAATCTTATTGATACATATCGTAATATTCAAATTTCGCTTACCTAATGTTAATCTCCTGCTCAGTATTTTGTTATATTGTTAAGTTTATTAATGCGAAACCTACTGGATCAAATCAAAACTCTTTAGTACACATATAGCCTTTAATTATTCTATTTATACAGCATAAGATTAACAATATTCATAAACTATATCAAATCCAACAATCTCTGCCTATACATTTTTTTTTTCGATGATACTAAACGCTATTAACAAGAGAGCAAAACATTTTTAGTGTGATTGTTTCTATTTTAATTTCGATAGTTAACATAAGAAAAATGAGATGGCTCGAGAGTTCATTTTGCGTAGGAACTGTAGACAATGACGTCATCATACTACGTGTACTTTAAAAACGTCAGTATATTTTAGAAAAATATCACTGAAAGATTGAACCAACGTCAGATTTAAGTATAATAAATTAAAAAAATATATGTTTTCACGATTTTAAATGAAGACACTGCGTAGCTAATGAACGATTACAAAAGTTTGGTCGTTAAATGTGACATTATGACATAATAATATGTAATTGTAAATAAGCGCGAATTCTGTGCGATGACGATAAATCTCAAGATTAAAACTCTATTTATTTATATGTAATAATACGTATTTAATAACGAGTTCATAATGTATCACCACCAATGAAACATTCTAGTAATTGACCAAAGATATTGCCAACAGCAACAATACATGAAAACTGCTTTGGTCTTAGCCATATTTTATAAGTACATTTAATTTTACATTTACAAACTTTGTAAAGTCAACAGTTCGTGATTAATACAACTGCAATACATGTGTGTGTATCCGATAGAATTATATTGATCCAAAAATTTTAATATACAATAACAGACAAGCTTGAATAACCATAGTGATTTGAGTAAATGCATTAATTTCATCATAATGTTAGGTCACTACAGAGAGACTGAAAGACGAAGTTTGAGAGAGTTAGTCCCTAAGCTACTGGAACACCTAGACATCGAGGTGAGAACGTGGTGAGTGTCGCTACGCAGCTAAGCCTACGACAAAATCGTCATGTGCAGCAACCTCAACAAACATATTGAGTCTTAAAAATACAACCCTAGCAAATTTACAAAACAATACTATGATATGCATAGTAAGATCATCTGTTGCGATCCGGAATGCCGTGACGTCATGCGCCCAACTCTATTGCATCATCAATTATAAATCGTCCATAATACACTTTAAGGTGAATTTTCATAAATGTAGTCCATACAGATCAGCTATAGATAGTGCAATTCGTCTCAACGCGCGGCGCCATGTGTGCGTAAAGCTTGTATAGACAGTGACTGTGTGTGCGTGACATAAGGACGAATAGGCAACTGCTGCGTCACAGCCACATATTAAGCTGCATAATATGTACAAGCTCACGCACACAGCGCCGCGCGCCAGTATGAGTTGAACTATCTTTACCACAAATATCTTCCATTTTAAAATCAAATCATTTATTATCATGCAGAATCTACATGATAATGAATGACTTGATTGAATCTACATTGTAGATTAAAAGATCACATTAAAATTATTGCTTATAAAAACAGTTATATTAATAGAATCAAAACTGGACCGGACTGGACTGCTAGATTTTTTACATCAGTGTAAAGGACAAGCAGACGTCTCAATCATGAATGAGATCACGCTTATTGCATTTCATATGGATATCTAGATTTTACACTAATAACGTGCCGGCCGTGTCGAAAATAACATAAGTAGGTACATTATATGAAACAGTTATTATGAAAATTCACCTTAACAGCTAAGCCGCTGAATCTGTACAATTAACCTCACAAATTAAACTTTACAAAGACCCGACATAAAACGGGAATCTTAAATACAATCCAGTAAAGTCAACATCGTATATTTCGTAATAATATCCTAAAGCACTGCATACAAGTCCATTGCAGTTAATACTGAAATTTTTTACAGTCATTTTTTTAAAACAGAATCCAATAATTGTCGTGTCAGACACTAGTTTCACCTATAAACATAATATATAGCAAATTCATTGATGCAAAATCCAATTTAAAACAATATTGTGCAATTTTATTTCATAAAAAGCTATAGGCTAGAGATCCTTGTGTCATTTTAAATGTACATTTCTAATTAAAAGTTACGTATATCGCATATAATATTATTACAATTTAGTTGTCGCACCTCTAGCCTTGTGACAATATAATTGTCAAAATCGTGTGTGATCTTCAAAATTCAAAGTCCACATTTAGATGAGACATTATAAAATTTCCAAATCCAAACCCTTACTTACATATACACACTGAAATTTTAATGGTTTTTTTTTCCGCAGCTAAATGATTTTTCCTTGATAGTAGAAACGATTTGTTAAAGTTAAATTTAGATTTTTTTTTAAATGGCAGATTTACAATTGTAAAAAAAAAGTAGTAACGACAAGAATAAACAAATAGACTCCGGCCATAAGGCCTAATTCACACCAAGCAAGTTGTACAGACCACGTATTTAGCGTATTTCCATGCAAATATTGCATGAAAGTACATCCCATCATATACCCTTAATATTCCAAACGCACGATGCATTACGAAACCTCTTTATCATTAACACTATGGTAACATTGTGATTGAGATTATCACATTAGGTTTGATGCTACCTAAACTAAAATAACTTCATTGTATCCATATTAAACTTATCTTTATCCGTATTAAAATCAAAGAATAAAAATAAAAATATACACCAGCTCTCAGCATCGATTCTCATTGTATTTATTGAAAATGGCTATTTTATATCTTTATAATAAAATAGCTCAAAATATAATCGAAGCTGACAGGTGTGACGTCATCCTAAAACAAGATTATACATTAGTAACATGTAAAGTGCAATAAAAATAACATTATACAATACCTAAAATTAAAACCGAAAGACGAAATAAACTTAAGACATATTTGTGATTTAAAAGTTTAGAAGCACAAAGTTAAGTTGACAAACATAAGCGTAAATTAATTAGGTCATAATGTACATTAGAAATATTAGATAGGTATTTATTAATAAGTAATATGAATAACACAGCTCTAGTGTTACGTTTAGAAATAAAGTTAGACAATACAATTTGAGGACATTAGGCGAAAGCACACTCCAAAAGTACTGATCCTTTTCAGGTTTTGTTTCTTGATACATTTGCTAACTAAATTCGTTCATTTGGCAACGTTATATATTGTAATTTTGTAATTTTTAAAGCGATAATTCTATTTAGGTGTCTATCATAATCTGTTCTTGGAAACAACAATTCATGTAATAAAGTATAATATTTTTTGTATTATACTTACAAACGAAACATCGTTTGCAACGATAGCAACGTCACACACACGTTAAGACCGGCCCGTTCAAATTGACGGAAATTAACTATGAAAAAACTGTCTGATGTGCGCCGGAAGGTGTATGGACATTTTGTAAAAGACCCTAGACGCAAACCATCAATATTTTATTGGGTCGTTCGTCCCCTTTTGACTCTCGCTAAATGGACAAAACCCAATGGCGGATTTACCAGCAGGCTGAGTAGACTGGAGCCTAAAGCAGCAGATTTTAGAGGCGGCAAATTTGGGGTCAAAATTTTAATCATGTTTTACAGAAATTAAAGAGATTCATTTTTGTATAGATACCTGAACGTCATTAGGGCAAAAATAATTTTTAAAAAATTATTTTTAGAAAAGATATATATTTTAAAAATTAACAAACTATTTCTTGTGCTAACATCCCTCAATTAACTAAATAGTTGGATTTTAAAAACACGAAATTGTAGAGGTCACTCGGGAGGGACTGCCAAAATAGCTACTGACGGCTAATGTGTAAATCCACCACAGACAAAATCAGAAACTTTTCTGACAGACAATTTCTAGTAATCTGCAATTAGAATGTTTGCTTTATGTTAAACACCACTTGTTTCACTCGAACAGATCAAAACAAACACATCTAAAATGTAATAACTATGTAACGATTAATGTACCGATGATTGTTTGCTAAATCTGCGAAGCACCTTAGTTTACGTCTATGCTATATTGGCAACGTATCAAGAAACCTAACCCAGAGATCAAAGTGCGCAGGTCCAGAGCATTGAATACTTTTTACTTGAACTTAGCGAAGGCGGAGCTGAGCTCGTTGATGGCGGCGTTGGTGACCGCCTGACCGACCGCCTGGTTGATCTGCTGCCTCATATGCGGCGGCATCTGGTTCATCGCCCCGACCGCCATTCCCGCAGCCGAACCAGGTCGCCTAGTATGTATTTTTTATTTTATTATGATCACATCCCCAATATTTTATGTATTAAGATTTAGGACGTTAAGGCGTTGTCCTAATATAAAGCGAATAAGCGATGCGAGCGGCCGCGGGTTCCACTGCGCTTCGTTTCATCGCGCGAATGCCTATTAGGACACCTATTCGAGATCAGTGTGTTTGATCGCGCGTTCGTACGAGTAAAATTCGCGCGAACTTGCGATGATCGTGCATTCGCGTTGCATTAAGACAACGCCTTATGCAATATTTTTCAAAACTTTGCCAGCCTACAAATGTCAATTATCCAGTAATAATATTCTCAAAGTGATTGCTGCAATGTGACAATCGCAATCGCCTCTGATTGGCCGATACTCACTCCCTATTGGCTAAAATGCATTGTTGCAGAAAGAACACGATAAATTCAGCCAATCACCACAATTGAGACAATAGCAATGACTGATGGGGTTTTTACCATCTGTTCTACTAATATGCAGCTTTTATATAATCGGCTTGCAGTGTACCTTAAACCCACTGTAGGTACCCTTGCAATTTCATCATTGAATTGATTTGGGCGTTGAACACCCTTAAAGCGTCTGTTCCTGCCACGTATAACTTGCATACCTTGAATAGGCAAGCGTGCTTCATTATTGATTTTCATTCAGCCATAATTTCATGCTATAAAAATTTTATTCCTCGGAAAAGTGCCAAAACTTTGAAAAACACTGCTTAAAACACTTGTTTTTAAACATTTTCATTTAAATATCGGCCCTCTTAATAAATATTCTATTACTATAATGCTAAGAAACGTAAAAATTTAAAGGACATTTCTCACAGCTTCTCTGTAAGATTTTTCAGAGTAATGTAACTGCCATAAATACAATAATAATAAGAAATAGAAAGACAATAATTGCAAATGTTTTCTTACAGGGTAACTGTGAACAGAGTGATAACAAATTTCTTGGTGTAATTGTGTAATTGTGAGCCCCACACAATAGGGCCCTAAGCACTAAAGATCGATTAGGCTCTACGTAGTATCTATACGCTATATGCTAAGAGATAGAGCCTAGTATTCTATCATACGGCGAATACGGCCAGCCGCTGCTGTAATGTGCGCGAACCAATCGACGGACTTTGAGTATGTAGCTAGTTAGACCACTCATTCATGCTGTCATATTACGACCGTTCCGTAGAACAAAGTCTCATCTGCTAAATTCACAACTTGAAATTTGAGCCTTAAAAGTCACATATGCAAGGTTCAATGTGACGTCATCAACGAATGGTCTACTACATTAGATAAGTGATTGTAATACATAATAATAATTGAAGACCACACACAAATTAGAGACAACAAACATGCAGTGCTTCTACGCTTACTTTATAACTCAAATATATATGCAAATTATTATACTAACAATATACAGATATTGAACATTTTAATTACAAAACAATATAGTAAAATATCAATTTATTAATTCTTTATATCAATAAGCAAATTTACAATTATTTCCAAACGTGTTTAGTGCTTTCAATTGTACACCTACAATAAATATTGTTTGTATTAAAGATTTTTTGTCATTCCATAGGCAGCCTTCGATGGGTGCACAACCACTTTGTAATCATAATCAAAAATTATTTTCCAAGCTCGTCTCGAGATTAATAAATTCAAAATCTCTATCAGGGTGATCCACCCAGGATCCACCACTTAGCTCATATTCTTTTAGAATAGCTACGGTATATCCATACCTACTTCAAGTCAGGGCTTGAAACATATTTTAATTATCGATTAATATTGTTCTTCAATTTACCGGTTAATTGGTCGAACTTACCAAAATCATATCGTTTACATTACAGGAATGTAAAGTACAATATTCAAAATAAAGCGACTTCGTAATGTTTAGTAAACCTAAACTAACCGGTATTTAGTGTAGTGTTCCGATTATTATTTTAACACCTTAGATGAACAATGGAATAAAGAGAAAATTTTATCATTAAGTAATTTATTTAAGTTTGCCATTATGTTAAAATAAAATTTTCATTTGAACGTGGCTGCCCATGGAATAAATAAGCCATCAATCAATATAACTACAGAGTACAGACTACATTAAATAACTATATTAAAATTTTGGAAGCAACGTTCTTTCAGACGTATCATAAGTATTCATGGGTTAAATGACTAATATTGTGTATAACACTTTGTATAAATATTTTTAAATTTCCAGTACGATTGTTAACTTATTACAATCCATATCGTGTATCGACGCCTAAATAAATCATACGGCTGTTTTTTAAAAATAATGAACGATTTTTAAATGTCACTAAATAACGATAAAAATGTATATTGCTTTTAGAAAACACAAGTGACCTAACCCAATATTATTTGATATAAAAAAAAGCACATGAAGGTAAAATTAAATGACAGTAACATTTTAGACACCGAGTCTTTTTAACAATAGATGTGTACATGTTTATTTTTCAAATTAGGTCAATCACGTTTAGTGTGAATAATATTGAGAAACATCAAAGCAAACTTGAGATACAACGTTAATATCAATCACTCAATTATTGTTTAATACATTTAAATTTTAAATGAATGATAAATCATACAATTAAAATTTAATTTTTCAAGTAATAAATAAAGTAACGTTTAAAAAAATTAAAACATTACTTGAAAATTGTTGTAGTTGATTGTGTAGTTAATTCCTTGCGAGATTGATATTTAGCTCATCTAGTGTGAAAATACGTGTATAGTTCGTTTCAAATGAGAATAGGACTGTCAAACAGCCATTTTATATTTCTGTCCTGCTCTTATGATGTTTACACTGAGTGAGATAGAAATAATAATGGCGGCTTGTCATTTGAAACGCATATACGTCGCCATACGTCGTACGTCCGTTGAGCTACACTGTGATGTTCCTCGTGTCGATATCATGTCAATGTTATGTAATATACGTGTAACCAATAACTTGGCGATATCGCAAACTGAACTAAGTTAACATGCTCGTCAGTTAGTACCTCACGTTTGTAAGTATATTAAGTTAGTATCGCGCCGACCCCGCTTAACGCCGTCTGCGAACAACCATACACACTATTGCTAAACCTTTGCTAATATGTATATATGATATATTACGAGTATATATGATATATTACGGGTATATATAATACGGGTAATAAACATAGAGTAATTTATTTAAGTAGGATAGTATGAGGAAACCTTAAACTACAAGAGATATTTATGTTAACTACAGTTGTTTCGTTTTAGCATGGTGCGGGTGACAGATCAATAGAACGTAACCTATTTTGTACCATATTGTTCCAATCACACGGTTCAAATTACAAAAGCAGATATTCTGAAAAAGAACAGTCTCAATAGACTTTAATGGTGTGAATTTGAACCTTATGTTGGCAACAATATGGGACTAAGTTGCTACAACCATGCTACAACGACAAAACTGTAATGGTATTATTCTGATCTATTTGAACTGTATACAATGACGGATTTCAAACTTTTACGTTAACACATACATAAATAAATATAAATAAAAACATAAAAATATATATTATTACTTAGAACAAAAATAATACCAACTTGTAGCAATCAAACATGATACCATACGATCGATATTAGCAAAGGCAAATGTTAATTCATTAGCCTTTAATTCGCTTATTACTATTTTATATAGTTCAAAGAAATTTGTTACTTTTACTTCGAAAATGAGCAAATATTAAGCTGTAAACATGTACAAAGAATACCACGCCCACACTCAAAAATGCAATTATGGCTGTTACATCACCCAGTTTTTTTTTTTATTGTAAACAAGCAAAGCTGATAATTGAGACAAATACGTGTATTACCATATTATTAGAACACAACAAACGTGTAAATATAAAACTTTAAATATTAAGCGACATTAAAAGAGAAATATTAAAACTGTCAAACTTTAGAAAATATCTAAGCGTCAAACATGACATACAAGAGCTTTTGTGATAAGAGTTACCACCATTTGCCATAGGATTATTAAATAATATAAAATTTCATTTCATTTCATTTTATTTCAAGAAACAACCGGTCAGTGACGTCATTTTACAACGCTCCCCCGGAAACAATGTGGGTAAGGAGGCAAAGCCTAGAGCTATTGCTCTCACACTCGGACAAAAAACTAATCGTCACCATCACTAAAATTTTAACTCGCGCAGCACGGAGCCGCGAGATCAAATCATGTGACCCCGAACTCTTGATAGGACCTTAGTCATATAGGAGCGAAGACATCAGGTCATTGACAGATGAAGCGATAATCACATCTCTCAATATTAAGTGATGTCATTGGCCTACCGAACACATCACCGCTTCACTCAGCTTCAGTCATCGATGTATATGGATATGCATGCCCCATATACATAAATGTCTACGAAAATGCACTTGAATATTACTTCAATGAACACCGCGCGTTCGCCGCGTTTCGTTTTGACGCGAGTGTCAACCAATCACGTTCGAGGAATAACCACTCTTTATTAACCAGAACAAAAATGGAATGAAGAACATTAGTATTTATTTAAACTTCTTTCAAGTTCTTTTAAGACAAGAGATTGTGTTGTCTTTTTGAGCGCGTTTTTATTCCTCTAAAGACCTATCCAAATACATCGATGGTTTTAGTGGACCGGCGACTGCCGGTTTTAAACTTAAAAGAACGTTGCCGAGGAAGTGATCTTCCCTACGCCCTATACCCGTTGGCTTCACGGCCATTGGCGAAGACCTACACAGTAGAGTTTTCTTTCTTCTACATACTAACTTCCATAGTTATTAGTTTAGCGCGTACTTACGTGGGTATGAGCGGCGCGGGTAGGCCCTGCGAGGGCATGGGGCGGCCGGCGGGCGGCGCGGGCCCGGAGCCCCCGGGTCTCGACGGGAGAGGGGGCGCCGGCCGCCCCGCGCCGCCGCCGGGCACGGGTGGGGCCCCTCGCTGCCCCATGGAACCTGTGGACAAATACAACAATGCTGTGAAACTTAGCAGAATTAAGAATGCTTAGAACGGTAGCTTTTAGTGTAACCGCTTTACGAGCGGGGACATTTTAATGAGCGATGTGAAAGATGCTTTGACATTACCAGTGATCGGAGTAGGTAGTGCAATTTTGCGGGAATTCATAGCGTTATCGAAATATGGATATTTTTATGGACCTTTTTCGAGTGTCTCACTTTTGATCTAGGTGCGTGACGTAGTAAAGTGTAGCAATTGGCTGTGGCTTAGTTCGCTGCGATTTAAACTTCTACAATCACACTATAATATTATAAAGGCGAAAGTTTGTATGTGTATGTGTGTATGTGTGTGTGTGTTTGTTACTCCTGACGACTGAAATTTGGAATAAAGATAGCTCATACCCAGAATTAAAACATAGGCTACTTTTTACCCCGGAAAATTAAAAAGTTCCTGCGGGAATCGGAAAACCTTAATCCACGAGAACGAAGTCGCGGGCATCATCTAGTGTTAGTTATAAGGGCACCTTGCTGCACGGGCGCGGCGCGGCGCGGGCCGCCGGGCGAGGGCGGCGACAGGCGCGGGTTGGAGTCGAGGCGGCTCTCGAGCCAGTCGTTCTTGACGGGCGGCGGCACGGGCGTGCTGACGGTGGCCATGGACACGTCGCCGATGATCCGCAGCGCCTCCTTGCACGCGTGGTACATGCGCAGCATCTCCTCGCGCTTCAGCGCCTCCTCCGGCGACTCCTCCATCATTTGAGACTGTTCAACGGGAAAACAAACATAAGAAAATAATATCCCCCCGAACGAATCCGGCCACAGCGGCCAATCTCCACAGATTAGACGGGACACATTATTGTGAACAAGTGTATGCGCAAACAAAGATACACTCTCTATTCCCTAACTTTCATAATCCAATGGGAAGAAAATCCGAACGACCGGCGGGAGATCAGGCGCAGGCGAATCCCAAATTCCATCCATCCATCCAAAAAGAGTAAATGCATAGTTTTTAACTAGTCATGAAAACAGATGACTAAAATACCATTCCACGTTCATCTAAATTATTATGTATTCGAACCGCATAAAGTGATGTGTAAATCCGCATATAACACAGACGAATATATTACCTGATCGCCAGACGCGTACAGATGCGCGAGCAGCTCTCCGTTGATAAAGTCTTTGGCATTGTTGATGATCATCATCATTATGGTCTTGGGCACCAGGTCGCGGGTGGTCTTCGTCACGATACGCATGTACGAGTCCACCAGGTTCCTGATCGTCTCCACTTGGCGCTCCAACTGAGGGTCCATACTGCTGGTACCTGACGTGTCTGAGCTCTGGAAACAAAATAGTATCACGTTAGCGGGGCGAGCGGAGCGGACTTCTTACGAACTCGCGGTTTTTCTCGCGACGTATCGCTCGTTTGCGACAAGGGTGACATAACTCGAAATTCACCAATTTTGGTGTAGAACATTTATACTTCTTGCTATAAAAACATTACGCTAACCTAACAAAAAAAATAAGAGCGAGAGAGACTGTGACTTAATGCTCTGTCCTTTTGTTGGCCGCTGTGTTGTTTCGAGACCGCAGCATCCACAAAACGAGAGAATTCTCTCATCGTCGATTTTGAATTATGTCACTCTGGTCGCAAATGAGCGGTATGTTTGAGACGCAATTGATTGCGAGAAAAACGCGACGGCAGCCTCGATTAATATTCGATCGATGATCCACAATATCGATGAAGGGCCGTAGAAATGGCGTTAAAGAAAATTTGTTGTTGGACCGCAAATGAAGTTGTTTTTTTTTAAAAGAATATTAGCCAAGCTGAAGTTGACCAATATCCTCCTCTCCCCTCCAAATAAGCGGAAAGCTTGTGCTAGGAGTGGGTACGACAATAGTGCAACGGGTGGGGTTTGAACCTGCGACTTTTCAGTTTTCAGTCCGCACCTTTAACCGTTGGGCTATTGAGATTTAGAGTTGCTTATCGTAATCATGTTTATTTGAAACTAGATCCTTCAGTTAGTTTCTCCAATATTTGCTTACTACCTTACACCTCTACAACCTATTCTTCCTTAGTTGTCTTAAACGGTAATCAAGTGTTTTTTCTCAGAAATGCGTAAGCGAAGCGCAGCGCATAGGACGTTCTTACCCCACATTGACAATGAAACCGTGTTACAAATAAAAAAACTTAAGAATGTCGTAACCGCTTACGTCCGTCGGTTACGCGTTTCTCCGCAAATTTTTCTGCCATTTGTCTACCTTTTAAGACAGATAAGAAAAAATAGACTATACTTGATTTATCATGCCGGCGATGTTTGATCTTGTACCAGTGTTGCATGCAAGGGCAATTTGCTGCCCTCTCTGTTTTGAGCCTAATACGCATTGCGTACATTCTAGGCCTTATATACAGGGTTAAAGGAAAATATGTCACGATCCCGTTAAAGGGTTATAGTACAGGACAATAGCTATCAAATAACCCCTAAAGTCTTCATGCAAAAGTGTATGGTTTTCGAGATATTAATTTTTTTTCTTTTTTTCTAGGTAAAGGGGGGTTTGTGACTTTAAAAATTAATAAAAAAATAAATAATGTCTTTTATCATTTTTTTTTCTAATTGCTTGCTAGTGCACATCCTTGTTAATAATAATCAGTAATAAAACAAAAACTATCTTCAAGAATTTTTAAATTAGAGCTCCTAACTGTACAAGTTTTAGATTTTTAATTTTAATTATTTGAATAACTCGCAAATTTTCTGTAAAAATCACTATGGCACTTATCCTGCGGATCATTTTAAAAACATCTGCATACCCTTAGCTATCCATCGGTACAAAAAAAATACAGGAAGAATCATAAAGTCAAGAAGAAATGACAAAACAAAGAGACCAGGTAGAAAATTTTAAGAAATGCTACTGGAGGATAAAGATTATTTTTCAACAAGGACAACAGGCCAAAAAGGAGAACAATAAACTAGAGCTGTTTGTAGAACGTAGTATTTAAGACACAATTACAAAAGGTACAATAATGAATAAAATTCTTAAATCACTTAGGTAGGTACACTTTTGCAACCACACTGGTTAGCTAAAGTTAACAAAAAGCTTAAAATTTTTGTAAACTACAATTCGTGCTCAAAATGTGATCCCCTATTTCGTATACAGAGACGCATTCTCCTTCTTAGTTCGCTTTTAACTACAACACTACTCAAGCTATGTCGAATGGAATTTGCAGCATTTATTATTCGTGTTTTGAGTTCTTCGATCGATTGTACAGGTGAAACGTCATAAACCAGGCTCTTCATATGTCCCCAGACATAATAGTCCATCGGCGTCAAATCTGGACTTCTCGCAGGCCATGGGATTGGTCCTCCTCTGCCAATCCATCTATTAGGATAATTGGTATTTAGCCACTGTCTTACAGACATTCGAAAGTGTGCAGGGCATCCATCATGCTGGAATATCATTCTGTGTCGAAGTTCCAGCGGCACGTCTTCAAGTAGCTCATGCAGGATTTCTCTGAGCAAATTTTCATAGATTTCACCGTTTAAATTATCAGGTAGGAAGTGTGGGCCAATAAGATTATCATTAATTATCCCCATCCAGACGTTTACCGAGAAACGTCTTTGTGAACCTCTTGGTCTCTTTTTGTGAGGGTTTCCCTGTTCTTTTTGAGCCCAATAGTGAGCATTGTGGTAGTTGGTTATACCATCTTTGTCAAACTTTGACTCGTCTGTCCATAAAATTTTTCTTAAAAACATGGGATTTTCTGCATCACAATGTAGCATAAACCTGCAGAAATCTAAACGTCTTGCCGGATCTCCTTCCTCAATCACATGTACGGGTGTGTAATGATAAGGATACAATCCAGCTGTATGGACAGTAAACCACACTCTCCACTGAGACATGTTCAGTCGGTTTGCCACAACATTGGTAGAAACTGTGGGGTCCTCTCGAAAATGACGAATAATTACATCTCCCTCATCTGGAGAATGTACACGCGGTCGTCCGGAATCATATTGCCTCCTTTGCACATAGCCCGTCTCTCTGATTCGCCGATACACACCAATAAAGACACTATTGTCAGGTGTCCGGCGGTCGGGAAATCGACGATGATATTCACGACGAGCAGCTGCCGCGTCACCGTTGCAATATCCATAACAAAAGAAGATGTCGGCGTATTCCTCATTAGAGTACGGATGACGAGTAGGATTTCGTTCCGCAGCCATGATAGTCCTTTACTACGCGCCAAGTTATCACAATCACAAATCACAAAGTCCTTTAGCTAGCCGAGTCACAGAAAATGCAAGAAACAGAGTCCAGTAAACGAAGCGGTAATAACAAAATTAAAGAGATTCACTAGAGAGCGTCTACAGTATACGAGCAGTGCAAGTACAATAAGTAAATAAACACTTGCGGCTCGACACGATTTGACAAGTCTTTTGTTTTAAGAAAAAACGAGAAAAAAGAAAAAAAAAATTAGGAAAAAATGCTGTAAATTCAAAGGAATAAATATCAGTATTGCACAAACTGATCTAGTTTATCCCTCCTTTTTTACCTGTTGTCCCTATTGAAAAATAATCTTTATCCTTTTGCATTAAAGTCGTTTTTACCTTGATTCTGATTTAATTCCTTAACAGTAGCATTTCTTAAAATTTTCTACCTGGTCTCTTTGTTTTGTCATTTCTTCTTGACTTTATGATTCTTCCTGTATTTTTTTTGTACCGATGGATAGCTAAAGGTATGCAGATGTTTTTAAAATGATCCGCAGGATAAGTGCCATAGTGATTTTTACAGAAAATTTGCGAGTTATTCAAATAATTAAAATTAAAAATCTAAAACTTGTACAGTTAAGGAGCTCTAATTTAAAAATTCTTTTAAGATAGTTTTTGTTTTATTACTGATTATTATTAACAAGGATGTGCACTAGCAAGCAATTAGAAAAAAAAATGATAAAAGACATTATTTATTTTTTTATTAATTTTTAAAGTCACAAACCCCCCTTTACCTAGAAAAAAAGAAAAAAAATTAATATCTCGAAAACCATACACTTTTGCATGAAGACTTTAGGGGTTATTTGATAGCTATTGTCCTGTACTATAACCCTTTAACGGGATCGTGACATATTTTCCTTTAACCCTGTATATATATTTTTAAATAAAGAATATTAGCCAAGCTGAGCTTTCCGAGGTTAAATATTCATGTAATGTTTTAGATTGTACTATGAGACGCTAACTATGATTATATATATAATAACCATGTTATGAAACCCATAACCAATTGTTTAGTTATTAAATGATGCTAGTTCGGTTGTACGCAACATTAAAAAATTGACAAATGGAAACACTAGTACTATACTTTTGACAGTTGTCTCTGCAGCAAATGGTAGTAAAATTACTGCTAACTGTTCAGACCTGTCAATTTAGTGTCAATATTGTATACAACCGAATAAGCACCAATGTAACGCGTATTGTATTTGCAGTAAAACAGAAAAGGGTACTTGTGAAAAGCAAACTTCATTGTGGTATAGTAGTGGTGCTTATGTGCCCATCAAAATTGTCATAGTTTCATTTTATTTGTTTAAGGTTTTTCTCAAGTTCTCTTCTTTCCTTTCACATTTTAACTGCGAGTACTTGTTATGTGTAGTTGTATTATAATTTACAAGATAAAAACGGAAATCAGAAGACGCCATTTTGTATTTCTACCATTCTCAGTATGTGACATACTTCAGTAAGACAAAAATAAAAAATATTATCTTAGTCGCATATATTTCTGAATGTTGGCTAGTCAAAGAATATATTGTTGTATGTTGTAACTAATATTGATTGTCTAAGCGCATTGTATTGGTTAATTAATTGATATGTCTAAAAGCGTCTAGCGTAGCGTTTTAAACTAGCTATAGAAATCTATTAGAAAATAGCCTGATTAAATTATATTCAATACATTGTAATTTTAATACATTACATTTATCTATAAGACATATGATCCTAGAAAGCTCTTTTATTCAGTTCATGTAAAATATATACATGCATTGCGGCTAACTTTATTGTACAAAATCTCTACGCTAAACTAAATTGAAAGGTCCCAATCTCGTGCTATCCCTTTCATTCCCCTTGCTGTGGAAAAGGATAGCACAAGACGTAGGAGTGTAAATTTTGTTTAGTTTAAAGATTATGCATAACATAATTTGCCACATCATAATATGATTAGTAGTAGCCTAAAATAGCAAAAAAAAACATGTGACATAATATTCACCTATTTTTATTAGCTAAGATCTACAACATTTCCAAAATATGCCATTAAATTTTTCACAAACACGGTTTCGATAAATGTTTGCGCAAATGAACCAAAACCAAGTTGTTACGAAGTCACAAAAACTGTCAAATTGTCTTAAAGCCAATGTTATGGAAAATTCCCATACCGTCCGCAGGACATAACTTACAAAATATTATATTCAATCGCATTTTATTCTATATACAGTACCAAAATCCAGCACACAAGCTTCAAAACTCTATTTGACTTACACTCTTATTTCCACCCAACCCCGGAAAAGGCGGAAATAACTAAAAATAAAGAAACATAATACTTAAAACACAAAACGTAGAATAACATAAAACTGCAAGCAGGGACATAAAAAGAAAATAATGAATACACATTTTTTTACACACCACACATATTGAATCTACGAAAGCTGTCTAATGAATGTTTCATAATTTTGCATGTCTTCGTTGAATCTACACATTAATCTTGTTTGCAAGCTATTCAAGAAGCATAAAAAAGACGTGAAAATAAACCAATTATTGCCAATGAATCATTGTAAAAAAGACTTCTTTGTATTTATAATGACTTTTATGTGTTTATAATGATTCTAAAAGAGTCTAACAGTGAATGTTGAATAATTTTGCATGTCTTTGTTGAATCTACACATTAATAATGTCTACAAGCTGTTCAAAAATCTCAATAAAAATGTGATAATAAATCAATTGTTGCCTATAATTAATCACGATAATAAAGGCTTTTTATTAATATATTTATCAAGTTTTATTGGCTTTGTAGTATAATATATTATAGAGTACATTGTGTTAATATAGTTATTTGCGTGTAGATTGTATGTTTATGAGTAGTATATTGCGAACACACAGTATTAAGCGTGATAACTACCACACACTTAAAACACTTTATTTAGTCATTAGTAAACTACATGCCTCATGCTACATATTAATTTAACGTAAATGTATTTCAAGAAAAACAAGATTATACATCTTCTTTTTTTTTAATGCAAACTGACTTGTATATTAGAAAATGTTCTTGAAATTCACTCTCTATACTACACTATCAATATTGTAAGTAGGTAATATGAGATTGTGATTTATGTGAACAAATAGAACCAAAAATAAAGCCTTATTTGACCAACCTCATTTCCTTCGCTCTGTATTGCATGACAAAACAACAAATCATACTGAATACACTGTACTTACATAATAATAAACTGTATATCAAACTTATTTAAAAAAAATTATAATTAATATAAACTCCGTACTATTTTCAATTTTATAAAGCAATACACTGCTTATACAGGCTAGTTATACAGGACGAAACCAAAACGAAGAGTAAAGGGAAATAAAAACAGGCAAAAGAAAACATTGTAAAGGTAAAATGTATACAGACCTCGTCACCGTTCGCTGCTTCGGAAGTCTTTTCGGGATACACTCCCGCCCTGAGGAAGGACGCTTTCCAAGAATCCACGTCGTCCTGGTTCTCGCAAGACAACTCTAGCTGCTTGTAATCCTAGAACAAAATACATCATCACTGATATACATTTTATGCAAAGACTAGCTTTTGCCCGCGGCTTCGTTCATGTTTTGTTCGATTTTTCAAACTGCTATTTTACCCCCTTAGGGGTTGAATATTCAAAATGTGGAGTGTCTGCCAACAGTGGGCTTTCCGGTGAGAAGTTACTCTGGAAGAGTAACATCAGGACGATAGGACGGATAGGACGAATAGGATCAGGAGTTCGGTACTATCCGTCATCTAGGATGTTCATGAGGATTTTCTCTCCTACGAGAAAAAAAAACTTTCATCAAAATCGGTCCATTCGTTAGAGAGCCATGAGGGAACAGACAAAAACACAGATACACCCACACAGAGATACACACGTCAAACTTATAACGCAGCTTTTTTCTGCGGGTGTTAAAAAACGGCGCAGGCCGTTAGGTACCTTTATTATTATTTATTTTACTCTTTATTTACACCAAAACAACAACAAAGAAAAAAAATATATAAAAAGAGACAAAAGGTATAACACAAAAGGCGGCCTTATCGCTTAGTAGCGATCTCTACCTTGTACACGTTCCGGCCCTCGGGGTTGAAGAGCGCGAACATGTGCCGGCGCGACATGAAGCCCTGCTCCAGGTCGCGCAGCTTGAGCCCGTCGAGCGGCAGCATGTACTTCTTCTCGCGCTCCTCCTCGTCCTTGAACCACGAGATGCTCTCCGACGTCAGCACGAACCAGTAGTCGCGCGAACCGCCTGCGAAGTGTATAATATGTTATGTAATACATAATTATTATGATGTGTTATTGGCACTAAACGAACCAGTACAAGGAACGAACTGTGTGAAAAAAAGAATTTAGGTATAAGCTAATTCTATATTCCTTTTTTTTATTAAAAAAAAGCAAAAAAAATTTTTAAATTACAAACTCAAGTTCAAAAAGAAAAAATTTTCCTATACGACACGAAAAATCTTATCTGTCACGAAGTTACCTTTCATAATTCCTAGATTGTGTATGCACATGTACCCTTTCCTGATGACCTGGTTGCCGAGAGAGCGTTGGCCCGACTTAGCTATATTCTCCGACTGGTTCTGTGCACTGTGAAAAGATAAACCACATGTTAAAAAGTCTCTTTGGCAAATCAGGCTGATTTCTCACCTTGCTAAGAGACCTAAGGGGTCCCTCGTTGAAAAATCTTCCTTTACTGTTAAAACGACAAAATGACGAAGTATAACTAGATGGTGCCCGCGACTTCGTCCACGTGGATTAAGGTTTTTAATTCACACGGGAACTCCAATTTTCCGAGATCAAATGTAGCCCATGCGTAAATCCTGAATATGAGCTATCTCCGTTCCAAATTTCAACCAAATCCATCCATCTATCTATTCTGATAAACTTTCGCATATATAACTAACTGACTAGATGAAGATGACTAAATGAATTAAAGGTTTTTGATTTCATAAAGTGTAGACTATTATGTTAACCCTGGGTATGAGCTATCTCCGTTCCAAATTCCAGCCAAATCGGTTCATTCGTGGTTCGCGTCAAGGAGTAACAAACATCCATCCATCCTCACAAGCTTTCGCATTATCAACAGGGTTACAACGGACAAACAACCACTAACTTGGCGAAGCCGATGAAGTCCTCGTGGTTGGTGTTCATGTAGGCGAGCTCGCAGTCGATGAGCAGGATGAGCTGCTCCTTGCACTGCTGCTCGCGCGACCGCACGTGCGACATGATGATGCGCTCCGTCTCCTCGCGCAGCCGCGGGTACCGCGACATCTGACAGTACAAGCGACAAACAACCACTAACTTGGCGAAGCCGATGAAGTCCTCGTGGTTGGTGTTCATGTAGGCGAGCTCGCAGTCGATGAGCAGGATGAGCTGCTCCTTGCACTGCTGCTCGCGCGACCGCACGTGCGACATGATGATGCGCTCCGTCTCCTCGCGCAGCCGCGGGTACCGCGACATCTGACAGTACAAGCGACAAACAACCACTAACTTGGCGAAGCCGATGAAGTCCTCGTGGTTGGTGTTCATGTAGGCGAGCTCGCAGTCGATGAGCAGGATGAGCTGCTCCTTGCACTGCTGCTCGCGCGACCGCACGTGCGACATGATGATGCGCTCCGTCTCCTCGCGCAGCCGCGGGTACCGCGACATCTGACAGTACAAGCGACCAATGTACAACGAGCACTATGAAAACTGAAAAGCTGACATATCGATGGATGCCGATTAACTTAGGTATATTAGGTACACACAGAAAAACTATTTGGTAACCAGTGCATACAACGAAGCACTATATGTGTGCGTAACTTGTTTACGTGTGATTTATACCTATCTCCCTTTTCTGCATTGTCCGTCTCTTTCCACCACCTCACTTGCAATTATTACAAATTACATTTCAATGATTTCCATACAGTTGGCGATGCATAAGATTTATTAGCTAACCAGTAGCGCATACGACTGATAAGATAACCACAAGTGTGAATGAATTTAAGTAGGTGTGTGAGTGTCTATTCGATGGACAGCGTAGCATCGCATCTTTGTCGTATGATACTCGTACATGCGTACGCGCTCGTTAGTGTGCCCTGTCAAGCCAATAATCGTAAGAAGTGTGGCAACGTCGCATCGTATCTTTGTGTGTCATATTTACGCGCATTAGTGTGCCCTGGCGATCTAATAATTTTGCCGTGTGTACTAGAATTGGCGGTCCAAACACTCACTTTGGTCCATTGACCTGCACTGCAGTCCGCGCACCTTATATTTATGACGGCTTAGGTATTCGTAACTATTTGTAACAAAAAAATATAGTTCATTTATGAATATGTAATTACATTGTAAATGTACGGAATACAGTGCAGTTCAGTGGAACAAAAGGAGTGTTCGGACCCTCATATCTAGTACCTACAAATATTGACTACAAAGGGGACTCTTTCGTTAAAGTTTTTGATATATATTTCAACAGCCCCAATCGGACAACAACGAACAATCATCTTTATTAGGCTTTATAACTTCAAAACAAAAAGTCGAGACGAATTAACCAGTAACATGCGTGAAGCTTCATCCTGTGATTAGATTTTAAAAGTAACAAAGGAAACACGGTTCTGCAAATATAGCCTACAAAAATTACTTATTTTATTTATTAATTAATTAAGAACTTACTCACCCTTTCTGTGCAAACTCGGACAACGTTCGATAATTCTTGCACGACAAGATCCACGCACTTGAGACTGGGTTCCTTTAGTCGGGCGATTTGCTTCTTTACTATCGCTTCGAAGGCCATGTCCGGAGTGAACAGACCCACCTAAAAGAAAACAAAAAAAAAAGATAAGAATAGAAATATACCGTAAAATTCATTAGTGGAACATTTCAAAAATCAGTTAGGGTAACATGCGCCAAGAGAAAATTTTGTCTACAAGTTTACTCGTAATTTCTATGTAAATCTCTATAGGGATTCACGAATACTTAACTCAAAACACCTAACACAAACTTTTGTGTAGACAAAAGTTTTTCGCACATGTTAGCCCTACAGGTGTTTTGAGTTAAGTAAGCAAAATGGTTGGAAATTGAATAATCTTTCCGAAGCACTAACGGTACAAGTCAAATTTTGGTTCAAATTGACAGGAAACCACATAATCAGCTAGAGAAATATTGATTTTAGCTGTCAACTCAAAACTTTGACTCTTAATTACTTGAAACTGTATATTTTGAATTGTACCATTAATGAATTTAACCGACGATAAAATGCATATTTTATTATCAGGCTTCTTTGCAGCCGATTAGACATATTTGAGACAGTGTCCTTCCGGTTTATGGTTCACAGTGTCTGATTGGTCGGTTTTCCTCCAATGTAAGTATAAATTCTTTGTCCCCCTCTCCACCTATTTGTTCACCCGGCGATGGCTGCAGCTAGCTCGAGATGAGAACAATTCTCATTGGCTTTTTTATTTTTAGGGTTCCGAAGAAAAATGGAACCACCATTCGGAGTCACCATTTTTGTTTTTTCATATGATTGTAATGTTTATATTAATTTTATAGTCTTAAGTACTCTGTAAGTGAGCAAATTGTTCTTTGAGAATAAATTCTTTAAAGCTAATCCCTATAGCCTCACTCGTTTGTCCGTCTGTCTGTCCGTGTAACAAGACCCTTTTTCTCGGAAACGGCTTGAGATTAGACGTGTGGAAAAATTTCACTCACTCTGATACCATGGATGTTTCGAATAGCGAACGCGATCTCCCTGCGCAGTTCCTTCTCGTCGAATTCCATCTTCACGATTTCGAAGGGGAACCTCTCGTGGAACAGTCTGTTGATTTTCGCGCCTCCCGAAAGCTCGTTGGTGTTGATCTGCGCTGACCCCGAACCCTCGATGGTCCTTTCGAAGTCTGTTTGTAGAGTTTGGATCATCCTATCGGAAATATGATTGCCATTGTTAAACATGATATCCACAAACTGAGAAGACCGTACTCACGTACCGATTAGTCCTGATTCTGTAACTCAGTGCCTATCAAAAAATGAAAGCCACTGACATTTATTTTTTATCCATTGAAGGTTTACTATGAAATAGTAAATGACATTTCTCTTCAAACCTTCAATGGTATAAAATGGTAATGATAAAAAATGCCTTTCGTCGTTGATAGGCGCTGAGTCACAGAATCAGCCCCCTGGTCTGGATGTAATCGATGCATTAATCGGGAGGCCGGAGATTGCAACTTTATTTTCTGTCAAAAGTAAAAAAACAAAGTAACTTAAAAACGACGTTATCTGAGATTTTGCGACTTTATAAGTCGCACGTTTAGTGTTAAAGTGACTGAATTAAAAAAAAACTGATATAAAATCATCAAAAACGTTTGCTTTTAGGACTTCAGCTGTTTATTTCGACAAATGTCAGAAGATGTTAGTTGTAGCGTTTAAGCTTTTTATACTTGACTGCGCTCTCACTTGCTGGTAAGTGAAGATGCAGCCTATGATGGTGCGCGCTTGCCTAGAAAATGCTTAAATACCACATTATATGTAGTTAGTTGCAAAAACGGAAGCGGGAAGCATTCCAAATCTTTGCAGTGCGTATTAGAAACGAGCAAGCAAAGCGCTTGGTGCGGGTTTTCATTTAAAAGTCATTTAATTTAACAAAAAAATTATTCGTTTTCTGTAATTTGCCAAAAAACCGTTTTTTTAAAATTCGATCACTTTAATACTAAGCGCGCGATGATTCAAAAGGAGCCAAAGAAGCAAGTATGGAAGGACTCACTGTAGCATAGCCTTGGTCTTGATAGAAGGGTCGTCGGGTCTAAAGTGCTTGTACTGGTCCACATCCTTCTCGAGCGTCAGCAGCTGCTTCTGCAGCTTATCCCGCAAGCCGGGCAGCGTGTCGCGGATGTGGTTGGTCAGCTGCTGGTTCAGTACGCGCTGCAAGTACGGAGTGCCGAGCCGGTCCGCGAGGTGTCGGTACGAGGGATGACTGGAAAAAGTCATTTTTTTTCAGTTTTCAGTAAAAAAAAGGAATGTAAGCCATACTGTGTACGTGATATGCTTATGTATCGTTTTATGTCTTCAATACTGAGTAAATTATTTTTAGTTGGATTGATTTCTCAAGGTGTTGACTGTTGGTGTGTTGAAACCGCACCGGGAAGCGCAATGTTAACAGGCAAGATAGACCGACAATATTAGACGAGTTGAAGGCGGCGTAAGACCGGGACTTGTGGAAGTCTATGCAAGAGACCTATGTCCAGCAGTGGAAGTCTATCGGATTACACAGAAAGAGTTCATTTGTATTTAAGTACGCCCATTTCAAATTCGGGCGAAAGACTATAACAATATTTGATTGGAATACCTTGTAGTACTATTTCATGCCAACATTCCCACCAACTCCGAAGCTTCTTTGAGATTCTTTCAAACCAACCAAATAGCCAACCGCCAAAAATATTATCTATTTTTGGCGGTTGGCTGCATTGCAGGAGCAGAGCAAGATGGTTCGTCAAATAAATAAAATTAAAACAAAATACAAGAGCTTCTGAAAGAAATATCTTCCTTAGAGACAAATGGTCCTTGTGCACATCCTTTGTATTATATTTATATTTAATTTAAATTCTGATACGAAATAAAAGACGTACCTAAGAAAGAACTTCCGTTCCGCAGCCATCGCGGCCTGAATGTCCTTCCGGCCTTCGATGTCCTTCTGCGATCGGTTCACGACGCCGATGTACCCGCGCCTCAGGGGCAGCAGCTTGTTCTCGAGGATGTCTCGAGCGTCGGTGCCTTCGTCCATGAGATCCAGCTTTGTGATAACACCGATGGTGCGCAGACCTACAAATTAATCAAATTTTTGACGACCTCCCTGGCGCAGTGGCGAGCGCTGTGGTTTCATGACTGGGAGGTCTCGGGTTCGATTCCCGGCGGGGGCGATTTGGAAATTAAAAGATTGCAGGTTCGATCCCCACCTGTTGCACTATTGTCATATCCACTCCTAAAACAAGCTTTTCGCTTAATTGGAGGGGAGGGGAGAATATTACTTAAGTTCAGCTTTGCTTATATTCTTTTTAAAAAAATAATAAAATAAAATATAAAAAACTGAGATCAAACGAACTTTGGATTTACACCTTACTAAAGTATCATCGTCGCCTGTAGGGCTAACATGCGCGCCACGAGAAAATTTTGTCTACACTTTACTCGTGAATCTCTGTAGTTTCACATAGAGATTACGAGTAAACGTGTAGACAAAATTTTCTCGTGGCGCGCATGTTAGCCCTACAGGTATCCCACAACGAAACAAATACATAATTGATTTTGTGCATCTGATGAAATTTTTAAAATTCATGTTAATTTTATTTATTTATTCATTTTTTATTTCTTAATAATTTAATTTTTATAGTCATTTATTAAGTAACACGTGGATCCTATCTAAATAGGTACATCATCACAAAATAAATGGAACATAAGATGTATCTACGTGAATGTTGAAGAAACCATATAAGCGAGGAATTAATCCATTTGCATGCCATGATCATTGCTATCCAACCCTAGTAATATTATGACGTATCCTATATACTATCTCATTAGTTAGTTATATATCTACCGCTCAATTTGGTTTCTTCCTATTTTAAGGAATCTATCAGAGTGTGCTCTTTATGAAATTAATATTATACATTTGAAAATTTTATAAAAAAGCGTCATAACAATTCATGAGATGGTAATAACTGTAAACTGTACAAAACATAATAATTATGTATTATATATTGTAATTTTTTTTTTTATGAAAAGCCCCACAGTGTCTCGCTATTTCATCTCAGTTATAATGGTATCCCAAACCAGTGGTAGATTCACTAGTCGATTCAAAAGCACTTAGTAAAATGCTTGTATCTTATTTAAGGGAAGGATTTCATATCAGTTAACCGAAAGAAACCGAAGAAAGAATTGCTAAGGTGTGGCCCTTTAAGCATCCGTGTTTCCTGCCACCTATACCTTAACTGAGTACCTTAAAGGCAGACAAGGGTGAATGGACAATGGACATCTTCTAGGCAAGCGCACCCCAACCTCAACTTCACCAGGGCTTTCCATTGTAAAATCTCGTCAAGCACAAGCCTATCTCTCAATAAAAAAAGTTAAACGTCGGTTGATTCGTTTTCATACCTTGCGGGTCCACTTCTTTGGCAAGTTTGAGGGCATCGCTGTTCGCCAAGTCGGTGTTGGCCGGGGTCACAGCGAGGATGAGGCATGACTCGCGTCGGATGAACTGGAAGATCATGCCTTTGATCTGTTGCTCGATGTCTACCGGCTGGTCGCCGATGGGCACCTTGGTCAGACCCGGCAAGTCGATGAGTGTCAGGTTCAGTACTGCAAATGAGGATCCCCAATCAGTAGGTACTATATACCAGTAGTTCTTAGTACAGTTAAGTTGTTGTCAGTCAGTTTTTCGTTGTAGCATGGTGCGGGTGATAGCTCAATAGACCGTAAGTTATTTTGTACCGTATTGCTGTAATCATAAGGTCCAAATTCACAACATTAAAATGTGGAGATTTTTTTTTTTTTTCGGAAAATCAGTTTCCGTTATTGCAATTTCAGGTTGGGCTACGTGAATTGTGATTTTTTTTTTTTTTGATAGAACTGTATAAATCTCTAGCTTCTTTTAATAACAGAAATATATTGGATTTTGCATAGAAAAATAAAAACTTATCATTAGGACAATAGGTATAACAATATAAGTTAGGATTATGACACAAGGGTAAAACATTTTCACGGGCCAGCCACTGAAAAAAAAAAATTACATCGCAGAGACGAACCTAGGCATAGACAATAGACACAGTATTCTCTATCCCTTTTTAAAAAACCTATACCTATTCACGCGGACGAAATCGTGTCCATCAACGAATACCTAATACGTACCACATTCGCACAAAAATGTTGACCTGGATGGCAGAGGCCAATTAAACGAGACAAGGCCGAAGAAGTATGATAACTAATTGATATCCCCACGACATATATGTAGCCATATTCCGAACATTTTTACACCTTAAACAGGATATCATAGTGTTGGCAAACCCCCCCCAACTTCAGTCAAACTTGAACTAATTTTTAAAACTCTTTCTTTATTGGAAAGCGCGTATGATCAGGTAAGTTTTGTCCAATTTGAATGAAGATCTAATAAATATTGCTAGAGATAGAGGAAACAACTTCTCACTGATAGCAGCAAGTCAATTTTCACAATATTTAACGACCTTAATACTTTTAAGAATTTACCTACTTTTAAGAATATTTATAAAAAAAAACCTAAATCAACGCGGACGAAGCATCAGGCATCAGCTAGTTTATGATAATTGGCAGCCAGTATTCGTAATTTCTGAAAATGTTTTGTATTTATCTTTAAGTAATGAGTAGACACAAATGATTGTTTCGGCTGAGTCATAGGAAAACGACCGCTACGTATTGTTTCCAAAACTTTACCTTGACTCAACTCACTGAAATGAATGGCGGTCAATGAAAAAATCGGCCAAGTGCGAGTTGGACTCGCACGTGAAGGGTTCCGTACAGCTATTATTAAGATCAAGCAAAGCAAACACGTTTCGAGTAATAGAGCCCCCTTTAATTTTTTTTTTATTCTTATTATTTAATAAGGGACTTTTAAAGGTGACCTTTATGTCAGCCCCATCGGTACACACAAAATATTACAATTAACTACATATATATAAAAACAACTACTATATATCTATACCAATTATTTTTATTGTGTTGTTATAGCGGCAATAGAAATACACATTCTGTGAAAATTTCAATTGTCTACCTAATACGGATCATGGGATACAGCCCGCTGACAGACAAACGGACGGACGCACAGACAACGGAGGCCTAGAACTGGAGTCCCGATTGTTATCCTTCGGGTACGGAACCCCAAAAACCTACGTCTTTTGACCAAATGACAAAAGTGCGTGACATTAGAATGGATTCACGACAAAAAGTTCCTATTGGGTTTTATAAAACTACTTTTAGTAGCATGGAATCTATTCAAATAAATACTGCCGAAGATTATTTGGAAGATTCCAATCACACGTTTTTAAAACATTATTTCTAAACTAGCCTTTGCCCGCGGCTTCGCTCACGTTAAGTTCAATTTTTCAAGCTCCTATTTTACCCCCTTAGGGGTCTAATTTTCAAAAATTCTATCTTAGCGGATGCCAAGGTCATAATAGCTATCTGTATGCCCAATTTCAGCTCGATCCGTCCAGCGTTTTGAGCTGTGCGTTGATAGATCAGTCAGTAAGTCTTTGTCTTTTATATATTTAGAAAACAAAATACTACCTACTTTACCCGATTAGATAATATGCAATACTAAAACTAAATTACCATTTTTGCATTTACGAGTGGACCTAATTAAATATGTTATCAATATCAGTCATTGTCCCTACGCACATTTGTACAAACCTACAATTTTTACGATAAAGCGCACCATAATTTATTTATCTCCAGTACATTAAGTAGAACAGAATGGTCATCTTTTTGGATCTCTTACAAACAAAATCTATTGTGTGGAAGCTAAAGGTACGAGTTCGTAGCCGACCGCAAACAGCAGCAACTACTGGTTTCTATGTATTTCTATGCAGACGACGTCGCTAGCTACGAAACGTAGCCGACAAAAGTAGCCGTAAGAAAGCCAATTTCCTAAAAATAGCAATAATTTTCTAGATATACGACATATGTACATAATAAAAAGAATTCACACACGAGCAAACATTGCAAACGTTGATAAGATAGTGAAATATTTACATCCCCGTATTAAAAAGGTTTATTATGTTACAGTTCAAGGTAAGGAATTATCACCAACGATCCTTTAGAATCGAATTTCAGAATCTCTAGAACGTTGAACTAAAGCTTATGGCATCTACGCAAAGCGCCATATAGTCTAATCAAAAAAGTTTCAGTGAAATATTATTACAGTTGTCACTTATGAAAAAAAAGCAAAACTTTATTTTCGTTAAAACTTTTTTAAACCATATGTAACACTTGTTTTTGCATATGGTTTTTAAAACCATATTGCGGCATTGTGAGAGGTTTACACACTAGCGCAAACGAACTAACAAAAATATGTTCCCAATGGTGGGTGAGAACTAATTTTCCACGGGAACTGACGATCGACAGCTTATCTACTACATTATTGATCGAAGACATAGAGACAACAAATGACGTACAATGACGTAGTTGTATAGAAAGCGGAGTTCATTCAAGTCACACACAAACGGCTTATGTATAGCATAACAAATAATAATAATAATATTAATCATTCACAATCTCATTACCGCTGACAGTTAAGTTGGCAAGGTTTGTTAATACAAATGGAAAATCTACGTAGACGAAACATGTATTTTGCGGCCTTTAAGGTTCTTACTAAAACTCCGTTACTAATACGTGAAACACGCAAATAGGGTTTACTATGCGCATCGCTGATTTTGTTAAATAATATCGGTAAGATTATTTATCGGTAAGTATTCGTAGTAAATGTAACCACCGATAGACGTCCACAACTGGAATTAACCACAAAGCAATCTGAAGGAGATTGCTTTGTGGTTAATTCCAGTTCTTCCATCTTGCAATTGAGGGAGAGTAAGGGATTGTATTAGGAGTATAGGGGCTACCTAACGTAAAGAGACGGCTATTAGGGGATGATTTTTTTGAACATAAAGAGACTCCTACTTAGGGGATGATTTTTTTGAAGTGTAGGAGGGCCTAATTGACCGTATCCAAATAAATAAATCAGATAAATAGATTTTCCATTCTACATAAAAACTAACAAAAATCGTAGAAGTTTTAAATTAGTCGCTCTGACAGATTTCAAGGATTTTTAAAACATAAACTAAACAAATCAGTAGCCTAAGCACGATCATTTTAACTTTCGAATAGTAAAGGTAAAGTTAACGCCAGCAAGATGTATGAAAATGACAGGAGGCCTCTTGTCATTTTCATACAAACTTTCTTGCTGGCGTTAGCTTTACTATTCGAAAGTTAAAATGCTTAGGCTACAGATTACCAGATTTATTCCTCGGCTAAACGCTATTCGACGATGGCAAAAATGGCTAACCTAACCAGCTCGCTCAGTCTTGGAACTTCTTCGATCGCAACGGCCAATTTTCTGGAAACATCTCGTCGCTGAACCATATCAGTTCATATTATTAAAAAAATATACCGGCCGAATTGATAACCTCCTCCTTTTTGGAAGTCGGTTAAAAAGAGCACTACTTTGTGCGTTATCAGAGTCGTAACAATAATAATAATCGAACGCTTATTCTTATCAATGAGAACATCAAGTACGTATAGTCGTATATGTATCACGATGCTCTACAATATATCTATTATCTATAACATTTAGAAGTTAATCAACGCTGACTCATTGGATATCTCCACGATCCCGTCATAATATACGCGTCAACACCACATACTTATTATCAAATTTGCGCTTAAACACGATCTCCCTGATATTTAGATGATGCATGCGCGGTAATGACATCGAAGAGGTCAAAGTATGACGCATCTATACTATAATATCATATTGTACAAAATCATCTAGCGATCTTGTTCCATTTGCCACAGTATTAGATACATCCCGCAAAAGTTTATATTATGTAGGCAAAATCTTATCCCGGAAAATCAATGAATTCCCATGGAATTTTTTCGCAGGAAGCATTTAACGCGGTACGCTGTGCCATGCCACAAAGCAGGTAAGATTTTTTAATTCAGTAGTTGTACCGTAAGACAAACAGCAACACTTTCGCCTTTATAATAAAATTAATATGGCTAAGTGGTACTTACTACTGGTAGTAAGACTAATAACACGGGTAAGGAATGCTAGTATGGCTTATAGGCGCGCCATATCTGCGCATACAGTAACACAGAGAAAGTATAGAACTATCAGGCTCCGTCAGTATATAAAGTTGCAGAGAATTTAAGATAACATAATATAGTTGAGCTGAATAAATAAAATACGCGCTTACGCATCCAGTACACAACGTTTTTTTATCCGGCAATTAATAATGGCTATTTGCTCTTGTGATTTCTCAACATCCGTTTAATTTCCAGGAAATTTGAAAGATGCCTTCTTGAGTTTACAAGTAACTAATTATAGAGCATTCAATTACGAACATTCAATTACGATTAAATGCGTGATAAACTGGTCGTATGCCATAGCGCTCGATACACATTCGGTGTATGTGTGGTTCTCCATATAATACTCTTCCCCTATCGACGTCCAGACCATCTCGTACAAGTTATTGTACGCCGGGAATTTGGAACGCAGTAGCTTTGTAAATAGAATATTCCTGACCTAGTAGCCATCCCATTTTGTATGGAGATTTCATACAAAAGAACTGCATAATGTATTCTTTTGTATTCACATATTTATAGTACAGGCACTTTACCTGCACCTACAAGGACAACCTTATAGGAAACGGTTATCGTAATTTCCTATATTCTACGGAAGCTGCTAGTACGTTTAACCTTGAATGTTTCGCACTATCCTAGGTCGCACTCAATGGGAACACACGTTTTCGTACGAATTCGATCGTGAGAACTCGTACGAATAGGTACGAATACGACCGATCCCAGTCCTTCAAGTTCTATGACAGTGGATAACAGTTAATCGTGCGTATATGCGCGTATAGTTCCGACCGTTGAAATACAAAATGTATCTACATCGATTTTAATGTTTGTGAATAAAATAAAAATGATTACATGACCATCAATGCATAATGTAACAACCCCAATATTCGGAAGGGTGTATTTCACGCTGTAAGAATCGTAGATTCTCTTTGTTGTAGTTACATATACTTAATTAATTAAAACAAACTTACCATTTGGCGAGTAAACACGCAAGTTGATAGGCACCGGGGAAATGCCCTTGTTGGAACCCGTGATGCGATCCGTCTCCGCTTCGATTTCGGTGCGTACTTCGGTGAAGTCCGTGAACTTCTTCCCCTTGCAGTGGAGGAATTCCGCATATTCTATAGTATAAGAATACAACTTTAATGTCTTCCCAAAAAAAGGTGAGAAACTTCTCACCCATATCGGTCGTTATACCATCCAGAACTCCACGGAACGGTATAACGACCGATAAAGACGCAGATAGATTCATTTCAAAATTCGGACAGTGACGACAGAGCTGCGCCAGTCGCAAATTTCTCGTCCAGTGTAGTGCGACTTAAATCCTGCTCACAAGCACACTTCTTTATCAATCGATAGACGTCTACTGCTGAACAAAGCTCTTGCATGGACTTCCACAGATCTCGGTTTTGTGAACTTCTAGAAGTAATGACTAATAAAGAATATACTATGGAGCACTTCAAAATGCACATTCAAACTGCAGTCGCGTCGTTGCCGTCACGCGTTGTATCTTAAAAATAGTTAGCGATTGTGTACGATATCTTGATAAAAAACCAGCTTTCGTAGGTATAGAAATGGCTTAAATACGCCCTTTGCAAAGCCCGGTATCGAGCTATCATAAAGTATCAACGTCCCGAGTAAGGTGACGCCCACGTTTTGAATACTTTGCAATAGAATGTTTGAGAGATTGATCTAATCCAATAAGCTTGGTTTATCTTTGATGACACTAAGTGCAATTTTGCTTGCTAGCCTGATGATGTCAAAGAGCAAAAGCCCTGCCTAAATTAGTTCTGAGTAGGGATTCCTGCTATGAATTAGGTTTTGCAAGTTAAAGAACCTTCAATAAAAAGATTCTTAGAGAGATTATGCAATTGAGCATTAAAACTGAAATCTATAGACCGCACTCTCGCCGCAATCCACTCAGACAGAGTTAATACAAGACAGATTAATGTCAGAGCATATTTGTGACTCGTTTCAACCTCTATCTTGAGTTTGAGCTGAGTCAGAGCATACTCTATAGATCTCACACATAAGATTAACTTGAGTTTAGAGATGACGCCAATGATGAGTCATCTAAGGCTTATCTTGCTCTTTTGGTTTTTCATAAATCTGTTTAGTTTGTCCATGAAATTTACATTACTGTCTTATTAAAACAATTCATTTCATTAAGATTGGGTTCCGTTAGAACCACTAAATCACATGACAGTCATTGAATCAGCATCAATAAATGGTCATGCACATAATATTACTCAAAATAATATTCTACACGATACAAATATTACAAACTAGCTGATTCCCGCAACTTCGTCTGCATGGATTAAGTTTTTAGAGTCCCACTCCTTGATTTTCCATGGTCAAAACCCTATATCATTTTCTAGGTCCTCAACTAAACTCATGCAAATATTGTGTTGATCCACTGTTCCATTGCTTAACACGTTTGTGGACAGTATCACCTCAATGGTTGATCATGTTATGCCACTACAAAATTTCATACATTGCCTAGAGGAGTTGTGTCACATCGCAAAAAGTAATAAATGATGTGATGTGACAGTACAGGTGGCGAATACGTGTAAGGCGTTCTTGGTCTTGACTAGATTCAGACGAAGAAGCATTGTCGAACAAGGCTTGAAGCTTTTTTTGACGCTCTTCTATTTTATACAAGAAAAAAATTTGACATCGACAGGCATACTGTCGTATTAATTTTTACAGTTATGACGCCCAGAGGTGTACTGTCCATGAACGTGTTAAGGATCGAAGGAGAAACCAACAAACTAACACTTTCGCATTTAAAATATTAGTAACGATAACCAGTAATTATAAATAACTGTAATAAAGGAAGGGAGTAATTAATCCCAAACAGCAATTAGATGTTTTAACATTCAAATTGTTAATGAAGGTTAACAGATAAGTTGGTCATGGACACATACTATTTTAGCAATTTTTCTCAAATTTTTAGCATATTTGATATTGTTTCTAGTTCATACAATGGCCATTTTATTGAATTGAATATTGTTTGTATTTTATTTAAATCAAAATATTTTACAAATAAACAAAATGTCATTTTTATAGATTACAATTTGAAGCTTTTAGATAAAAGTATTAAATTACCTGCATTTCCGTTAATAAGTTGCAGAATGAGGGGGCGCCGAGTTACAATACCCGAACCACGAGGCAAAAAATCCCTGAAACAAAATATTTACCAATATAGTATGTAGATATATTCTTAGTTACTATCTTATAACTATAAATTCAATCACATTAGTTCCACCAAAAAGAACTGAGACGTGGAATAATTGTAATATTACATGTCACATAGTTTTTATGAGAGTTTTGTCAGTATCAACACTGTAAATTGTACAGCATGTTTACAATACTCATACTTTTAAAAAATATTTTATTATACTTTATAATATTAATTCTTACAATAATTATTACTATAATAATTGCTTTATAGTCCTTCATCAACTAATTCACACACTATGACTCATTCAACAATATAGGCAATAGGATAGGATATGAAACTAATTTTATAAAGCAACCAATGAATGTGTGACTGCCATGTAATTATTTTCTGATACTGGTACTGATAATTAAATTTTTGATGGTTATTGTGATGAACAAAACTTTCAAGCATAGTACATAAGTTTTTAATAATTTTCTACTAAACTAACTAATCTAATCCCTTGTTGTAATAAAAAAAAAAAACTTGCTTACTGTACTAAAGCAACAATTCTTACTAAAAACTGGCTTATCAACACATCAACTGCTAGTGTTTAATTATATATCACTCATTAAACTATTTAATGAGTGTTTTATGAAATGAAATAAAATGTTAAAGACTGGTAGGCTCTCATCAACAAAATGAGTTAGTAATAATCTAGTGAGACTGTTTAGATTATATATATTTATACTGTCTGTAAACTGGTGTAATGTTAAACTGCATAAGTAAAAGAACTAAGTCTTTGTGTTCAAGTTTTTCACATCAGGGTCCCATATACTAGCAATTCAAAGGTTGTGAACTAAAACCTATCTGAATACAAAACTATTTGAATTTAAGGAACAGCTTGGTAAATCTAACCTATTCTCATGAATTTGTTATTTCAAGTTATCCTTAGGATCATAATATAAATTGAATATAGCCCTACAAGCACTAGATAGACGGGCAAAGACAAAGGGCCTGCACGATTTTCAGAAAATAGTGAGATAATATAATTTAGCAAGAAGTAATGTTCAGCTGTAAACAACGGATTAACAACAAAGGCGTTTCTTGAACATACACCTGAAAGCGTTACTTTTGATGCATTATCGTACTTATTCTGGTCAAAACGCTCACCTGCCGACAAAATTCTCTAGCACAGAACTTTTTCCTGCGGATTGACCACCCACAACAGCAATTTGTGGAAGATCTAAGGACATGTGCACGCCCATTTGAACAAATGCATCTTGCAATTTGTTCACTATGGGTATTAATTGTTGCATTCCGAAATTTCCAGCCATTTTTACTAATATACATCAATTTTCACACCACAAAATCACTGATTACTTGCTCATACTTCACATCATCGATAAACTAATTTATTTTTCAATATGGTGGTTGGTGGGTGGTTATGGTAACGCTACGTTCCGTTTTTTCATGTGTCAAACTGATAACAACACTGCGCGACGGTTGACAGTCGATGGCGGGCTCAGCTTCTCAAAGTTCTACGTTAAGTTATCTACCTATACCGTGCACGGCTCAGATCAAATCAGGATCAAATAGACGGTGTAGATTATGCCTATTAAGGCCTCATCACACAGTCGTTTTTTTTTGTTAACATTTAATTCATAATGATTTCATCCACAAATCATATATGTATAACGTGTATATTTGTAGTACTGTAAAATATATAAATAAAAACATATCGTTTAAAGATTTACACGATCAATACTGCGTGACATGCGCACTAAATATAGGGCACTTATACGTTACTATTATGACACAAGATACTACAATTGCTTAAGTTTATGAGATTAATCTCCAAATAGGTGTATGTTAATAAATGTAAAAAATATTTATTATTAAAACGCGAAAACTTATACTATCATTCTTCAGCTTGTTTTGCCATTTTGGTAATCACCTAATAAATTTTAAAAATAAGTATTATTAAGAAACGTCCAACGCTGACATAATATATTTTAGATTATAGTATTATATGTCTATGAAAAAAAATAACATTCAAATTTTATAGTTACATTTTAACTCTACTTGAATAGAATGGAAAATAGACATCTAAGTAAATGCCAAAAAAAAAAATACAATCTTTAGAGTGAATTTTTTTATCAAATTTCAGCAATATCAAGGGTCAAGGCTTACCTGCCTACGAAGTTTTCTAACACTGAACTCTTTCCGGCTGATTGCCCACCCACGACAGCTATTTGAGGTAGGTCCAGCTGCATATGTACTCCCAATTGTGTGAAAGCATCTTGAAGCTTATTCACAATTGGTATCAATTGCTCCATTCCCATATTCCCGGCCATGGCTGCCGGTTTCTTCTGATACTCCTCGTTTTATGAAGTTCGTCTTCGCTGTTCGTCGCCTACTGATTTTCTTTCATCAATATGGTATGGGTTTGAAATGCGCATGTCAAGAGTAAGGAGCTGTGATATATATTTCTGTCTCAAGTTTAGATAATATTGAATATTTTTAATAGGTATCGTTATAGTGATAAATAGTGAACTACCCTTTTTGATTTGATTGTATGATAGGGAAAATTAGAATAAATGAATATCTACTTAATGAACGTTGTGCGATAAGCCATACGCATAACATCTTACCTGTATAACATAATTTTATTATGAAAAGTTGATAAAATATGATATTCAGAAGAGTACTAATATACATATTATATAACCAAGCGATAGTAAGTAATATTCAACTCTGTTCATTATTTCAACTTCTGACTCTGTTCAACCTGAAACAATTGAGATTCATATTAAATTTTGATAAAATCTATAGTAGGGATATAGATCGATTCTGCCATTGAGCGAAATAAATAGGTATATGTAATTCAGATTAAATGTATTATTATGTTTAGTAAAACTTTCATGAGGAGTATGAGTAATCCCACAAAAAAAGGTTTATCAGTCCTTACAAGGCACCATTAAAGTTGGAATTCATTTATCGATATATTTGCATTATGCATTTTATTGCATATACATTTTACCGGTAATCTTTGTTGTCATAAATTGGAAAATACCATTATTTTTTCCTTAGTAGTTAAAATAAACTTAAAATATCTTTAAATTATATAAATTTAGATAGTATCGTAAATAATGCCCGAGCATAGAAAATAAGCATTACTAGGCAGAAGATATTAACGGTAAAAATATCTTCACAATTAACGTGATTTATTTTGATAATTAGTAGGTATCCTTAAAAGTCGTTAAAGTTCCTGGCTATAATTTGTAAGTCGATTCGACTTGTCGACTTTTGTAGTCCATCGTGTAAAAGAAGCTTAATAAAAATAATAATTTTGAACGCATCAATAATTAAGCTTTCAAGTTTTCCTGCAGAGGTCGCTGTGTCGCGTCTTTGTGACGTCACGCTATTGAATTGATTGTGAAAACGAAAAGGAGATCGTCTTTTGGAGACGCCATCTTAAAATAAAGTGATATAAGTTTTGGAAGTGTAGAACTGAGAAAAAATCTAAAGTAATCCTACTTATTAAATTAGCATTTGAGCTTAGATAATTTTTATATATTAATACCTAACGTAACGGACCAAGGTACTTGTCTATTTTGCTTTTGTTATTTCTGTAAGGGCAGAAATTTACTTTGTTATTTACCGTTTCTTAGCTTGTATTTTGTTAGTACCGTTATTTCGTAGTTCATAGATTTCTCCAAATGTGAAGAGTTAACAGTTAGGAGTGCAATTATTTCTACAAATAAAATTGGGAGTCATCGATCCAGCGTCCGTTCTGCCTACGGATGTAACACGTCAATATAATACTTCTGAGGGTTGGGCTCCAATTTATTCCAGTACCAGTGATGTGAAAGTGTTTTACCGCAGTGTACTGTGAGATCAAGTTTAAAGTGTCTTACGCTACTGTGAATTACACTGTAGATGTTGAAATAGTGCAGTGAAATTAAATAGTTTGCGAAAAGTCATTAGTTTGAAGGACGGTTCTTTGTGACTATCAATTTTGTTTTATTCGGTGGACTTAGTGTGTATAGTGTCGGTTGTACTGGTTGCAGTTTTTGGTCGGTGCGAGGGTGACCTCCTGATGGTGTGTACATCGCAGCATGTCTGCACTCTCGACGCCGGGCGGCGGAGGCACTACGGCGCAGAGCAAGCCGACGTCCGGCAAGCAGAAGTATCAGAAATTGGATATCAATAGTCTGTACTGCGCCAACAGGGTAAGTCCACAAAGTAGCACATGTATGCTTACAACTGGTTCTAATCTATCAGATCTTATTGCACAAGTTTTAATTTGTAAAAGTCAACATCAGGCACACAAAGTGTGCCTGGTGTTAAACCTAAACCTATACTTTAAAAATTGTTAATTTTAAACCTATACTTTAAAAATGTTATTAATATTGTTAAAATGATTCGAAACAGTGATTCTCATACTTTGTAGCTTACTATAAGTCTCTGCACTAAGAGTCTGACCTTCACTATTTTATAAAGGCCTGCAGTCTATAAAAGTTGAGTTAATCATTGACATTACTCACTTCCTTGTTAGAAAAAACTAATATCATTAAATTCAAACCCATTTGTTACTTAAATCCAAAAGAATATGCTAGTCTTTGTTTGACATAGGGAGTGTCAATGACCTTAAATACATTTAATGTTTTCTAGACTTATTGATTTTAGAGAGTGAAGATAACAATCTATTCTTCTATTAATTAAAAAAATTAATACAGCACATCTTTATTTGTAATGTGTTTATAATTAATTATAAGTTGCCATTAAAGAATTTAATACATACTTTAAACTTTGCAGAAGTGATTTTTACCCTTGAAACAAAACAATAACAAAATTAATTACTCTATTAAAATAACAATAAATATTAATGGGGTATTGTTATTGTTGTTAGTATATTTTTTTAATTGCACTACTGCAATCTCTTCAATGGATTGCTAACTTTATTTGATTATTAATTTATTAAAGAGAATATTGCATTAGCTGTGTAATGACATTATTGCACATGTTTGCTATTTCTTTTTTTTTTTTTTTGATTCTTGAAAACTGGCAGTAATTTCACAGTAAAAAGAATATTTATCTTGTCATAAACTGCACTGATAATATAATACATACTATATGCATTAAAGAAATGAATAGCCTGAAGTTATAGGAACCTTCTTTGTGACTTTTTTTTAATTACTGTTTTAACATTTTCAGAACGAAAGCTCTGAACCATCCTTGGCAAAATCTCAACTCAGCCGTAAACATGGAATGCAAAGTCTTGGAAAGGTCCCTTCAGCTAGACGCCCACCAGCCAATCTTCCTTCTTTAAGAACTGAAACTGGTCAAGATCCTAACTCAAAGTAAGTTAGGTTTTTATTCATTCAGTGACAACCACTAGTCAATAACAAATTCTGTAATTGGATTGTGTTGTTGACAAGTGGACACCGTGCAATTAATGCTGGCAGACGACTGATTGACAGGATCAATCCTGTAATGGTCTCAATCTGTCATCTCTTTTGTGTGTTTGTTTGTCCTTCAATCAATCAATGTAATTTTGTATGGGTGTGGTTGGGAACTTTGTCTAAAAACGGAGTGGAAAGCTACAACCGCAGTGGCTACGATATCGCATAAACCTGTCGTAATTTTTGAAATAAAACGGCTGTACAAGCTTTTATATCATATAAATTCTGTAATGACGTTACAAGTTGAAGTTCTTTTTAGCGCATTTAAATAAAAGCTTCTTTTAAAAAAAAATTTTACTTTTAATTTATATTTCATTTATTGATTATGTTCAATTTTTTGTTTTCAGTTCTGTTTCTACTGTAACTACAACTGTGTCTACTCCAGCAACATGCACCTCTCAGACAATAGTAAGTTTAAATCTCAATGTATTGCTCATTTGCAACAACCCTTGTTTTTTAGTGTTGGAAAATTTATACTTTTTGCTATGAAAACAATATTATGTGAGAGAGGTTGTGACTTTATGCTCTGTCACACTCTGGTCACTGTACTGTTTCGAGACCGAAGCAGCCACAGAACATAACTCTCTAACAAGACAATTCTCTCATCGTCGAATTTGAATTATGTTACCCTTGTCGCAAATGAGCAATATTTTGTTTTGATTGGTAAATAATAAATATTTTACGATAGTGCACTCTGGCTCAAAAACTACTAGAGAAAGCTCTGACTTGTCATAACATTTCAACAATAAATAATAATATGTACTGGACTTACAGTTTATAAAGACTCATACAGTAAAGACATCTATTGTATTGTTAATGACTTCATGCTAAACTTCTAGATGGATTTTGATGAAACATCACAATGTATTTATGTAATAGCTTATATATCAGGAAACCACAAGGGCTATACTTTATCCCAGAAAATTAAAAACTGCGAGAATCAAAAACCCCTTCATCAGCATAGATAAAGTCATGAGCATTAGCTAGTACAAAATAACTATGTTATGATTTTTATTTATTTTCTAGACAACAGTATCGAACAGTGGTGTGGTTGCGGGCACAGGCTCAGCAGGATGGGTGCCCCTCCCCCCGCCTTCCTCCCCACATTTCCGCACAGAGTTTCCCTCGCTGGAGGCTGCAGCTCAACCGTCACACCGTTCTTCAGATCATTCTGTACCCCAACCACAGCTCAGACCACAAAGTGAGTATTGCATTTGCTTAACATCTTAATTTCGAAACCTAGAAGTAATGGATGAAAGCCCCTATTCACTAAGCAACCTCATTGAGGCAACCAATCCAAACAATCGCCTCTGTATTGACTCCAGTGAGCCAATCAGAGTTATGATAGACTTCGATTGGTGAAGCCCCATTTCATGCCACTGTTTATAACCGGTTTAATGAGTAACAGTGGGCTCACTGCTTCAGCCAATGTTTCATGCAACTCTGCTTAGAAAGAAATTGAGACTATAATTCAAAAAACAATAAAAATATTAACAGCTTCCTACATCATTCTGTTTTTAATTTTCCAAAAACTTTCAGTGTGACCAGTTATTATTTATTTACATCTGGTGATAATACAGTTATGCTGGTCTTTTATGTCAAACATGACACTATGATCTTATTCTATTTATACAACTTTATTGCATGAAAAAAAATATATATATATATATATATGTGTATAAGTAAAAAATATAACAGTGGAATACAAAAGGTGACCTTATCACTAATAGTGATCTCTTCCAGGCAACCTATACGAGAGATCTTACTACTAAATTACTTTAACCCCACTTATAGCGGAAGGCAGCTGGACGTGCGGTGGCACGGCCGGCGTTCGGTCGGAAGCTACAGCGTCACCCGTCGCCGCGCCCGCCTCCTCGCCTGCCTCACAGCAGACACCCGCCTACCGCGCTATTCTGCCGTCCTTCGTGCGTATGCCCTTCTAGTATGATGAGCATATTCCCTAGTGTAAAAGCTAATGATATATCTCTTGTGCAGCTGATGAAAGGTAGCAGCGGTACTGGGCTTGGCTTGGGAACATTAAGCTCACTCACACGGGATAATAGAAACAATGCCGGTAGCGGAAGCGGCAACCTTAATAATAACGCGCCGGGCCCGAGACAGGCGCAGCGAGTGCCCGCCACGCCCAGAGCCGTCGAGGTATTGACGGCGCGACCCATCTTACGCGAGGAAGAAATATCTTCGCTTGACGACATTTCTCGTGATGCGGGGTGGGCACAACACGATGATATTGATTACGAGTGAGTATGAGTATATTATTCTTAAAAATGGCTTGTTTGGATAAATATTTGAAAATATTTCAATTATGTTAATTTTCAGCCAAAAACTTGACTTTTCCGACGGTGAGTCATCAACACCTACAACGAAAGTCGGCAACAAAAACAATAACCGGAGCAGTATTGACAACGAACGTATGGATTCTAAAATTCAGGATCCCGACGAGGAGCAGCTATGGGCGGAACGCCGACAGAAGCAAAGTAATGAAGTGGCTCAAGCAGTGGCCCGCGCGCGTCAGCGCAAAGAGGAGGAACAGCGGCGGCAGATGCGAGATCCGCGAGACTCGCCGGCCGCACAGCAGAAGGACAGCCGCGACAAGGCGGAAAGAAATGACCGCGAGCGGAATGACAATCGCGAAAGAGATTTCGATGTTAGGGAAAAAGATAGAATCGATAATAGAGACAAAGATAGGTCAGAGAATAAAGACAAAGATCGCAGCGACTTTCGTGAAAGAGACGTGAGAGAAAAGGATCGGTTAGATAATAGGGAACGCGATCGTTTAGACCGTTTTGATAACAGAGACAGAGATCGCGAACGTGAAAAAGAAAGATCAATTGATAACAAGGACAGACCGCGGTCGGACAATAGGGATCGATCTGACAGCGAAAAGGATAGGGACGTGCGTGATAGGGACCGTAACGATAACAGGGATCGAAATGATAGAGATCGTTCAGATCGAGATAGATATGACAGAGAAAGAGAGCGCAACGACAGGGACGGGCGTGATAGAGGTGATCGAGCCGAAAGAGAAAGAGGTGATCGTGACCGCGATTTTAGAGACAGAGACCGTGAAAGAGATTACGTGCGTGATCGCGAACAACCAACGCCATTTTCTAAAACTTTTCAGCAAAATATACCTCCGCGTTTTATGAAACAACAACAAAACCGACAACAAGATGATCAACACAAAGCATGGTCTTTTACCGGCAAACCGCGACGCCAAGAACCTCCTCAATACAATGCTCCAAGGCACAATGCGAGCCATAATAATAATCGCCGCTCTTATTCCAGGTAAGGTTTTATTTTGCAATTATTTTTACTTGGAAAGAATTCTTATTATTTGTGTAATAATATTCAATTATCATAATGAATCGTTATTACTTACAGAGATTATTCAGATCGTGAAGATGATGTTAGAAGAGATGGACCTGGCCCTCAGTGGAGATCAGAAATGCAGGATTATGATAGACCTGGGCGAGAATTGGATAGGTCCAACTCGAAGGATTCATACAAAGATTTTAATGAGTACAAGGATAGAAGAAACGATCCTGAGAAAAAATCAATTGATGCCTCTATTGAGCATAGCAGTAGAACTGCTGCAGATAAATTAACAGAAGTTTTTGAAAGAAAAAGTATAGGACTGACTGAGCCATTTGCTTCTGTTGATTCAAATACACAACCCCAAGTTCCGGAAAGGCGAACGACACCACCGTCGCATTCACAGCGGGAATCGTTCGAAAAAGATTTTAGTAAAACATCGTGGGCTGAAGTTACACAAGAGGAACAAAGCCACTCAATTGCAGTAAAACTGCCTTCAGAAAAAGATGTTTCTTTGAAACAAGTTGAACACCAAAACAATGAGCCCATAAATAAAGAAAAACCAGACATGATAACATCTCAACAAAATTTATCTAACGTTCATGTAAATCTAAAAGCGCAAAACCAATCTAACAATTATCACAATAACCACACCATATCTAACGTTCAACCTGTTTCTCATCAACAAACTAATGTAACTAATCCACAAAATAATATTCAAATTCCAATCTCTTCTGCTAATCAATCTCAATCCTCAATGTTTACTGATTCTCACTCTATTCCTAAGTCTATTCTTAATCAATCTCCTCCAAAATCTGTTGTTTCGAGTGAACTACTATCTCATTCTCAAATACATAAGCAGCCAATTCTAGATCAGACATCTCTGGCCACAGTAAAACCAACTATTATTGTGCAAAAGTCTGAAAAAGAATTGTCAGAATCTGAATCGATTGCTTCAAAATCAAGCACTGACCCATCTGCAATATCAGGAAATAATCAAACGGATTCACATTCTGTTGAAAACATTCAAGACTCTCAAAAAAGATTTATGGATGATAAAAAGAATGAAAGGTTTAATGTTGAACATATAAATAAAATTCCAGTAAAAGAACCAGTTGAAAGGAAATCAAGTGGCTCCGGCTCTGAAAAGAAAGGTAGAGGGTATGGTAGTGGAGGTTATAATGTTTATGGTAGAGGATGGGGATCTAGAGAATCACGTGGAAGACGATCTCACAGAAGCTCGCGTTCAAATAATAGAGCCAGCGAATCTGACGGTTCCACGGATGGTAACAATCTAGAATGCAAGGAACGACGCAAAGCCCCGCGTAGTCCGCGTGGTCTCAAGAAACAAGACAGGCCTGATGACATGAATCAGGCAGCTATTGAACAAGGAGCACAAATCTCAGATGGTTTGGAAAATAGAGAACCATTTGCGCCACGCGGACAACCTTCTCGACGGGGAAGAGGGGGATTCCAAGGTTCCAACAGACCCCCAGCTCCTGCAAAGCGTTTAGCTGGATATGGACTACCTAATACAAAGAGACCTTTTAGCCAAGCTAACAGGGCCATAAAAGATCATGAAGATAATAAAGACGGTCTTCAAGATGATAAAGACGGTAAAGGCAATAAATCGCGTACTGGTTCGTCTTCCAGAAAAGGACGCGATCGTCGTACAAAAGGCATTGCTGGACCTAATAGTGGTGAGGACGAAAATTGGGAGACTACATCAGAACATTCCGAAAGTGGCGGTGCAGGTTCACACCATCGCTCTGGTGGCGGAAGACAGTCCGCACAATCTTTAAAGGGGCAAAGTAGCAGTCGTAACCAGAACTGCAATAATCGACAAAACAATAATCGTAGTCAACAGGCAGCTAAAAAGGAAGGGGAGAGAGACAAGAATAATGATATCACAGAGGCTATTAGTGATCTTAAGATATCCACTGCAAAGAAAGATGAAGAAATTGTTGATGATGGATTCCAAGAAGTTAGAAACAAGAAGAATTCTAAAGAAACTAGAGGGCCCACTAATGTAAAAGATGAAAAGCAACCTAGATCTCGTTCAAATCAAGGTGGCGGTAGGAATGGTTCTTCTACAAGAAGTTCCAATGACAAATCAATCACTCGTGGATCAGCCCCTGTATCTGGAAAACCGACTTCCCAATATGATCGCCCTCGCCAAGCTAATTTAGCTCCAAGGTTTGTTAAACAGAGACAAAAACAACAAATGGGATTGATATCCAGTTTCGGTCCTGATATTAGTGCTGCTCCGCCGCCGCCACCAGTGAACGCGTGGGACAAACCCATTTCACAGACATTGCGGGGCAACGTTGAAGAGCCCCCGGAAGTGGTTGATACTAAATCGAGCCAGTCCAGCCAGCGCAGCACTCCCGGAGATACATCCATCGAAATAAAGCCTGTTGCTACTCCATGTGCGCTGGTATCTGATAAGACAGGAGTTCTGGACGGTACGACGCCTCCAGTAGAAACCATAATATTTGAAAACACTAATTATAAAACTACGCCACCTGCTGAGGCTTTAAAACAAAAATATCAACCGAGTGCCGTAACTGCCAAGCCCCAGGGAGAAGAGGTTCAAACAGAAATGGAAGCGAGACCTTTGGCATTCAATGGGGATATGAGAGACGTTAGACCGCGACCTCGGTCAATCCAGGAACTCATGGCTGAATCTGGCAGGCCGGTATCGGAAGCGGAAGGTTCGCTCGGTCTGCAGATGTCATTTGATGCATCTCAAAAAGCAGAAGAGTCTGATATGAAACTCGATTTTGCCTTCGATTCTGATCTCGGACAACTCACTGAAGACAAATCGGCGAAAACTCTCGGTCTGCCGCGTGGCACTCACATGAGCACTTCCAACACAATTTCGGCGGCGGATCTCAATTTCAAAATCGCCAGTGTCAAGAAGGTTTGGGAAATGCCTGCAGTGGTGGAAGGCAGCGAGGAATTACAGTTCGCTGGTCTAGAAGAGACGAATACGGAGACTGGTGCACCTCCCAATGTGTGTAAAGTGAAGCCCACTCAGCAGCTGCAATCGCCGCCGCCGTCGCACTACAACCACGTGAGCTACCAGGGCGGTTACGGCGGTCTGTCCGTCCCGTCGCCTCCAGCTGTACTGTTCAACTCGACCCAGCCGATAATCAATTCTTCCCAACAACTTCAGCAGCAAGGGAGCTTGTATGGCGCCTTCTTAGATCAAACGCGTACCCAGTTTGGCGGGTTTCCTGGAACACCATATGGCGCTGGTTCGGCCACGCCTTACAATTACCAACCTCCACCAGACATGTTCCAGAGCCTTCCAAGTCAATACCGCATGGTAAGTCTTAAAAGAGTTTCGTAATTACAAGCTTTTATTTTACTCGCAATGTATGTATGTATGTTTAGGTCGAATCTTGCAAGTTCAATTAGAACAACTTTCCGGTTTCCGATTGAGCTGAAATTTTGCATGTATATGTAAATCGGATCCAGGATCTGATGATGGAGCCGGAAGGCGGCAACAGGAACTCTGTAATAAAACAATGTAACCCCATCTAGTTTGGGCTTGTTTGATTCGTCTTGACAAGTACTTTGGTCCTAGATTATATTGAGTGTCTAATGATGTAGCAATGTAAATTTTTTTAATTTAAACTTTTATATTTAAGTGTAAAATATTAAATTAATCATTGGTTAAAATCATTTCTAGGGCCCAGCGGGCAGCGGAGCTGCATTTGGACAATCGGCACAGTTAGGAAACAGTCCAAGCACTGTCCTCATTTCAAGTACTACCAACACGCATATGTCTACTGTTAAACCCTCGACTCAACAGATTGGTGCTATTGGTTAGTTAATTTCCTATTTATTATCCAAATTATTTATTTATAATATAGTGTATTGTCAGGATAGTGTGAACGAAAAATGCAGATTGACTTCACATCCACACACAGGCTCACAGTGAGTGCTCACAATCAGTGACAACTAATCCTAATGTTCAATGTATTTGAATAATACACAGTTGCCTTTTGAACCATTACGTAGGTACATCACCAAACAATGATTAGTATGGTCTTGTTTTGATACATCCGTTGTGTGTAGGAAGTAAAGGCGGCGGCGTAGGCGGAGTGGGGGTGGGGGGCGTGGGCGGCGTGAACACGTTCCAGCAGCAGTACCTGGGCTACTCGGGCCCCGAGCAGTACTCGCTGACGGGGCTGCTGCCGCGGCCGGCGCCGCCCGCCACGTCGTACTACTCGCCGTACCAGCCGCCCGCGGCGCAGGCGCCCACCTACCCGCTGCAGTTCACGCAGCCCGCGGTGCAGCAGTCCAGCGCCTTCAGCTCCCAGTTCCTCTCCACCCAGCAGCTGCACGCCGCGGCCGCTGCGGCCGTCCAGCAGATGCAGGTCAGTTGCACCCACGCCACAGAACACCAGTGGGTGCCAGCAACTTGTTGTACCATACCATACCATATCCAAAAAGATAAAAACAATAAAAAATCGAGTAGATTGAGAAATAAACTCAAATGTTTGTAACCAGCAAGACTATCTCGTCTTACTTGCATCCATAAAATACAATAGTTTGATGTTGACGTTAATATTATGATTAGTTATTTTTTTGAAACCCTCATAAGAGAATTGTAATAAAATATAATATTTTTATCGTTTATAGCAACAGTACCGCGCGCCGCCGCTCCAGACGCAGTACGCGCCGCCGCAGCCGCGCCCGCCGCCGCAGCAGCAGCTGAAGAGCCCGCTGCACGAGCATGCCAATGGCTTCGCGCCGTTGTGCGACTCTGCCTCGCCCACGCCCAAGGGGGCCTCCAAGCCGCAGAAGCCCCCGCACTCGCCGCCGCACAAGTACCACGCGCCGCCGCCGCACCAGCAGCACGTGCAGCACCCGCCGCCCGCGCACACGCCGCACCAGCACCACCAGCAGCACCAACAGCACCAGCACCAGCAGCACCAACAACATCAGCACCAACAACACCAACAGCACCAACAGGTACTCGACCGATACACGTCCACTACGTGACATAGGTCTCTTGCAAGAATCGCCACACGCATCATACGATACTTCTTTTACGCTTTGCGTTCTTTCTTTCTGCTCGGTTTCTAAGGGTTGTACTGTGATATTGAATAACCTATAACCATCTTCAAGTATTGGTCTATCTAATGTAAAAAAAGAAAGAATTTAAACCTAATAGATTTAAAACTGATTGAAAAAAGTAGATACATATCACTAATTTCGTGGCTGACGTGTGGTTCGGCCGTGGTGTAGCGGTTAACACACTCGGGCGCGATTCCCAGAGAGACGTGGGTTTGAATCCCGCCGGCCTCGGAATTTTTGATATGTATTTATAAATCTATTAGGTTATTTCCTTTAAGTGTAGGTTAACACTTCAAAAAAAAATTAAGAATCTAAACCTGCTGACTGACAGTTCCAAAGATTAGCCATTTGAAACAAATAAACTTATGCTTTATTATATTAGTATAACCAGTATAGATTGATTTACGACTTTTGTAGTACACAACTCGTTACTACTGACACTGACATGTACTGCATTTAAGCAGTACATGTTCCAGAGTCATTTCCCTCCATGCAATCTCTGCGTAGAGGGCTGTCGGTAATACCTATAATAAAAAAGGTTTATTAAGCAAACAGTGACCTGTAATCGTGCCAGCAACTGTTTAGCATGGTTCGGGTCAGTTGTAGCAGTTTCACGATGCCATGGCAGCGATGCCAGCAGCGCGTCCTTGGATGTATATGCACTGGCGTCGACGCCAAGTAAGATAGGGTTAGGTACGTTGTAATACAATTTGACAAGTTTTGAATGGCGGCGCTGCCATGGCATTCTAATGAGATAAGGCTTTAAAGGCGTCGATTGAGGTAAGGAAAACTTATAAGGGGACTTATTTTCTAGCAAATGGTGGGCGGCGGAAACAACGGTCGCGGCAACGGAGCGGGCGGCAACGGCAACGCGATGAACCGCGGCGGCATGGTGGCGCCGCGCTACCCCGCGCCCATCCAGCGCCCGCACGCGCCCGCGCTGCCGCTGTTCCGCGCGCCGCCCGCGCCCGCGCCGCGCGCGCACCACGCGCCGCGCCCGCACCTCTACTACCACCACCACCAGCGCAGTGAGTGATGCATTCGCACGCAGGGACACGTGTAAGGGACATATTAATGAAAAATGAATCCAGAGGTTCAGTACATGACTCACTTGGCATTGGAATGTTCCATAGATCATTTCATGAACATTTTTTTTTAATCGAATCGCTATTTAAACTTGATTTTAATTGAAGAAAACAAATGACAATAATTAACATAAAACAGCCATGTACATTTTCAAGCGATCAGCTGTTTATCAAAAGTTGAAATCACTCAGCCTAAGTGCCTACAAAGGTTCACTAATGATTAACAAAAAACGTTAAACAAATGATCATTTCACAAAAAACGTCTTAAAAGTTAATCAAATCACAAACGTCGTATTCCACAAACTAATCATTTTACAAAAGATCATTTTACAAATATTCTATTCGCAAATGTTTTATTTTGCAAATGTGCTGGATGTTAAAATATCATTTTAAAATTTATTATTTCACCAAATTTGCAATTTGGTGAAATAATAAATCCGGCGTATTACGGCTAGCTGTTATCAAAAACAGGGCCGTTTTGAAATGCAATGGGCTACGCCAGAAGACTCGCTCCGTCGCCCCTTCATTCAGCTTCGCCTACTCGACCTTCGTTTCGCTACGGAGGTCGCCGGCTCGCTTCGCTCGCCACCTCCCCCCTTCGCTCCACTCGGCCTCGTAGGCTCGCTTCATTCAGGACCTCCTTCGCGAGCTTCTGGCTTCGCGCTTCATAAAAACACTCTAGGGGTAGGGCAGACAAGACTACGTGGAGTCGGGGTTGGCCATTTCAGTTCTGGCGTAGCCCATTTAATTTATAGCGAAGCGCAGCTTCCGCCACAGCCTTGAACAGTTCATTTTATCAAAAAAAAAATATGCTACATGTTGTTTTACTAATTAACACAATTAAGAAATCAATTGTTTGTCAAATATTATTTTATGAAATCACAATTTGTCTAGTAATTTGTTTTGTCAAGCGAATTATTTGTGGAGCCAGAAGTTTTATAATGATCAAAAAATGATTCATTTATTTTGCTAAACGTTGTTTGTGGAATGACACTTTGTTATTTGTTTTTTGTGAATTGATCGGTCACCGCCTACAAACCGCCGCTCTGCGACGCGCAATAGGTACTTTACGTGTAGATATACACGTTCGTTATTCGCGATAGATTACGTGATCAAAAATTACAGTATTGGTGACCCATCATTTCAGAGATAAATGGCATTTTGTAATATCATTATAGGCATTAAGTGTAACCTAATCAAAAAAAATTCGTTAACATGTCCCTTACGCCTATACATGCCGATACACGCATTCTGCAGAGCATCCTAACTAGTGACATGTACTTCAATCTAGCGGGCCGCGGGTGAAATTTGGCATACAGACAAATTTCAGATCGATCTGTGCAATGATTTGAGCTGCGCATTGATAGATCAGTAGGATTCAAAATACAGAAATATACAAAAGGAAAAGGTGACTACCTTTTCCTCACCCTGATTACGTAAAAATTTGCAACAGCAATAGCAACGCGACAGCGATCGGTCGCAAAATGTCACTAAAAATCGTATTACGGAAGCCAATCGCACGCACGTCTATTGCTCACGTGTCGATACTAGCGCCACTGGCGATAGGACGGCAATAGATGTAAACAAAATACAGTCTTTTTCGTCGTCAGTGGTTGAATTGTTATATTTTTTATTTGTTTTGTGTTGTGGTCTGTGGTAAAACCCTCTCGAAGTATTTGACTTCCTTTCTTCTCCATCAAGCATCTCTAAAGAAGAAAAGTACATTTTGCTATAGGCGAGCAATAGACGTGCGATTGGCTTGCGTAATACGAATTTTAGTGACATTTTGCAACCGATCGCGTAGTGATTGCTGTCGTGTTGCTACTGCTGTCACTACTGAAATTTGACGTTTGAGAAGTGACGTTTGACACCAGAAGTGACGTTTGACAGCAACGATTGCGCGATTTACGCCTGTCGCGAACCTGTCGCGAGATACGTAATAACCCTGCCTTTTGCATATGGCATTCAGAGCTAGTGGTAGATTCACTTGAAAATGATTTCCTCTGTGCAGACGGCGGCGGCGGCCCCGAGCGCGCGGCGGAGGGCGCGGAGGCGGCGGGCGGCGCGGAGGAGGCGGGCGACGCGCCCGCGCCCGACGCGCCCGCCGTGGCCGAGGTCAAGGCCGAGTGAGCGCAGAGAACGCCGTCGCAACACTTAGGTTCTCGGTATTTTAAGTCGTAAATTATGAAAGTGTAAGGATTCGTGCGAACCGACCCGCCCTCGGGCTCCGCGACGTTCCGCGGGCGGCGTTTCGTTGTATGTAAATAAATCGGACTGACATCCGGCTGTCTAATTGACTGTTATATTTTAAGTATATGTATAAAGAGCGACGGGTCGGCGGCCCCGTGCGTGCGCGTGCGTGCGTCGAACTGATCGATGCCGCCTCGAGACCTCTCACTAGTGAATATGTAGCCACGGTTTTGCATAACGAATGTCGATGCAATATAAATAATTAATAATAATAATAATGTAATTTGGAGCGAAGTTGACCGAGAGACGCTCGGCGTCCACTGACCGGTGCGCGTTAAGCCGGACTCCAAAGCGAGTTGTAACTGTAACCTTACAGTGGGATTGTCTAAAAATGATTGTTACAGTGCGACGATCGCAATCACCTCTGATTGGCTGGTACTCTATTGGTTAAAATGCATTGACGCAGCGAGAACGTCATACATTCAGCCAACCGAAGGTCAGTGCGAGCGTTACACTAGCAATTATTTTTGGACAATCTCACCAGATACATAAACGATTTTTTAGGTTGAAATCTATAGACCGCACTCTCACACAGGCCACAGCTCAGATTCAAGACAGAGTTAAAACGAGACAGATATATCACAATGCATATTTGTGTCTCGTTTTAACTCTATCTTAAGTCCGAGCTAAGTCAGAGCACGCTCTATAGATCTCACCATTAGCGTGTACGAAATGGCATCGGCCTGGATGTATACACGCGGTACGAGCGCCCTTTGATTCGCAGCAAAACCAAATGTCATCGAGCGGTAGGCTCGCGAATCACGTGCACATAACATGATTTTTGGTAATAGTTACGGCTCGCTAATGAGTAACCGGCTTTAGCGCTCCATGTATCATAATCAATTATTATATGCGAATAAAATTATTATGACCGACAATAGTTGTATTATTTCTCCTTACCCACATATTTTCTTCTATAGTTGACAAAATTACAACAGTTTCCTTTATACAATCCCTGTAATCTATCGATAAGTTACCCAGCAATTGTGTTAGCTGTCATCACAAGGCCCAATACCATCCCAATACTTACAAGTTAAGTAACTTATTGACAGTTTACAGATGGGTGTAAGTCATTACATCATTGCTAAGTGAGTGGGTAACTTTTCAAATAAAGTTTAACTACTCTCCCAACGCGGGCTAACTTTTGGAAAAACTTCATATTATTATGAAGACAAGGCACAGTATAAATATTTTTCCTTAATAATAATAATAATGCATTTATTCGCTGTAAACATGGGTTACAATATAGATGTCGTATGACTTACAGCCGTATATTGATTGGTAGACTCCTGTTACATATTATATATTATGACCGCTAAATAAAATGCGACATTTTTTATCCGACTACGGCAAAGTCAAAGAAAGGGTTATGATTTATGAAGCAGCATGTATCGCTTATGCGACTATTTATGAATGTCCCACTTGGGCCTAAACTACTTAGCCTATTTTGATGAATGAGATGTTGATACGCTTATAGCCCGGGTTACATGAATGTTTACTACGTACCTATGTCTTGCTTGGGCCTAAACTACCGAGTCGATTTTGATGAATGAGATGTCGAGACGTTATTTAATCCGGGTGACATAGGTAGCATTTTACATGAAGATAATGAAACTGATGTTACAAGCAATTTTTCCTAGAGGTTACAGTTTTTAGCTTGTTTAGTATTTGTAGCTGTGACCATCAATGCGATGTCGCACGCCCTTACCTACCTATTAGGTGAAACGTGAAAGTCTCCTAGTGAATACCCAGCTTTAACAAGGAAAGCAATATGCTATTTTACTATTACGGCAGACCCCCTGCTGGCACGATGCCAAATAGTATAGTAAACTTTGTACACATAAGTAAGATGGGGACGCCAACACGGCGCCTAAGCTCGCTATCAATGGACTTCCGACTGTTTCAGTACAATTTTATTGATATTATGGATCAATGATCATACAAGCAATATTTATCCGTATAGGGACAAAAAGTAGCCTGTGTTAATTCTGGGTATGAGCTATGTCCATTCCAAATTTCAGCCAAATCGGTTTGATTGTTTAGCGTGAAGGAGTAACAAACATTCACACACATACAAACTTTCGCCTTTATAATATTAGTGTAAACATTAATCTTACCAATACCATGCTCTTTTTATTATTATAATAAATCTATACAATATCATAGCCCACGAGGTATCGTGAAAGTTTGAGCTGCTAACTAGCAAGTTTATAACTGCAACGTTAATTTTGATGTTTCTATTAAGCGTGACGCCAAAAGCCCTCCTTTGCGGGTCATGATTTCAATGAATCTACGAGGCCGACTAGACCTAAAGGGACAGGACGGGCAAAGTGGAGCCGGCGACCCGCGAAACAAAGCAGGTGATGCTGAACGAGTGGCGAAGCGAATCCATTTTATTTATAATTATAACTAACTCTATGGACACTGAGCATCCTACAACCAATCGGAGGAAGGTTTACAATTTGACTGAGGATATTGTTCTTTTTTATCGCGAAATAGGCTTGCGCTTGACGAAAATCTATGATGGAAGGTACTGATGAGGTCTAAATCTGAAATCTATAGACCGCCCTCTCACTAGGCTCAGACTCAAGACAGTTAAAACGAGACAGCTTTAAGTCAGAGAAAGAAAGAAAGAAAAAGCATTTAATTATTTGAGACACACAGCACAGTTAATGACAGAGACATACAAAACAAAAAATAAATAAAAATATGTGTGATCCCAGTGTGGACTCCACTCTGCATATATGCTATCCCTGTGGCATAGCGCTGGTCTTCCGTGGATCCAGAGCATATTTGTGTCTTGTTTTAAGACACACATTCTATAGATCTCAGCATATTCAACTCATGTTATGTAGATATATAGGTAGTTACGTGGCAGAAAACACGGACGTCGTAAGGCCGTTCGTCACAGTTCGTCACACATCGGTAGGTACGTCCATCGGATACGTCACAGAAACATTGAACTAAATGGTCGAAAATAATAATCGGTAAAGTTATAGAACTGTTGTTGTTGTTGTTTTAGCTTTCTGGCTTTATTTAGTGCCAGGTCAGTACAATGCACTTCGCCAATGTCACGTTGAAATTATAGAACTGTGCACTTTATCGTCTGCAATAAACAATGAACATCACGACGCATACGGGAAAACCAATAACTTACAAACATATTTTCGTGCCTGCACAAAAACGTAGTTACCTACGTAAAATACGTAAGTAGGTACTTATTGAAATACATAGTCGTTAACCCTGCACTTATTAGTTTAGTTGTAATTAAATGTTTCATTGTACTGATTACGAGCTGCAAGGTTGCTTTAAGAAATCGACTAAGTAGGTAGTATTTAGGCAGACGCATGTATTTAAGTAGGTTAGGTACCTACCTACTATCCAATTAATTGACCATTTTTGTTCAACTTCTCTAAAATGATTCTTCTAAATTTTTTAAGCTATTGCATAGCTTCCATCGCGGGCCTTGAGCGTGGAGACCGAATGCAGAAATTCCGTAACGAAAATAACCTGACACGGGACTCCTCCACCGCTAGATGGCGTTGATAAAAAATGCTATGTAATAGCTTTACCACAGCAGTCCCCGAGTGCCACACGTCTTTTTTAAATTACATATCTAGACTAGTGCTTGCTTGCAATCACACCTGTACCTAAGTAGGTACATATTATGAGGGTAATAAATGCAACAAAAATATGTATTATGCTCTGGCTGATGTAGCCAGAGCATAATACATATTTTTGGTAACGTCGTAGTATGAATTCTACAAGTAGACTGCTTTATTTATTTTAAATCAAGTTTAAATGCATTTTAGACAGGTGCGCGGTGAACTGTGCTGAGCTCAGGTCAACAGCCAGACGGGGATGCAGCTCTTTGTTCTACAGCCAGTCCGCAGACGCGCCATCCTGGGACGTTTACCCGCGTAGATCCCTTACTACTCGACCTCCGAACATTCACTTTTAGTATACTTACTACTTGATGCCCGCGACTTCGTTCGCGTGGATTGAGGTTTTTTATTTTCCGGGATAAAAAGTAGCCTATGTGTTATTCCAGACTATAATCTTTCTCTGTGCTGAAAGCGATTTTGCTGAAAGCAGCAAAATCGGATCAGTCGTTGCGGTGTAATTGAGTAACAAAAGTCCATCCATCCATACATGCAAACTTTCGCATTTAGGTATAATATTAGTAGAATTTAGCCTCGGAAAGGATGTTGAATTCGCGATAACAACGGAAGCTGTTAATGCGTAACGATTTTTCTTCTTATTTATACTACGCCCTGTGTAGGAGAGCAGTGATAGCCTGCCTACGCACGTCCGACCTTCAGAGTGCATTTAAACAGTTACCTATCTATCACATGGTGAAGGAAAATCATCGTCAGAAAACCTGCAAGAGAGTTCTCAAATGTTCTGAAAGGTGTGTAAAGTCTGCCAATTTGCATTAAACTCAAACTCAAAATTATTTGTTTCATGTAGGCCAACTTGCGGCTCTTATGGCAAGTCGAGAATCTACCTGCTACCACCGGTTCGGAATGCTGATTTTTCTGAGAAGAGCCATGGATTAAGCCAGCATGGTGGACTGTGGCTTATAACCCTTCTTTGAGAGGAGACCTGCGCTTACTAGTGATGGATTGGTGATAATGTACCTACTTAATTTATCTAATAACTAATCTGTGATTTCCAACGCAGGGTCGTCGTCATCCAAACCGACAGAAACCCAATCTACGTGAAGATAACGTTAATGAAAGTATTAACGTTATCTGATGACTAACTAACTGTATCAGCACTCATTCGCGGTCGCAATCTTTTGTTATGCATCAGCGTTAATGTGTTTCAAAATATCACCATATTTTTAAACTTTATAACTGGGGGTAGGTGGCTACATATTATAGGTAAGTAAGCGACAGCATATAGGCGCGTCATACGCAATGTCAAATGTTACAAAAACAAATGTATGGCATTCATCCTACTATTATTATAAATGCGAAGGTTTGTATGTATGGATGGATACATGGATGGATGTTTGTTACTCAATCACGCTGCAACGACTGAACCAATTTGGCTGTTTGACACAAAGATAGCTTAGAGACTGGAATAACACACAGGCTACTTTGTATCCCGGAAAATAAAAGAGTTCCCCCGGGAATTAAAAAACAAAAACCTAAATCCACGCAATCGAAGTCGCGGGCATCAGCTAGTCAATAGGAAAAACAAGCGTAAAGGCTTGGACAGACATATAGCATGACGTGATCAAAAGAAACTGCTTATAAGTAATTATATAGATATTCAGATAAATTTACTTTCTGTGGCAAGACTTTCAGCGACTTATGTTGCCGCCTAGTAGTTACACATTGCGTAGTCGAGTGTATATAGCTACTACCGACGACCTCGACACATTGCATTGTGCATTCGAAGTACCACGATTCTACTATCTAGTTATGTGTGAATTCACAACTTGAGAAATGGTAATATACACCTGAGTGGAAAAGGAATTGTTTGAAGACCTAAAGTACGAATCAGTGGTAGATTCATTTGACGATTCGAAAGCACTTTTTAAAGTTTATTTGAATAAAAATCTATTTCTAAAGGCGTTCGAATTGATTGCACATCGTTATCGACGCGCAGTTTGTGGCGACCACAACATTCAAACAAAGGTAAAAGAAGGATAAAGTGGACGGGACCCGGCAGGCGCCATGCTTTTAAGTACCTATTCATTCTTTTGAAGCCTCAATAGCCCAACGGTTAAAGATATGGACTGAAAACTGAAATGTCGCAGGTTCGATCCCCACCCGTTGCACTATTGTCGTACCCAATCCTAACACAAATTTTCTGCTTATTGGAGGCGAGAGGAGAATATTAGTCAAGTTCATCTTGGCTAATATTAAAAAAAAAAAAACGATACCGAATTAAGATCCGAAGTGGGCTAAAAAGATGCTAAGGCTGAAATCTATAGACCGCACTCTCACTCAGACTCAAGACCAAGTTAAAACGAGACACATTTATGTCAGAGCATATATTTGCGTCTGTTTTAACCTCTATCGTAAGTCTGCGTAAATCTCACCATGTCTTGCGATAATTACAATACAAAAGGGTGCGATTTCCGTCACGCGTTTTATTTGTTTCAGGTTTAACTAACGAGGAAATCGATTAATAACTAGATGACTGGAATTGTGATAAATATAAATTTAATCGCTCATGTATCGAGGTAGATATAATTTACATTTTATCTACACGATATTTATGTATTCAGAGCCGTATTGATAAGAATGTTTATTATACATTTAATCATTGATTCAGTATAAAATACTGCATAAATGGGTATTTTTATCGTTTATCGGGAAATACCGAATATTGGCAATTACATAGATACCTACTTAAAAAAATATTACGATAGGTATGATAAAAGCTATCCAATGACGCATGAAGGCATAACATTGTTAATTATTTATCTCGGACCTATGCTACGAAACGCTTTCCGATAGTTCTGCCATATAAGGTGGTCGCATACTGTGAGTACGAGATGTTCCGCAAGGTTACGTCCGCGGCCCGTCACTGACAAAATACTGAGGACGTCACGAGAAGTTGACTAATGAAACCTTTCCTGTTGCAACCGGCGCATTCTTGAGCTCGGCGACTGGCTTTCTTAATTGACTCTTACGCTGAGATCTATAGAGCATGCTCTGACTTAACTCAGAGTTAAGATAGAGTTAAAACGAAACACGAATATGCTCTGACATAAATCTGTCTCGTTTTAATTATGTCTTGTGTCTGAGCAGATTGAGAGTGCGATCTTGGTAAGGATATCAGCCTTAGGTCCTAGTTAACTTTTAAATCTAGACAAAAATTAGTTTTCGTTAAGTCTACCCAACTTTAACCTTATTAGTTATAGTTGCCTACTATCAGTAGTAGGTCAACGCAAGACCTATCGCCACTAGTACTTTCTAAGAATCTACTTAGTAATAAACTAATTTGACAAACTGACTTGGCTTCAAGGTGATGAATTTGGTATTTGACGTGAATTTGTAAAGATTAAACTTTATTTTTTAATAACTTAATTATTACCTAAATACCATAATATAATAATAATAAAGTCTACCGTAGGTGCTGTATAATATTATGTTAGATCTGTCGATAATCGATATACATTATAGTATAGAAATTAGCATGCTTGTGCCACGTGAGACATTTACGCCAGTTGACGTTACAAAAGTTACACTGGAGACATTCCGATCAGGAGCAATTTGCTATATTCCCAGGTGCTTAATTATTGTGAAACAGTTTTAAGTGCTGCATTCATTAATGACGCAAAGTGCAATGTTTGTTTATTTAATAACGTGCACGTACAAATTGCAATATGACACCGATAAAGTAATACCTACCTATCATCGTTAATGTGATCGCATACCGACAGAACCCACCCCACGCACGCGCTGGCAGATTCGTAGGCAAGACTCACCACTGCGACAATCATCAAGATTGAGTGAAACGTCAATAGCTAGAGTACGCCTAAACGTGACCTCTACTCACGCGTTTTTGTTCCACGTTCACGTTCACGTGTTTTCAGTAAGTTTTGACGAGCTCCCTGACGCAGGGATGTGAGAGGATTATAAAGTAAGAATCATAAATTACTGACAGTCTCGAGAAAAATGTGCCGAATTTCGGCCAGATTGGTTTAGGGAGTAAGATATTTCGAACTATGTTCCTTGGGGAAAATTTTCCAGTTTCATGAGCACATTCACCTCCTTCAGGGTTGCCCCACCCTTTTGTTACACGTTGTATATACCAGTAGGTAGGCTTATACGTACTTACCTGGTTTTGTAGTATGGACACGTTGTATGAATTATTTGTATGAATACATTGAATTGTTTGTATGAATACGTGGCACTGGGTCAATAGGAACTTTAGTACCCCCTTTGGGCAACGTGATTGCGACTTAAATAATTTAAGTCACAATCACGTTTCCCAAAGGGAGTAGGTACTACAATTACAATTAAGTATTGTAATACTACCTTCTGTTCGCGATTACGTCCGCGTGGAGTAGGTTTTTATGCTGCGGCCACATTAATGGGATATGCCAGTGAATATGGCGTATATCACCATTAACCGTAGGTGTAGCCACGATCTACGGGAAATGGCATTGACAATGCCGTAGAAGTTTGGCATTAAGTCGGGTGGCGGTAAATTTTGGCAGATCAAAGAGGTTCAACGGCAGAATTATAGCATTATTTAGACATTTACCGTATGTGTGGCCACTCAGTTCTACGCGTAGTTTACCAGTGAAAAAATATGGCATAGTTAAAGGCATTGTTGGGCATTGACATTAACCTTAATGTAGCCGCAGCATTAGAATTTTCTATCTTCAACTAAGTAGGCAATACCCACGCAGACATCACGTTCGTTGCTGCGCGATTGAAGGACCAACCAATAAAAAACACGCTTTCGCATTTATAAGCATTGTATTAAAAGTAGTTAAGTATCACAATCTGTGAAGAGGTCTCCACTTGTGAAATAGTTGCCTAGGTAATTCGTTGGATATAATATTTCAGGTGACTTTTCCGGAAGAAAATTTAGTTCAACATTTTTTTTACTAAAAAATACTTAGTTTAAAAGATGACATTATGACATGACACCTCTATGTAACATTCTGTGTGTAAATATGTTATGTAGGTAGGTATATAGTTTGGAAATTGAGAAAACGTCTCAATTTTTCATCTCCGCCCTTACTACTGAAATAATTGATGAACGCACAGTTATCGATAACTTGTAAAGTAACACTAGAGCCTCTTATATCGATGTCCTCGTTACTCTTTAATTGAAATCATTGTGCTCTAGATAGCTAAGGCTATTTACCTACACGGTGCAGTCAACGCAATCCGTATTGAGTCCTTTGTGTTTATACCACGGTTTATACGCTCGGAATAATATGATTCACAATTCTCTTCACTATACATTTAGTCGGCAGTCGCCGTCGGACTCTGTTTTGTGATAGACGGTTATTGCTGTACTATAGCACCAAAACTTTCTCTCTCGATTGTAAACAAACAGAAACTTTATGAGTGCAATATAAGTAACACCAGATGAAATATCTCACATTCCCTTAACTTGAGAAGTACCTATCTACTCTTATTACTTAATTTCAAGTTTGTGATGATGAAAGTGATTTAAAATCGTTTGGTAATTATGGTGTTTTCCGCGTCAGTTTGAAAATATCTCCGTCGTGCGACGGGTGACCGGAGTTGTGATTTTATTCGTTTTCTGTCGTGACAGTATCATTTTTGAAACAGTTTTATGTTTTCAGTGGAGTGTTAATTCATCAATATGGGAAAAGACTATGGTGAGTAACGCTTATCTTGTAATCTGGACTTTCCACTTGTTTCCACGTAAAGTCCTACAACTATACCTGTATGTAATAAATAAAAATTATAATGCTTAATAATTATAAAGTTAATGATTGGTTATGACTTAATAACCAATCATTAACTTTAAGTCTTTGACCTTGGATTACTTACAAGTTACACTTTTATTGAAAGGAAAGCATGATTTATTAAATTTTTGTCTATACCCACTATAGGTACCTACCTACGAGGAAAATTTTGCAATGTAGATTTACGTTTATAAAAATAACTTTAGTTTGTACCTACACGTTTGTTGAAGTCAGACGGGCTTAAATAGAAACGATGAAACCGATTTTTTCATAGGGCGAGCGTCGCGTATTCGTTGCACTTGACGTTGACTGTAACAAACGTGTCTCTCACGTGTCATCGGAGGGCGAGCGTCGCACATCGGTTTCATCGTTTCTATTTAAGCCCGCCCGACTGTAACAAACGTGTCTCTCACGTGTCATCAGAGGGCGAGCGTCGCACATCGGTTTCATCGTTTCTATTTAAGCCCGCCCGACTGTAACAAACGTGTCTCTCACGTGTCATCAGAGGGCGAGCGTCGCACATCGGTTTCATCGTTTCTATTTAAGCCCGCCCGACTGTAACAAACGTGTCTCTCACGTGTCATCAGAGGGCGAGCGTCGCACATCGGTTTCATCGTTTCTATTTAAGCCCGCCCGACTGTAACAAACGTGTCTCTCACGTGTCATCAGAGGGCGAGCGTCGCACATCGGTTTCATCGTTTCTATTTAAGCCCGCCCGACTGTAACAAACGTGTCTCTCACGTGTCATCAGAGGGCGAGCGTCGCACATCGGTTTCATCGTTTCTATTTAAGCCCGCCCGACTGTAACAAACGTGTCTCTCACGTGTCATCAGAGGGCGAGCGTCGCACATCGGTTTCATCGATTCTATTTAAGCTCGCCCGACTGTAACAAACGTGTCTCTCACGTGTCATCAGAGGGCGAGCGTCGCACATCGGTTTCATCGTTTCTATTTAAGCCCGCCCAACTGTAACAAACGTGTCTCTCACGTGTCATCAGAGGGCGAGCGTCGCACATCGGTTTCATCGTTTCTATTTAAGCCCGCCCGACTGTAACAAACGTGTCTCTCACGTGTCATCAGAGGGCGAGCGTCGCACATCGGTTTCATCGTTTCTATTTAAGCCCGCCCGACTGTAACAAACGTGTCTCTCACGTATCATCAGAGGGCGAGCGTCGCACATCGGTTTCATCGTTTCTATTTAAGCCCGCCCGACTGTAACAAACGTGTCTCTCACGTGTCATCAGAGGGCGAGCGTCGCACATCGGTTTCATCTTTTCTATTTAGGCCCGCCCGACTTCAACAAACGTGTAAAAACCAAAACTGTATTTTTATACTATGTAGTGGCGTTTGAAGTTGAATGTTGAGGATTTTAACCTTAGTCGGTTTTTTGAAAATAATTTTAATACATACTTATCAAAACTGACTAAACTAATTTAATAGTTAGATACAACATAATTACCTACATTGGTTTTGTGATACAATCACAAACATTTTAAACAGAGAGCCCGCCTCTAGCAAAAATCAGCATTTATCGCACATTTTGTCCTTGGCAAATAAACGATGACCGGATTTCGAAATGGTACCTAATCTGAAAAATGGTAACTAGCTTAGTTAAATACGAGTTGGTAGGTTGGTACTTATCACATGTCCGCGACATCTCCCGCGTTAATACAAGTTTAAAAATACTTGAACTTTGTCAGGGAGAGGTCGCATGAAGGCAGGACTTTATTGGGTTTTTGTTTGGAAGTTGTCATCTCATTAGACTCATTAGGGTCGGCGATGAGTAGAAAGCTTTTGAAACCCGCTTTGTACGAGTATTTTGAAAATAGAATAAAATAAATGGAATAGAATAAATGGATGGTACATTGAGAAATACATAGGTACATTACATACTACTTCTATCAATACAGTCAGAGTTAGTCTTGCGGATGATTTTAACATTTAAAACGTAAAGTAATAAAGGTAAAATGAGTATTGGGTACATATGTTTTAAGATTTATTAATAGCTCGAACAAGTTTTCCTGATACCTACTGAGCAGGAAAGTTCTAAAATGAAGACTTGCACCCACCCAGTCTACAATTATTTACCTTACAATTTTACATAATACTATTACAGCGAACATAGACAAGTATAAGTGGGATTATAGGATAACAACATTGTAGGAAGTGTGTCAATGCCCTTAAGCGTGACAACATTAATTAACACTTCTTGTAGATGTGCTATACCATCCTGTTAACATCCTGTAAAAGAAAAATGTTCTGTTGAGCGACTTAGCCTACTATAGACGCCTCAATAGTACTATTAAACTAATTTAAAATTCACTGATTACCTACGGGTGAGGTCTGTAGTATCTTGTAGTATCTAATGATATTACGTTCTAAATGCTGTAGGCTAGTAGCTAGTTCCTTGCCAACGAACATCAACGAGCGTAGATGTGCGATTTACGCGCAAACAAAAATAAAGCAAGCGTCACGATGATCACATGTTTCGCTTTTTAATAACTATTCATTCGATTTGCAGAATACTTTATCCCTAACCTACCATCTTCATAAATTATAGCTAATTTCCACTTCGATTACATTAGCTTTCAAACAGAAACAACCGCATCAAAAACGGTCCATTCGTTAAGGAGCTACGAGGGTAAAGACAGACACAGATACACACGTCAAACTTATAACAACCTTCTTTTCCGTCGGGAGCTAAAGGCTAGTCACGATCACGAAGAAAGCCTACGAGGTCTATTCAGAGATGGAGGGAAGTTCATAATAATATTCGTCTGCATACTGTGAGGAAATGGTACGATGCGTATAGACTACAGATCAAGGAGATCAAGAAGAAGAGAGAACAAGAGTGTTTCACTGTACTTACAATTATACACAGCTCGTCATTATTGGTGTTATTTGCTTCGTAGAAACAGTTGCTAATAGGCACTTCTCGGAACTCTAATTGGATTGTCATTTCACGTTAATCGGCTTTGTTTAAACCTGCATACCGAGTATCTAGACACATTTCTAGTATTCCACTACCTAGGTCTGATACCTAGTACCTAAGTGGACAGCCATTTACAATAAGCTAGGTGCAGACATCTAGACATCGTTTAGTCGTAAACTCATAACAGATACTCGTATGTGTGACACTTGTTTAAAGCCTTTAGGACATAAAGGTTGTGTCGCGTTTCCGAAGACATTAAAATCCGTGTTGTGAAAAATATAACTAAACATAGTCTGGATAAGAAACTAAGAAAGTGTGTGTTCCCAAATTCAACAGAAATTCGAGAACGTGATTTACAATTATTTTATCAATGTCATAATATATTATTTTACTTTATTTTTTGAACGGAAATACCGACGATTCATGCGATAGCCGGTTTGAATAAAAAAATATCAAACATCATTTAAGAGAAATAACTAGATATAAATTAATTCAATTCAATTACTTAAACAAAATTGATGTGTCTGTTTGTAATACGAAAACAACAGCTTCTTACTAAATGCATAATATGAAACAATATGAAACTTTTTGCCCTAGAAATGAAAGAGTTCCCATTTGATTTTAGCAAAATCTAAATCTCAAATGGTGAAGGAAAAATATTAGTGATAAAACCTGAATGCCTTAGAGATCTCCATAATGTTCTCAAAGGTGTATAATTCTGCCAATCCGCACTTGACCATGAACCGTCAAAAAAACCTTCTCATGACGATGAATATCCAATTTGTAAACGAGGAGAAAAACAATACGTTAAGTATCTATTTTTTAGTGGAGGAAAATACACGCTACTAATTTTATGTTTGAATCACCCACTGCAAACGAACAATGTGAAGACCGGCACAATAATCTGTTCTTGCTTTATAGGGCTGATCGCTGACCATAACTCCTTTGTTGATATGAATTGATTAGAATAATTGTCAATGAAAACTTACAACTATTCGTAGATATTTGATATTTCTATACATTAAACTTGCATCCTTTAAATTCTTAGCTATCATCGATATCAATCCGACGTGTAAATAGGTAGGTAGGTACTTATTTCTTAATTAAACCAAAACTGTGTTTTTACAGAAACTTGAGCTTATTATAAAATTCAATTTTTTTTATTTATTGCTGTTAAAAAAATTAAATATTTGATGACTTTAAAAAGATGACAAACTTGAGGCCGTAGATTTTGCCACTTTGTAACATAGAGTAACATAGACACTTCTATGTTACGGTAACGTAGAAGTAACGTGAAAGTAACACACTGTTTGTAAGGCTGATTACATAACGTACTTATTTTAACCGACTTCAAAAAAGGAGGAGATTTTTGTAATAAACTTGTAAGTAAAGCATTTTTTATAATCGCCGATCATTCAGAGATAAGAGAGAGAATTCAGTAATAGGAAAAATATATTTTTTTAAACTATCATCAATGGAATTTAGTAACCAAAACTCTCTGGCTGTTTATCAAATAAAGGTACATTATTCTGATTATTACGAAGATGAGTTTCAATTAACTCATCTTCTTTTAAACTCATTCTTTATTTAAAATAACTATTTGAATAATCCGCTTCTGGCAGAATATGTACATTAACCTTTACAACACTTCAACGTTACTAAATAACAATCAACGTTACCAGTAACATAGAAGTCACATAAAAGTAACGTCGAAGCGTAATTTTTGAGGTTTTAAACAGGAATAATTAATAAATGCGAGCCGATTTTAGTCAAATACACATTGTCATGTTTTTATAAATCACTTTAGCTTAGTATAACACATACATGTGTGCAATAAAAACTGTTATTTACCTTTAAAATCACCAAAATTCACAAAAAAAAGCTCCTGACGAAACACACGCGCACACCTTTGATAAAATTCCACAGACCAGAAAATGGCGGTTTCTTTTTTTTTTATTTCGTTGCCGGAATCTTTAGTGTGGCACGTGCCATTATAAAATACTACCCTAAAGTTATTGAATATTTAGATGCCCAATTTTGGTAACATACAAAATAGTAACGTAATAAGTGAAAATAAGGAGACAACATTTTGAATTGCGATAAAACATTTAAAAACGCATATTTAAATACATGGAACCCAGGATGTAATTGCTTAATCTATTCACATTTCAGATATTTATAGTAAATTAGAGCTTGAAATAGAAATAATGTAGTTATAACAAGCCAAATATTTGACTGGATCAAAAAGACAGCTTATTTTGGGCAAAATTTCGGGGTACGGTCGGTTTTAAGTCATTGTATTTTTTTAAATATACGACATACATTCAATTTAAGAATGCACTATAGGAGTTTAGGAACTACCCAGTGGCGTGCACAGGGTTTGGGCTTAGGGTAGGCATATATTAGGACACACACGTATATGTATAGGTACGTCATTATAGGTAAAATGAAAATTTAAGTCAAGTCACATATCTACATAGGTCCAAGATGTGAGCTGGGTTCCCTGTAAAGTAGAGGGTTAGCGCAGGCGTTTTAAAAACCCCCCTCACGCAGACGAAGTCGCGGGCAGAAGCTAGTTAAAATAAAAGCACATACCTGTTCAGAATATCCTATCATTCCATACCGTACGGCTAATTACAAAATAAAATGCAAGGAAAACAAAACAAACTATTTGTGTGCACACAACCACTAAAGCCGGTTAAAAGAATCAATAATTATTAACGTTAAATACTCGTGTTAAGTACTTTCTCACTTTTTTCTATGATAAAATAAGTTCCATTTTCAAGAAACTCACAAATCCTATAAGTTTTTATTTACTTATGCCCGCAAAACTTTACACAAATTACAAAATAAACAAAAACACTATGCACTCATACGAAAGTAAACAATTATAAGAAAACAAAATGGCCCTGGCCTTGGCCCCTGTTGCGTAGAATTAGAAAAGATAATCTAAAAACTGGAGTCAAAAGTTACTTTTAAATTTTAAGTTAGCAAAACCTTTCACTTTCTTTGTGAGTTACTATTTAAATAAAAAATTCTCTTTTTTAATGTATTGAAAATTAGGGCTCAGGGCTATTAAATCTTTTATTTTTTTAAATTAGACTCCATTTGGCTTATCTGTTTTTATTCGCCTACGAAAACATTACGTCTTTTCGATGTTAATATTTTCTGAAACCGTCTTTAAATTTACGGAAAGAATCTGAATAATTAAATTAAATTAATAATAAGTTTACAATAATAATAATAGATTAGCTACTTATTTGGATTACAGAAAATAAAAAGTTCGTTTGTTTTCACCTTCGAACACGCGCGATTATGACCCTTATTAATTACCCTTTGCGATTGACCAATCACAAGCCATAGGCTGTGCCTTTATATCGCGTCATAATTCACGCTATTGGACAAAATTTTCCATGTAATCACAACACATCTAAACCAATCTACACGATTTACTTGTGTTGAGTTGTATAATATACTATCTGTGTGAGCAAGGTTGTGTGAGTTTATAGGCATTCGAAGCTGCTGCTTTTCGGTTGCACGACTAACCTATACAGTTGCTAGTCTGTAGCGATAGATGGCGTAGATAGCCAATTGTTTATGCCGAGCGCTAAATAAGTAAATATTTGAATTGGCCTATTTCAAGTCTTTAATTTTAGTGTCTTTAATTAAGTGCTTTATTTTGTTTTTTTTTTTAAGGTAGGCAGAGCTTTTATGCCTGTATTATAGGCACGCCACTGGAACTACCTAACCTAATTAGGATACTTGCATAACAATTTACGCAGTACTTCGATTTTTAATACGCAGGGACATTTTTTATTTACAAAAAGTGGCAAAATCTACGGCCTTACCCATATACTCGTCTGTACGTTCGTATGTAGGTTAATACCTATGATTCTATACAATACTTACACGTCCTATTTTATAGCACTGCTACTTAATGCGTACGAACGTCTTTTAAGCCGATACTCAAGTATCTATAGACCAAGAATAATGTCCTCTCGACCAAATGCGGCCACGGCGGGCAATTTTGAAAGAGGACAGCTATTTGCGTGGCAGATTTTACAGTGCACAAGTGTGTGCGCAAAAACAGTTGCACTCTCTATTCCCTTACTCTCATAACTTGGTGGGACTGTTTCACGGTCTGAGAGAGATCAAACGCAAAAATGTCTTTAAGTGCTTTCTAGGGCACGGGGGTAACACTCCGCCAAATTCAGCCAAACTCCTTACCAGAACTGAGAATCTCTTTTTTAAATCCAATAGGTATTTACAAAATGAACCCGACCCGGAAAGTCTCTTCGTCTGTAGTCTAACATGATAGCTACTAGAAACAAATTAGACTGTCTTAATAGCTGTATTAGAAAGAATAAGAAGCTAGAAGAAAACAGTAAAATAATATTATTTAGTAAGTGATAGAAATAGGGTTCATATAGGTACCTACATAAGTATATAGCCGACTATAAAGCCTTAGCCTTACAAAAAATTGCAAGAGAAAGAACTTAATGTACCTACGAAATAGGTATGTTTAAACTGTAAGTACATATACGTATTACCTACTTGCCTTATCACATCTCCTACGTAACTGTTTTAAAAGCCAGTCAAATATTTACCAAGAACTTTAGGTACATCCGTTTAAGATAAATCAACAAAGAATCGCGTAGGCTCCTACTGAAAAACTATAATGGTAGGCTAGCTAACATTTCAAAATAAGCTGTATTAATATTCCTGTCAAAATCCACCGAGCAAAATTCAACATCTTTATCAATGGCGATTTGATATAAGATAAGCAGCCGACCAACCCAAACAGTATAATATCAGAATCAAATCGTAGTAAACACTATCGCCACTACACCCAGTGTCAATGTAGAATTTGCATAGAAAATCAGAAAATTCCAACTAACTAAAAAATGGTCATTACGTGATTAGTTACGTGATTACGTTACGAGTTACGTGAATAATACGTGACGTATGATGGGCTGCTGTGATAACTGCAGCGTGGCATCGAAAGAATCCAGTAAGTGTATCTAGTATCTACCTACTCAGCGTTATTATTCAATTCGCGTTGATATTTTTTTTTCAAACGACCTTGTTCCAATCTTCACATCGTAGGTACCTATTTTAACAGAATACGGCATAGCTAAAAGGAGGGGTTATGATTTTAGCAGGCTACGATGAATGAGGTGCCAATTGATTCGTTTTGAATCAAAATAAAAAAAATTAGAAAATAACTTTTGGTTTTTTTCATAAATCTACAAAGCTTGTGCAACTGATTCGTATTGCTACATATAATACATACTATTATTTCCTAAACTTTGAAAAATACAGTTACGAAGTTGAGAAAGTAAAGCGATTTGGCTAATTTTGTAGAAACAAAATAAATATGACTGATGCTACATAGTAGGTACATAATAATTCAATGATGCTACATCCAATTTTCCAAAGCCGGGTTGGTTTTTAAACTTTTATCCTTGTTCTAATTTTCACATCGTATGTTTTTCTCCCTTAAATCGTTTAAGTAATTTTTTAAATAAGGACTGTTTCGTTTATTTTTAGTTTGGATAACTAATTGACGCTTGTTAGTCAATTAAACACAGTTCCTCCAAGTCCTTTATTAGCAACCGACTGTATTCCTTTGTCTCGACTGGCTAAAAAATGTTTATTTATTTATTTGTACAGAAGCATTTCATTTGTTTATTTAGGTATAATGTGTATATTGTGCTATTATCATATGACTAGGCAAAGGTCCCTTCTTCCATTCCTTTTTATTTGGACTGAATCGGATCATAATAATTTCTCCCCGTTTGACTCTGTGCCTCGACAAGTCATCTGGTGGGCACTAAGATCCAAAGGCGTACCTGAGATCTATGTTGACATTATCAGAGATATGTACACTAATTCCGAATCTATAGTGAGGACTGCCGTTGGTGACACAACGCCTTTTACTGTTACAGTCGGTGTTCACCAGGGTTCTGCTCTGAGTCCGTTTCTATTCTATGTGTTGCTAGATACCGTAACCGAAAGCATTCAGGAATCACCACCCTGGCTTCTTATGTATGCGGACGATATCGCACTTGTGAATAGAGACAGACAGATGTTGGAGCGAAAGGTGAATACTTGGAAAAAGACGTTGGAGAAAGGTGGTCTGCAGCTTAATGTGGCGAAAACTGAGTACCTCGCCTGCTGTAGCGCGGATCCGGGAAGTATCTCTATTGGGGAGGAAAGTGCACGTCGTGCGGATTCCTTCAGATACCTCGGATCCATGCTGCACGAGTCAGGTGTTGTCGACCACGACGTGAAAGCTCGCATAAGCGCTGCTTGGTTGAAATGGCGAGACTTGACCGGTGTGCTCTGTGATCGCAGAATGCCGCTTAAGCTTAAGGGACTCATTTATAAATCTATTATCCGACCTGTGCTCCTGTATGGTAGTGAAACATGGCCGGCCTTAACGAGGCACGTGCAAGAACTTCGAGTCACGGAGATGAAAATGTTGCGGTGGATGTGCAACGTTACACGTTGCGATCGACAACGCAACGATGACATCCGCGGCAGGCTCAGTGTCCGTGACATTGGAGATAAGCTGCAAGAAGCCCGTCTAAGATGGTATGGTCATGTAGCACGGAAACCACAAAGCTATGTCGGTAATAGATGTCTTAACATCGCCGTCCCTGGAGCTAAATCTCGCGGCCGTCCCAGAAAGCGCTGGCTAGACCTCGTAGGCGCCGACATGAGAGCCAACAAATTAAGAAAATCGGATGCACAAGACCGGGCAAAGTGGGCAAAAGCATGTCGGAAAGTGGACCCCACCTAGTGCTAGACGCTCAGTCGAAGAAGAACTAGCCAATAGGGAGAGATTGACGGCGAATAAGAGGCGATCGCGTTCGTCAAACAGTTATCAATGTTATAGACACGCTGGCCGATTATGTCAAAATTGCATCAATCATTGCAACAATCTCAATGGTGGTCGTTTGATTGAAATCGAATGGTTGTGTGATGGATGCAATCATTTTTAGACAACCTCACAGCTGGAGCTGGAGATCTGTATGATAACGTTGTCTACTTTATAAACTGAAAATATATTTAATTTGCAGGGGAGCCGATACGATACGACCCCAACTTCAACGGGCCGATCCACAATCGCTCTTGCACGGACATCTTATGGTTAATTATCTTCATCCTCTTCCTCGGAGCATGGGGCTACGTGGGATACTACAGTGAGTACCTACCTACAGTACAGTAATTTTTTAAAAAATTCAATGACAAGATAGTCCTTGATTGCAATCTCACCTGATGGTAAGTGACAATGCAGTCTAAGATGGGCGAACTTGGAAGGGGTATGACAGTGTACATTCAACCCGAACGGAACCCGGAAGCCGAACGACCCTCTTTTGAATCCGATTAAATGGAAGGAGTTGATACTGAGGTGCTCCAGCCCAAAGGTGAGAGCAAGCAGTTAGCCTTATTAAATTCCTATTCGTTTGTATTTACAGGTATGTCGAAAGGAAGCGTCGAAAAACTATTAGCGCCTATCGACTCGAGAGGACGACGGTGCGGGCTCGACTCCGGCCTTGAAGACAAGAAGTATCTAATCTTCTTTAACATCGCCAAGTGCCTGGCGCCGGGAACTCCTATAACCGGATGTCCTACCACGCAAGTTGGTGCTCATATATAAAAAAATATTTTCCACGGGCTTGCGAAAGAATAAGATCTATAACAAGTGTACCTACTCTGACGAAGCGTGCAGTTTGTTCAGTCTATTTAATGTGTAAATAGAATTTTAGTTTAATATACTTTGTAAATGGTTTTTAGGGTACGATAAGGCTGGCCTAATAACGATAAGCCTTCTAATAAAAGATTTAAAAAAAAGTGTACCTGCCTATATTAAAGTTTAAATCATCACTGCCATCTGGAACGCATTCATCATCATCATCAACGGCTCAATATTGACGTATATGGCGTAATCTCTGCAATACGAATATTGACGAATATGACGTTATGAACTTTCTTCTCCCTTACCCTTCACATATTTAACCATTTATTTAACAGGTATGTGTACAGCGTTGCCCGGACAAAACGGTGCTATTTAGAAAGGAGTTAGAACAGAATCCCAGTTCTTTCCAACAAATAAAGTCGGATTTGGTTTGCACCGAAGATGTAAACATGCAGACATTGACGTATGCCCAAGCGATCCAGTACATGCAAGAAGACAAATGTGCCAGCTTCGTATTGCAGAGCCAACCAGGTAACCAACACGTTAAATATTAGAAGTAACTGTGACTGAGTTTTTTTATGCTAAAATGAAGCGTGTGGTTTTTACGTAATAAAGTGTGGCATGATAATTGTGCCTAGTCTAATCGAATGCAATTAGAGAAAATGATCCCGCTTCAGTGTTGTTCCGCTGCATCGGGGACCTATCAACACTGCAATGCAAAGATACGGCGAAGACGACTCCTTGGACGGAGAATAGGAGCGGCGGCGAAACCTGCGTCCGCAACCCGGCCGATGCGCAGAAGTCGTTGTTTAACCGCGCCACAGCTCTCGACTCTTATATTGGCTGGATCGCCGCTAGCTGGGTTACATTCTTCACGAGGAATGAGCGGGAAACACACGTTGTACGTAGCGGCACGGCCCCTTGCATGCCCATAGCTTCCTAATCTATTAATCATTTTATTTAGCATGTGCACCGTGTCACTTTCTAACCTCTGTCATGAATCGTATTCCATAGATGAAAAATCTTGATAAAGTAATTACTAACACGTTACATTTGGATGGATGGATGGTAGAAGGATTGGAACGTCCTCTAAGTCGGTCGAATGTCGTTGTTAGAAAGGGGGAGACGCGTCAACTGTAGTATAATATATTCTTACAGCAATACAAAAAATTAAAACATCAGCATGTCGATGACGCGAACCCATAAGATTTTTCCTTGCCAAATATCGCTCAACACACCTAAAAAATTCTTTTTGAAAAACCGACTTCAAACGCCACTACAAAGTATATCAAATGTGCCTATAAAATTTGAAGAGTTCCCTCGATTTCTCCAGAATCCCATCATCGTATCCTCTCTTGATATCCATGGGATCACCTGAGCAGTATAGCTTTTCAAACAAAAATGAGAATTTTACAAATCGGTCCAGGCGTCTTCAAGTAATCGGGGAACATAAAAAGTAGAAAAAAAAATCCGACGAATTGAAAACCTCCTTTTTTGAAGTCGGTTTAAAAATCTATAAATTTTTGAGGTTTAGGAAGACTTCTATGCGCGATAGTTGATTAGGGCAGACGACTGTTCCCGATTCAATTAACATAGATGGTGTAATACGAAACTAATCCGTGCTTGGTACACGCAACAGTGTTGGGTCGGTGCTTTGTAAACGTCACAGCGGCTGTGGAGGTGTTGCGCGACGTCACGAACGGTACCCTCGACATGGCTGAGGGCGAGGTGCTCGAAAAACTCACCAACTTGTTTAGATTTAATCAGGTAGAGTATAACTGCACCTCAGAGGCAAATGGGCCAAAGAAACTATCTATACTATTATAATAAAGAGGGAGCGCGAATTTTGTGAGTTTGTATGTATGTCCGGAGCAAACTTTGGAACCACCGCACCTATTTCAAAAATTCTTTTACCAATTCAAAGGTACATTATTCCAGATGGTTATAGGCTATATATTATACACACAAAGTATTATGGCTAGATATTATGTGCAAATTTGTTAAGGAAGTCGGAAAATTTTTTGAATCTTAAACGTTTTCAAGGCGTCTGGTACTGCTATTGGATGAAAATTATGTATGGGTGAATTGTTCCTCTTAAAAAGTTCTAAAAAAAAGTCCGCGATAGCATATGTCTATCTTCTAAGAATAACTTACAGTGACCATTTCTATCTTTCAAATTTTGATTAAAAATAATGAATTATTTTCGAAGGTTCCTTAACCGATGCGATGTCAATCTATATCTAAATAAATATGTTTATTATCGTAAGTATTTAGTTTAGAACATATTTGCTTTTTACACTATACAATTTGAATAAATATCATAGGAGTTATCGGAAAATTAAATTAATATGTGTCGGCCGGCGCGGGGGCGGTGCACGGCGGCGGGTTTCGGCGCGGGAGATTCCTTTGGTTCCTGCGGTGATTTTATTTACAATCGTCTCCTATAAGAAGCTCTGTGCGATCAGTCCCGTAAAAACAAATATGTATTTAAATTTTCAACCCGGACGAAGTCGGCGCGGGCTTCTAGTATACCTATAATATTAATGATAGCTGCTACGATCTGTCTTATCTACAAACATGTGCGCCGTTTCGAAGATACGATGATGCATATGGTCGTGAACGTCATATTGTCGGATTAATACCAAATGCTGTCCATCACTTTATTTTTAATTTTGCTTCCATAGTGTTCAATCAAAGCAGCCAGAAGCGTTAGGACCTCTGTCGGGGTAGTCCTAGAATTTTAATCTAAGACATAATATTATGACATAGCACAGGGTGCTTTTATAATATTAAGAATCACTTAAGAAATTGTTACGGCTCTCCTGAAAAGTAAATTACAAAACAACTTCGGCCCAAATGCCTCTAAGGTGCATACACTATTTAGAATACAATCATCATAATATTTTCATCCATGACTGTAGGTATGTTGAATATTATTCAACATTTATTGTGCATGTAAACATACATCATTCATTTGATACGCACGACAATAAATATTGCTTACTCGAACTAACAGTTTTTCGCCTACATATTTGATTTTCCCATTAAGTACATTTAGTAGTACAAAGTACTAGACCGTCAGTATATTATAACTTAAATAATATTATCTGGTGAGAGTAAATAATTTTCAGTATTTTTAAGTAGATTAATCACGGCTATTATCCACGGCCAATAGGTAGTGACGATCGGCCAATCGGAAGCGATTGCGATCGCCATACTGTAGCAATCATTCTTAGGCAATCAAAATTCAAAATTATTTATTTCATGTAGGCCAACTTGTGACTTTTATGACAAGTCGAGAAACTACCATCGGTTCGGAATGCTGATTCTGCTGAGAAGAGCCGGCAAGAAACTCAGCAGTGGCTCTTTATCTTGTGGACAGCTGAAGCAAAGCAAATTGATCAGAACAGAATCGCGCAGTAGAAAAGCGCGGATATTTTTCAACGAGGGCTTTTATATTCTCGTATCTCTATTCTCTTTTCTCTGTGGTTTTTGTTGCACTGAATGTAACACTCATGTTTGTATGAACTATAAGATTAATAAGAATAAATAAATAAAAATCTATGAACGTAACACAGAAAATGTAATAACGAAATTTTACTATTTATGTGAGCAGTTATCAGCGCAAATAGTTCAGGACCTGGTGCAGTCCCGGTGGTACATGGCCGGGGCGCTGGTCGCTGTGGTGCTGCTGTGCTTCATCTACATACTGTTGCTTCGATGGGTGATTACTCCCGTAGTCTGGGTTTCAATCGCAGGCTTATTTGCTCTAATGGGATTTGGTGAGTTTTTTTTTTTCAATTACCCTCACATACGAATTTCCGTAGTCTGGCTTTCAATCGCGGTCTTATTTGCTCTCATGGGATTTGGTGAGTTTTTTTTTTTTCAATTACCCTCACTTACGAATTTCCGTACTCTGGCGTTCAATCGCGGGCTTATTTGCTTTCATGGGATTTGGTGATGTTTTTTTTTTCAATTACACTCACATACGAATTTCCGTATTCTGGCTTTCAATCGCGGGTATTTGCTCTTACAAAGTCAGTACGATTGTTACACTGATACAATCATTTTTAGACAATCCTACACAGTTCACAAAACTTCAAAAGTTACACTATCTAGAGCCCCAGGGTTCTGAAGATTATTATCATTTTTACATAGTTAACTATAATAATTGCACAGTTTTTTAACATTTTTCTTTTAATTTTTCAGCAATTTACCTGTGTTACAAGAATTATGAGTATTATAAAGCAAACCCTGTCAGCCTGTACCAAACTACCAACTTGAAAGGATATGCACAGTCTATATTTGCTAAATATGAGACCTGGCTCGTCATTCTCATTATATTAGCTGTGGTCCTACTTATTTTGTTCTTGGTAGTGGTTTTCTTGCGAAGTCGGATAACTATTGCTATCGCACTTATACGTGAAGGAAGCAAGTGAGTGTTTTAATTTATTTAACCTAATATTGGTATCTACTACTACTGTTGTACAATCTCAAACTAAACTAAATTGACAGGTCTACGCGCGTTTGGAACCTTCGTAGCTTAAGTGTTGCCGTAAATAATTTGATCACTACTAGGCCACTTCCAATTATATAGGTACTTAATTATGCCTTTGAGCATGGAATTACGATGTATCTACTTCATAGACTTCCTTTAGATATTTAAATTGCTTTTGATGCTTAAATAACAATTTAACTACTGACTACTCCAACACTGCATTACTCGTACACACACTGAAATTAAATTCTTCTATAAATTCACAAATGTAAAACGATTCTCTTTGCAGGGCCGTTACGTCTATAAAATCTACGATTTTGTTCCCCATATTCCCGTGGATCTTCCAATGCGCCATCATTGCCTATGGGGTTTTGGTCCTTATGTTTTTGCTGTCGGTTGGCGAGTCGGCCTTCCGCGTTGTGAATCTGCGGAATGATACGTCTTGCAACTGCGGTGGGGTGTACACCGAGGTAGGCCTTTTTCTCTATCTTCTTTGCCCACTAGACGTATCATACTATCATCATTCGTTTGACCGTAAAAATAAATTGATCATTATATTTTCAGGATGGGGCTTCATGTAATCCACTAACATTCACGGAAAAATGCCGCGACACGAGCTCCGTTGGCGGGCTGTTGCCGTGTCAATTGGCTTCTTGTCACTTTACCGGCATCGACAATCCACACAACGTGATCTATATGCAATGTGAGAAAATCCAATACCTAATCTTTATCATTAATCATTTAAAAACGTTTGAAGTGCCGAGAATATTTTGATTTTGGTTCACCGGACCGCGGCACCCAAGAGTATATAAAAAGGTATATAATCACTTCGTTTGCGCGGCACGAGCAAAACATATTATGTATAAGCACACATTAAAATTATTCCATTTTATTTTATGCCAATTTATTCATCATTGTGGTTATTAAGAGAGATAAGTTAAAAACGTGATTTCAATTTTCAATTTCAATGAATTGAAACATGATTTCAATTTTCAATTTCATTTTGTCCTGATATAAATAAAGTATATTGAGCAGCAGTGCTGCTACCACCGCGTGATTATCAGTACAAATGAAAGTATTTTGAAAATTAAAATACATCTGAAACGTAGTTGGATATATTACAAATATACCGCTACAACCGGGAACCATATTATTATAAAAAAATATTCACATTTTCATTCATAAAAAAAAAAAAAATCTAATTACAAAATCTACGCCATCTATTGGCGCTGATGTGACCGCTGACCGGATCAAACCACCTTAACATGGTTTACTCAGCAATATCTACCAATAGAAATATGACGTAGCAATTCTTAAACAGTTCTCAAGTTGAACCGTTGTTCACGATGACTATGAGAATTCCAGTGTGATTTTTGCGCCGCGGATTGAAGACTTTCTTCAATCTTTGGTACCTACCTTCGACCATTTAGCCGGGACGAGCCTTTACGCAGATTTAGTATTGAATATATTCTGCCACTTTCAGCGGAAGGTGAGGTAATCACGTACAGCCTACGTACAGCACACATTTACTCACTTCCGCACACTCTTGTAAAAAACTTAATGTCTCTATGAACGCACACTAACTCAAACGCTGTCACACTTACAAGCTAACACGTACGTTGTACATGTACTTCGGCAGAGGGGAATGCGTGCGCTTACCAAGTCCTGGCTGAATGCTCGAATGTACCTACCAATAGCAATTGGTAGGTGTCTAAGTCAATGTAGTATCTGATAGATACTCTCCGTTTCAGTGGTCAACCTGTTGGGATTTTTCTGGGCGATGTTTTTCATCAGCGGAGTAGCGGACATGATGTTGGCGAGTACATTCTCCACCTGGTATTGGACTTTCCATAAGAATGACTTGCCTTTTTTCACTCTTACCTCAGGAATTTGTAGAACGCTCCGGTGAGTAACACTGCTCAGAGATCTAATTCTTGGTTTAATTGCCAACCAGTGAAGTGCCCTATTTTTTAATGGACGACAAGTTCACCTGGTATAAAAATGATTATTAATGTGACGATCCCAATCATCTCTAATTGGCCAATGCTCTCTCGCTATTGGCTAAAATGCATTGTTACAGCGCGAACGCCATTAACTCAGCCAATCACCAATTGAGATTAAAGCAATTATTTGTTGATGCACTTTTAGGTAGATGATTAAGAAGCCACATCAGCCTTCCCGCAATCTTCTGGTAAATGACGATGCAGTCAAAGATGGAACCGGGTTAATTTTTTTTTATTAAAAAAAATATATATAAGCCGAAAGCTTTTGTTACCAGTGGGTACGACAATAGTGCAACGGATCGGGATCGAACATGCGACCTTTCTTTGACTTTACCATACCAAGTTGGCAAGGACATGGCATACCATATCCTTTCCAACCTCTAATTGGTTGGAACGCCAAAACATTATCTGTACGTCTTCGCCGGTAATTAATAGACAATTTCAAGATTTCCAAATTGCCGGGAATCGAACCTAAGACCTCTCAATTGTATGACCATACCTATGCTCACAACTACACCAGCGTGGTCGTCAAACTATTTATATTTTAATGCCAGTCGTTCAATGATCTGATTTCTTCTGGTTATCTTCAGGTACCACTTGGGAACAGTGGCATTTGGAGCTCTTATTATCGCCATAGTTCGAGTAATCAGAGTAATTCTGGAGTACATCGACCATAAAGTCAAGAAATTCGACAATCCATTCACGAGGTGCATAATGTGTTTTTGCAAGTGCGTGTTCTGGTGCCTCGAGAACTTCCTGAAGTTCGTGAATAAGAACGCGTACATAATGTGCGCTGTGCACGGAAAGAACTTCTGCAGAAGCGCTAATGATGCCTTTTCGTTGCTCATGAGGAACATTATTCGAGTCGTCGTATTGGACAAGGTAATGTTTTATTTTAACTTTTTCATTGAAGTGTTGTTAAATAAAAAAATTAAAATTGTAGCCAGCCTTCTGGGCATTTTTCTTCGTTCCAGTGGTTTAGATGATATTTTTTATATTTAGCTTTTATTTTTGATATTTACGTTTTAGGTTTAATTTAGAATTTAGTTTTGTATTATATTAAGTAGTATTATTACATACGTACGAGTATTTTAATAAATTGTCTAGTGTTGTTCAAGAAGTTATTCGGACAGTCTAAAGTACCTGCAAGACAGAAAGTTATCCCAACTTAAGACAACAAAATATAAATTTGCAAAACTAAAGGCATACATTATGTAATAAAAATTTCAAATGTCTTTAGCTTGTTAAAAAAATATCGATTAGTTAGAAAAAGAAAACGTAACTTGACTGGTTGTTAATTAAAGCTTACTTAGTACTTGTTCCATCGTGAGTTTACAGCCAAATAACCCTTTGCAATGTTCAGGTGGCGGACTTCATCTTCTTCCTGTCAAAGCTCCTGATTTCCATTGGCGTGGGCTTCGCCGTGTACTACCTGCTGGAGTGGAACTACGTGTACGAGGTGACGCGCGGCGAGCGCCTGCACTACAACTACGTGCCGGCCGTCATACTGAGCGTTGCCACCTACCTCATATGCACCATATTCTTTAACGTCTACTCCATGGCTGTAGACACTCTGTTCCTATGTTTCCGTAAGTATATTTTACTAGATGATGCCCGCGACTTCGTCCGCGTGGATTAAGATTTTTTGATTCCCGCGGGAACTCTTTAATTTTCTTCTTCTTAATGTGGCATAGGCCACATTTTATTTGTTTGTTTTATGTGTTAATCCTTTATCCTGGGTATCGGCTATCTCCATTCCAAATTTCAGCCAAATCTGTTCATTTGTTGTGGTGAGAAGGAGGTACACACACACACACACAGCCCGATAGATAGCCTACTGATTTTTTAAATCCGCTTAAAATAAAAAGGTATCTATCTAATGCCATGGCTGTTCTAAAGTAAGCTAATTTGTTCCAGTGGAAGACTGCGAGCGAAACGACGGATCTCCGGAGAAACCGTACTTCATGTCGAAAAACCTCATGAAAATTCTCGGCAAGAGAAACAAAAAAACAACATAAAATCAAACTAAACTGCCAAAGATATAGCTTTAAATAAGTCGAATCAGTAAGGAGTGTTGTGAATTTTTGAGAAATTGTTCAATCTACTTTATGACGTTTTTGATATTGTAATATTTTTATAATTCGAGAGAAACTGTAAAACTTTTTATGTGTAACCGAGATTTTTTTAAATATAATGTATTCGAAATTCTCGGGCCGAAAGGAATCAAACCCTGATAATGCGAATATCCGCCGAAACCTGATAATGTAGCCGCAGTATTAGAAAGTTATTCGGAAATTTGAAATTTCCTTGAAATTCTTACGTAAATCAGTCGATTTTAGTCGCAGTGGCAGTGCAGAAAATATATGCATAGATTTCTTTCACGACTTTTCCATCAAGGGGCGTGTTTTCTCATACAATATTCCGTTTTTGAGGACAATACTGCTTTAGGATGCGCCTACTCTTAAATAGATTTTAAAGTTATTTTAAAGTTACTAAATACAAAGCCAAATAATGTAAGGTAAGATAGAGATTTTAGTGCTAAAAACGTTATGAGTTATATGTTAACTTTAAACTTTTATGATCTACAATGTAACAATAATTGGTATAGTATTACGAGAATTTTTGAAGAATTTTATTCGTAGGATTTGATGTTTGTATTTTAAATGTATTTTCTAAGATTTTTTACGCGTGTGACGTTAATGATGTTGATTATTATCGAGTGCCAAGGAAGTATAACACTAGACAATCTTTATGGCCACTCTAAACATAGCCATGTTTCGATGTAACGAAGCGCAGGATAAAGGTTGTCGCTCACTTATCAATTCGGCACCCGACCAGCACTACCTCGCCACTTGTGGATGAGATTTCAAGCATGGACTTCCACATTATGCACTCACTTAGGTATCAATTCTGTTGCCTCACGCCATCGCCTCGCTCGCATGCTGTCTGTAGGCGGATGGTGAACTCTGTGCCCCTTAAGCAACTAAGCGTCCACCAGCCGCGATGGACGAGGGTTACCCGTCGACGAGTGGTTGATAATAAGTGAGCGACGACTTTTATGCGCAAGTTTCAAATCTTTCGTTGTATAAAAAAGGTTTAGAACATCCATAAAGATTGTTTAGGACTGTTAGTATGTAGTGTAAGGTAATTACTACTGACCTAACTATGACATTCTTTCTACTATGGTACTGGGGCATTTATACCTTTGTACCTAATTATACTTTTATTCAATAGAAATTTTCGATTAAAAAAGGTACATTTTATTTAAAGACACTTGGGACAAACCTAAAACCAAAAAAAAACAGACAATTCTGTTTTTTTTTCCATTTGATAGTACCAGTTTAAGACAATAAGCTGTTAAAAATAGGTAAAATGTGTAAGACTTCAAATACCTTTGAAAACATTATGGAGTGCAGTGTGCAAGCAGAGTGAATAAAGATTTATTCACGAGGTTTTCCTTTACCATTGAAGCATGTGATATTTAATTGCTTAAACGCACACAACTTCGATAAGTCTGTGGTGCGTGCCCGGGATGCAATTCTCGACCCCGGGCACTTATTTATTTTATAGAATATAAAATAATCCTCAACCCCGGAATTTATTTATTTTGTAGAAACATACAGTATTGAAAAAAATGAAAGTTAATACAGATATATAATACTTAAACCTGAATTGTCTCCAATAAAACTTAAGTATTTGCATAATTATATTCCTACAACTGAACTATTGGGTACAGCCTAGGTACAGCAGCATACAAAAACAAGAATGATAGGTAGGTAATACTCACATAAATGAAATCATTCCAATGTATCGCTGTTTTCGTAGAAATTTTAATGAATTTCGAAAGTTCAATCACATTACAAGAGTAGCTTCGTAGGCTTCGATCACATCAAAGGTCACTTGTCGAACTCTATTAAAAAATTCGCTTCACTCTTCCATAAGGTTATTTAATCTGTGCTGCGTCAGGAACGCGATATCCAACATAGCCTCGGGGTCTAAGAGCTCCTTCACTTGCTCATACTTCAGGCTCTCCTCAAACGCAAAGATAATGCTCGTGTCGTCGAGCATCATTTTAGACGCTACGAGAGCCGTTATGCAGTTCTTTACTCGTGCTAGTATTTCTCTGTCTGATCTTTCAATCGGCTGTGAACAAAAATATCAATACATTAATAATAATAATATAATAAGCCGTGCTACTAGACTCGGTTCGGATAGTCCATCGGTTTTTCAGCCTGTCGCCTTGACCCCCGGCCGTCTAGTCTCCCCTGCCGGGGCGTAATCCTTCGCCCGCTACAATATATATTTGTGTAACGTATATGTAAGTTTATTTATTTGCATATATATTTATGTTCATTATGTAACTCTTTGGCTTTGTATATATTTATTTTGTGTGAGCGGGTGTGAGCCACCAAAACTAGGCAAAATATATTTGATTGTAAACACTTTCAAATAAAAAAAGAATTATCAAATTCGATTTAGATTTGACGAAGTTATGGAGCAAAATCAACAAAAACTTTCATCCCCTATCCCAGATAAACCTTATTGTTTATCAGGATAAAAAGCATCCTATATCTTGAACCAGACTATCAGCTACCACTATGTCAAATTTCATACAAATCCGTTCAGTAGTTTATGCAGATGCACACAGACCCCGACAGACAGACATTATTTTATTCCTTCATATGCCTGCTTGTATTGTGTACTATAGGTAACATTATTAATTTTGCATCCTATCAAAATAATACAGCCTAAAAATTCAAATACCGACCTGCATCTCATAGTTGATAATTTCATGTTGCTGTCCCTCCATCATGGCCGGTGGCTGTGGACTGATCCATATGAAACCATTGTTGCCGATTATGAGCGACACTCCACACGGTAAGTTGTGAAAGTGATTCTTTCGTCGCTTGATCAATGATGGAAACACTTTTACTAATACACCTTGGGATAACTGTGAAATAAGAAGAGTATGGCAATTACAAAACAAATCTGTTACCTAAGGGATGGAGTTATAAAGGAGAAATTCCTAATAGAGAAGAGTTTAGAGTTGAGGATTTCAAGGTATTTGTGACCAGATATCTTCAAGGCAAGCGTACTCACACCTATTTATAAATTAATTAAGACTCAATAGCTCAACGGTTAAAGGTGCAGACTGAAAACTGAAAGGTCACAGGTTCGAACCCCACCTGTTGCACTATTTTCATACTCGCTTTTCGCTTATTTGGAGGGGAGAGTATAAGTCTAGTTCAGCTTGGCTTATATTTTTTTCAAAAAAAAAAAATACACACAAGCAATATTAAAAAAACTTACCTTTCCATACTTTAAACTTCTAGTATGTAATGACAATGCACCATCAGCAAACACACTTTGAACTTCTGCACTAATAAGATCACCTTCCCTCAAGAATCTTCTCATCATCTGTTCATCCTCTGCCGATCTGCGACGCTGTAAATGTTTTGTGCTAAGATTACTGTCAATGTCAGATGGACACTGCTTTTGAACTGTACACTAACTGCAAGATATCAGTTTAGATGCAGTGCAGTTGTTGACCCAACTGCATTGACACTGGAGTCTGACTGCACTGCAGATCAATGTCAATACCAACAGTGTGTTGCAAGTGATGGTTTGTACTTTGATTTAGGTACTTAGACTGGGTCATGAAATGCCTTGATTTTGTGATAAACAGCTGATCATGCATGTTAGGCAGCTCATGTACATTGTTGATTTATGTGCTAATACATATATTGTTTCTTTTTTGGCAATCAATTGATTTGGATAGATTATGTAGACATTTCCATGGTGTAATGAACAAAAAAAAAATCAAAAAGTCATAAAGCTGAGCAACTTCATATACTGAAATCCTGGTTTCAGTTTTTGTGAGTATGTCTTTGTTTAGTCATCACATAAAGACAGTGAAATCTTTGAAAAAGGAAATTTTATTAACCAATTCTCCACCAGGCAAGTTTACAGCGGACAACTGCAGCACTGAATCCAATCTAGAATTAGTTTCCACTTTCCACCTCTTCTGTTGCACTTCAAGCACTCGGCCAACCACAACATCCCCAATCTCACCCACATAACGACTCTTCAAGGGTCGTACACAAATCAATTTGTTGACTTTTTGCATCACACCTGCAACTGACGACTTGATACATTCATCTTGAATATACGTTCCATGGCCGCTGAAAGTAGACAAATTTTTTTAATAGAAATACAATTAGCCTTAATAATCTAAGGGTAAAAGGAGCGGACTGAAAACGGAAAAGTTGACGATTCACGTCCACCATCTGTTATACTTTTGTCAGGGACGGCAATTAGATAAGTACTTGCTCTTCGAGGCTCAGGGATATATCTATTTCTCCTCTAGGCTCGAACCTAGGACATTAGGGTTCTAGATCAGCGGCCGAATAGTTATGGGGCAATTAAATGATAGTGAGAGTGGACTATAGGGCGCTGGTAGGCTCAAGGATTTTGTGTTAACAAACAAATTACCGCATGAAATCTTGCATTCCACATATAACCTCTCCCGGCGTATAAAATCTGGGTATATCATTACTCGAGGCGACGCTATGATTAACTCGTTCAGACGCCAGTCTTATGGAAACGTGGCCCGACATATTAAATATTTATGCCAATTTACTAGGTATTTTAAACAGGCACTATTGTCCAAAATCAAAATAATTGCGCTATGATAACCAATGTAACAAAGAGAATGTAATCACTCCGCAATGTAAACATTCTGTGTAAAACAAACGGAGTGATCAAAGACTATAATATTAATACTTGGATTCTGTGCCCAAGAGGATATAATCACTTCGTTTTATTCAGCCCCCTGCCCCCAGGGGGCTGCCCCCTCATTCTGTAACTCAGTGCCTATCAAAAAATGAAAGCCCGACATATATTTTTTATCCATTGAAGGTTTACTCTGAAATAGTAAATGACATTTCTCTTCAAATCCTCACGGATAAAAAATGCCTATTGTCGTTGATAGGCACTGAGTTACAGAATTAGCCCTCTGTGCAATGTGGATAGACCATAGACAGCCAATCTGTGGCCAATCTCCATAGACACAGACGACAAAATGAGTTGACCACTTGGGCCATCGATAATATATGACTGTCATGCAAACTGTCATGTCTGATGTCGTAGATGATAAAATTAACATTATTATCAAAATAAACTTTTCTCCACTTATCTCATTTGAGTTTTATAAATGTAAGAGTGTTTTAGTAGATCTTCATGGTCGATATGTAACATCTTAATTAAACCGATAAGATAGGACGGTAGAATTATCCTCCATTGGACTACTAATTTGGCAATAACACCACACGACACTCATAATGTCTGCCAATGCACCTCCTATGACTGCAACCGATAGTTTATCGCAAGCGGTAAAAGCAAATATAATTCACAATCAGGAATACTTGCTACAGGTAAGTTCACAGAATACACTGTATAGTATACAAACAATAGAAATGCATCTTATATAAGGTGTCTTTGTGTAAAAGATAAACATCTTATAATCATCAAGCTAAATACCTCTCTATAATGTGTTAGGCAATATTCAACCATCAATACTTGACCGACTGTGGTATGGTTCATGAGCCGATAGATAGCTAAACTGTTCTGATTAATACATATAAATCATACATATAAAAATAATAATATACAGTTTAAAATTCAACATTGAAACTTCAGTCCATATTATGAAATATTAAGAATATTATCCAAGCATAACTTGCGTTACCTTTGATGATCATTGATCATGAAGTAGGATTGCTCACTGTTTTCCTACTATAAATATAACTCTTAATTTGTATTTCAGGGTTCAGTTCTAGATTCAGCTGTTGAAGTGCTGCTTCATAGACTTCGTGGGCTCTGTGACAATGTTGATGCTGGTCCTGAGACCTTTGACGATCAGGAAGTTTGCTTCATATTGCGGGATCCCAATCAACAGGTGTTTATAACCATATAACTCATAATGAAGCAAAGCAAATAATAAATCTACGTAGCTGGTGCTAGTATTAGTATTTAGAAGTAGTAGTAGTATTAGCTATAAATATTAAATATAATATGATAAAGTACTAACTTTATCATAATATTATATTCATAGCAAACCTAAAACACAAACCTTTTCAATTAGTATTGCAAAAGGATAGAAATTGTGTTTTGAGAATGTATGCAACAGAACTATAGAGCTCCAGATCTTCTAGAATCTTTTATATTAGGTCTCTAGTTCAAAGAATAGAAAAGGTTACTTTTTTTCAGGCACTACCCTCAATGTTGAGGGTGCGAAAAGCTTTAGATGCAAGAGACATGCCTTATCAGTTGAGATACATTGGGCAAGCGGATGGTGAGAAGAACAGACCCACTGTGCTGAGGAGTGTGCTGGACATTGCATGCAGTGGAATGCTATTTGAGTTCCTCAATGAATTGGGCTGTAGGATTGAGTATGAATATAGCGTCAAAGGTAAAATTTTATTGATCATGGCACACCCCTTATCTCCATTAACTTAACAAATTTAGTTGAAATGAAAATGGTGGGTTTATCTTTAAATTCATACCCTAAAACTAGGAAATTAAAGATACAGGCAGGAAAAGCCAAAACAAACAAAACCTCTCTACTGCATAGCTGATCAAAATTTTGTAACATCTTACACTAATCAAAGTCCTTTGTGCCTTCTTGGGAATTGAATTGAACAATTTTTGATTAATTCTAACCATTTTTTTTAAATTCTAAACAAAATTCCTTCTGCTTTATAAATTCTTTTTTGGATAATAATTATACTAAGATAATTTATACATGTATTTATTAATAATTGTTTTTATTGCAGGTTACATGTTCAGAAAGGGTCGGATGAAGATCACAGTAGCGAAGGTGTTCAAGATACCTCAGAGCTCGATGGCACCTGAGCCCATATCACAAAGTTACCTAGTGGAATTATCTGTAAATATCCTTTATTGATCCTTTGCAAACAATGTAGAGAACGTTCAGGCATGCAAGTTTCCTCACAATGTGTTCCTTCACTATTAAAGCAAGTGTATATTGAATTTTTTTAAACGCATATAACTTAGATACGTCTGGGAAGCGTGTCTGGGATCGAAAAGTAGGCAGAAATCCTAACCACTAGGCTAGGCTAAGCCAAAGCTACCTTACAATTTATACGCACATAACTCCAAAAAATCGAGAGACCTGTGGAATCAAACCCATTTTTTTTTAATATAATATGTCTAGAGTAGTGCTTGACTGCTACCTCACCTGATGGTAAGTGAAGATGCAGCTTAAGATAATGTGCGCTTGCTTAGAAGATGCCTCACTCTTGATTTAAAGATACCCATGTTAGATGACAAGCTGGAAAGGCATTCCACAAAACCCCTTGAAAGGTAGCCAGAAGTCTTAACCACTAGGCTTGGTCTTTAGCTTACAATTTATTATATCGCTCATTTGCTACAAGGGTGACATAATTCAAAATTCACCAATTTTAGTGTCGAAAATGTATACTTTTTGCTATAAAAACAACATTACACTAAGCACAAAAAAATAAGAACGAGAGAGATTGTGACTTAATGCTCTGTCGCTTTCTTGGCCGCTGTGTTGTTTCAAGACAGTAGCATCCACAAAAATTACTTTCTAACGAGAGAATTCTGTCATCGTCGATTTTGAATTATATTACCCTTGTCGCAAATGAGCGATATGCCAGCTACTTTTTTGAATGTCACTGCAATTTGGAATATTTTAAAAGATTTTCCTAGTAAAATATAGAAGATAGAAGAAGTTATTAATTGTATTTATGTTTCTTTGGAGCAATAAATTATTTATTTATTTATTTTGTAGGTGCTGGCTCCCACAGGCCAAGACGCGATCGGAGAGGACATGCGGGCCTTTGCCGACCAGCTCCGGCCGCTGGTGCAGCTGGACAAGATCGACTACAAGCGCCTCAGCCACATGGCCGTCACGTAGCCAATGTTCCTTACTTAGGCGGCCTTTATGCCTGTCTTGCGAACACGTCGAATCTGAACGTACGTCTATATAGGCCGTGGGATAGGGAATCTAGCATTAGCCAATCAAAACACTGACTTTTTAAATTCTTCGTATAAAGAGTAAAGACCATCATAAGAAAAGCCGTACGTCCAATTTCGACGTGTTGTGGCGAGTTTTATATTGTTATTGATAGTGCGAGGCTGCCTTAGTGATGGGAAAACATTGTTAAAACTGTAGTAGTTTTGCTTCTGCCAGTATTATGAAAGATTATAATATTGTATCATAAAGGCGATTATACTATTATTCCTGCAACAAAAAGCATTTTGGTAGAGATTGTGCACAACTTAATTAGCACCAGTTTACGATAACGATACTACTGAATAAATCAATGTAATATTTAAAGTACTCGGTAATAAAATATAATATTATGTACATTGATAAAACATTTTCATGTTTTTTTTCTATTTAACATAAGTTACTCAAAGACTATCAGTTGTCAGCAAATATTAAAAGTAAAATTGATGCCGGAACTTTAAATAAAATCACACCAAAATTATTTTGTATTTTTATTGTGGTATTTAAATTTAAATAACTGTATTTATAAAAGCTCTAACCTCTCAATTTCACCATTTAGGGATAAGTGAGGTTATTGCATTATTGTAATAAATAAAGATCAAAGTTTTACTTTGATCTCTAAAGTCTACACAAACGTGTTATGCAGCTGCACCGGTAGCATGGGCAGGAGATAAAAGTTTTATCCACTGACAGGGGATAAAATTATCTTTTCCCTATGCTAAAGCATGGCGACAGAGGAAAAGGCAATGTATATTTCAATAAGTATATCCACTGAGTGTTATTTCCACCGCTGTGCCCATGCTCGACGGGTGGATAAAGCTAAGCGAGGCGATGAACGTTTTATCCTTTTCCCGGGGATAAATTTCTCCCGCCCATGCTACCAGTGCTGATTAATGATGGATAATATTGTGATCTTAGTTATTTATAGACCGCTCACTCTGCTCAGACTCAAGACAGAGTTAAAACAAGACATTTATTGACAGAGCATATTATTCTCGGTTTTACTCTAAGTTAAATCTGAGCTGAGTCAGAGCACGTTCTATAGATCTCGGCATCAGAGCCACTAGTTGTCCTACATGAAATAAATCATTTTGAATTTGAATATTCCATAGGTAGGTAACTACAATCAATATAATTGTTACCAGAGATGGCAGCAGCAACACAATTTTTTTAAGAAAAGCAAAGCTGTTCCCGTGTCTTACATAATTCCCGCTATACTTATTGCAATAACCTCACTGGATCATAAAGTTTATTAGGTAGGTACTTTTTAGCGTACAAAATCTGGATTCTTTTTTGAATGAGTTATAGTTAAATGGTCTTCCCCATAATCATAATCTTCATGTTTTAAGCCATGCACATAAGCGAAGTTACCGAAGTACAGACAATTTTCATAGTTTAACTTAATGAATTCTGAAAAAAAATCGTAATTGTATACCTACTGCTATTATGCCGCCATTGCTAATGCGGTATCTTATTGGATACAGAAACCGGATCCAGTCGATTATACCTACTTTTCTAAAGCTTGATATATACTTACCTACTTAATTTTTACTGCCAGGTGCCATACTTACCTATACTATAACTCTTTTGACCCGGGCTTTGCATCGTCTACATACATAAAGATACATTTACCTACTAAGCCATCACTTCCTATGGTAGGTAACTTACCATCTGACGAGACCACAACTAATCGCTAACTTGACATCAAATTAAAACCAGTAGGTTTCCCTCAGAGGAGGGTTCTAGGCCATACTCATAATAGTCCACCACGCTGGCACAATCCAAATTGGCAGACTATTTTAGTTAGTAACTCGTAGTTTAGTATCTACGAAGATTTAAAAACAAGAAAACCAACCTGTACCATGAATGCAATTGAACAAATCCATAATGCATATATTGTCAAATATGTAGGTCTGATTCGTCTGAAAATCGAATCCACACAGCTTCTGAAAGTATGTCGGACATATTCCACACCTGGTGAAAAATTTAAATATATTAGGTATTAAAACAATCTCTAGAACAAAACACCTTGACCCATCTCTCCTAACTGCTGCTGCTAAGGAAAAGCTGCATCAATTATTATTTAAACATATTTATTCCAGATTAACGCATAGGTATGTTACTAGGATTCAACTCGTGTTGATGCTGTCCCATCGGACTATGAGAGTGAAGGTCTAGAGAGTGCATCCAGTGTTAGCGCACACACTGGAGTACTGCAGGTATGTGGGTAACATTGGAGTATTAGTATAAGTTGAGGTTTCTTACCTACGACCTTCACTTCGTCGCTTTTTAAACTCTAAGCCTGTTTCATCGTCATACATGGCACCTCTGCATAAAACTTTGGGAGGAAAAATTTAAATTAATTTTAAGTGGTATTTAGGTACCTAAGGGCAACTCTGCCTCTGTATCTATTGCTGAGCCTCAGTGTTTTAGGGGTTATCGTAAAAATAAAAGTCGTAGGTTCTCTCACCCCTTGGACCCACCAAATCTCCACACGCTTTAAGTTGGAGGTAAGTACGAACCTAAAATATTGAACTCGATGCTTTTCTACACCTCAGTTATTCATTTCAAACTTAAAGGTCTATTGGCTAGTCGTCGCCCCAGTTCAACAAGGTTCTATCTAGCATTTTGTCAATTTTCGAGGTTTTTGGTTACGCTGGTAGAATATTTTTTTGTGCTTCTTTCTGTAAAAAAATCTTTCAAAAATTCTCATTCTGTAATGAGATATTATCAAAACAACGAAGTTCTATCTGCATTTTGCCTGATTTTGAGAGTCACAAGGTTCTAAGTGAAAATTGTATGGCAGATAGAACTTTGTTTTCCAATTATGGGCAATAACTTGTAGTGGCCATATTAATTAAATTTTAAAGTAAACATTATTTATATGTATAAAAATTGAAATTTAATGTCTAGCCAAGCTATACGAAAAATAACTGCGCAAAAGTTCTTGATATTAACAAAATTATTAATATAATATAATTAAAAATTTCGTTATTTTTGTGTCACGATTTATTTGTTTACGAATTTTTACCCCAATCTTACTATTTAAAGGGCCAATGAGTAAAAATGCTTTTAAAATAGGGCTACTCCAATATTCTTAAAGCATTAAAAAATAAATCGGAAATATTGTTTCGCCAGACGAAGATGTTAAATATGCGCGTCAGTTTTGAAAAAATACAATAATCAAGATTTAATGAGGTTAGAATTATATTTTATTACTATTACACCATATTTGTTAACGAGTGTATTCATAGTGTAATTAAAAGTATTCATCAGCGTCTAATTATAGTAAATTACCAAATTATAAGCTAAAATTAAATAAAATATGTGTTACATTTGTCTTATTGTAACACATATTTTTGTGTTACGTATCACATAAAATCTGTAAAGCCTCATTCATAAGGGTAATAAAACTGAATTGATGAAAATAATAATGTATTTATGTGTGATTCTAAGTACAGCAAAAACTCCTTATTCGCGCTTCCTTCATTCGCGTTTTCACTATTTGCGGACTAAAAAAAATGTAACCCAATTCCTATATTCATGGCTAAAAATTTCTTTATTCGCGGATCTAATCGATACATCGGAACATACATATTAATAAAAAGGATTCCAATAGTTATCTAACCCAATATCCTCTGTAAACGCGTCGTCAAATGGATTAATAAAAAGTAAAATAGACTTTATTACAAATTGTTAAAAGATATCGTCGCCGTATTGGTTCGGCCTTTGACAGAAGCATCCTTCGCCGCGGTTGGTGTTGAAGGAGCTTTTAAAAACTGCCAAAAAAGAAAAAATTACAAAATTCTTTAAACCATTGCCTAAGCCTAAAGATAATAATAATTAATAAATATGGTCAAAAACTTCAATTAATTTTTTTTTTCATATTCACATTCGTAAAAATTCTAATCAATTTTATAAAATATCTGACATTATTAATTACCATTTTGAAACAAACTTTACGCAAAAAATGTGCTTTTTTTGGGTTACATTTTTGTAATGACAACACAAAATGTTGTTGTGTTACTTTTGTGATATAATTGACAATTTTGGTGGCCTTGCCCACTTATTTAAACCCTGCTTTTTATTTCTAGTTATACAATTCAGTCGTATTCATACAAAAAATATTAATAATTGGGGTTCTATGTGAAAGAACTGATTTTGAAGCGAGAATTTTGGATGTAACAAGGTTCTAACTGTTTTGAAAATATGATAACAAAACTATATTATTACATAATTAAAATGAAATAAGGAAGTTTAACATATTTTAAATACGGTAAAACTAAAATTGTAACGCAATTGTTTATCATTAGAGAAATACAAATTTTTAAACCTTTGATTAGCCATTCCCAAAACCTGTCGTTGATGCACTTAGAACCCTGTTGAACTGGGGCGACGTAGTAACATTACATTAGGTAGGTATATACAGAAAAAGTGCTTACAAAATATAAAGCAAAGAAACCACAGTATCTTTAAAAACATGACTAGCCCATAGGAAAGTTTCCTTATCTTTTAATTAAATTCATTTTATAACGTCGATTGTAAGTCATAACGTGGAACTATTTAATAGAGTGGGTTAGTTGCTGATATTCGGCATTATAGATATAAATGACTATTTATTTTCCTAAGTAAAAATGTACAAAAAACTATAATTTTCACAATACACTAAAAAAATTGAAGTAGTTACCTAGACAGGTTTAATTACAAAGCGCTACCAACCCTAATATTTAATTACTAATTTATACGTATCTACACCTACCAAAAAGAAGAGGACGTTAAGGAAACCCAAAAACAGAGGCATCAGAGGTAATTCTTTTAGAAATAGCCCAACGTGAATATTCCAACGCGTTGGGCTATTCAAGCTGTAATAAAGGACTGAAATCTGGATGGTTGACGCTTCGTACCCATCAATCCGTAACACAAGTTTTCTGCTTATTTGGAGGAGAGAGAGAGAGAATATTAGCCAAGTTTTAACAGACTGACAACGTGCGTAGGTATACGGGTACCCAAGTAACAAAATATAAAGCGGCGCAAGCGCAATTGATGCTATTTTATTATTCGCAGTGCTTCCGATCCACGTTGCGTAGACACAGGCGCACTGGGCGCGGGCGGCGTAGCAGGCACCGTGACACATCTATAGGCAGTGAGTTAGTCTTACCTGTCACTTTTACTGCACTTACCTGTCACATACCGCACTACTTATATTATACTTATAGGCAATTTAGGTACATAGGTATTAGACTAACCGAAAACGATAATTATCGGTATTTCGGCAGGTGTACCTACCACCATTTTTAAAATATGTAAGCATTAATTAAAGAATGCCATTACATAAGAAAACGAATATAGTGAAAAGATTAATTATTGTGAATTCCTTAGCTAATTTTATAATAGTATGTAGGTACTTATAGGTATATCTACCCATGGATTAATTACATGATATGTAAAACTCCAAACTACTTACTAGGCATCGTTACTAGGCTATTCTAGAATTTACTTACGTACACTTAAGTAAGCGTAGGTATGGTTAGTGTGCATATTATAAAAGTACCTATATATACCCATGTAGGTATATTTGGATATCGTAACAATATGTCAGGGGCTGTCGCTCTAGACGCCGCCGTGGCGTTGAGTTGAGCCACCCGTTCACCTTGAATAAGTACCTACTTATCATAATCTATACCATTCACTTCGCGGAAAAACCTTAATAAATTAATACTTATTATAACATTCAGCATATTATTAAGAAAATCATAATATGGTTTCTAATAAAATTACCTAATGCTGCGCAGACTCGATTTCTGGAAATTTAAGTAGGTAACTAAGTACCTACCTACCTACTTATGTACATTATAAAAGACATAAGTTATTTATACTCTAAGGCAAATAAGTTAATAAAATTACCTACTAACAAAAAAATAGACCTACCTACATAAGTTTGTCGGATAAAACCCCCTTTATTTATGTATTAGGTAGGTACCTATTTACTTTAATAAATAAGTTCCAGATATTATAGGGTATTATGGAATGTGTCATCTGCCTATGACATCAGGATTGCATCAGGGAGTCGAACGTCGTGAGTAAACCGCAAGACGCCTCTTTATAATTCACTAACGGAAATACCATCGCACCGAATAATAAACCAAATAACGTCACTGGACTTTCGTGTAACGTAGTCACACGGCCGGCCGGGCGTTTTGTGGCGCCGCAACGTTGTGATTCTGTCATATTGGAAGTTTGTGGTATAAAATTATAACAATTTTGTTATTTAGTAATGTAGATATTGAGAAAGCGCAGGGCTCTGTCGGGGTGAACATGATCGTCCGCAGGTTTGCTCGTTGTTCGGTGTCAGTTAAAGTCACTCTTATCAGAGCATACTGCCTTTCCTCCTACACAAGCAGTTTATGTACCTACGTTCATTATAAGCAAAAGCGGTAAGTATAACGCATAGCATAGGTATAACATGTGCAGTATGCGCTCAGGATGCTGTTGGAGCCCCATAGGCATGTTGGCCGACCCGACGGGCGTGTACCTACCTAATTGACTAAGATTGACACAATAAACGTTAGTTATAAATGTGAGCGCTGTGTTCTTATAACTGGGAGGTCTCGGGTTCGATTCCCGGCGGGGGCGATTTGGGAATTTCTAATTTCTGAATTGTCTCTGGTCTGGTCTGGTGGGAGGCTTTGGCCGTGGCCAGTTATCAGTTACCACCCTACGTCAAAGACGTGCCGCCAAGCGATTAAGCGTTCCGGCACGATGACGTGTAGAAAGTAGAAACATATTAGGGGTATGGGTGTAATGTACACTGGCATACCCCTTCCAAGTTAGACTGCATATTAAAAAAAACAATTAACAAAGCTTTAGCTTTGGCCATTAAAAGTACTAAGAACAAAATGATGACCAAGGCCTTTGATAGACTGCTTTTAGACAACTGCGAAAACGATGCACATCCGATGCCTTGTTGCGCAGACGGTCAGCTCCAAAAACGACCTGAGGACATTTGCTGACAGGATCGATTGTCAGCACTTGAACCACTGTAATATCTGTGGTAAAATTGTTCATGTGTTGACAAATCGGTTCCGTAGTGTAATTATCTTTATTAATTACTAACAAATTAGTTTAAATTTTTGTTTTTGATTACTAAAACTAAGTATAGGTAGGTATATGATCCCAGATGGTCGAATTAAAACATTTATAAACCTAATTGTCAGCTGCTCATAAGAAAACAACTCTACATTAAAAATCTTTTTAAGTAAATATTAATGTTAAATAGGCATGCAACTATGCATCTATACATAAACGCATAGTAATATATTGTATCTACAGTAATTAAGATAGGAATGTTTGTTAGCTGTGTACATCCTATCCCATAAGGAGGCAAGGTCAGCTGTTTACATTGCAGATAAAGCGAGCTGCTTGCGCGGAATTAACAAGTGACAAACACTATTGAATAGGTATGTGAATACATAAATAGTAGGAATCCTTTGTACAAGTACCCGCTAAGTAGGCAAGTAGGTAGGTACATCGCCTATCGGTACAACTGAAAGTCTTGCTAGAGTGGTAATCAGCATCAACGAAGAAAGAATAACTACAACTATTTAAAGAGGCATAATTTTTTTTAAACTAGGTAGGTACCTACTTTAGTCTGATTTTTAATTCGGTGGAATTCTGACAGTTGTCATTTTGTAAACAGAGCGAGTTATTTGTATGAAAAACAGAATTACCACCTGTAGTTCGATTTTACCCCAAACGATCTGTCAGGCATTTATCATAATATATGTATGTGGGGCAATTGATTTATATTTTTATAGATTTTTTATTATCTTTTTTGTGGGATTTTTTTAATCTCTGGTAACATTAAGATACGTCAGAATTCCACGCAATTAAAAATCAGACTATACATATATATTGACTACTATAATATACTATACGTGGTCAGTTGAGTCCACTGGTGTCTGCTGGATGTAAGCTACATACAGAAAACCGATGTATTATGAATGAATGTATGAAGGTGTATATGTAATATATTCATATATCACCAAGATCACCAGTCCGCATTGTCAGCATACAATACAGGAAAGCGTGTCTACGCAACACGTATTGTGCCAGATCCTTAATTAAACAACCGCTCATTATTCAATAGAAATTTAGAAACAGATTTATACAGTAAATTAGACAAGTCTCCATAAAGTGTGACCCAACTTGCAGCCGACGGCATTTAGTCAATACGGATTTAGTGATGGACAGCATTTCATTGAAAAATCTATATCCATTTACATCTCCAAGTGAAACTGATTGTTTCTCATCCCTTGTGCTTAATGTGTAAATTGCTTAAGGGGCATAAATAGTAGTAGGTATGCAGTAGGTAACTATTAACAACTTGTTGAAAAATTTTAAGACACGAAAATTAGGTAAAATGTTAAGAGCACCAAGCAAGAGTTTATTTTTGAATACGAACGTATACCTACAAATTGCTTACATCATGATATTGAAGACCTCGAAAAAGCGGCCTAAAATCAGGCGTTCTGTTTGGCACTCATATCGAGCGCGCGGCTTAGCGCCAGGCCAAGGTACGGCCTAGCGCTTCGACAATTCAGCCGGGACGTGCCTTTACGCAGATTTAGTACTGAACATATTCTGCCACTTTCTGGGGTGAGGTGGGGTAATCACGTACAGCACACATTTATTCACTTCTGCACACTCTTGTAAATACTTAATGTTTCTATGAACGCACACTAACTCAAAAGCTGTCACACTAACAAGCTAACACGTACGTTTGTACATGTACTTCGGCAGAGGGGAATGCGTGCGCTTACCACGTCCCGACTCCCGGCTAAATGGTCGAAGGCCTAGCGCATGTAGTGTGCCTATTTACATGAAACATTTCGATGCGAAATATTTAGTACTTAGACGATGCCCGCCACTTCGTCCGACGACATAAGGTTTTTTAATTTCCGCGGGAACTCCTTTTAATATTTTATTTTATTTTATTACTAGTACAAAGACCAGATCCACACTCCATACAATTCTGGACCTTCTCCTTTGCCATCATCAAGTGACTACGTATTTTGACATCCAATGATGATGAGTGATGGGCCAATGCTGATTAATATCGGGAATGAAATTTATGTGTTGCTATTTGCAACAAATGCAAACAATAATTTCATTTTATATACCTACTCCTACTTGCTAAACCTTCTTTAACACTTATTTATCACACTAAATTGAGCGTCCAAAGGACACTTGCAAATAAATTATTATCTACGCACACGAGCTCGATGCCGACCTCACGGCTCACATCCATTCCAATGAAAATGAAGCCACTCTCACACACGTGTGTTGTTTGTGTGCTCACAATCAGGCGCTTATTTCCTTTTAGATGATTATTCATAGCAGATTCATTTTATCTATCCAGTGGGGCACGCTCAATAATAAGTTATTCCATCCATCTGTATGGTCTATAACTCTATAGTGTGATGGTTTGATTTAATTAATTATTTATTGGTCGGTATTATCTTTAGTTGTTGTTATTGTAGAATCAATTGTACGTTGATTGAAATATAGTGTAGATTACTTTTATTATATTAGGTAAGTTTTTCAACAATAGATAGCCTTTATTGTCTGACCCCTACGGTTCCATCACGTCGGTTTCTTCATGCCATTGTTTGCCGGAACGCTAAAAGGCTTGGCGGCACTTCTTTGACGGTAAGGTGGTAACTAACGAGAAACGGCAGCTTTCAGACAGAATTTCTCAAATTGACCCTGCCGGGAATCGAACCCTAGACGTCTTGTCGAAACGCCAACTTAGCAAAGCGTACACTGAAAGGTAGGTACCCGCGATAAACATAGCATATAGTACCTACCTAGTGGCTGTGCTGTAGTAGCAACCAACCAGTGGTAGATTCACTTGACGATTAAAAAGCATTTCAAAAAATTATTCTTATTTAAAAATTATTCTTTGTTAACTTATTATTAGTTAACAAAGTTAAAGTACCTACTAAGTAAATAGTTAAATACCATCGATCGATGAGATAATATGAATCTAGCTATAACTGCCTAAATAAGCTAATAAACTGACAAGCGCATCATAAAATGAAAATACCGTCCAAGATATCCGTCCGTGGTTCAATTCAAGTGTGTGTGTCAATGTATCGCTGGCTGGCCTGTGCGTGGTGTGGTGACATGGTATCACTTTCTGAGAAACAGCAGCGCGGGCGCAGAGCGGCCAGCGGGGCGAAGGGGGATGTTGGCCGGCGTCAAGCCCATAAAATAGGATGCTACAGGGTGTTTAAGCTTATTGATTTAGTGTTTGTGACTTTATTTTTCTGGTATCTAGCTTGTAATGCCCGCGTCTTCCAATGCATGGATGTAGAGGTTTTATTTTTAAAAGAATTAGCCAAGCTGAACTTAACTAATATTCTCTCTTCCCTCCAAATGAGCGGAAAGTTTGTGTTATGACAGTTGTCCAACAGGTGGAGAATGAACCATCACTCTTTCAGTTTTCAGACCGCAACTTTGAGATTTCAAATTTTTAATAAACCTATGAGAATTACTTTCTCTAATCGAAAAAAGAAAAGAGATATTGAAAGACACTTATTCTATTAGAAATAAATGTTAGTGTGTATTACAACTTAACGGAGTATTATATTCTGATTTCTGATGTAGTTATCTCATAATAAACAAGCTAAAATAAAATAAACAATGGTATTTTTTTAATAATCTCATACATAATTAAAAGTAGACAATAGAAAAATATATATTGACATTAATCTGTTCTTTCCGCATCACTAGATCCTTCTTAATTTGAAGATGCCTATTATGTATCTTGCGATTGTTCAATAATAATAAAATAGGTACCGTGTGCAGCAGCCGCTAGGAAAATATCACGCGCAAACTAGCCTTTACGTCAGTTACTGCCGGCCTCTGCCGGCGGGCAGCGTCAGACTACTTCATTAGTTGAGCGCGCTCTCGCCCCGAATCCCGCAGACCATCAGGAGGGTCGCGCTTACGGTGGCTTACCTACACTGCTGTGTGATTTTAAATACAAACACGCTGTATGGCACCTATCGCGGAAGTTCGCGGTGCGTGGTAAGAGGCGCGGGGCGGGAAGCCGAGCGCCGCTAGCCCGGGCCTGCCAGACAACTTGTCGCTTACTCCATACCGATTATTATCGATATCAACTTCGCCTCATACTCACATCAAACACGCTAGATAGACCTACTTACCTAACAAAAATAAAGGTTCCGTTCTTTTTCGGATCTCTAAAAAAAAAGTGTGAGATTCAAACTGGCGAATTCGCCACCATTCCTCGGAAGAAGACGTTACTTATTTAAATTTTCAAATACGTATTAAAAAAAACTGTGGTAGTTATAGACATAGTTTTATTTTCCTGCATTACACAAGGTTAACCGCCCCTGCTTCCCACAGGTAGACTAGATTCACAAAATGTTTTAAAGGTATCGGACTTTAGGTATTGTTAAAAAAAATGTTATATACACATAACATAATATCTGCACAAAACTACATATTATTACAATAATCGCCAGTGATTTGATATTAATATTAGGTACCGCACAAACTTAGGAGTCAGTCAAGTAGGTACCTACTCTTAGTTAAGTCGTATTCCAAGAAAACCCCTACAATTGTGTGATTATGGCTAGTGGTCAAGACGTCGTAAATGTATGTATGTATGGTACCTACTTTTGCATGTATAACTATGCGAATGATTTGTTTCTATCCGTTGAGGAGAACCACCCTTGGGCAAAAAAAAAACAGATAGGTACCGGCCGAATTGATAACCTCCTTTTTGGAAGTCAGTTAAAAAGATATTTGGCGATACCGGCTGATACCATTGATACCCCCAGAATAGGTCCTTTCTAATGAAAAAAGAATTTTAAGTATCGGTAAACCTTATCAAAATCAATCCAGTGATTTTAAAATTAGATTTGACGTTAACATAGACATAAATTGAAGAAAAACCGTTTTTCTTGTATGATCTGTGCTCAAGAGCGGAGCGTCCACTGATCTCAGCGTCCGTAAGTACTTATTAGATAAAAGTACCTACTGTAAATTAAAATTACAAAATAAAAAGTCAAATTATAGATAAGGACCTACCTAATTAGTAATTACCCATATTTTGACATACATAATTTGTATTTCACGGCATGTAGGTACATCTGTTTACCGTCGATCGACTGGAGTCATGTTCGCTTTATCTAAAGTAAACAACAGTGTCATATTACTGGTCGCATTCGCAGTGCAATATCTGCTTTAATGTAGAACGTAACCCTACAAAGTGCATTCCGCATCCACAGCCGCGGTGACAAGAGCTTGACTCACTCTTTGTTCGTAAAGTGGGTCATCCATTTTACGAGGGTTTTGCAACTGTAACCATCTAGTTCACCCTAGTACTAGCACTGAGTAGTAGAAGCTTCGTACGAGTGGGATTTTCTATATTTTGTCCATAGAATAAATTTTTAAAATTTCGTAAGAGTATGTAAAAGAAAATATAATTTTTTACGTAAGTATCTAATTCAACAGGACAGAAGGTAGGTACTAGAGACCTATCAGAGATTTATCTAGAGGGGATTAAATAAAAAAGTCAAACAAGTGCGTACTAAGCTATCATATTGGTAAGCGTTTTGGCTTATCAGAGCTTAGCGTGACACAGTGAGGAGTGCGGATGATCCCCATTGCGCCACGGATATTTACGACATCGATTACACGCTTCTCTCGGGTGGTCCAAACGCTCGGGTGGCCTACAATCGTGAAAAGTTTATCGAGAGGCCAACCGCCAAAACCGCAGGGAAATCTGATATAAAGAGCTCAAGTTGAAACAAAACGTACACAACTGAGATTAATTTAGACATTGTCGCATGTTGCTACATGTATTTTTGACTTGGCAAGTCAAACATATAGGCAGGTGCCTGTTAACACCGAACACTCATAGGAAACTAGTTGAGTGACTTGTGCTTACCTTGGCAATGGATTTGTTTGCGTCACTCTGGATTTTCACGGTGTCGGATGATAGAGTACGATATTGCGAAAACAACAGGATGTTACCAATTAATGCGAAATGGTCATAATATTTAATTGAAAACAAGTTTTAAAATTAAGACGAGCTACGAGTAGGCTAACTACATTTTCAATCAGTGATTAATATATTGGTTGCAATCTTCAGCTTTCATCTACAATAGGCAAAAAGCGTGTCAAGAGCTTGCTAGTGAACCCCCTTGTAATGCTTTGGTATTTCCAAGCTAAAGGATGCAAATATTTGTCCGATACTGATAAAAAACGCTCGCTTCGCTCTCGCTTTGCTTGCATACATCCGATTAATAATAGCTGGCTGGCTGGCTACTTCTTAGCTTTTTTAAGTACTGGTTCATACATTCATTGTTTTATCATCATGCGAACCACTGCTGGCGTCTAAGGTGCCAAGAAATACATTCTTAGAAAGTAGGTAGCTGCATCGGTGAACCTTAATCTCAAGTCTAGCATCATAATGTTCCTACTTCCTAGTCGGAAGTCACAAAAAGTTTCCCATCTAGAGATTCCACAATAGGTTGGTTAAGTGGCAGTTGGTTTGCCACTACCTACAATCTACATGCCTTCTTACTTATATGATTCGTGCCCGACTCAAGCTATTTTAAAAGTTGAGGACCTCACCAAAGCTCATGTGATTAGGTAAGATATTTCTGTCTTGGCATCCGAGAATATTCTTAGCGTAAAAACAAAAGGAGTGAACAAATTTCTTATCTTAGCGACAGCTGATGGAAAGACTTCGTTTTCTTTGGCCGAAACGACTTTTACGTCATGGGCCATGGCCGGTCGTCGAGATTGACCTTAGGAAACCTAGGTACCTAGTTGCTTTGTGAACTTTTACTTTTTATGTGTTATGTTAACTGCAGTAACTAACTAACAAAACCAGCAAAGTAGCTCTACACTTACTGCCTACCCAATCACTTTTATCTTGTCATTATAAGTAACTGATTTTTTGTATTACTAGACGATGCCCGCGACTTCGTCCGCGTTCATTAAAGTTTTTATTTCCCGCGGGAACTCTTTAATTTTCCGAGATAAAATGTAGCTATATATTCTGGGTATGGTCTATCTCCATCCCAAACAGCCAAATCGGTTCATTCGATATGACGTGAAGGAAATTGAGGCCCACACATCACCCAATAATGTGATGTGATACTATGTACTTATAATAATTAGTATTGTTATTACATATTATTTATATCATGTTAAGTAGCACACAACGGTTATATACAAACCTTGACTATAACCGGGATTATAATGATAGCAAAAAAAAAGTAGGCGGGTAAGTAGGTATGTAGGGCAACTTAAGTCATAAACAAAGGTCTTATATAATATGTTTATTTTTACTTATTAGCTTTTGACCGCGACTTTATCCTTGTTGAATTGGGTTTTAGAAATCCAGTATCTTCATACTTTTTTTTTCTTTCTTGTGGAGGAGGAAATCCTCATGGATACCATCCGGTTGATGACATGTGCACTATGCAGTGTGCAGTTCGTCCCGGTACTGCTGTGCGCACGACTTCATGATGGGGGCTATCAGATTAGGCTGTGTTGTGTCCTCATACTGTATCCAAGAAAAAACCATCTCTATCCGTTGCTCCGTTTATGTGAGATAGAAGAACAAACCAGCAAACAAACGGTTTCTCCCTACCCTCGCTTATCTACACTCGGTCACAGTCAGGACTCTTATAAGAGGATACAATATAAAATAGGTAATTATTCAACTATAAGCTATATAATGTAGCTTATGTAGGTAGGCTAGAGTAGACCTACCGAAACCTATATCTTATTTGATTTCGCTACGATTTTGCAAACACTACCTAGGAGGACATGCCCAAGGAAACAATAGGGCAGTTGAGAGCAATCTTTGTACTTCTACAAAGATTCAGCGACTTCATTCGTTTTATTAACATCGCAATTTAAAATGAAACAATATACTTACGTTAACGTAATACCTAATGAAAATACTGATTAGCAAAATGGAGTGCTAATCAGGACGCTATCGCTAGCTACTTGGCGTGACCGGCCGGTGTCATAGGGCGCGCAGATTACGTCATTTTGCTTGTTTACGAACATTCGCTTCGTCCACACGGCACCGACGACGCCTCTCTGATCTTGCCGATCCGCACCGTATCAATTAAAAGAAACGAGGCGGCATCCACTCATGATAACCGGAATATCAACTAAAACGTTCCAATTACCACATTCTGCGAATGGATGCATATGCAGATTGCAGATTCTGTTTTATGAATACTTATCTATTTGGTACAAGGCACATGAGCGGTCAGTGACGTGGACGATGCTTGCGCCTTGCAGCATATTATAATTAGTCGGAGCCAGCGTGAGTAATGGCGTCGGAAATAACACGCGGACGGCGCGGCGTTGGCGCCAAGCGGAGCGGCCATCGAATCTCGCTTTTGTGCAGTGTTGCCGAGTAACTTACGCCACATATCCCTGATCCTGGTCATGAAATTTTCATATAAAGAAAACTAAAGAAAGAAAGAAAACTATTTTCAAAGAATTATAATTATAAATTAAAATTAGAAAGAAGAATTAAATGGAACATTTTAGATTAGCTGGCGAAAATCATGCTTAAAAAAATTTCGTACTTTATATATACCTTGCCAAGTTAACCTCGTATATTTTCCTAGATAAGGACGGATGATATCATATCATAGCATATCAAAGGATAAAATTGCAATTTGACCGCCAATGACCTGACCTTTACTCGCCGAAGATAAACATACGTACATAATGTGGAATACAAAATTTATTAATTAGGTTTATTTCATTAGGTTAATACAGTTATAAAACGTAACTATACGATGCTCAAGTATGACTTTTAACTTAAGGTTAACGTTAAGTGTAGGAAAATTTACCAAAATTTTGGGGAGATGACAAACACGAAAAACGTTTCCTGTAAGGGCCTTTGCAGTCTTTGCACACCACGTTTTTTTAAACGCGCCGTTGACGCGCGTTTTAATCCATCAGAGCAGTTTGTTGTCCTTTGTATCGATACACATACGCATTAGCATCGCGTTTGTACAACGTGTCAACGACGCGTTTAAAAAACGTGGTGTGCAAAGGCCATGTCTTGTCATGTCCGATGTCCGTGCTAAGCTGAATGAAAATAACATTAACGTTTACTCGAAAATTGTGCTAGAAACTTTCAAACACTGACCCATAAAATGGATATTATGAAGGCGACTTATATTAAGTGAGTTCATTAGAGTTATTACTTTTGAGAAATAACTGTTATTATAAAAATAGATGGCAAATTTTCATTATAGATAAAGAAGTTATATGCATTTTCCATTGAAATAAATAGCTATAGAAGAGCACGTTCGCACAAAAATACTCACGGTTCCGCTAGTAAATAATAATTAAACAGCCATAGCTTAGCGTGAGCTTAGCAACCTCAATAGCCTACCGGGCCTCTTCGCTCCTCCCTTTGCACTATTGCCGTACCCAGTCCTAATAATACAAGCTTTCTGCTTATTTGGAGGGAAGAGGAGAATATTAAGGCTGAAATCCTGTTTTTTAAAAGGCATTTTCTAAATTTTTGTCAAATTACCCTCAGTAACGAGCAACACTGAGCACGGCCGCCGATGCGCTCGACCGGCCGGCCGCCGCGCCGCTGCGTCTGTCTCATGACTTGAGCTATTTATGACGCTACCAAACGGCACTGAGCTGCTAAATAAATATTTAGCACCTCCTAGTACCAAGCATTATAAATAGGTATGTTAACGTAACACATATGTAATTATAGGGCTCAAATCACATATCGTCATATCGTACATCATTAGAGCATACTTTGTTGTTTACCATTGACATTGATGATTATGATTATTTATATATTTTAGAGAACTAAAAGATTTTATTATAATCGTGAATCCCTATTACTAATAATTACCACCGACGACTACCAGTTTCGTGTTAAAATTATAATGATTAAGCTTAAGCATCGAACAAGTACAGCGCA